>BSBN01000923.1:2400000-3600000 GCA_027924645.1 Cunninghamia lanceolata
TTACACTGAGAGGCATAACCCTACAATGGCAGCACAGGCCCCTATAGGAGGTCAGCACATCTATGAAAGAAAAACATAAAAGCTGATTTTTTAGGGGCTGATATTTTAGGGATCATTTTAAAAAAAAAAACTCTAAAAATCAAATAAAAATAAGATATATATTATACCATTAATATAAACTTATAATTATAATATTATACCATTTATTGTAATTAAATAATATTATATATTATTTAAATTATCTATCTTATTATAATATTATACCATTAATATTTTATTAAATAATATTATATATTATTTAAATTATCTTCTTATTATAATATTTTTAGGAGTCAAAATTTTAGGGATCATTTAAAAAATAAAAATTTCTAAAATATTATTTAGATAAAGTCTTTTTTATTTTGAAAAAAATATGCTAACTTTTTTAAATAAAGAGAAAACTTTCCTAAATATTTTGAAAAAGATAAAGTCTTTTCTATTTTGTAAAAAGCACGTTGACAATTAAAAATTCAATAAATTATTCAATTAAAAATTTTGGGTAAAAAAGATTATGAAGGGAAAGTTTCCAAATTTGTCTTTTCATAATAAAGCAATCAGTTTCAAAAATGCAATTTTTAAAAATAATAGAAATTTCATATTTTAAAAATAAAAGAAGCCTTAAGTTTTGAAAATAAAGAAGCCATATTCTTAAATATTGTATTTTAATAATAAAGCAAGCAGTTGCAAAAATGTAATTGTTTATAAAAAATAGAAGTTTCATGTTTTAAAAATAAAAGAAGTTCAAATTTCCAAAATAAAGATGCAACTTTTTTAAATAAAGAGGCAACTTTCCTAAATATTTCAACAAGTATATAAGAAGAATTTGTTTTTTTATAAACACAATTATTTTAAACTTTATTTAAACAATAGTAAGATGAAAACTAAAACAAACTATTTTTGCGGTCACCAGCATGCTTTGCATTCAATTATTATTTTTGTAGTCACCAGCATGCTTTGCATTGAATTGTCTTTTTTTAAAAAGACAATTCACACGCAGTCATATTAAAGAAAGCTTTGCATTCAATTGTGCAGTGAGACGAGCAGAAGAAATTAATAGAATTTAGCAAAAGAATTTGACATATCAATGAGGTATATAATAAATTTCTATTTCCTTTTATTTTCTTTTTAAGGTTATTCAAATTATGAATTTGACGTATCAATTAGGTATATAATAAATTTCTATTTCCTTTTATTTTCTTTTTAAGGTTATTAAAATTACATTGTTTGTTCATTCGGTTAATTTTAAACCAAACGAGTAGCTAGAATTTATACAATTATAGAATATATATATGAATCATAATATAAAGTTTTTCAGCCAGGCAGGTCAGTCATTCTAAGTCAATTATATATATGAATTATACAATTTATAAAGAGTTATAAATGAGTAAAAAAACTAAATTCTTATGCAACAAATATATAATGTTTAGTTAGTATTTTATAATTATAATATAAATTATAATTATAATAAATATTATTTAGATAATATATTTTAATTTGTATTTTAATTTTTATTACAAAAATTATTTCCTCATTCTGAAGCTTGGATAAGGGATATAGCAATTAAACTGCCTTTTGTCAGCCACAACTTTTAGTTCTCTTTCTATCAAGGTTTTTTTGATGTTTTTTAATTAAGAAATCATATTAAGCTTCCAAACCAGATTAAGATTTTAAATGAAGTTATATTTTATTAGGTTCTTTTCTTAAGAAATTAGATTAAGCTTGAAATGTAGGAAACTAGATTAAGATTTCAAATGCAATTTTAAATTTAAATGTTTGATTTAGTACTATTTCTCATGAATCGGGTGCTACTTTTTGAAGTGGCTACTACTTTCTACATATTTGTATTTTTTACCAATCGATAGGTTTTTTAAAGCTCATTTTTAAGAATGATGAAAGGTTGGAGTACTCACAAAAAAATTTTGGGGAAGTCAATTTTTTTAAAATATATTTAAAGAGTTATAATATGAGTAAAAAATTAAAATTCTATATACAGCAAATATATGCATTTTATTTTTAAAATTTATTATAGAACTTAAATTAGATTAATAAATAATTATGTGATTAATGAAGTTTTTTTTTAAAATATATTTTTTGAGTTATAAGATGAGTACAAAATTAAAATTTTGTATGTAGCAAATATATTCATTTTTTATTTTTAAAATATATTATAGAGGTTTAATTAGATGACTAAATAATTATGTGATTAATGATTTCATTCAAATATATTTCAATGTTATAATGTATTTAATATATGTGTTTTTATTTTTATTGATAGGTAATGGATAGTCTTATTGACGTTAATGAAATAATAGACCTAGGTAACTAATGATTCTGAAGAGTACACACCAATATCTATTATAGATTTGACAAGTGATGCTGAAGATTTTACTCCTTTCATTCCTATATCGAATACCTCCCCACAACATTCTATTGGATCTAATGATTCAATTGAGTCACCCAATGTTGGAGATACGAACATAGAAGCTGTAGAAAACTACATTTTGTTTGAAACTATCAAATTATGAGAGTTCATTCGTACAGCTAGTTGGCATGTGAATAGCATCATAGAAGGAGATGTTTTTGCAATGAACTGATTAATGGAGTATACGCATGCACTATGTGATGAAATTGCATGCTTTGATGATTTCATACACCAGCTAGCATACCATGCATATTATGCACTTGGGCATGATATTCATGGTTAAAAATATTAATGTGTACATGCGATAGACAATAATGATTCTTATGTCAACATATTTCTATAATTTTTGAATAATATTTTTTTGATGCAGAGCCAAACCCCTCAGCCTGCATTTCCCTTAAATGTTCACGTTCTACTTGCCTATCGGCAAGACAATGCACTATCGGCCAACTAAAATACCATTCCCTCGGATATACTTCCTCATTCTGACCCCTTCGTCATCTTCCAACATTCCCTACCGATCACTCTACCTTTTTCCTTTCTGGCACCTAACTCTTCTCGATGTATGTTTTCACCTTTGTATCTGCCGAGAGGTACATCCTGCAATGTGCATTCAGGGTATACATTCATTGACTTGCGATCACCTATTCCTTCACCACTGCTGCCGGTCGATACTCATATCAAAGGCAATGTATATTATCGATATACATTCAAAACATACAACCCAAACATGCATTAGAACATGCATTTGACTGTTGACTTCCTGTATCCAACTTTAAAGTACATTCATTTCATACAATCTGTAACATGCATCTACGGGATACACACGAAATGTATTTCTAACATGCAAATGCGATATACCCACAAATTGTATGTCTGATGAAACAAAGTGGAATTTCATCGATTTGGTCCGCTGCAAAACTTGTGATTACTCAGATCCATTTCCTTAACAATCTAACACAGATTTTGGACCTTCCCAACCTAGCACATGACGGCGCTAGGATCTACCAAAGCATACTGCACCTGATCCTGCAAACATGAAATCAAACAAACAGAAAAAAATGAAAACATAAATCAATATGTACAACCATTCCACCAATTCAAAGAATCTAACCAGTGGAATGGGCTAAGAACCCATCTCAGTCTCAGAACAGGAAAATTGATTTGCACAGGGAAAACCAAATGAATTTCGAATGACACAGATGCACAACAGGATCTTGTTTATTATGCTTTCAGTAATGCGAGTGCATACAGAGCACAATCCAAACTATCTACAAAATGATCATACTGATCACAATCGATCTAACCTTGGGTATTTATCTACTTACCCTCCGTAGTACTTCATCGACTCCAAGCGGCTGGGAGATCACAATTGACTAACAACCTCTAACTGCCTAACAACCTTTAAGATTACAAATTTGCCAAGTGTCCCATGGGACTTACAACATAAACCTAAATACAACTAAAAATAGCATGCATTGGTCAAATAGACCTTATTACAATGAATGGTCAACTTAGGACCTTATTGAAAACAGTAAAATGAATTTTAAAACAGTTAATGCCTCATGGAGGCCACTATGGGTTAGGTGCACCTACACCATTTTTTGAGTCTTCACACATCCTACAATTAATATATATATCTATTATTTTTATTGTTAATAAATGAATTGTTATATTTCCTTAATTTCCAAAAAGACAACTTAAAGGCATAACATTAGTTCACTCTAGATAAAATATACTATCTTCTTGTCATATCAATTGTACTTTTCAACTATTATTTAAATGTTATAACTTTTCAAAACTATATTTTAATATCTTAAACTATGTTATTTTTTAAAAATATATATGTTGTCCCCATCCTTAAACATTTAAATTATTGAATTGTATTTCTCAACCATTATTGAAAATGTTATAACTTTTTTCAATTATTTTCTTACTTCTTAAATTCTCTTAACTTTTTTATCAATAATATATATATCTCCTTTCTTAAACACTCAAATTATTGATCCACAACATACACTCTTTCAAGCCTTATCATACAAATTCTCATCATTTCAAAGGACCAATTAGCATAATTCAGGTATTTAAATCCTAACATATTCCAAAGTTATATTTTTAAATTATTGTTTGTTTTTTATTATGGCAAGCTGCAAAACAAGGGTACAGATCCCTATACAACATAGCCCATAGGGAAAGTAAAGGCCTCATACAGGCTAGAAACAGTGCTTTAATAGCAGATGGACAGCAAAACCCAATAGGCTAAGCAACAAGGCTACAAGGAACAACAATCTAAACAATTATAGAACTAGACCTATCAAGTCGAACACCCTTGGCTCGAGTGCAGTTTAGTGAAACATGCTTGGGAAGACCTCACTTCCTCTTTTAGACAACAGTCCAAAAAATATCATCTCCATCCACAGAAAAAGGAGGAGGAGGAGAAACTCTCTCCAAATCCTCAGAAGGGGGCGGAGCCTGGGGCATAACAACACTAGCCCCAGCAACAACCTATGTACCTATAGTATCAATTTGAGACATAATAAAATCAACAACTAAGATCTCAGCAATAGACCTGGCAGCAGCAGTAACATCAGGGGAGGTCCTTGTAGCAGTTCTAGAAATAATAGCAGTAGCAGGGGAGGTCCCTGCAGCACACCCAGTAACACCAGCAATAGGGGAGGACCCAACAGCACACCCAGCAACACCAGCAACAGGGGAGGACCCTGACAACACAGTAACAACCCCAATAGATGTTGCCCCAACAATAGTATTAGTAGAAATAATTATAGATGTCTCGACAACAATCCCAGTAGCAAAACCACCGGCAGTAGCCTCCACCACAAAATTAGGAACCACCTCAATATCAGGAGCAAACCCATCATCATTAGAGGAAGGTTCAGCTGCCTCTGACCCAGGAATATCCTCAACAGCATGAACTATAAGATGTTCAGGCAAAGCATTCTTCCACCAGGAGGAAGTACAAGGGATCTTTAAGCGAGGGCACCCATAATCCAGATGACCCCTACCGAAGCACCTACGACACCGGAAGGGAATACCTTCATAGTCTAAAATCTGCATCCAACAACTATCAGCAAGTTGCAGCGCAGTCTCCGCAGGGAGAGACTTAGAGATCCAGATCCACAAGAATACGAGCGTAAGTGGTATGAGAGAACAAGGTAGTCGCTTGATCCACCATAATAAAAGAACCCAAAGAATTACCAATACCCTCATAACAAGAATTGCACCAAAGATGCAGTGGAAGATTCAGGAGATGAATCTAAACAAGTATTCTATTGAAAGACTCAGTCACTGGGTTAAAGGAGGGAACCCAAGGCTTGAGAAGGAGGGCATGATGGCCCTAAAACCAAGTATGAGTATCAAGAACAGCATTTCGATCAAAAACTAAATCAAAAAGCAACTACAAAGAAACCCTTTGTGCAAAGGTAAATTTCTATTTTCCTTCTATGATAGGGCACCAATGCTCCGCAACCTAGAGGTTCAAATCACCTAGCCAAGGCCACCAACAGTCAAATCTATAAATCCAACCTTGCTTAGAGAAATAGTCCACATGTTTTAAAACCTCATCCCCTAGGACCACTACAGGGGGAGGCAAGTCTAACTTAGAAATAAATCTCCTAGAAACCAGAGCAGCAACACCATTAGTGGACTCCTCACGCCTTCAAGGAGAACCACTACTAACAATCTTTGCATAAGAGGTAGCAGCAATAGCAGCAGCCCCAGATGGGATACCAACAGCCGCAAACACCCCAGCAGTAGACAGAACCCCTACATTTAAACCAACAAACAAACCCTGTAAAGCAGCAACCATAGACACAAATGATGCTCCAATGGCAACTCTAGCAGCTGAGCCCATAGACGATGCACCAATAGCTGCAACCACACTAGCAGCAAAAGAAAACCCAACAGCAGTAGACAGAACCCCTGCATTTAAAGCAGCAAATGAACCTTGTAAAGCAGCAGCCGTAGACACGGATGGCACTCTAATGGCAACTCCAGCAATTGAGCCCATGAATGGCACACCAACAATTGTAGCCACACTAGCAGCAGAAGAAAACACTGCAATTAGCCTAGCAATAGACGAATCCTGTGAACCAAGAATATGGGCGGGAAGAGGAGCGGGAGAGCCCATTTCAAAGATCCAATATAATTTTAAATTATTGTTTGTTATAATATAAGATTTAGTTGTATTTTTAAAAAAGTTTTTATGATTCATTATAATTATTTTAATGCATAGATTTCTTATATAAAAATTTTAAGAAACTTCTTTGATTTATTAGACATACTGTACAATAATAGTAAGTGTTATTTTAATAGAAAGATAACCATAAACCTCAAACCGTAAACCCTAAATATATTGCTAACTCGATAATAACCCTCACAATAGCACAAGCACTAAACCCTAAAATAATTGTATGTCGCTATCTACTTTTAAAATCAATATATTTTTTGCATTGATGTGTTACATCATTTGAACTATAGTTTGTATTTTTTTAAGCTATGAGCCAACCTAAAAGAAACTTTAAATCTAATGAACAACAAAAAGAATACCAAAGGGAATACCAACAAGAATATTCAAAACATCAAAAAGAAAAAATGACAGATGCAGAAAGGGAAGAGCACAGGCAACAACATAATGTTGCAGATTGAAAGAGATATGCAAAACAAAAATCAGACATAACAACAGAAGAATTGGAAGCTAAGAAATCCAAATCAAAAAGACAGGAAAGGTAAGGAAGTGATCAACAACAACCCAATTCACAAAGATAGGAAAGACATGAAGGTGAACCAAATATTGAAAAGCTTAATAAAAATACATGTCAACAAACATCTGAGAAATAAGCTCATTCTAAACAAGAGCAGAGGGAACAAAGCATTCCTCAACCAGAGGAGAGGCGAGAAAATGTAAATGGGCAAAATATTCAAATTAAAATCGAAGAAGTTTCCAAATCAGTAGATTATATTGCAGAAACCCCTCCAAATTCAAATTGACAAAACTTGGATTCTATATCAGATGAATATGAAGATTACTTCAAGAACCCAAATATGTTGCTTGCTAATGACTTCAAAAGAATTCAAATGGTATTTCATCAATGAATAGATAAGTTGGTTTCACCAGCAATGTTCTATTTCTACCAAGAATGCTACATTGGAATAAGAGTATTTCACATGCCACAAGGTTCAAATTGTAATAGGTGTAGATAGGAAAAAGTGAATAATAGATTTTTAGATGCCAACAATATGGATCCCGGTCCCCAACCAATTGAACTTGAAAATCTCACTCAGGTGGAAGAAATGTTGATTACACGAGTCAACCCTATCTTGCAAGTGACACATGCAACCGGTAGATAGTTTAAATACAAAGGCCAAACAATAAGCTTTCCCAGAATATAGAAAATGTGTCAAAAAAACTACCCCATACTATTAAAGATCTCCCCCTTATTATTGTTCGTAGAAAGGATCAATGCGGAACTAATTATAACTTCACAATTAATAGACAACAGGTATATAAAGCACTTCAGTACACAATTGAACATGACAAGTTCTACTCTAATGTTACAATTGATGAAAATGCTCTAGATGATATATTGCCAGACTCAGACTAGAATATATTCAAGAAACTTAGAACATTACAAATGGAATTTGATTCAGAGCTCAACCAGGTTGTACATGTCAGTCCACTGATCAAAATATATGAGGGAAATATTATTGACCACACTACATCGATGGCATTGAAACCACTAAATGCACAGAGGGAAATGGAATTAATATAGGCATGGGTGAACAATTTGACCATAGATCCAACTACATTAATTGATTGGCCTACTACTGGTGGCTTACCAATAAATGAGTACATAACAACAAGTTTGCTAGATATGGCATTTCCAACATTATTCCCAGATGGCAAATGTGACTGGTTGGAATCTCGACTCGGGAGATTACATCTACACAAGTTTGTGAAGCATCTACTTCGTTATAGAGATAACTGCTTTGGTAAGCATCTGAGATTCTGATATTTCATGATGAATATGATTATGAGACATCGTGCGCAAAGTTCATTCGTAGTATTTGTAAAAAGTATACAAGACATGCCAATAACAATTAACAATCTTCATGAACACATGGAGAACTTACCAAACTCTCATTTGGCAAACAAATTAATGCAATTTGGAGCCAACTTGAGAGGTACTAGATCATATTGGGTAAAATGTCAGGTAGAGCTGACAGACATGCTTCATCAGATAGGCACGCCTACAATTTTTTTTACTTTGAGTGCAGTTGATTTGTATTGGCCTGATTTACATACATTAATGTCTAAAATTCCACCTACTAATCCTTGTGAAACACAAGCATGGTGAAAGCAAAATGTGATCAACTACCCTCACATTGTAGCACAATACATACATTTACGCCACACATACTTCAGAAAGGAGATACTTGAAAAAGGCATGAATGTTGCAAATTACTGGCGTAGATACGAGTGGCAACATAGAGGTTTAGCACATGTACATGGGTTCATATAGATTAAGGGAGCACCAAATATGGACAAAATTGATTGGGAAAATGGAGATCAATGAAAGAATGTTGAAGCTTATTTATACTATATCGTTCACACATGGAATTCTAGAGAAAATATGCATCAACAAAACATACAGGGATATTTAAAATAAGTTAAAATTATATTCTTGATCAAATGTATATCTAATTATTTTTAAAAAATGATTGAATTACACATTGTGTTATAAATTGTAGGTGTTCCACAATTTTCCTCAACATCCTTGTCTAAGGAACACTAGACTCGCAAACATAGAGTTATTAAAGGACTATGAAGAGATGATGAACATTATTGAAAGACACACAATGTGTAAAGAGGGTGCATGTCTAAGGAAAAGGGCAAGAAAACTTGTATGCAGGTAAATATATTGTTATATAGTTTTTGATAATTATTATACAAAATTTACTATTGTAATTAAATATGAAATTTAAAATATATTATTTTTTATTTGAAATAAAGGTATAACGCTCCATGGCCATTAAATAAAGAGTATTCAAAAGTATATGATGATATACAAAGCGGTGAAAAAAGATTTGCACCATTAAGAAATGATGACAGATTGAATAGTCACAATCAATACATACTCCAATTATGGAGAGCAAATATTGATTGGCAACCTATTCTATCCAAACATGTTGTAGTGAAATATATCGCAAAGTATGTAGCCAAAATAGAAAAGAGCTCTGAAACATGCCACCAGATGTTGATGCGTCTAGCAAACATTGAGAACCCTCATGAACTAGTTGCAAAAGCTTATAAGAGGCTTCTCACCGAAATAATAATTGAAAGGGATATTGGAGCACAAGAAGCAAGCCACATGTTGTTGGAACTTCCACTAGCAGAGAGTAGTAGAAGGTTTGTCAACTTAAATGTGTCAAATGAGGTCTTTAAACATGTGGTTTTAAATAATGAAGATATCAATGAAGAACAACTATATCATTTATTGATGCATACAAGAATAGGCCTTTCAGTATGGAAGCTGTATCACTTATCGATGCAACAAAATCATGGATATATAATCAAAAAAGAAAAGGAGAAAACAAATGGAATATAAGAGAAAATGTTGTTGTGCTAAGAGTGTTTCCAAGATTTTATTCAATCCTAGCGTGTGACTCTAAAAAATGGATAGAATTTTGCTTCTTTGAATTGATACTTTACAAACCATTTCGTGACATTCAAAGGGACATTGGCCATGACAAAGAATCAATAGTGGGACAATGGGACAACTTCAACTATCATCCATGGCATCTACAATGAACAACACCTCCAGCAGATAATGACATCCTCAGTGACTCTGATTCTGAAACAAATGATAATGTCAAACAAAACATGACAGAACATGAATGGGAAATTATATCTCGACTTCATCATGGCCAAATCATCCAAGTTTTAGAGATAGATATGTTGGGCAAAAGAGATATAGATAGACAAACAGATTGGTCTCATGGATTCAAAGGTCAGGATTATCCAAATGAGGCAATAAATTTTATCAACAATATGAAAGTTAATGGTTGCCTCATTCACAATGATATTCCACAATATGTTGACTACACAAATCTCAGCAAGCAACAACATAAAGCGATCAACATTATCACCTCACATTACCAATCAACTACAAATAAAATGCCCCTCTACATGATAATTTAAGGCACTGTAGGAATAGGTAAGTCTTACGTGATTAGTGCCATTACTCAAGCACTAGATAATTTTTCTTCTCCCAATCAATCTCTTTTTTTCCTACTTACGCCTACTGGAGTTACAACATTCAACATTGGTGCTTCAACCATTCATTCAAAGCTAAGAATTCTAATAAGAGATTTCAATGAACTAGAAGGTACAAGACTTACAACTTTCCAAGAAGAAATATCACATGTTAGATACATATTGGCAAATGAAATGAGTTTCCTTGGAGAGAGGTTGCTTGAAAACATAGATTCTAGGCTTCGACACACATTCCTAGTGTGCCACCTGTTGTGCTGGCACCTACCCCTGCACCTGCTACTATGCCACCTACTGTGGTGGGGACATCTACCTCTGTGGTGCCACCTACTGTACTGGCACTTGTACCTACACATGCCCTGCAGCCTGAGGCTGCGCAACCTCCTGCTGACCCGAAGGTCCCTCCCTAGACCTCCTCCTCTATCTTAGTCTGCCACCTCCTCCTCCATCTCCACTGTCATCTCCCTGACCTCCTCTCCCCCTCCTTTGTCTCCTCCTCCTGTCGGCCCCACCCTCATCATTTGAATCCTCCTCATCTATACAAGGAGCGAACTGTCCAAGGCCTGAATATCTAGGAAATGGGTGAGCGGTGAACCACTCCTCATAATCTAGCGTCATGCCCACATCTACTATATCCCTCCTCATGGGCCAAGCTGCATGAGAAATCTGACGAAAGTCTACCAAAGCCCCCTCATATGATGCCACGGGACCCCACATATATCTCTCTGCATGGTTCCTCACAAATTGTGCCTACCCCTGTGGCCTGCCCTACACGCTGCCAAACTACCTCTATACCCTACTCACAATCTACCACTCTAATATGTACCTTATCCTTCCAATAAGCCACCGAGTCTAGAAATAGTATGGCAACTCATCAGCCTCATCCTCCCATACCTTGCAGTCTAGGTATGGGCGCTAGATAACTGCATCCACGTTATCCAGCGCATGTCTCCAATACTCGAGCTTCCCCAGCTTGTGCTAGGAAATCACACCTACATATCCATAGCTATAGGGCTCAACTCTCTGCCTGTGAAAAAGACATATCGACCACATGATAGCTATGTGCTCCCATAACCAAAACTGTAAAAGAGACACACCTGCTGACAAACTGGCTCCTCTATGATACACAACCTGGTGCATATCCCTATACAAGTGTGCTAGCATGCACACACCCCATGCATACCGAGTCTCATCAGTAACCATGTATACTCTCTAGTACCCTCCCCCAACTAGTCAGGAACCCATGTGACCTCCTATTGAGGCATACTATGCCACCGATCAGTCTCGCCACTATTCCTGGGAAGTAGTCATAGCAATCATGAATATCCTGCCACAAAATCACCTGCTCAAGCAACTCTGGGTCGTCAAAAATGCGTTTGCACTCAGCCAATCTAGCATCATGCTGTGACTCATACTCTACCAACTCTCCCTAAATAGGGAGGTACAGAATCTTGTACACGTCCTCTAGAGTGATCACCATCTCCCTAGTCGGTAGATGGAATGTCCCATCCTCGCTGTGGAATTACTCCACTGCTGTAGTCAACAACCCGTGGTTCACGCAAACCTCAGGCATGAAACAAATGTAATACAAACCCATAGCACCAAGAGTCTTGTGGTCCATCTCTATCAACATATACCACTGAAACAATGACAAAGGGAACTGCTCTTGTGACATCAGGGTATCCCAAATATCCTCCTACAACCAAGCAAAGCATAGTGTCAAAGAAAACTATATCCAAGTAAAACCTACTCAAAGCAATCAAATTATCCTATCATTGACTTATCATATCAAATTAATCAAAATAGCATATCATCTCTTGAGTAGATTCTCGGCAATCTCAGAGATCACTTATCAATTGATGCATCGATCAAGGTGCCAGTTGGGTTACTTTCGTTAAGTCAATTGATTATCCTAGTGCAAATGCACTGATCCAAGTGGCAAATGCACCGATCCATATCATATGCGCAGCTTCACTGTGAATGCGCCAATCATTGACGTGTATGCGTTGTTCTAGCACATGCGTCGTTTCTAGTATCACATACATCATTCCCTAATAGATGTGCCAATTCCTAGCCTATATGCACACGTCTATCGTATGCATCGTAAGATGTCTCAAATGCGCAACTTCACATCATATGTGCCATTTCGGAGAGCATATAGTTCGACACATCTATCTTAAATTTTTTTCCTAAAAATTTATTGATCTAATAAATGACTTTTAGCGAGTTTTGATGAACTACATACTGGTGGTCCTGCCTCAGGTGGCTGATCGAACCATCAAACTCGCTCAAACCAGTGCTCCTCGTGCAGAATATCCATATCTCTATCAATTGCTCTAGCTCCCATACTCTCCTAAACTCTCCGAGACCAATCAACTAAGGACGAGTGTGCAAATGAATTGAGCTTGTGGACCTAGCTCCTATATATAGCAAGTGAACCATAGCTAATTGTGTGGCAACTGTGACTACTTCCCATATCTGTTCCTCCAAACCATGTCCTATTTTTCCCCATCCTAACCCACTTTCCACCTGCTTCTTCGTGAGATTGTCCATCTCACGATTTCTACTTCTTCCCATCCAATCTCCCGAGGGGGCATTCTATCGTTAAACTTGTACTAGGGGCAAACTAGGGCATGTATCATTGTCAAAAATTCTTATTCTTTGAAACAACGTGATAAAATACATTGCATCAAAGAGGGGAAAAATATATCAACCTAAAAATGACATGACTCTACCTAAATAAATATTTTAGATATTTATTTCATCTTAATAGTCCTCTATCAATAAATAAATAAATTATTTTATTTATTTGATTCATTTTATCCCATTTATTTAATTAATTTCATCTATATCAACTTTATTCTTCTAAATAATTAAATAATTTTAATTATTTAATTAAATCTTTTATTCTTCCAAATTTAAATAAATCTCCATAAAAATTAAATATATTTAAATATTTTATTTATTCTTCCAAATTATCTACAACTAATTAAATAAATTTATTTATTTAATTATGCTTTCTTATCTTCTAAAAATCTTCAAAAACTTCTAAAAATAAATTCTTCTTGTCATACAAAAGAAAAAAGCTGAGTTAACTGATTTAAATCTATCAACAAAGCTCTTAAATTAGAAAAATATATTCTAATTTAAGAAATAAAAACTCATTCTCATCAAGAAAAGTAGTTAACTCAACAAAGCTTCCTTTTGAATAACACATGTCCTTCTATTCGCACACATTCTCTCAAACATTCTCCTCCATTGATCTTATTTCTTTTCCACCATTGATCTTCTCTCACACAACTCTATAAATACAACCCTCTTCTTCTATTTCTAATATCCAATTTTCAAGTAAACTTATGCTGCAAAATCCATAGCATGCCATTGGCACCACACTTTCACATCACTTCATCGATCATCCATATCATATTGTGTTGAAGTTCATCTTCAACACAAACAAGTATCCGAGTTGTTTCTCCTTGTCATCTTGAGGAATTGAAGCAAGGAAGTAAGCTTCCTGACGGCCATCTTCATCACCAAAGGATCAAAAGAGAATAGGTGAACAATGGAAATCACAAGGTAAAAAGGTTGTGAGTATCTCTCTCTTATCCTAAATCCTTTTTGTTTGCACATTCTATTGATGTTTTAGGCTTTTATAATTAGTTTTATTCATCACATTTTAACCATCACATTTCTAGCACCCACCATGGGGCTTTTGCCCCTAATCTAACCAAAAATTTAAGTTTCTGAGTGACAAGTTCCGTATAGTTATTTGCAGGCTTCAAACAAGTTCAGGCAGCGCATCTGATCCATCCCAAGGTGCATATATAACATGAATGTAAACTTCCAGCGCATACATCCTCTGAGCCGGTGCTTTTACCTCCTATTCTGATGCCTATAGAGTTACAGTGCATACATCCTCTGAGTCGGTGCATATACCTCCTATTTTGGTGCTTGCAATTTTCTAGTGCATACACCCTCTGACACAATGCTTACATACCTTTTTACTGTGCATCTATAAAAATGGGGCTTCTGTGTATTTTTCCTACGCTTTTGACATGTCTTAGTGCATTTGTAAAACACCGCTTAAACAGTCTTTGTTTTTGCGCATACAGACTGATGAGTGGCGCATCTGATCTTCATTCTAATTTTAGGATTTCTCGTAGTTTTAGGATTTTACGCTAACATTTGTCTTGCAGGATTAGAGGCTAGATAGATCATTTAGTTGCACTAATTAACTCATCTTAGATTAATTAGGGGAAAAGTTTTTAAAAAAAAATGCATGCAAATTTCACGTAGTCCTTAATTAGGAGGATAGTAACAAACATCATTGCTATCTTTGCATTACTGCTATCTTTGCATTATTGCTATCTTTCTTAGCTAGAACATTGCTATCTCACAAAGGGAAAAGAAAATTGCTATCTTTAACCACTTCAAAGTTAACAAATGCGTGAATGCCCAAGTAGATAACACATTTAGTTTTTTTCCTTTTAAATAGGATAGGATTAACCACTATCTTCTGTGTCTATTGAATGACAATAGGCTTATGCTCTCCCCTTTACTGGGTGACTAGAATGCTAGACTTGTTATTGCCTATGTATAACCTTTAGAGGGGCCTACCCTTGGATGCCTGCCTGTCCAAGTGGCAATGACCCTGAGGGGAAACAGGCTAAAGCCAAGTCCTACCGATTCACTTTAAATAAACTATGCTTGAGGCGAAAGCTTCCTACAATGAGTGCTGCTATGTTACACTAATAGCCAACCTCCCCCAAAACCCTCCAAGGTGTAACCCTTAGAGGCTGGGAGACTCCATAACAGAGAGTAGTGCTACTACACGTGTAACCACTCGAACGGTTGCCTTGACTACTTAGCCACTTGTTTAGTATACCAAAAACCCCTATTTGTTGACACAAAAGGTGGAACCTTTGAAGCGGCCCCAATTCATGTGCTTCTAAGTAGAGGTAGCAGGGATAATCCTATGGTTTGGTGGGGGTATGAGCCTAAGGAAACCTGAATCTGGTATGCGTGAGAAGTGGGTGTCGTGTAGGGGAGCCAGTGCTACCAAATCCTAGAGCTACATGCTTTGAATATGCATAGCTAGGGGAATCAACAAATACTGTCCTTTCCAACCTAGGTTGTAATTATTTTTGTGTCAAAAAGTCTAAAATACAAAAAAAAAGATAAAAAATCATGAAAACTTCTATGCGCTTGCGGTGTCTTTTACCATAATTGAAAATCAAATTTCAAGAAAAGACCAATTTTTCAACCAAACACAGAAAATTTTTGAAAAATGTTCCAAAAACTCTACAAAATCCAAACTGAAAACCAGAACGGTGCATTTGCTACAACCTATGGCGCATTTGCTCAAACTTACAGCGCATTTGATCACTGTTGTGGCACTTATAAAAATTGCCAGATTGGCACATTTGCTTCGACTTGCGATGCTTTTACACTCTGTTACGATGCATTTATTGCTGCACATTCAATCTAGAGAGCTATTATGTACTTCCCAAGAGAAAATTTTTCAACTTTTCAAGGACCCATTTCAAACCTATCTCAATTGTTCCAAGATCTTATTAGAATCATCCAAGTCAACCATTTCCCTCTTTTTCTGCACCATAGCTGCTTTTCCCACACTACATCATACAAAACTTCGTAAAAATTCTTCCAAAATCCAATAAGGTGAGAGCCAAGCTATTCTTGATCTCATCAAAACCTCAAACAAACCTAGTGAATCTCCACTATCAAGGATCACTTATCTTTTTCTCTCGGAACTCCTCTAGTGGCTTGTGCAAAACTAGTCCACATCAAGTAAATGGATTTCTATCATCATTACTTCGACTATCATTTTGTGCACCCAACTTATTTAACACCGATTGATCTAAGGAGAACCTTTCTCAAATCTTGGCACATTCTAGCACCCCTTGCTCAAAAACTCTCAAACTGACTCCATCCCATCTCTAGTCACCTTGCATGGTCTTAATGAGGTCCCAAAAACAAAAACAGATTGAAATGGCTGAGAAAACTACTCTGACCTCTCACGACAATGATGAGAAAATTTCTATGGAATAGTTCCTCCAAACATAGCAAGACCAAAGATTTCAATGCATAATGGATAAGGTACTTGCCCAAGACCCTACCAAATTCTTTCTACACTTAGCACAACTAGGAGTCAAGCTCCCTAAATATTTTCATGTAGAAGCTCTAAAAGAACCTGAGGAAGAAAGAAACCCTGAGGGAAGCACACACAAGGAAATACCCGTAGACAAAAGCAAAGCAACCATTGATTTTACGGATGCCTTAAGCTTAATGACCCAACAGATCCAAGCTTTACAACAACAATTCACAGACATGCAAATAGGAGAATCCACTAAGCATTACTCCCTAGAGGATATTTCACCATATCCTTTTGATCGAACCTTGATCATGATACCTTTCCCCTCTAAGTTTGATGTGCCAAAACTTGATAAATATCGTGGAGAGGGTGATCCAAGGGACCACATTAGGGAATTCAATGCTACATGTCTTGAAGTCGCACACAATGATACTTACCTCATGCGACTATTTCCAAGAAGTTTAGGAGGACAAGCCATGGAGTGGTTTTCTAGACTACCACCCAGCATTAGAACATTTAACAAACTTGTGGACAAATTCATCACACACTTCTCCTATAATATTGAGCATGACACCTCAATCTTAGATCTTTGTAACACCAAGCAAAAAAGTGGGGAATCTTTCGCCGCCTTCCTACAAAGATGGAGACAGTTGACAAGCAAGTGCCCACATCAAATGCCTGAGAAACAAATGTTGGAAATGTTTGTCCATAACTTACAAACCAACCTAAGCTATCAGATACAAATCCAAAGTCCTACTTCCTTTAGTAACGTCATTGAAATGGGTCTAATCATCGAAAAGGCTTTAATTGCTAAAGGCCAAATAAAGCTTTATAAGGATGCTCCTAGTACCAATACCAACATAGATAAACCAAGATTTGGACAAAGAACAAAAACATTATGAATGATGGGATGGTAGATGCCAAGAATGCAGCACCAAAACAACCAATCTTCAACTTATCGAATCCTGAAAACAACCCCCCACAGAACAAACCAAGAAACACAAAATCATGGTTTACAAATTTTCAACCTAGGAGAAAATTTACACCTTTGGGAGAATCATTGGAAACCGCCCTACAGAAGTTAATCACAAGTAAGATCATAACACTCCCATCGGTTTGGATACTCATTTCTCCTTGTCATATTGAGGAATCAAAGCAAGGAAGAAAGCTTCCTAAGGGCCATATTCATCACCAAAGGATCAAAAGAGAATAGGTGAACAATGGAAATCACAAGGTAAGAAGGTTGTGAGTATCTCTCTCTTATCCTAAATCCTTTTTGCTTGCACATTCTATTGATGTTTTGGGTTTTTATAATTAGTTTTATTCATCCCATTTTACCCATCACATTTCTAACGCCCACCGTGATCATTATTAGAGGTATATCCATCAAGTGACACTTTGTTTTGCTTGATCATATCTTGGATAGTGTGCTTAAGTACAATCCAATCATTGGTTTTGTGCCCCCTGTTTCAGTGGTACTTACAGAAATCATTGTCATTCCACCAAGGAGGTTTGACTTTTGGTTCATATTCTTGCGCCGAAGGGAGTGTTATGATCTTACTT
This sequence comes from Cunninghamia lanceolata, assembly GCA_027924645.1. Lineage (NCBI taxonomy): Eukaryota > Viridiplantae > Streptophyta > Pinopsida > Cupressales > Cupressaceae > Cunninghamia > Cunninghamia lanceolata. Next base: position 2,418,427 of record BSBN01000923.1, read on the forward strand.
GTGATTAACTTATGTAGGGCAGTTTCCAATGATTCTCCCAAAGGTGTAAATTTTCTCCTAGGTTGAAAATTTGTAAACCGTGATTCCGTATTTCTTGGTTTGTTCTATGGGGGGTTGTTTTCAGGATTTGATAAGTTGAAGATTGGTTGTTTTGATGCTACATTCTTGGCATCTACCACCCCATCATTCACAATGTTTTTGTTCTTTGTCTAGAATCTTGGTTTATCTACGTTGGTATTGGTACTAGGAGCATCCTTATAAAGCTTTATTTGGCCTTTAGCAATTAAAGCCTTTTCAATGATTAGACCCATCTCAATGACCTTACTAAAGGAAGTAGGACACTGGATTTGTATCTGATAGCTTAGGTCGGTTTGTACGTTATGGACAAACATTTCCAACATTGTTTCTCAGGCATTTGATGTGGGCAATTACTTGCCAACTATCTCCATCTTTTTAAGAAGGCAGCAAAAGATTCCCCACCTTTTTGCTTGGTGTTACAAAGATCTAAGATTGAGGTGTCATGCTCAATAATATAGGAGAAGTGTGTGACGAATTTGTCCACAAGTTCATTAAATGCTCTAATGTCAGGTGGTAGTCTAGAAAACCACTCCATGGCTTGTCCTCCTAAACTTCTTGGAAACAGTCGCATGAGGTAAGTATCATTGTGTGTGACTTCAAGACATGCAGCATTGAATTCCCTAATGTGGTCCCTTGGATCACCCTTTCCATGATATTTATCAAATTTTGAGACCTCAAACTTAGAGGGGAAAGGTATCATGATCAAGGTTCAATCAAAAGAATACAGTGAAATATCCTCTAGGGAGTAATGCTTAGTGGATGCTCATGTTTGCATGTCTGTGAATTGTTGTTGTGAATCTTGGATCTGCTGGGTCATTAAGCTCAAGGGATCCGTAGAATCAATGGTTACTTTGCTTTTGTCTGAGGGTATTTCCTCGTGTGTGCTTCCCTCAAGGTTTCTTTCTTCCTTGGGTTCTTTTAGAGCTTCTACATGAAAATCTTTAGGGAGCTTGACTCCTAGTTGTGCTAAGTGTAGAAAGAATTTGGTAGGGTCTTGGGCAAGTACCTTATCCATTATGCGTTGAAATTCTTCAATCTTACTATGTTTGGAGGACCTCTTCCATAGAAATTTCCTCATCACTGTCGTGAGGGGTCAGAGTAGTTTTCTCAGCCATTTCAATTTGTTTTTGTTTTTGGGACCTTGTTAAGACCATGCAAGGTGACTAGAGATGGGATGGAGTGAGTTCGAGAGTTTTTGAGCAAGGGGTGCTAGAATATGCCAAGATTTGAGAAAGGTTCTCCTTAGATCAAGTGGTGTTAAACAAGTTGGGTGCACAAAATGATAGGCGAAGTAAGAATGATGAAATCTGTTTACTTGATGTGGACTAGTTTTGCACAAGCCACTAGAGGAGTTCTAAGAGAAAAAGATAAGTGATCCTTGATAGTGGAGACTCACTAGGTTTGTTTGAGCTTTTGATGTGATCAAGAATAGCTTGGCTCTTGCCTTGTTGAATTTTGGAAGAATTTTTGTGAAGTTTTGGATGATGTAGTGTAGGAAAAGTAGCTATGGTGCGGAAAAAGAGGGAAATGGTTGACTTGCATGATTCTAATCAGATCTTGGAAGAATTGAGACAGGTTTGAAATGGGTCCTTGAAAAGTTGAAAATTTTTCTCTTGGGAAGTACGGAATAGCTCTCTGGATTGAATGCACAGCAATAAATGCGCTGGAACAGACTGTAAAAGCACCACAGGTCAAAGCAAATGTGCCAATCTGGCAATTTTTATAAGCATCGCAATAGTGATCAAATGCACTGTAAGTCTGAGCAAATGTGCCATAGGTCACAGCAAATGTGCCATAGGTCACAACAAATGTGCCATTCTAGTTTTTACTTTGGATTTTGTAGAGTTTTTGGAATGTTTTTTAAAAAAATTCTATTTCTGGTTGAACTTGGTCTTTTCTTGAATTTTGATTTTCAATTATGGCAAAAGACACAGCAAGTGCATAGAAGTTTTCATGATTTTTTATCTTTTGTTATTTTTTTTTGTATTTTGGACTTTTTGACACAAAAATAATTACAACCTAGGCTAGAAAGGACAATACTTGTTGAGTCCCCTAGCTATGCATATTCAAAGCGTGTAGCTCCAGGATCTGGTAGCACCATCTCCCCTCCACGACACTCACTTCTCATGCATACCAGATATAGGTTTCCCTAGCTCGTACCCCACCGAACTATAGGATTGTCCCTGCTACCTCTACTAAGAATCACATGAATCGGGGCCGCTTCAAAGGTTCCACCTTTTGTGTCAACAAATAGGGGTTTTTGGTATACTAAACAAGTGGCTAAGTAGTCAAGGCAACCACTCGAGTGGTTAAATGTGCGGCAGCACTACTCTCTGTTATGGAGTCTCCCAACCTCCATGGGTTATGCCTTGGAGGGTTTTGGGGGAGGTTGGTTGTCGGTGTAACACAGCAACACTCGTTGCAGGAAGCTTTCGCCTCAAACACAGTTTATTTAAAGTGGATCTGTAGGACTTGGCTTTAGCCTGTTTCCACTCAGGGTCATTCCCACTTGGACAGGCGGGCATCCAAGGGCAGGCCCCTCTAAAGGTTATAGATAGGGAATAACAAGTCTTGCATTCTGGTCACCTAGTAAAAGGGAGAGCATAAGCCTATTGTCATTCAACAGACACAGAAGACAGTGGTTAATCCAATCCTATTTAAAAGGAAAAAAAACTAAATGTGTTATCTACTTGGGCACTCACGCATTTGTTAACTTTGAAGTGGTTAAAGATAGCAATTTTCTTTTCCCTTTGTGAGATAGTAATGTTCTAATTAAGAAAGATAGCAATAATGCAAAGATAGCAGTAATGCAAAGATCGCAGTGATGTTCATTACTATCCTCCTAGTTAAGGACTACGTGAAATTTGCATGCATACATTTTTTTTTTACTTTTTCCCCTTATTAATCTAAGATGAGTTAATTAGTGCAACTAAATGATCTATCCAACCTCTAATCCTACAAGACAAATGTTAGCGTAAAATCCTAAAACTATGAGAAATCCTAAAATCTAAATGAAGATTAGATGCACCACTTATCAGTCTGTATGTGCAGAAATAGAGACTGTAAGCACCATTTTACAAATGCGCTAAGACAAATGTCAAAAGCGCAGGAAAAATACACAGAAGCGCCATTCATACAGATGCACTGTAAAAAGGTATGTAAGCGCCGTGTCGAAGGGTGTATGTACCAAAAAACTACATGTACCAAAACAGGAGGTATATGTGTCGACTCAGAGGATGTATGCGCCGTAACTTTATAGGCACTGGAATAGGAGGTAAAAGTGTCATCTCAGAGGATGTACATGCGCCAGAAGTTTGCATGCACCGTAACATGTTATATATGCACCTCAAGATCGATCAAATGCGCCACCTAAACCTATTTGAAGCTTGCATAGAATCTGTACAGAACCTATCACTGAGAAACTCAAATTTTTGGTTAGATTAGGGGCAAGAGCCCCACGGTGGGCACCAGAAATGTGATGGGTAAAATGGGATGAATATAGCTAATTATAGAAACCCAAAACATCAATGGAATGTGCAAACAAAAAGGATTTATGCTAAGAGAGAGATACTCACAACCTTTTTAACTTGTGATTTCCATTGTTTGCCTATTCTCTTTTGATCCTTTGGTGATGAAGATGGCCCTCAGAAAGCTTGCTTCCTTGCTTCAATTCCTCAAGATGACAAGGAGAAATGGCTCGGATACTTGTTTGTGTTGAAGATGAGCTTTAACACAATATGATATGGATGATAGATGAAGTGATGTGAAAGTGGGGTGCCAATGGCGTGCTATGGATTCTACAGCATAAGTTTACTCAAAAGTTGGATATGAAAAATAGAAGAAGAGGGTTGTATTTATAGAGTTGTGTGAGAGAAGATCAATGGTGGAAAAGAAATAAGAAGATCAATAGAGGGGAATGTTTGAGAGAACATGCGCGAATAGAAGAAGGACATGTGTCATTCAAAAGGAAGCTTTGTTGAGTTAACGGCTTTCTTGATGAGGATGATTTTTCATTTCTTAAATTAGAATATATTTTTCTAATTTAAGAGCTTTGTTGATAGCTTTAAATTAGTTAACTCGGCTTTTTCTTTTGTATGACAAGAAGAATTTATTTTTAGAAGATTTTGAAGATTTTCAGAAGATAAGAAAGCATAATTAAATAAATAAATTTATTTAATTACTTGTAGATAATTTGGAAGAATAAATAAAAATATTTAAATATCTTTTTTTTTAGATTTAATTTAAATAAATTTACAATTTAATTAAATTTGGAAGAATAAAAGATTTAATTAAAATTATTTAATTATTTAGAAGAATAAAGTTGATATAGATGAAATTAATTAAATAAATGTAATTTATTTAATTAAATGGGAGAAAATGAATCAAATAAATAAAATAATTTATTTATTTATTGATAGAGGACTATTAAGAGGAAATAAATATCTAAAATATTTATTTAGGTAGAGTCATGTCATTTTTAAGTGTATACACCCGGAAAATAGAAACCAAAGTTTTGGAGGTGAGTTCTGGATTCAAATTGCTTACTTTCATAACTTTACATTATAATTTTTTTTATTCAATTCCATTTTAGTTCCTTCTATTAAAATTCATGATTATCAAGTTAATTACATATTTTATATTCAGGTATATCTATGATTTTAGTTGGAGACTTGGCACAATTACCTCTAGTAAATGACAGGGCCCCGTACGAAAGCAAAAGGTGAGTGAAGCTACTATGGGAAGAATTCAAAATGGTCGTTACATTAAGTCATGTTTTTCAACAAGATGGATAGAATGAAGAACAACAAAGATTTCATCGGATTATGCTTATGTCAAGAACAAATGCAAGAATCAATGCATCAGAGAATGAAGAATTTGAAAAGAGTGTTCATTTGTTTTCAACAAATGAAAATGTTCACAACCATAATAGAAGAAAATTATATACATTGTCAAATCCAGTTACATGAAGCATTGCCATAAAAGCTGGAAATCTAAGTGTCATTGAAGGAAGTGGGAATGATGAAATTGATATGGAATTATTACAGAGTAATAATGCAAGAGTAATGTTAACATCAAACTTATGGATAGAAGCAGGACTTGTAAATAGAGCACTTGGATATATACAAAATATTGTATATTCGCTTAGCACTGCACCACCACAACCACCATCTTATGTACTTGTTGAGTTAGACAGCTACTCTAGGATACCGTTTGATGATCGTCATCCACATATAGTACCAATTGCACCAATTCAAAGGGGAAGCACAAAATAGATATCATTACGATTGGCTTGGGCTTTGACAATATACAAGTCGCAAGGATTAAAACTCCAAAAAGCTATAGTTGATATAGGACTCACTAAAAGACCTAGATTAACATTTGTAGCAATTTCATGTGTAAAGTCTTTCAAAGGACTATGAATTATGCCGTCCTTCACATATGATAGATATGAAAAAATGAAGAAAGGAAAACAACTAGAAAAGAGGAAAGTAGAACAAGAAAGGTTGAAAGCATTAGAAATAAATTAATTTGACAAATATTATTAAATTAATCATCTATTTACCATTTTAATCTTTAATGTAATGTGTTCAATTCTTATTTCTATTTTTCGTAATGACTTCGTTAAAATAATGGAACCTTTATTGTAATATGTAAATGTGCATTGGGGTTATGGTGGATGCGGAGCAGGGAGCAGAGGTGCGCAAGGAGCATTTGGCACGGGAGATTGTTCACAGGCTGGTGAAGGATGGGACACTGTCAGTAGAGGATTTGGGCAGCAGGGACATTAAGCAACTGGTGGCTTCTCTCCGGTAGAAGGTGGAGGTCATCAAGCATTGAAAGGAGCAGGGAATTGCTAGGAACGATGGATCTCCTCCCCTAGTTACTTTCTCTATTATTTTGCCCACTGTGATGGCTCACACGATGGGAATCTTCATGCATTGCAAGAATTCCTCAAATCCTTACCATGTTTGTTCTGATTACTACAAAGAATGGATTCTCTCCCTCAATCCTTCGAAAGACCTAGGGTTTGTCTCAACTCAAGCTTTAACACCGAATAAGTCTTTGGCTATGGCTCCAGATCCTTCGCCTCCTCTGCTAGTTCCTCCTTGCGATCCATTCACTTCTTGGCATTTGGGTGATTGCAGGGTGGATTTGTCCACTGACCCTATTGATTACCATATTTCTAATGAGACATTAAGGAAAGTCCCCTTAGATATGGGATCTAGAGCTCTAGTTTTCAGATCTGTGGGGCGTCAACCTTCGGTAATTGATTTCTTGGCCTAGTGCAAGCACTGGTGGGATAAATTATCTCCCCCTTCCGTAGATTTGCTAGATTTTGGTTTCTTTCTGGTCATCTTTCAAAATGCTAAGGATTGCAGGTTTGTCCAAGGCAATGGACCTTGGTTTTTTGGTAGAACAAGATTATTTATGACTCCATGGACTCCTTTCTTTGATCTTGCAAATTTCTAAATTCCTTCCATCCCAATTTGGATGTGCCTTTACAATTTGCCTTTGGTTTTGTGTAACCCTTCTCAAATTGAATCCTTGATCAACCATTTTGGCACCTTCATTAAAATTGAGGAAGGGGTAGAGCCTAGAAGGTTTGTCAAAGTTTGTGCCCTGATTGATATTTCAAGGCCTTTGCCTCACATGATCCGTATTAATTCATCCCTTAGATCCTGGACACAATACATTAATTTTGAAGGGCTTCCTAAGAGATGCTTCAAGTGCTTTCAACTTGGACATAAGATTGCTAACTGTCATTCCAAAATCAGCAATGGCCAGCAGTGTGTCAGCCTGAAGAAATGGGTTCGCAAGAAAGGCACTCCTAACACAGATTTTGTTTGGAGAAATCATGGCATGTTCATGGATCAACACTCTTCATCAATCCTAGAAGCTAGGGCTGAGGAGCAGTCTGAAAACATTCCCCCCATCCACTGGAGCTGAGGGTGCACTTAACCAGTGAGAGGATAGAGATAAGTAGTCATTTTTAGGGGCCACAGGGAATGTGGAGCAAGGGCTACTTCCTTCTAATGATCAAGTGGATCAAATGGTTGCAATGGCTGGTTCAAAACTACACCTCATTCCCCTCACTATTGGAAGGGACTCAAATTTGGCAAAGGTTGGCAAGCGAAGGGGTAGGAAAACTGAAGCTAAGAAATTGAGAGCAGAGGCCCAATCTGCATTAGATGAGGGCACCCAGTGGAAGATGGAAGAACTTCTCACGAGAAACAAAAGTAAACAAAGGAAAGGCAGACTTTAAGACTCTCATGGTGGATTTTTTTGTTCTTTTTATGTGGATGTATTTTCCTCTACTTCCTTCCATCTCTTATGTCCCTTCTCTCCCCATTTTAGGGTCTGAAGCATTCTTTTTTTTTTGACCTTTTATGTTATATGGGAGTGGGCCCAAAACCCACATATTACGCAACAAAAAAAATGTAAATATGCATGATTAAATTAATCATGTATTTACCATTCTAATCTTCAATGTAATGTGTTCAATTCTTATTTCTATTTTTTGTAATCTATTTAATTCTTATTTCTATTTTTCGTAATTACTTCATTAAATTAATGGAACCTTATTGTAATATGTAAATGTGCATTATTATAGTAATCATGTATTTACCATTTTAATCTTCAATGTAATGTGTTTAATTCTTATTACAATTTTTCATAATGACTTCATTAAATTAATGGAACCTTTATTGTAATATATAAATTCGCTATATTATAATATATAACATTCTATTTAAAAAACTATTAGTGTGATAATTACGCTGAGAGGCGTTTCTACAGTCACAGTAGGGGTGGAGTTGAAGAGCGCAAAGATTCCAAGATTTTGTGTAATTTTATAAGATTCTAAAAAAAAGATATAAGATTCCATAATAATAATAAACTTTAAAATGCTTTGTTCCCAAAAATGGAAGGTAGCCATTTAATAAAAGAACACGTGGTGCTGGCAAAGAAGGCGTTATATGTCTGTTACGGTTGGGCTATTTCTACTGTCAATTAGTGGGCATTTACATCTGTAGTGGGAGAAATTTTGATATGCGGTGCGGGCAGACATATTTGAGCATTTATGGATGCAGGGTATTACAGAGCCTCTCTGTTGATTTTGAATGTTTGATTTCACTGATTGCTATTAACACTTCAAAATATTCTCAACCGGAGGAAAATACAATGGACAAAGAAAATGCAATGGACAAGTTAGTGAAGATGAAGAGGTTGATGATTGTGGATATACATTGAAGCCCTATGCTGGAAAAGCGGTGGGAGCAAGTGAAGGAGCTGATTGAGGGGATTGATCTACACAGGACCCAATTGCTCCTTCACTTGCTCCCACCGCTTTTCCAGCATAGGGCTTCAATGTATATCCACAATCATCAACCTCTTCATCTTCACTAACTTGTCCATTGCATTTTCTTTGTCCATTGTATTTTCCTCCGGTTGAGAATATTTTGAAGTGTTAATAGCAATCAGTGAAATCAAACATTCAAAATCAACAGAGAGGCTCTGTAATACCCTGCATCCATAAATGCTCAAATATGTCTGCCCGCACCGCATATCAAAATTTCTCCCACTACAGATGTAAATGCCCACTAATTGATAGTAGAAATAGCCGCAACCGTAACAGACATATAACGCCTTCTTTGCCAGCACCACGTGTTCTTTATTATATCTTATATCTTATATCTTTTTTTTTAGAATCTTATAAAATTACAAGGAATTTTGGAATCTTTGCGCTCTTCAATTCCATCCCTGCTGTGACTGTAGAAATGCCTCTGGGCGTAAATAATTCTATTTAAATTTTGATAAATTTTGACAATTATCCAAAATCTCTCATTTCATGTAATACAATCTTTTTTCAAATTTTGATTGTATTTTATTTTAAAAATGTCTCAATATGGCCATACACAGCCATACTACCATCAAATTTAGGCCCTGTGTACAATATTAAAAATATATATTTCAACATAATTTCCAATTTCCTTGAAAGGAGCTTTATTGTTGATTTTTTAAAGATGTTTCAAACTTCTCTATTTTTATTATTTTTATTTTTATTGTTTTCTTTTTTAAAATGATGTTTTGTTAAGTTTTTATGTATTTAATTTTAAATTTTAAGGTTAAAGTTTTTAAAATACAACGTAATTAAATATTTCCAAATTTAAAATATTAATTATTTTTAATAATTTTTATTTGGTAAAAAAATAATTTTGAATTTTATTTTAAATTTAAATAATTTTTCCAATCTTTATAATGAATTTTTGTTTTTTATATTATAAAATTTAATTAAAAGAAATTAATAAAAAAATTGAAAGGATAACATTTTAAATCTTAATCTATATAAGATAAAATGGTATAATATGTGTCATCTAAAAAATGGGCATATAAAAAGAATCTTAAATAAATTTGAATTTTTGAAAAAGTGTCTATATCTAAATATGATATATGGGAATATCTTGTCTCATTGATTTGTTTGCAGTTTGTGTTTCTTGTTTATAGTAACAAAGATTTTTTTAGGTCATTAGAATAAAAAAAATTGGAGTTGAGTGGGGATCAATGGAGAGCAACAAGTTGATTTTTCACCTACAATGAAGCTCATAGCAAAGTAAGATTTATTTAGTTACAAGATTTGTTACAAGAGAAGATGTTTCAATAATATGTTTGAAGGTAAACTAGTATATTTATGTTTTAAAAAATATATCAAAAATATGTCAAGATCCTTCTCAAAATGTCTATTTTACTTATATGTGATAACTATATTAAATCAACCTATAATAATAGTTAACATATAATAACTTTCTATATACAGTTTGAAGCATTTGAAGGTGCAAAGTATCATCTGTTGTGTGGGAAGTCCCATCATCTTGTGAGGGAATAACACCCATGTAAACTACGTAAAGCTAATTTGACACAAGAAATTTTGATCTTTCAATAAATGTTAAAAATATTCTTGTCTAGGAAAGATAACAGTAAAAACATACCTTTCAATAGAACCCTGCAGATCCAGCTATGCAAAACATTTGAACATGCAACATTATCAAAAATAAAAACATTATTCCTGGGGATGCCATTGCAACAATAATTTTACTATTACAGAAAACTATGATGAAATGTACATCCTTATTTATATAGGCATTGTTGCTTCAATCTTTTATGATAAAGCTTTCACATGTCCTTGGGGCACCTATTGTTGGAAAGTCATGCCCTTTGGCCTTAAAAATACATGGGCTACTTATCAAAGAGCAATGACTATTATCTTACATGATATGCTTCACGTAATTATGGAATATTATGTCAATGATCTCCTAGTCAAGTCAAAAACAAGAGCAGGCCATCCTAAAGTGTTATAACAAATCTTTAACTGCCTTAGAGAATATAAGGTACGATTAAATCCTAAGAAATGTGTGTTTGGGGTTACATCTAGTAAATTATTGGGCTTCACCATCTCCAAAAGAGGAATTGAGGTAGACCCTACTAAAGTCTCATCTATCACAGACATGCCTCCACCTAAGAACCTCAAACAATTTCGTAGTCTACAAGGTAAACTTCGGGCTATCCATAGGTTCATTGCATAGCTTGCAAATAAATGTCAACCATTTTCTCATCTCCTTCACAAGGATGTATAGTTTAAATGGGATCAAAACTGTCAGCAAGCCTTTGACAAGATAAAGGAATATTCTGCATCACCTCCAATCCTTATGGCACCAATTCTTGGCAAGCCCCTACTTTTGTATATATCAGCAAGCTCTGTAGCACTTGGGGCATTGTTAACACAACATGATGACGAAGGTCACGAAAGAGAAATCTACTATATCATCAAGACCCTTGTTGGCTACGAGATTAATTATACATCTATGGAACATGCATGTTTAGCTATAGTCTTCAGTTCTCAATTCAACTATGCTACTATATGTTGAGTCATCCTATTAAGCTTATCTCTAAAGTTGATCCTCAAAAAATCCTTTCTAGAGTGACTATCATAAGAAGGCTAGGAAAATGGGTCATGCTCTTAATTGAATTTGACATTGAATATGCAGATCAAAAAATCCATTAAAGGATAACTAGTGGCAGACCAGCTTGCAGATGCTCCTTCGGTTGATCATCAACCTCTTATTGTTGACTTCCCTAATGAATCAATTTTTATAGTTGCAAAATAGGACCATTGGAAACTCTATTTGGATGGGTCTTTCACAAGTCATGACTCGGGTGTCGAAATTTGATTTGTCACACCTCAAGGAGATTTCATTCCTATGGCATTCAGGCTTGGGTTTCCTTACACTAACAACATGAGCGAGTATGAAGCTCTTATAACATGTCTCAAAATAGTTGTTCACATCCACCCCACTCTTTAGGGTAATCACACTAGCATTCGTACACCAACAGGTGCCACACCCTACTCCTTTGTATTTGGTATTGAAGCCATCTTGCCAATTGATATCAAACTTCCCTCATTGCATATTTCTTTGTATAATATCATCAATGAGGAAGAATATTGTGTTGTGCACCTCTAGGAGCTTGAGTTAATTGATGAACAATGTCTCAATGCCTTGAATCATCTTCAGGCCTATCAAAATAGACTTTGTCAGCATTACAACAAAAGGATTAGAACTAGGGAATTTGAAGTCAATGACTTGGTTCTCTAAGAAAATCATTTAAGAATCTTCAAGAGCAAGAAAAGAAAGGCAAGTTTGAGCCTAATTGGTTGGGTCCCTATGTAGTTACTGCAAAGTATGGTTCTAGGGCATATTGCCTTGCTATACTTGAAGGAGAAGAGATTGAAGAACCTCTCAATAGAATCCACCTCAAGAGGTTTCATACTTAGCCAGTTATATATCCCATGTCAAAAGTACAAAAAAATGTCAAAAATACAAAAAAAAGCAAAAAATGTCAAAAAAGTTGAAAAATACAAAAAAAACATTGTCCACTGGTGAAAACCACTTTTTGGCGCCTTGGATAAGTACAATGATGAAAAATTTCTTGTAGGTATTATATGTAGAAGCTAGATCCATTATCCTCTAGGTTGTCTCCCACCCGTGCACCCACCCTGGCTCGATAATCACTCGTGTGATTATCGACAGGCTCTACTTCCACCCACCCCATGTGATTCCATACAGCTTGTATGATTATCACCATGTTGGTTCCCCATCATACGCAGACCACTCCTATTCACTCTGCTTCCACCCACCCCATGTGATTTTATACAACTTGTATGATTATCATCGTCCTAGTTCCCCAATCATACGTAGACCACCCCTATTCACTCCACCCACCCACCCATGTGTATTTATACAGTTTTTATGATTATCACCATCTTGATTACCCCATCACACATTGATCACTCCAATTCACTTCACCTCACCCTGGTATGTGGTTTTTCTATGATTACAGGTTGTACCTGCACATCATGTCCACTCACTAGTTCATCTTTCTCAAATATTCAAATTCATCTACCTTAGTCTAATTTTCCCTTTTCTTCCCCTAACAGATCTGCTAATTCACATAGTGCATCTATCATTTCCTGCTATAACTACCTAATTGGCAAATCTGTCGATTTCCTCTACCCATCCACCAATTTTTAGCACATCTGCCAAACATTGATGGATCTGCTTCTTTTCCTATGCCTACACCTCTTTTTGGCACTTCCACTAAATTCTTTGATAGATCCGTCGAAGTGCTCCACATCTGCACTTTTTTCATTGTATCCACCAATTTCCCAATGCTTCCACTGAATCGAGATCAGTGGATGCATTTTTCTTTCTTTTCCCCCTCATAAATGACCCTAATCTATCCCTAAAGTCAAAATTTAGGGTACATACCCATCCAGCCACTCCCTGTGGTCGTCTGTATCTCCTCACCCAATCTGCCTGATCCTCTACATTCAGCACGTGCACCGCCATAGCTCTGCTCCTCTTTTCTTCTCTCTTCAAAATCATTATAGAAAAGGGTGAAAATAACTTGTTTCTACCCCTAGGCCCATTTATACGCCCCTTTTCACTTTTTCTACTTCCATTTCTTTATTTTTTCTCTATTTTTTCTTCTTTTTCTTCCTCCATGATTTTTCATCCTCTATCCATTTTTACAATCTTTTTCTCCTTTCAAGAGCTCCCTCAGACACCTTTTTTCCCATGCAACCTATTGAGGGGGCATCACCACATCATAATTTTTCTTCTATTTTCCTCCACTCATCCATCAACCAGGGCATCCTCTTTCATTTATTTTTCCTCAAGTGACCTATATTTTATTTTTCTTTGAAACAAACATTATTTTAATTTTATTTCAAAGAGGGGAAAAATGTAGACACCTAAAATTGACACTTTGTCGATTTCCCTAGTTCTTCTAAATTGCTTATTGTTTCCCATCGAATTCCTCCATTTCTCACATTTTCATTAATTAAATAATATTTTATTATTTAATTAATATTCCCTCATTACCAATGTTAAATAATATCACATTATTTAATTAATATCCTTCACTTTGAACATATTAATTAAATTTCACTTTAATTAATATTTCTCATTCTTCATTAAAAATCCCCATCACCTTAGACAAATTAATATTCTGTCTAAAAATCCCCTTTCCTCTTAAAATTAAATAAATGATTTACATTTATTTAATTTGGATTTATGTGCACATGGATTATTAATTTTATTTAAAAATCAATTATTCTAAAATCGTGTGAGGAGGCCACTTATCATTTTTGGCATTTGCATGCCCATAACAAGAGGAACCTTGAAAAGGTTCCACTCCTCTCCACTTTTCATAACCTCTTCTACACTTCGCATAACCTCCCAACCATTTATCCAACCATATGGACACTTTGTCTTCTCCTCCCTCCTTGAGGATCCTTAATCAATTTGGACCCTTGATCTTGCAATCAAATCTCAACCGTCCATTCAACATCTGAAAAATCTATAAATTAAGCACAGTCCAAGCCATTTTCATGAGACAATTAAATGCAATTACATGTCATTTTGAGCACTAAAACATACATACTTCATAGAAAGTACATCATGGACATTTCAAAGAAGGATTTGAGTTTATGGGTGCAATTTATGTTTATAAATATTTCTTTTAGTCTTATCTTGATGTTATTTGTGCTTTTGGGTGAATTAATCTAATCTTATTTGGTTAATTTCATTTAAGTTTAATTTCATAGGTGATATAATATCTATCTTGAAGAGCATGGATTGCTAAAATATATCTCTACATCCATCTTAAAAAGTGGTTTAGAAATAGATTGACAATTATTCATTTTTCCTATTTGACCCAATCTTCATCTTGTTCCAAATCTATGCAACTACCTTCAGGTTCTATCATTTCCCAGCTACAGAAATCTACAAAAGAAAAATAGTTTTATACCTTTTGTTGCAAGCTTTGATGTCATCATTTAACTAACTTTTCTCTCTCGTACTTTCTTCTTCTCTCCCAACATCCCACAAAACCAAAATAAATATTACTTTAAAATATTTTCAAATATTCCCTCTCAAAATAGGCCCCATAAAAAGTTGTCATAACCTCCTCTGATTCTCAACTATTTTAAGGCAATAAAAATGCTTCTCTTGCACCCATTTACAACCTATCATAAACTATCATACCATAATTTCCTCCTATCATAGAATCTACTAGTTTTGACCTTGGGAGTTACAATGGCCTCTTATGGAATCACATGCCCAAATTAAAGAAATAAAATATTAAATACTTAATATTTAATTGACCATAATACCAAGAAAATATTAATTATTTCAAGTCCACAATTAAATATTAAATAAATTACTTCCTAACCTCTTACCTTAGCCCACCAAAATATGAAATGGGCATTTTTCCACAAATTTAATTTAATTAAAAAATTGAACATGACAGTCCACCCTTCTAGAAATTGCTTGTCCTCAAGCAATGTTGATCCAAATGCTCTACTTCTTCCCAACTGAAAATCTCTATGATACCAAGGTCCCAAATCATGCCTGAAAATTTCTCCAATGTCCTCCTCTGACTTGCAATTTTTGACTTCCTTGGTGGTTGCCTCGAATAAAAAATGCACTCACCATCATGTTTTCATTGCATTACTCTAATACAATGGAAAACTATAAGACTTGCACCGAGTGATGCTTTTGAGTTGCCCTTCATATGTCTTCCCTCACTACTTTTATTTTTTGATTTGTAAATTTTCATAATCTCAAAACCAACACAAGTATCTGTTAAGGCATTCATTTCATTTGCATTCTTGCAATAATCAACAATCATCTTGAAACTCAACCTCACATGTTTCTTGAAATGGGACATTCTTTTCATTTTCCAATCTAAAATCACAAGAATTTTTAGTTGATGCTTATGAGAGATTTGCATCAACACTAATATTCCTCTTAGTTTCATTTTCACAACTATCTTAAAAAAATTTCGTCTCTAAAACTATCTCAATATTTTGAAGATTGATAAATGCTTCTCAAAAAATCAATGTTTTTAACTGTATAATCAACAAGTAATATGGGTTCCTTGCTGACTCCATCGAGATAAATATTTTTCTGACATTCAATCTCAGAAGTCAATAAAATATCATTTTCTAAATAAATATCTACACCTTTCATATGTATGGTGGAATCCTCCAAGATTTTCTTCATTTCCATCTCTTTCAAATCTAATTTTTCTTCTTTCTTATGCTCAACTGGCACAGTCTCTTCCTTGACTTCATCATCATCATCATCATGTTAATTTACACACTTTTCAAAATTCAAATAAATATCTAGTTCTTCAACTTGTGACCCAAAGGTATCCATTTTGAAGAGTGGGTTATCAAAATATGTCTCTGCATCCATCTCAAAAAGTGGGTTAGAAATATATTGACAATTATTCATGTTTTCATGTTTGATCCAATCTTCATCTTGTTCCAAATATGTGCAACTGTCTTCAGATGCCTTCATTTACTAGTTGTATAAATCTACAAAATACAAATGTTTTTGAATTTCAAGATCAAGAGTTTTATACCTTTTGTGGTAAGTTTTGATGTCATCATTTAACTGACTTTGCTCTCCCCTACTTTCTTCTTCTCTTCTATACTTTTGCTTAATCGGATTAAGTAACACTTCCTTCATATATTTTAGATTTTATAACATCACTAACAAAGATTCTCAAAACAACTTCATTTTTCTGTCTTCCATTGATGAGGCCATGTTTTGTCTTGTCTCTCTTGCTTTAAGTACATATTTCCTAAGACATTCCTAGACTTTTATATATACTAATTATGTCTATAATCATCCTTGAGACATTGAAAGCATGAAGATGGGTATATAACATGTTGTTAATTGATTATGTGTGAATGGTTGATTGCTCATGAAATATTATGGTACTTTATGTTAATTTAGTAATTGTGATGTACTAACCCCTCATTCAGCAAGAACATGGCTACATTTCATGAAGACCACTAAGCAACCCACAACAAAGGAGGTGTTGATATTCACAATAGACAATACAAGCACCTGTAGCCAAATGAAGAAGACCCCGAATTGATTAGGATGAGTCATCCATAACTCTCCACTCTTTGATGGTTATCCTTCAATAGATGATGCAGTTATGAATAATGAAGGAATCTTAGACCGTGCTCCATGTTTTGTTTCTAGTCTTGATTGTTCTTCATAAATACTAGAGAGAGTTATAGTAGGATTGTACCATCTATGCTACCTTCATGGAAATTTAGTTTCTATATTCCTAGTTTTCTTTGTAATAAAGTCCTCTTCCTACGTTGTTGGATAATGGACAGTTCTAGTATTTATTGTTTAGTAGTTTTGTTCAATTAGACGAGGCTGATCTTGTCTATATATGGATTAGATTTCCTGTATACAGGAGGTTAGAAAGAGATTGTATTATCAAATTTCCTTATTGTACTTTTCTCTTCACCATTCAATAAAGGAACACATGTTTTGAGTTCAATTAATGGTTTCAAAGATACAGTAAAAATTTAGTTAGACTTCATGGAATAACAGTCACTCAAAGCTCTTGCCACTTGAGGTACTGTATCTCTCTAATCTGTTCATATGTTAGTTTATATTGTATGTTTATATATATATGATTAATGCATGTTCTAATGATTTGTGTTGTATGAATTAGTTAGACTTTGATAATCTATGTTCTTACGTCAAGGTGATCACCGAACCCACTATTAGCTACTTTTTTATCTAGAGTTACATAAGACCAGTTGATTACAGTTGTTTGAATAAGCATTAGTTATTTCCTACCAATCCTACATAGAGTATTATCAATTCTTGCAATTAGAATTGTTTTTCTTTTAGCTAGTTTATTCCTATGCACAACCTCTAGATTAAAACTCAAAAATCCTTAACTGTACACATATACAGGCATCATCCAAGAAGAGTACGATTCCCTGGTTTGACAATGTAAATGTAACACATTATATAGCCAGTAGGTTGCTTGATATAGGATTTGTTGGTCTATTGAGTTGTGTGCATGCCCTTTTTGCATCAATGTATTGATTAATAATAGAGTTTGATATTTTTGGCACCATTGTTAGGGATGGTTCTAAGATTTAGAGTTTCTAAGTTCTTTTTGAGTTATGCTTGTACTTGCTTTACTAGGATATAGTATTTGTCATCATTTAGGATTACTTAGATATTCAATCTATCTCCAAACTATCCACTAACACGGTGCAGGAACAAATCCATTAGCTTATACATCATTGTATGTGGCAACCAAGAGACCATAGAGGGAGGTTTCTTCCAACCAGTTCAACAGAAGAAGAAGAACACTTTGAATTATCCCTTGGTCTAGAGAACACTGAGGATTTTAAGGATATTGCAAGTTGGAATCAAGGCATGATGATAGAAGCAGTAGAAAACCTAGCTGAACCAATTACCTTTGCCTTTCCTATTACAAACTAGGAGAGAGCTAGCACCTTGAAAAACATCCCTCCTTCAGCCCTACGAAACTTTCATGGGATAATCACTAACGACCTAGATACCTTTCTCTTTGAGTTTGATGTACTCTGTAGGAGTTATGATTAGACTACATATGCATATAGACTCAAGCTCTTCCCATCCACCCTTAAGGATGTTGCATTACGATGGTCTATGGGACGAATGAGAATTCAGTAACCACTTGGGCTACCATGAAGGAGAAGATTTTGCAAAAATATTAGGATTATTGTCATGATAGAGATATAAAAGGGGATGACATTTTTAGGATGTCACAAAAGGAAGATGAACCCTTGGAAGATTATGTTGAGATATGTTAGTTTTGCCTCAAGAATTCAAGACAAAACAGGCTCTCTCCAGAGTCACTCAAGTTGGTCTTCCTAAGAGGTGTGAATGAAGAATGCATGAATGCACTAAATTTAATTAGAGCTAGGGATATCTCTCAACTCAGATTTGATGAAATTTGTCAAATCTGCAAAAACTATTCACACTCTACCTTGAAGAAAAATAGAGGTTTGAGAACCCTGACTTCAAGTAAATCATCCACTGGAGTCTCTAGAGTAGAGCTTAGCAATCTATTGTCAAACATGAAATAAGATATCATAAGTCATTTGGCAACACAACTGGACACTCTTCACATAAAGAAGAAACAAGAGGCATCAGAGGTAACTTTGAGTGAATATTGTCCACACTGTCGACAGAAGAAGGCCAACTATCGATGCAAGGGTATTGCTAGTATTTCAGAGGGAAAGAATGAGAGAGCAGATTTTTGAGCTATAGAAGATGAAGAAGGTCAAGTGTTTTACATTGCACAATGGAAGCCATGGAAGCAAAGACAAGGTATGCCTCAGGACCCCTTAACCAATCCCATGTCATTTGCATCATCTGCTTCAAATATCCATAATTAGAATAATGCACCTTGGTACAACCTACCACAATAGCAATGGGCAACTGTGCCACCTAGCTAGACCTAGTAGCAAGGCATATGGCCACAACAGCCATTCAAAACCTCAAATTATAATCCACAATGGTAGGCTAATCAAAACCCCTGGCCACAACAATGGCGTGGGAACCAAGCTTGGAAAAATCCAAATATGAACTACCTGCACCCACAGCAAGCCCTACCTCAACAACCTACCCTTATGCCAAATATAGCCTCACCTACTCCTGTCCCACCTAGAGCCACTCAATTGCTAGCCCAACTTGCACCTAACCCTAACAACAAGCCTATTTAGCAAGCCTATACTAATGAGGCCATCTAATACCCAAGGTGTATACAATTGAAGTTAGTGGTGTGCACCTACTCTCAAGAAAAATGCTTGCTAGACCTCTATCTCCACTCATCACAGAACTTCCTAATGAGGAGCAACCCTCCATCACTAACAACCATCTGAATAACAAGTAGAAGAGTTCTAAGAAAATCTCTCTGCAAGAAGAAACCATCACCAAGAGCCCTCCATTTCTAGAGAGATTAAAAATGCACCTTCCACCAACTCCACCTGAGCCTGATTTTGATTTTATGGGGCAATTGAAAAATGTCTGTGTTAAAATTCCCCTCATCCAAGCCATTAAGGATGTACCCATATATACCAAGGCTATAAGGGAATTATGCCTTAAGAAACTAAGAAGGAAAAGAAAAGATCCTCAAACAACACATGTTATAAGACAACTTGTTGATATCATGTTAGGTAACTTGGTTGTTCCAAAATATCTAGATCCTGGAAGCCCTGTGGTTGATGTAAACATCAATGGTACCCTTATCAAAAACACATTGATTGACCTAGGTGCAGCCATCAATGTAATGACAAAGGAAACAATGAATAACCTTCAATTAGATAGACTTAGACCTACTCCCACAATATGAGCCAGTTGGCAGATAGGTCCACTATCAAACTAGAAGGGGTTATTAAAGATCTTGTAATTATATTGGATTCATGGGAATACCCTGCAAACTTTATGGTCTTGCAGCCCAAGGCTAGCCTAGGAGGATATCCACTCATCCTAGGGAGACCCTGGTTGGCAACAGTAGATTCCTTCATAGGATGTCGGTCAGTGAATATGATAATTTCAAATGGGAATATAATAAAAACATTAGTCCTTTATCCACCTGCACAACCTTTTGTTGATATGGAGCAAACTATTTGGCTGGACCTAGGGGATACTGACCAATATTCTCTTCAAACATTAATGACAGTTGAATGAGGCCCACTATTGGATATCTAGGATGAAGATGAAGTGCTTTCCAATGTCATACAAAACAATTATGGAACAAACGTGCAGCAAGACCCATGTCTAGTATGTCATGCCTACCCTCTGCACAATATTTTGCCTACAATCAACACTCCAACCTATACTTCCACCAACAGTATGTTTCATCATTTGCTGCCTCATAGTTGTAGCCTCAACTTACTAGGATTAGATATTGCCTCTATAATGGTCATGGAAACACCAGGTAGAACACTTAACATCAATAGTGAATTGACATTTGTCTAGAAGACTGAACTGATAAAAATGTTGCAAACCCACAAGACAACATTTGCATGGGACTATCATGAAATGAAGGGCATTGACCCTAACCTCTGCATGCATAGGATATACATTAATGAGGGTACAGGCCAGTTAGGCAGCCTCAAAGAAGGATGAACCCTTCAGTAAGAGACATAGTGAATAATGAATTGCAAAAATTGTTGGATGCAGGATTCATATATCCAATATCAGATAGCCAATGGGTATCTCCACTAGTCATAGTACCAAAGAAAGGAGGTAAGTGGTAAGGTTGTGTGTGTAGACTATAGAGAATTAAATACTGCCACTAGGAAAGGTCATTTCCCTCTTCCTTTCATTGACTAGGTCCTAGACTCCTTGGCTGGGAAAAAGTATTTTTCTTTCCTTGATGGATTCAGTGGATATAACCAAATCAAGATAGCCCCTAAGGACTGGGATAAGACCACATTCACATGCCCATGGGGGACATATGCTTATTTTGTCCTTCCATTTTGACTTTGTAATGCATCTGCCACATTTCAGAGGATTGTTTTAAGCATCTTTTCTTACCTTGCCCATGACTCTATGCAAGTATATATGGATGATTTCACCACTTATGGAGAGTCTTATGAGGAGGCCCTGAAAAACCTTGAAAAAGTACTACAGAGATGTCAAGATCATAACTTGTCACTTAGTCATGAAAAATCTTTCATGATGATGCAAGGAGTAGTGCTTGGTCACTTTGTGTCCAAAGCAGGCATTCAAGTGGATCCACACAAAATTGAAATCATTTCAACATTGTCTGTTCCTCAAAAATAGAAAAATGTTAGAAGCTTTCTAGGTCATGCAGGGTATTATAGAAGATTTATAAAGGACTTCAGTAAGATCATTGCCCCTTTGTTTGTTTTACACTCTAAAGATGCAGAATTTAATTGGATAGCTGACTGTCAGTCATCCTTTGATAATCTCAAAGAGTCATTAACAAAGACACATGTACTCTGAGGACCTAATTGGGCAGTACCTTTCCATATGCATATAAATGCTTCTAATTTTTTGTGGGGGTTGTGTTAGGATAGAAAGAAGGGAATGTGGAATATGCAATTTACTACATCAGTAAGAATCTACAAGGTGGTGAACTTAACTATACTATCACTGAGAAAGAAATGTTAGTTGTTATTTATGCAATCAATAAGTTCAGGCATTATATCACTAGGTATCATGTTTTCATTCACACTGACCATGCAACAATAAGATACCTAATAAACAAACCAATGGTAAGTGGTGGATTGGTTAGATGGTTACTGCTACTCCAGTAATTTGATATCACCATTGTGGACAAGCCTGGGAAGGCCAATGTTGTTGACTTCCTCTCAAGGCTCCCTACTTGTAATGAGGACCCAGTCATTGATAATTCTTTTCTAGATGAGAATTTATTTGCACTGACTGTACAAACTCCTTGATATGCAAATATAGAGAATTATCTAGTCACAGGAAAAACACCTCCACACCTCTCACAAAGGGAGAGGCACCACCTAGTGAAGCACAACTTTCCCTATTCTTGGGTAGCTAGTTACCTTTTATATACAGGACCTAATCATATCATGAGAAGGTGTATTAGAGAGGATGAACTATATGATATTCTCAAGGCATGTCATGATGAACCATGTGGTGGAAACTTTGCAGCTAAGGACAGTAGTGAAGATCTTGAATACTGGATATTATTGGCCAACCTTGCACAAAGATACATCTCTCTATACAAGAAGATGTGACCGATGTCAAAGGATGGGCAAACCTACAAGAAGTGATGAAATGCCTCTACAACTACAACTGGTGGTCACACCATTTGACAAATGGGGCATTGATTTTATTGGACCCATTGATCCACCATCTAATAGCAAAGAATATATACTTGTTTGCACTGATTATCTCATAAAGTGGGTAGAAGTGAAAGCTTTGATAGTAGCCAGAGATAGTAAGGTTTCTATATTCATGTATGAGGAAATATTTACAAGGTATGGTGTCCCAAGGGAAATAGTCACATATCAGGGACCACAGTTTACATCCACACTAATTGCTAGCCTTATTTAGGAGTATGAAATTAGACATAAGAAGTCCACTCCCTATCATCCACAGTCAAATGGACAAGTTGAGGTCACCAATAGAGAGCTTGAGGCAATATTGATAAAGACAATTGCACTACACAAGAAAGATTGGGCAGCAAGACTCTCTGAAGCAACTTGGGCATATAGAACTACATGGAAGACAACTACAGGGTACACACCTTATGAGCTAGTTTATAGAAAGAAACTTGTCCTTCCTATTGAGTTTGAATACAAAACATTGAGAACCACTATCCAACTTGGGATGGACCTGTCAACAGCTCAAAAGGAAAGGTTGCACCAACTTAATGTCTTGGAGGAATTAAGGATGGAAGCAGTTCATCACATTGAATTAGTACAAACTCAAGGAATCAAATGGCATGATCAGTATATCAAAGCCAAGGACTTTCAAGGAGGTGATTGGGCACTCCTCTTTGGCTCTAGGTATAAATATCATAAGGGAAAATTATAGACTAGGTGGTTAGGCCCTTATGAGATCAAGGAAGTTTTCCCAAATGGTGCAATCTAATTAACCATGATTGACCTAGTTAGATTCTCACTGATGGTTAATGGACATAAATTGGAATTGTATAAGAAGACTTTGAGTAAAGTTGCATTCCTATAGAAATTAAGGGTAGATATGGATAATGAAGTTTCACAGCCTCCTGCCTTAAGTGAGTCCTACAACTAAGTAATTGTTGATCACAATATTCTAGGAACAGATCAAGCTATTAGCTTGACTATGGTTACACAATAGGTTTGAGTTCTACGCACTTTGCACATAAATAAAATCATAAAATATTAAAATATTAAAATATAAAAACAAAAAATAAACACATCACCAAGAAATAAAACAATGAGATCCTCCACACCAAATAATTCAATCAAAGTTCAGGCTCCATCAATTCAGCTACCATTATCCACTTGATCTTTCCTTTGGCCATCAACCACTTCACTGGACATGTAGCCAAAGGCTCTCTATTGTTTCATGGGACCTATATTTGCTACACCCGCATCCACCAGTCGTCATTCACATGGGACTTGTATCAGCTACACCCATAGCCACCACACATGGGACTTCTTCATTTCAAGTTTTGATTGTGTGCATGCAACCACTATTGCATGCAGCACCTTTTCTCATGGCATCTACATGCAGCCATCTTCTGTTGGCATGTACCTCCCTACAACGTGTCACATAGCCACTACACATTCCATCTGCACACCTCTTCCACATCACATCATTGTGATTCACTCCAACTTGTTCATCAAGCACATCAACTCCAGCCACCATGCCATCATTTTTCCATGCAACAATTCTAATTTTGACATCACCTCAAAGGTATTTATCTAGCTATTTCTTTAATTAACATTTCTTGCTTATTATTTTATGACTTTTACAATTCACACATGATTATTTTTACATATTATACAACTTTGACATGCTTTCAAACCGTTCTTTCGTATGACTAGCCTATCTTCTCATTTAAGGATAAATGAACTTATAGTTGGGGGGATATTGAATTATTTTATGTACATTCAATTTTCTTAAATCCCTTCCTTCATAATTATGACCATTTGCTGCATAACATACAAGCCAACATACTAGCAACTGGTAATAAGGGTCCAGTGAGTAGAATTGGATAAAGAACAGGAGATTAAGCTATGGAGAATTGGAGAGATTTCATGAGTTATCATGATGGGTGGTGATCCGATCAGGAGAGAGCCTATTGTCCACTCGATATTATTATTGACGAGGATTGCATGCCTATTTTTCAACAGGTAGGGTGGTTGGAATAGTTTCTTAAGATAACATAGTATAATGAAGACATTACCTAGTAGTTTGTGAGAACATTCCAGAATGAAGGAGCTACAATGAAAGTCTTACGAGTTGACATGACTGTAGCTGCTATAGCTAAAGTTATAGGGCTACGGGCAGTTAGAGAAGAATTCCCTGTAAGAGCTTATACCATTTCTGCAAGGGCCAAGTTCATACAACCAGGTGAAAGGATGGAATCTACATCTCAAGGTACCAAATGAATCTCCTTACCCTAGATATGGGCCTTTGTTGCTACCTATATTATTAAATATCTTACCTGTGATGGGAGGCAATCTTTGCTTTATAATGTGCATTTCAAACTTTTGAGCCATCTCTGTCATAGAAGGGTAGTGAATGTTCCAAATTTTTTGTTCAATTTGTTAAAAAGGATGTATGTGGAATATAGAAGGAAAAAAGCTAGTCTTCATTATTTCATCATGGTTTGGTTGTGCTATTGGTAAAGAGGAGTTTATATATTCAGTACCCTAAAATTTCTTGGGAACATTTTCTTGAAATTAATCATGTTAATGAGGGACCTTTGAGGGTCGAATCGAAGAGAGAAGAAGAAGCACAGAAAGAAAATTTACAAATAGGGGAAGAAGAGGAAGCCCCTGTGACCCTTCCTCACCTAGAAGCTTCACCTACCCACTGCCATGCAACTGTTGAGTAACATCCAGCTCCAAACTTGATAATCCTATAGGTGAACCTACTAGTTCTTCCACACCTGTAATTTCACCAATTTCAACCCCCTTGCCAGAACATGCATCCTCACAAACTTCTAGCCACACAAAGAAAAAGACAAAATGAAAACTATAGCATGTAGCTTCTAGCTCACCGCCTGTAGCATCTGAAATTGCCTATGAAACCCCTTCTATTTTAAATCCCACCAAGAAAATAAAATAATCCTCTTCTTCATCCAAAGCTAAGAAGAAACAAAGAGTCCCTACTCAATCATATAGGCACTTAGACCACCTAAAGGAGAAAGAACTTTCAAGGGAGAAAACCTGACATGAAAAGAAGAATATGTTTGATATACACACTAATACAGACTCTAAAAGGGAGCATCTATTTGTTGATAGAGAACAGAAAAATGTAGGCTACACACTCATTCTAAAGCCTGATATAAAGTATGAGGAGGAAGATTTATATATAGCTAGGAAAAAGCATCAACCTCCCCCTGAAATTGAAAATCTAGATTTCTCAGCCTCTCAAGATGAAACACAGGAAGAAGAATTGTTGTTAGATTCTAAAGACACGACAAAGGGAGAGAAGGATGAATTATAGCTATCCCTACAAAAAATTGTAGAATTGGAGAAGCAGTTGAGGTATTATCAACAAAAAGAGACAAAATTAAATGAATGGGTTAAGAAGTTAGAGGATTAGCTACATGTTTTCCAAAAATAAGGGTGACTAGAACATTTAGCCCAATTGGCCATCATAGAAATTAATAGAAGGAATCTAGATCCTGTGTAATCAGAAGAACAATTTGAAGAACCTGCTCCACCCACCTTATTTACAATTACCCTACAACTATGGAATAAGATAGATGAATTGGTAAAAGAAAAAAGTGAACTAGAGGAGAAACATAGCAAGGAGATAGAGGTGAAAAACATAGAAATAAAAAGATTAAAATTTAAAATAGACAGAATAGAAGATATGATCATCCAATTGATGAGGTGTCAGCCACCTGCAAGGGTTTATGCCCTCTATCTACATGAGCAGTATCTAAGCTTTCAGTTTAGTCAACTTTACAATGATGCCCCTGTCTCTCTTTTTACACTTTCCTTATTTCTAACAGCTTACCAAAGAGGTACCCCTGAAATGCAAAACCAACTATGTGAATTCTACCTACATGAACTTGCCATTCCATATGACACTCACTAGAATCCCCTAGTTGTTATTAGGGATGTACAATTGAAGGCCCTAGCCTCATTCATTCAAAATGAGCATAGGAGAGGAGTGTTACAACATCATTAAACTGAGAGAGAGAAAGAAGTCACTTCCTCTCAAACTCGGGGCAGAATCCCCAACTCCCCAAAAGATAGTGGAGGATTGGGTGGACCTAATTGAACATCAAGAGGTAGAAACTAAACTCATGGAATGTAGAGCCATGGATTACAAGAAATTTAGGGAATTGGCCAAAGGAATTGGTATGGAAGCTTTGGGTTTCTCATAGGGTAAGTGGAAAGAGTTGACACCAACATTACAAAGGAAATAGCCTCATTCAGTATTCAACCTCTCAACAGTAATCAACAGGGCACAGAGATACATAAGATCATCCAATGAACATGGCATAACTTGGCTACCATTAGTATTCCATACTCCCCTACTTCTTTATCCCATTCCACATTGGATGGGGCAGAGGATGAATCAGGCAGTGGAATAGGCCAGGTGGAATAGGCTGGCAGAACAGAAGGGCTTCTATCTCAAATAGTACAGAGGAGTAGAAGAACCTACAAATTACAAGGTGATAGCTCTTCAGTACAATCAAAGACCTTGATTGTTGGAGGACCATCAACATGTTTAGTTGGGGGGTTTGATAAGCCCATGTTTTGTCTTGTTTCTCTTGCTTTAAGTACATATTTCCTAAGACATTCCCAGACTTTTATATATACTAATTATGTCTATAATCATCCTTGAGACATTGAAAGCATGAAGATGGGTATATAATATGTTGTTAATTGATTATGTGTGAATGGTTGATTGCTCGTGAAACATGACAGTACTTTATGTTAATTTTAGTAATTATGATGTATAAATACCATGTGATGTACTAACCCCTCATGCAGCAAGAACGTGGCTACATTTCATGAAGACCACTGGGCAACCCACAATAAAGGAGGTGTTGATATTCACAATAGACAATACAGGCACTTGTAGCCAAATGAAGAAGACCCTGAATTGATTGGGATAAGTCATCTATAACTCTCCACTCTTTGACATTCCAGTTATTCTTCGACAGATGGTGCAATTATGAATAATGAAGGAATCTTAGACCATGCTCCATATTCTATTTCTAGTCTTGATTGTTATTCATAAATACTAGAGAGAGTTATAGTAGGACTATACCGTCTATGCTACCTTCATGGAAATTTAGTTTCCTATTCCAAGTTTGCTTTGTAATAAAGTCCTCTTCCTACGTTGTTGGATAATGGACAATTATAGTATTTATTGTTCAGTAATTTTTTCAAATAGATGAGATTGATCGTGTCTATATATGGATTAGATTTCTTGTATACAAGAGGTTAGACAAAGATTGTATTATCAGATTTTCTTATTGTACTTTTCTCTTCAGCATTCAATAAAGGAACATATGTTTTGAGTTCAGTTAATGGTTGCAAAGATATAGTAAAGATTTAGTTAGATTTCATGGAATCATAGTCACTCAAGCAAGGACCATTTGAGGTACCGTGTCTCTCTAGTCAGTTCATAGTACTGTGTCTCTCCAATCTGTTCATATGTTAGTTTATATTGTATGTTTATATATGTGTGTGTGTGTGTGTGTGTGTGTGTGTGTGTGATTAATGCATGTTGTAATGAGTTGCGTTGTATGAATTAGTTAGACTTTGATAATCTGTGTTGTTAAGTCAAGGTGATCACCAAAACCACTATTAGCTACTCTTTTATCTGGAGCTACATAAGACAATTTGATTATAGTTGTTTGAATAAGCATTAGTTATTTCCTACCAGTCCTACTTAGAGTATTGTCAATTCTTGCAATTAGAATTTTTTTCTTCCAGCTAATTTATTCCTATGCACAACCTCTAGATTAAACTTAGAAATCCTTAACTATACACATAGTACAAGCATCATCCAAGAAGAGTATGATTCCCTGGTTTGACAATGTAATTGTAACACATTATATAGCCAATAGGTTGCTTGATATAGGATCTGTTGATCCGTTGAGTTGTGTGCATGCCCTTTCTTCATCAATGCATTGGTTACTAATGGAGTTTTAAATCCATATTGGCATGCAATCACTTAACACTGACAAGAATTTCTAAACATTGTTGAATGCAGCTAAAGATCTACAAGGTGTTAGCTTCCCAATAGGCTAGTAAGAACACGAACTCTAATACCACTATAATGTCTCATATAATTTTTTTTTCAAATTTATTTAAAATACAAAATCACATAACAAATCTAAAACAAAATATAATGTTTCAAACCCTCATGAAATTACATTAAAAATATCTTGAAATAGCCACAAAGATTTAACAATTTTCTCAAAATCTATGCACCTGAATTTAGCAACTTTTGCACAAAAAATTAAAATCTTCTCTCATTAATGAAATCCAATTAAAACACATGTAGTATGCTATTATAATATAAAATTCTCCAACAAAAATAGCTACAACAAAAATTAAATCAAACCCACAAAATCTATCAATACAACGCACACCACAGACTCCTAAAATTGACAATTTGTATATCAAATGAAAGATATCCCTTCAATACTTAAAATTAAACCACAACAGGTTTGAAATACTCTAATATATTCTATAATAATAGAAAATACAATAGAAAATAATATCAGCTACAACAATCTAAAACAATACAACATTAATCACTAGAAACCCCAAAACTCCACTCCATATTTTTCAATTTTTGCACCCAATTGTAGAATAACTTTCCCAATTAATATGGATGAATAAAATGAACCAAAAAATGATAATTTAAATCCCATACAATAACAACAACACAAAATGAAACTATCTTTGCAAACAATCACACAAAACTTGCAAACACACACAACTGAAATTAGCTAAAATCTGCAACTCTCGAAGTACATTCACAACCTATGAATGAGATTATCTTATTGAACCAAAGGGGTTTCTTCATCTAATCCAAGAAGCCAATAGGTTTTTGTCCACTAATCTCAATTTCCAATGGTTTTCATCGATAAAAGATGTTTGAATGAACAAAAGTTCAAACAATTTCATGAGAGATAAATTCGCAAAAGATATCAATTATAGAAGCTTCATGACTTAAATAAAGATTGCCGCACAAATCCAAACATCCCACAAAACCAAAACAAATATTAATTTAAAATATTTTCAAATATTCCCTTTCAAAATAGGTCCCATAAAGAGTTGTCATAACCTCCTTTGATTCTCATCTATTTTAAGGTAGTAAAGATACTTCTCTTACACTTACAACATGTCATAAACTGTCATACCATAATTTCTTCCTATCATAGAATCTACTAATTTTAACCTTGGGAGTTACAAAGGCCTCTTATGGAAATGCATGCCCATCTTGGGGAAATAAAATATTAAAGCTTGGACTATCATGTCTCATTTTTTAATTAAATTAATTTTGTGGAGAAAATGTCCATTTCATATTTTTTGTAGGTTAAGGTAGGAAGTTAGGAAATAATTCATTTAATATTTAATTTTGGATCTGAAAGAATTAATATTTTTTTGGATATTATGGTCAATTAAATATTAAGTATGTAATATTTTATTTCTTTAATTTGGGCATATGATTCCATAAGAGGCCTTTGTAACTCCCAAGATTATTTAATTAGTAGATTCTATGACAAGAAAATTAGGTATGACAGTATGGTAGATTGTAAGTGGGTGTAAGAGGAGCATCTTTATTTCTTTAAAATAGATGAGAATCATAGGAGGTTATGACAACTCTTTATGGGGCCTATTTTGAGAGGGAATATTTGAAAATATTTTTAATTAATATTTATTTTGACTTTTTGAAACATTGGGATTTAAGTGCCCTAAATTTTATTTAAGACAAATAGCATCTATAGTTGATAGCTTTTGTCAATTATCTCTCATGAAATTTTTTGAACTTTTGTTCATGGGTAAGTGCACAAAGATGAGGGACCAAAAGGGGGTCTTAAGATGCCACTTTTTTTTCTAAAATTAGGAAACATTGATGTTGGATGAGAAATTAAAGATAGTTACACTCAAAATTTGAAGATGCAACAAAAACAAGAGTCGCAATGCTCCGAATCTAGTTTCTAAACTACTATTTTTTTTCAAAAATGGTTGAGATTAAGGGGTTCAAAAAGGGGAAGGACACAAATTGGTCTTATTTTCCTCAAAAAAATATAACATAGTGTCTGGTGTGCTCCCCCTAAAATGTTAACCTTTTTTTAGTATTTCAAAAATCACTTCAATGAGAAATTAGCTAACACCATTTAGTTTATCTTTAATTTTTCTGATAATTTTTCATGAATAATTAATTTTTTAGTAATTTTCAAAGTAGACACGTCCTAAAAAATAGAAAATTTAGTGTACTCCCCCATAAAATTTTTGAAAACTAATTGAAAATAATAAAAAAATTAAATACGTGTAGAATGGAGTCTGGTTTCTAAAAATGGAACTTATTTCAAATTTCAATGAACGGTTAAAAAAAGTCAAAAATACTAGACACTGGTTTGACAAAAAATGGATACACCAACAAAATAAATTAAAGATGAAACCCTTAACGTACTCAAAATATGAAAAAAATTATATGGTTAGATAGCTAACAGAGAGCTTAAGATTATGGTGGTATTCTTTTTTACTTTTCATTGAAAAAAGTGCAATCCTGATGGGGAGCACGCTCCAGATTATCTAAAAATTTTGTTAGAAATAGGAAAAATGCATCCTTGGATGACCTCACATAATGCAAGCGTGTTATAACATGCTCGCATTATGCTGAGCTAATTTGGTTTTACACATGCCAATTGCATTTGCTTGAAAGTTTCTAAAGCCTTTTCAACAAATCCATTTTTTGCATATCTTGCAATCATTGCATTCCATTACAGAATATCTCTTTGAGGTGTTAGGTCAAACAATTAACATGCCTTATCTATGCTTCCACACTTTACATACATGTCTACAAGGGAAGCTGCACTTCCTATCATCTCTCTCACTCTCTACTTCCCTCCCCTCTCTACCTCCTACCCTCTCTCTGAGTCTCTACTTCCCTCCCCTCTCTACCTCCTACCTTATCTCTCTCTCTTCTTCCTTCCCCTCTCTACATCCTACCCTCTCTCTCACTCTCTACTTCCCTCCCTTGTCTACCTCCTACCCTCTTTCTGAGTCTCTGCTTTCCTCACCTCTCTACCTCCTACCTTCTCTCACTCTCTTCTCCCCCCTTTCTACCTCCTACCCTCTCTCTCACTCTCTACTTCCCTCCCCTCTCTACCTCCTACCGTCTCTTTGAGTCTCTGCTTCCCTCCCCTCTCTACCTCCTACCTTCTCTCTCACTCTCTTCTTCCCTCCCCTCTCTACCTCCTACCCTCTCTCTCACTCTCTACTTCCCTCCCCTCTCTACCTCCTACCCTCTTTCTGAGTCTCTGCTTCCCTCACCTCTCTACCTCCTACCTTCTCTCTCACTCTCTTCTCCCCCCACTCTTTACCTCCTACCCTCTCTCACTCTCTACTTCCCTCCCCTCTTTACCTCCTACCCTCTCACTCAACATCTTCTTCCCTCCCCTCTCTACCTCATACCCTCTCTCACACTCTGTACTTCCCTCCCCTCTCTACCTCCTACCCTCTCTCTTACTCTCTTGTTCCCTCCACTCTCTACCTCCTACCACCTCTCTCACTCTCTACTTCCTGCCCCTCTCTACCTCCTACCCTCTCTCTCACTCTCTTCTTCCCTCCCCTCTCCACCTCCTACCCTCTCTCTGATTCTCTACTTCCCTCCCATCTCTAGGTCTCATACATTCTCTCTCACTCTATGCTTCCCTCCCCTCTCTACCTCCTACCCTCTCTCTCACTCTCTACTTCTCTCCCATCTCTACCTCCTACCCTCTCTCACTCTCTAATTCCCTCCCCTCTCTACCTCCTACCCTCTCTCTCACTCTCTTCTTCCCTCCCCTCTCTACCTCCTACCCTCTCTCACTCTCTACTTCCCTCCCCTCTCTACCTCCTACCCTCTCTCCCACTCTCTACTTCCCTCCCCTCTCTCTCACTCTCTTCTTCCCTCCCCCCTCTACCTCCTACCTTCACTCTCACTCTCCTCTTCCCTCTCCTCTACATCATACGCTCTCTCTCACTCTCTACTTCCCTCCCCTCTCTACCTCCTACCCTCTCTCACTCTCTACTTCCCTCCCCTCTCTACCTCCTACCCTCCCTCTCACTCTCTTCTTCCCTCCCCTTTCTATCTCCTACCCTCTCTCCCACTCTCTATTTCCCTCCCATCTCTACCTCCTATCCTCTCTCTCACTCTCTACTTCCCTCCCCTCTCTACATCTCCTCATCATTCTTCCCATCTAATGAAATTTCATAAATTATCTTATTTCCATTTCATCATCCCAATTTATATCCTCATCCCTCTTTGTATGTCCTAGTTTTATTGTTTCCATGTTCTTTGTTGACAAGGGAGAGGGAGAGGGAGGGAGAGGGAAAGGGGATGGAGATGGAGGGGAGAGAGAGGGGAGAGAGAGGGTGATAGAGAGAGAGAGTTCTAGTTTTCTTGTTTTGGAGAGAGAGAGGGGGTTGGTCGGGTTTATGAGTTTAGGGTTGCTTAAGTTTAGGGTTTAGGGGAATTATTTAGGGTTTAGGGGTTTAGGGTTGCTCGAGTTTATGGTTTATGGTTTAGGGGTTAGGATATGGGGGAATTATTTAGGGTTTAGGGGTTTTGGGAGAGAGAGAGAGAGAGAGGTTTAGGGTTGCTCAGGTTTAGGGGCATTATTTAGGGTTTATAAGTTTAGGGTTGCTCAGACCTTTAGGGGCATTATTTAGGGTTTAAATGAGTTTAGGGTTGCTCGAGTTTAGGTTTAAGGGTTAGGGTTAAAGGGGAATTATTTATGGTTTAGGGGTTTAGCATGGTTGCTCAAGTTTAGGGTTTAGGGGTTAGGGGCATTATTTGAGGTTTATGAGTTTAGGGTTGCTCAAGTTTAGGGTTTATGGTAATTATTTAGGGTTTATAGGTTTAGGATTGCTCAGGTTTAGGGTTTAGGGGTTAAGGTTTAGGGTTTATAGAGAGATAGAGCAAGGGGACCGATAAAGATTGTGAGAGATAGGGAGATAGAGGTTTAGGGTTGCTTCCAGGGTTTATGGTTTAGGGGTTTGGGGTTTAACAATTTATGGTTTCTTTGTTTTAGGGTTTAGGGGCATTATTTAGGGTAACTTAGGGTTTATGGTTTAGGGGTTAGGGGTTAAGTTTTAGAGGTTTAGGTTAGGGTTTAGAGAGAGAGGACCGATAGGGAGATATAGAGGAGACCAAGGGGAGTGATAGGGAGATAGAGAGTTACCAGGACATAGCCAGAGACATAGGCAGAGAGATTGAGAGGTATCTAGGGATGATAGAGACAAGGAGATAGGATTTAGGGTTGATCAGGTTTAGGGTTGATCAAGTTTAGGGTTTAGGGGTTAGGAGTTTAGAGAGGGAGATAGAGGGTGAGGGACATGGCCAAAGACATAGGCAGAGAGATTAAGAGGTAGAGGGATGATAGAGACAAGGAGATAGGGGTTTAGGGTTGATCAGGTTTAGGGTTTAGGGGTTAGGAGTTTAGAGAGGGAGAGATAGGGAGATAGAGGGTGAGGGACATGGATAGAGACATAGGAAGAGAGATTGAGAGGTAGAGTGATGATAGAGACAAGGGGATAGGGGTTTAGGGTTGATCAGGTTTAGGGTTTAGGGGTTAGGAGTTTAGAGAGGGAGAGATAGGGAGATAGAGGGTGAGGGACATGGCTAGAGACATAAGTAGAGAGATTGAGAGGTAGAGGGATGATAGAGACAAGGAGATAGGGGTTTAGGGGTTAGGAATTTAGAGAGGGAGAGATAGGGAGATAGAGGGTGAGAGATGTGGCCAGAGACATAGGTAGAGAGATTGAGAAGTAGAGGGATGATAGAGATGATATATACTTATAGATATAAACTTATACATAGAGAGAAAACACTAAATTTACTTGTTTGCATGCATGAAAGCTTAATGTTTTCATGCTTCCCTACAAAATGTGCTCGCATTATGGGAAGCAATAAAAAATGGGAAAAAATCATGTGGGATGCATGATTTAGACCCCACATGTATGTTATTCCCTGCTTTTTATGTGTGCTATTAGATAAGAAAACACTTTTTCATTATGTTTGACATATTAAAAGAATCATTTTTTGATCAATCCACCACCTTTGTTTGTTTTTTCAACATAGAAGATTTGATTTTGCATGTTTTTGGACAAAATTTGATTATTTAAACATAAAGTTTCATGTTTCATATTGTTTCAAAGCTAATTACCATTGATATAGATTGAATTTGATGATATATGTTTGTTTTTCCATAAATTTCACTAATCCTATTCTAGAGTTATATAGAATTCATAATCAAACTTGTGAAAAAGAACAATTTGAGGATTTTGAAGCCAAAGTTTGGAGGATTGGTCAACTTGAAAATTGAATTCTAAGGTATGTTCTTTATGTCCAATTTAATTCACTTTATGTTCTTTAGAACACTCACAATCACTAATGTAACTAGTTGTATTAACATTTAAAATATAGTGCTATTGATGCTACAAATTTGATATATATTTGGTTCTCATATAGTAATGAGTTGTCACTATCATCCTCTTGGCCATTCAACTCATGCTCATCATTGGGACTAGGTGTGGGCCATTATACTCATTGTCTTCTTTACTACCAATTGACTGATTTGTATTGATTGATTGTGATAATTCAACACTTTCAGTGCTTACAAGGGTATACTAGATACTTAGCTTGTTTATCATACTTGTCTTCATACTTAGTCAAAAGTTGTTGACCAAAACACATGAACCGTGTATGTATGTCTTCCTACACTGCAACCAAAATCAAACTATGGCTTGCAATAACAAAGACAAACTCTCAATTGCTTCTTATCACTTGTGATACCTCAAAACATTCTCTAGAACATATACATGTTCTCAATTGTCACTACATGCACTCTAATCTGTATATAATCAGTCCTTTTCATCATTGCCATCTCTTACCTTGTAGTCCTAAGGAGTAACATACAATATAGGTGACCATGCATTGATATCCTCATAATCATCCAAAATTAGTAGAAAAATAACTATCCATAAACCTAGGCATGATAGACTAGCAAGTAGTTTGTTTCTAGGTGTTCTTAGGTCACTAGTTATTTTGCATATAATTGGTAATGTTCTTAGGATTTGATACAATATATGAGGGGTTTATTCTTAGGGTTATCTTTTCATGATACATAACAAACAATATGAAATGAGGAGAACTCAACATGACTGTTATTAATAGTGTGCATTTGTTCAACTTACAAACTATGATTGTCTTCTGCCAAAGTGCCAATACCTTTGCATTTGATGTAGTAATTTTTCATGTGAATAGGGTAGTGAGAGCCTATTGCATATTTTGAATATCTGGCCTTAATAGTGATCTAGAGTTTCATGATAGTCATCTATGTTTATGATGTGATAGTCTATGTGGTTGTTTGTAATAGTCATAGCACAATTTGACTCTCAATGCATGGTTACCACATAGGCTTCTATCACTATCTTATCAATTTATGACCAAACTCTTCAACAAGATCTTGAACAATCCACAAATTTCTTAGTATGTAACAAGTTCAAGTCCTTAAAGGTCAACTGACCATACTAACCGCATGACATAACCAATTTGTATCCTCAAGAGTTACTTTTAGAGAAAATCTATTTTTAATAAGTTACACATTTGCTTGATAGAAACATTCTATTTACATTGTCATGAGAACTTCTTCCTTAGATCTTCTATTTGTTGTCATGAGAACTTCTTCCTTAGATATTCATTAGATCTTCTTCTTTCTCATCTTCTCATCATTATATTCTTCTTTAATAGCCTATCTCACCATTTATCCTTCAATGATCTTGTGATTGCCCTAGTAATGCACCAATTTGCTTATGAAAGCCCTAGGGTTTGATCATTCTTATTTTGGACTACTGTTTGAACAATGTCATTTGATATTCCTAAGGTTACAATGATTGTCCTATACATTAATCATTCCTAGAAAAACCCTCCTTTACACCTTGACAAGATATGAAATTATCTTCATAGGGTTTGATGTTACTATTAACTGTCATGATAGTCCTAGTTGTGTTGATAGTCCATTTAAGGTGCTTGACAATTCTAATATGTACATAATCAGTCATTTTTATCATTGTCATTTCTTATCTTATAATCCTAAGGAGTACCATACAACATATTGATATCCTCATAATCTTTCATTTGATATAGTAATCTTTCATGTGAATAGGGTAGTGAGAGCCTATTACATATTTTGAATATCTGGCCTTAATAGTGATCTAGAGTTCCATGATAGTCTTCTATGTTTATGATATGACAATCTATGTGGTTGTTTGTAATAGTCATAGCGCTATTTGATAGCCTTTTCCCTCAACATCACTTCCATAATAAATTTGTCTGTCATGGTATATGATAATGTTCACATATGGGATATACTCAAAATATAGTTTAGGACAACTTGTTTTACATGAAATGATGATCTTCAGTCAAGTATATCGTGATAATCCTAAATACCTCCAATAATTTTTATGATAGTAGCGGCTATCTTTTCATCATGGGACAATAACTTTGCATCTTAGGGTGATGGTTATGTATTACTTGTGATAATTTATCTTGGAAACCTTGCACTAATGATCTACCTTCACCTTATTGATACCTATGGAAAAATATCAAAGATATTTGGACAAGGCATTATAAACAACTTCATGACAGTCATGGTTGATAGGATAGTGCGAAAACTCAAAAAAGATCCTCCTTTACAAGTAGGTCATCATGAAACAAAACTTTACCCTAACTTTTTGCACCTTGTTATTCTTCCCTAACCCTAACTCTGCTAAAAATTAGACTTGTAGAACCATACCAAGACAGTTGATAAACAATAGGCTATGCTATAATGAATCAATTGTTATTCATTGTCATTATCGACTATTGATAAAGGATAGGCTCTATTGTTATGAATCAATTGTTATTCATTGTCATTATCAAAGTTCTAATTATCATTGTCTTATTCATCATGCTTGTAGAAATCATCATCATGCCGAGGAAATGAGGAAAGACTCTAACACCAAAAGAGCGTGAAGCTAATAAGAATGAGATGTAAAGAGAAAGAATGAGGTGAATTCATGAAAGTAGGAAATTGCCAACCATACAAGAAGACATTCCACCATTGCCAATTGAAGAGGAACATGACACATCTATTGAAGGTAAGAGAGAGATGGAATTGGCGGCACAAAGGGAATGAATGCAAAATCTTCGTTTAATGAGGAAAGTGAATCTCCAAGTTGGAGACACTCCAACATCCACAGGTCAAGTTGAAGGAACACCATCATTATCCTCTCAAATTGGAGACACTCCATCTTTCACAGGTGAATTAGAAGGTACACATCTTCATTTTCTTCTCAAGTTGGTGGCACGCCATCATTCACACATCAAGTTGAAAGTACACCATCTTCTCCATCTCAAATTCAAGTCTTTTCATCTTTTTCATCTTCAATTGAAGGTACGTTATCTATCCCATCTCAAGTAAATATTGAAGAAATTCCTAATGTTGAGTCAACTTTACCAATGAAAATGTCTCCTAGAATTTTGCATAGGAAGCCTAAGTTTCTAATTGATATTGATGAGAATGTGTTGAAGCCCATGCAAGATAAGATTCCCAAGCACACTTGCCAAAGATATGCGAATAAGATATAGAAATTATTCTTTGAGAATTTAAATGAAACCAAAAGATGTCAACTATTTGTTGAATTGATGAGAAATCTAAAATTTAGGCCCACTATGAAGATTCTTGGCCTAAGAACATCAGATGCCTCAAGTGAAAAATCTTTTGTCAAGAATCTAATGAGTGCATATGAGAGAGTCTGTTCCACCTCACGCACCAAGGATAGTAATGTCACATGATGTGCCATTACATCGGCAATAGTAAGCCAACAAACAAAGAAAGCTCACCTCATTAGAAAGACAAGTCAAGCAATGAAACTAAGTAGAAAAACTCTAATGACAGCCGTTGGAAGACATGAAAGAGTTGAGGACCCAAACACCAATTAATTGTGAGCATTCTCTAGGAGACTCCCACAGAAATTGAAGAAATTTGGAAAAATAACACAAGGGTATCTCCTAATGCAAGAGATGTTGTGAGAAGGAGAATTAGTTGTCGAAACCATGAGCCACATCCAAAGCATTTTTTGGATGTGACCCAAACACAATTTTTCAAGAAATTTCAAGAGATGTATCCTCAAATTAAAATTTGTCAAAGATATTTTGAAATGCTAAAACCTTTCTATGTCAAAATAAATCACGTACACACTACTTGTTGTAGATTACATATTGAATTTTCTAACCATTTTGATGTTTATCGGTCTATATGTTTAGATTTGCATACTAACAATGTTTTGTAGGATTGTGGCATACATGCCCCACCAACTACTTCAAGAGACTTCATATCAATAATTTTATGTGAAAGAGAGGAAGGTCAAATATTCTGTAGGAAATTATGCTTGGATGACACATGTCAGCATTGCAGTGGCTTGCAACATATTGTAATATGTGAACATATGGAAAGCACACATGTGGTTGGAAATGAACTAGTAGAGTTTAGCAAGTATAAAACAGTGGCCTACAATACAAAAGATGGTAAAGAAGCAAAGAGGTGTGATTTGGTTATTCAAAAGATTCAAGTGTATCAATTTATGTCTACATTTCGTGACAATATAGTGTACAAGTATGCAAGGCATACCCATAGAGCTCGATGGTTGGACTTGCAATTCAAGTTATGTAAGGACACAATTCCACTTGGTACCATCACTTCAGTTGTTGACTTTGTAGAGAACTACACACTACAGCCACAGAATGAGGTATAATCACATCATTACAACTCTACACAGATTGCTATATTTGTGCAAATAGAATTCATTCATGCAGAAGATAGTACAGAGGATGATAGGAAGATCTTGAGGGAATATCATTTTTATATTAGTGATGATCGCACACATTCTATGGAGTTTGTACAAGGTTGCTTTCAGATGTTCTATCGTGACTTAGCCAGGAGGAACATATCATTTCGTCAGCATATCATATGGTCAGATAATTGTGCATCATAATTCAAGAACACGTGAATGTTCTATTGGTTGAGCAAGATGCATACGATGAATGGTGTTCAACATATGTGTAATTTTTATGAGGCCAGGCATGGAAAGGGGGAGCATGATGGTGTAGGAGCATGTATCAAAAGAGCATTGGCACAAGAAGAGTTGAAGTACAAAGACAATGCAAAGTTGACAGATATGAGATTTATTGTCGAATGGTGTAACACTACAATGGGTCCAGGTAATGAAGATAAGTCTACAATTTTTAAATATTTTTGGTTGGTTGATGATACTAATATTGTAAAATATGAAGATTGTTGTACATTGATAGGATCAAGTGAGCTACACTCTTTTAGAAGCTCTAATGCAGGTTCATGGAGTATTCATACGTGGCATATGGCATGCTTTTGTTCTTCATGTACATATGAAGCTTGGTATGATTGTGAATCAAAGGAGTGGGTTGATGATTAGTGTACAAGAGGCCTAAGCCCGATTGACATGTATTGACTACTGACAACACTACAAATGATAGAGATTGAGTCATCGGTTGATTTTGACCATGTTTCAGATCTAGTTCAACTAGGTATTATCAACATTCAAATTTAATAAAATTCAATATGCCATCTTATTTTGTATTTTTTCTTGTATTGTTGACTATATTCATCGAACTAAATGCATGTATCAATGCAAGGCATGTTTATGCAATTATTGCAGCTGAAGACAATGAAGAAGGAATAGATTATTATTTGTGTTGTTGTGTTGAGGAAAAAAAGAAATTACATTCTCCTGTTATAGATAGAGAAAACATCGAGTACCCTATAGGATCAGTGGTTGTTACTAAAACATGGCTTAGAAGGTACCTAGTGAAGAAGTCTGATGTGTGGGTGTTTGAGGACTTTGACACACATAGGAAGATTCTTCATTGTTCTAACCTTGTTGTGGCTTCAAACATTCATTTGATCAAATATGGGGGTAGATCATTGAACAAGACCTTGTGGAAGGTTCGTGAGTCTGATCATGAGGCAATACTCAACACAATAAAGAGTAGAGCAAACCCTAATGGTTTATTGGATTGAATTAGTGGAATGATAGAAAGGTATGTTATTTTTATTTGCTATCCTCATTTCACCTTGTATATTTTAGCTACTCATTTTAGCTAAATAGTGCAATTACATTTGCATGTAGGATTTTAGTATGATGGAGGTAGGCATAATCCTTATGAAGTTGCCTTTGGAAGGAAAGTAAGGTAGGTTTTCATAATTATTTCACAATGATATGTCCTTTAATTTCTATTTCATAATGAGTTTTAACAATGTTACTATGAGTTCTAATTCATTTAATGATGTTACTATTAAATCCTAATGATTTTTAATGAGTTTTAATGACAAACAAATGATAGTAGCAGTAAGGGCAGCCTCAATTGATGCCCTACAAGACATTGGATTAAGTGAGAACACCTTTATAGTATTGCATTTTCATCTACTAGAAAGGTATTATGACTGAATTTTAACATTCGGCATCTTCTGGGGCCAAACGGATGGCACCAACGCATCTAGGTGGACAGGTAAATGTTAGGGGGATGTCTTTTCAGTGGCAAAGCCTCATGGTCGTTCCTGGCTATATCGAATGTAGATAATCTCTTAAGAGCCCTAAGAAAAAAAATGTTACAAACTTTAGATCAATGGTTCCATCAAATTGTAACACCTGGGAACATCTTCTTTTGCATGTATAGGTGGATGTCAGGTCTACCTACAAACACCTACCTCAAATTTTGCTAAAGCAATTTCATTTGCCTATGGTGGAAAGGAACGTATTGTTCCAAAATGCTTCAGTTTCATGCAGTGGAAAGGTGCTAGGAGTGACATTTTGCATTCCATAGGTCATGGGGCTGAATGGAATTTCCCAACGCATCAAGGTGGATGGGTAAATTCCAGGGGAGGTCTTGTTTTGTGTGCCAAGCACCCTAGTCATTTGAGGCAACAGGCTACCTGCAAAGTCCCTTAAGATCCCTAAGACGAAAAAGCTGCCAAAATTTGATGGAGCAGTTCTCAAAATTCATGGCATCTGGGAATATTCCATTTGGACCTACAAGTGCATGTGGGGTCCATCCACAATAACCTCTCTTAGTTTTGGCCAACTCTAGTCTATTTGACCGTGCCAAAATCAAATGCAATCATGCAGTGGAAAGGTACTAGGAGTGACATTTTGCATTCCATAGCTCGTGGGTCGAACCAACTATGCCAACATGTCTAGGTGGGTGGGTAAATGGTAGGGGAGGTCTCATTTTGTGTGCCAAGTGTCTCAATCATTCTAGGCTACAAGCTACTGACAAAGTTGAAAGGTGCTAGGAGTGACATTTTGCATTCCATTGGTCGTGGGGCTGAATGGACTTCACCAACACATCGGGGTGGGCAGGTAAGTGCCAGGGGAGGTCTCATTTCATGTGCCAAGTGCCCCAGTCATTTGGGGTAGCAAGCTATCAACAAAGTCCCTTAAGACCCCTAAGATGAAAAAACTGCCAAACTTT
This sequence comes from Cunninghamia lanceolata, assembly GCA_027924645.1. Classification (NCBI taxonomy): domain Eukaryota; kingdom Viridiplantae; phylum Streptophyta; class Pinopsida; order Cupressales; family Cupressaceae; genus Cunninghamia; species Cunninghamia lanceolata. Next base: position 2,460,405 of record BSBN01000923.1, read on the forward strand.
GTCAGAGTAGTTCTCAAAATTTGTGGCAACTGGGAATGTTCTATTTGGACCTACAAGTGCAAGTTGGGTCTATCCACAATAACCTCTCTCAGTTTTGGTCAACTCTAGTCCATTTGACCGTGTCGAAATCAAATGCATTCTTACAAAATGCTTCAGTTTCATGTAGTGGAAAGGTGCTAGGAGTGACATTTTGCATTCCATAGGTCATTAGGCCAAACGGACTTCGCCAATGCATCAAGGTGGGTAGTTAAATGCTAGGGGAGGTCTCGTTTCATGTGCCAAGCATCCCAGTCGTTCCGGACTATAAGCTACCGATAAAGTAGAAAGTTGCTAAGACTAAAATTTTGCATTCCACAAGTTGTGGGAGAGAAATGACTGTGCTAAGACATTCAAGTGGGTGGGTAAATTCTAGGGGAGATCTTGTTTCATGTGCCAACTGTCTAAATCATTCTGGGTTGCAAGCTACTAATAAAGTCAAAAGGTGCTAGGAGTGACATTTTGCATTCCATAGCTCGTGGGGTTGAATGGGCTTTGCCAACATGTTGGGGTGGGCGGGTAAATGCCAGGAGAGTCTCATTTCATGTGCCAAGGTTCCCAATCGTTTGGGGCAGTAGGCTACCAACAAAGTCCCTTAAGATCCCTAAGACCAAAAAATTGCCAAACTTTGACAGAGCAGTTCTCAAAATTCATGGAAGCTGGGAACATTTCGTTTGGAGCTATAGGTGCATGTGGGGTCCTTCCATAATAGCCTCTCTCAGTTTTTGTCAACTCAAATCTATTTGACTGTGCCAAAATCAAATGCATTCTTGCAAAATGTTGTACTTTCATGCAACACAACCTTGTCAAGTGCTATTATTTTTGATATGCTCGTTGTGAGGCTGAACCGACTGCCTCAATTCGTTGGGGTGGTAGGGAAATATTAGGGGAGGTCTCGTTTTGTGTACCAAGCGTCCCAGTCATTCTGGCCTGCAAGCTATCGTCAAAGTGACTTTATCAGTTACTTATAGCCCAGAACGACTAGGACCCTTGGCACAAAAAATGAGACCTCCCTTGGGATTTACCAACCCACCCTGATGCATTGGTCAAGTTTGTTCGGCCCTATGAGCTATGGAATGCAAAATGTCACTCCTATCACTTTTCAAGTTTACCGTTAGCTTGCAGCCCAGAACGACCACATGAAAAGAGATATCCCCTAGCATTTACTTGCCCACCCGAATGTGTTGGTGCAATCAGTTTGACCCCACAACCTGTGGAATGCAAAATTTTAGTCTTAGCAACTTTCTAGTTTATCACTAGCTTACAACCTGGAACAATTGGGACGCTTGGCACATGAAGTGAGACCTCCCCTAACATTTACCAGCCCACCCTAATGTGTTGGCTTAGTTGGTTCAGGCCCACGATGAGAAGAACAAAAAATATGGCACCTGGCAATATTGTGTTGCATGAAATTGAAGCATTTTGCAAGAATGTATTTGATTTTGGCATGGTCAAACACTAGATTTGACCAAAACTGAAAGAGGTTATTGTGGACGGACTCCACATGCACCTGTAGGTCCAAATGGAATGTTCCCAGCTACCACAAATTCTGAGAAATGCTCCATCAAATTTTGGCAGTTTTTGCTCTTAAGATCTTAAGTGACTTTGTCAGTAGCCTACTGCCCCAAATGACTGGGGTGCTTGGTGCATGAAATGAGACCTCCCCTAGTATTGACCTACCCACTCCAATGTGTTGGTGAAGTTCATTCGACCCCATGAGCTATGGAATGCAAAATGTCACTCCTAGCACCTTTCCACTGCATGAAACTAAAGCATTTTGCAAGAATACATTTGATTTAGGCACGGTCAAACAGACTGGAGTTGACCAAAACTGAGAGAGGTTATTGTGGATGGACCCCACATACACCTGTAGGTCCAAACAGAACATTCCCAACTATCACAAATTCTGAGAGCTGCTACGTCAAAGTTTGGCAATTTTTTGTCTTAGGGATCTTAAGGGACTTTGTCGGTAGCCTGCTGCCCCAAACGACTGGGGCACTTGGCACATGAAACAAGACCTCCTTTGGCATTTACCTACCCACTCCGACATGTTGGAAAATTTCATTCAGCCCCACAACCTATGGAATGCAAAATGTCACTCCTAGCACCTTTCCACTGCATGAACCTAAAGCATTTTGCAATAATGCATTTGATTTTGGTACGATCAAACAAACTGGACTTGAGAAAAAATGAGAGAGGTTATTGTGGATGGACCCCACGTACACCTGTAGGTCTAAATAAAACATTCCCAGCTGTCACAATATCTAAGAACTGCTCTATCAAAGTTTGGTAGTTTTTCCTCTTAGGATCTTAAGTGACTTTGTCGATAGCCTGCTGCCCCGAATGATTGGGACCCTTGGCACATGAAATGAGACCTCCCCTGGCATTTACCCACCCACCCTGATGCATTAGCAAAGTATATTCGGCCCCATGAGCTATGGAATGCAAAATGTCACTCCTAGCACCTTTCCACTACATGAAATTGAAGCACTTTGCAAGAATGCATTTGATTTCGGCACGGTCAAACATATTGGAGTTGACCAAAACTGAGAGAGCCTATTGTGGATGGACCCCACATGCACCTATAGGTCCAAGTAGAATGTTCCCAACTACTATGAATTCTAAGAACTGCTCCATCAAAATTTGCCAGGTTTTTGGTCTTAAGGATCTTAAGCGACTTTGCCAGTAGCCTACTGCCCAAAATGATTGGGACACTTGGCACACAAAATTAAAAAATAACACTAACTAATTAAGAAATATAACAGGCCTATTGTACAACAATGATCTTGAAGTTGCTTCAACGAGAATTGAAACTTTGGCCTCAAATATTGTATGCTTTTAAATTGTTCCACAACTAGCTCATGGTCCTCTTCTTTTGGAAATTCAAGGTAATGAACACTCAGTTGTGCATTATTTAATTCTAGAGACACATTGTACCATGTGTCATCAGAATATTTCAACTCTAACTATACTAGTTTCTTATTTTCCACCGTCATTGCTCATGCAAATCTCTATGTAGATATTAAACCATTTAATGAAGCCTTAGAAGTGTTCTGGGTTGGACATTTTGCCAGATAACTAAAACCATAACGAAATGAAAGAATTATATATGGTGTTCTCGTTGCCCTAAGGATTCAATCAAGTAGTCCTTAGGTTGATATGACCATTCTAAGCTTGAGATATGATTGTTGCCATTTGCATATATCTATACATTTATAAAATGTGTTCTAAGATCTTTATAACAGCCTTCTCTGTTTTGCTGGGATAGCACTATCCTAATATGTGTTGATAGTGCTAAAATGTGAATAATGGTATGATGAATAGTAAATACTCTTAGGACCTTGATGATTGTCCTAGCAATCATATGACTAGTTTTTCAATTGCTAGATCCCCCAAATGGAAGCTTTGCTCATCATATAACAATCTTACCCTCCCAGTCCCAAAGCTAAGTGATAATAGTCCCAAAGCTAAGTGATTGCCTTCTTGCTGATGATTGTCACATTCTTGAATTTAAGACTAATTCATGATTGCATGCTTGTCCATAAGTGTACTATGTCATAGTTGGTAGATTGGCCTTGCTAGTGTTGTCTTTATGTGGGAATGACATGATTGACTTGATGGGGATGTCTTCCCTTCTTAATTTAGGATTTCTACTCTCTAATTACCAACACAATGATCTCTTCATTATGACAGTCCTCTTCTTTCTCTCTTCTACACTCCCTACTTGTAGACTTCACATTCGTAATGCCAGGGTATAGGTATCCTCTAGGAAGACAATAATGTCTTTGATACATGATAGTCAACCTAGGGTTGTCTTTGATCTTTGTATGATAAACACCTAATTAATTCTAGCTACTTGTAGTACCTCTAAGCATCTCCTATAATATCACCACATGTTCATGGTCATTACAATGTGTCTTCCAACAACAATACAAGTGTACCTACACTATAATAAATACTTAGAATGACATACCTACAATTATGCAGTTGTGAGTTCTCCTTCAAAATGGCTTGAGGTTAGAAAATAGCGGCATTAGATTTATGTAAGTTTCCTTGCTAAAATGCAACACCTGAAAGTCATTGCTACCTTCTATAGCTCACTACAATTGTTTTCTATTCTACCAGATAACTATCAACATAAACCTAGGACAAAGTCCATCAACTTCTTTCATGAGAAACCTTACTAGGAACTTTATGTAGGTGAATAATGCACCAAAGTTCCAATAGTAAAATTAAAAGTTTTAAAATATTGAATTGCTTAGAATTAGAAGATGAAGTTTTCTAGGAATTTAGAAGGTCATGTAAGTTTATTTGTTTGATTTTGGACAAAGGGGCAGCCTATTCCTTATCTAAAACCTATGCTAGTAGCCTAGTCCACTAGGGAGCAACATAGTCTAGAGAGTTTTTATAGGTATAAAAAATTATAAGAGGTCAAGAATAGTATGTACAAGATTCTATTAGATATAAAATTGTCGACATGTAGTGGAAGATGTGAAACCAACTAAAAACTGGAAGCAAGTCATAAAAGCCTTTATAAGAAATAATGAAAAAGAAAGTAAATGGATAGTCATAGGAGGCTAGTCAAGGACTGCCATAGTTATAGGGGCAGTTATGGAGTCATTTCTTGTTTGAAACCCTCATCAAGATGGTATTATATGTAGATATAGGAAATCTTTAGCTATGCATACCTAAAAGGACATGTAGTTCCAAAAATGTCACCATGATGCAATAGATAGTTTTGATGTCATACATCTTAAGGATTAAACTATTGATCAAAACTCCTAGCATGAACTCAAGTTTTCAAAAGGACTTCATCACTAGTCTTGGATCACAGCTAGAGACCTAAAGTTGACTACCATTATTGCAAACAGGGTACGGACAACCATCAAAGCATAAAGGATATAGGAATTTTGTCAGATGTTGTAATTACAACTGCCCTTGTAGACATGTATGCAAAGTGTGGAAGTATAGACAAGGCATGTGGACTATTTGATACAACACCTCAAAGCATAAAGAATATAGGATTTTTTGTCATATGTTGTAACTGCAGCTGCCCTTGTAGACATGTATGCAAACTATGGAAGCATAGACAAGGCATGTGGACTATTTGATAGAACACCTCAAAGCATAAAGGATATAGGATATTTTGTCATGTGTTGTACTTACAGTTGCCCTTGTAGACATGTATGCAAACTGTGGAAGCATAAAGGATATCAAAATTTTGTTAGATGTTGTATTTGCACTTGCCCTTGTAGACATGTATGCAAAGTTTGGAAGAATAGACAAGGCACATGGACTGTTTGACCTAACACCTCAAAGCATAAAGGATACTAGAATTTTGTCAAATATTGTATTTGCAGCTGCCCTTATAGACATGTATGTAAAGTGTGGAAGCATAGACAAGGCATGTCAATTGTTTGACCTAACACCTCAAAGAGATGTTCTGTCATGGAATGCAATGATTGCAAGATATGCAAAAAATGGATTTGTTGAAAAGGATTTAGAAACTTTCAAGAAAATGCAATTGGCATGTGTAAAGCCAAATTCCACAACCTTTGCCAGCATCCTCCAAATTAGGATCTTTGGAACATGGTATGGACAACCATCAAAGCATAAAAGATATAGGAATTTTGCTAGATGTTGTAATTGTAGCTACCCTTGTAGACATGTATGCAAAGTGTGGAAGCATAGACAAGGCACGTGGAATGTTTGACCTAACACCTCAAAGCATAAGGATGCCAGAATTTTGTCAGATATTATATTTGTAGCTACCCTTGTAAACATTATGCAAAGTGTGGAAGCATAGAAAAGACATGTCAATTGTTTGACCTAACACCTCAAAGAGATGTCCTATCATGGAATGCAATGATTGCAAGATATGCAAAAAATGGATTTGTTGAAAAGGCTTTAGAAACTTTCAAGCAAATGCAATTGGCACATGTAAAGCCAAATTCTACAACCTTTGCCAACATCCTCCCTATCTCTACCAAATAAGGATCTTTGGAATAGGGTATTGTTGTGATGTTCACAACACGCCCCATTTTACTCCTTAGCAAAATAGGGACCCCTGTTGTGGCTTTGATTTTTTCTTCTGTTTTGTGGGTCTGTCCTTGGTGGTAAGAGAAAAGAGAGTGAAATTTGCAAACTTTGATAAAATTAGTGAGAAAATGCATTTTGAGTGCCAGTACATGGTATGGTTGGATTCCTTGTCAAAAATGAGCTAGGGTTGCTTTTTGAACCGTCTTAAAATTTGCCATATTTTTCAAGTTATGCCCATTTTGGTAAAATGCACTATCAGGTTTAAATAATTCAAAGTTTCAAAAGTTTCGTTAAAGTGTTCCTAAGTGTTTTAGCGGCTACGCGGAGCGTGCCAAGTGTCACATTCTGCATGAGTTTCGCAGTGGTTTCAAAGAGTTTCTAGAGTCACACGGAAGGAGACAAGTGTCACCTTCCGTAATAGCCCCTTTAAAATTTAAAAATCCGCGAGTCCCCTTAAAGTTTCTTAACAGTTTCCAGATTGTGCGGAAGACGCCACGTGGTGCCTTCCGCCATAGTCTCCAAAGGTTTCCGAAAGTTTCTAAACAGTTTCAAGTGTTGCGCAGAAGACACCACGTGGTGCCTTCCGCGACAGTTTCTAAAAGTTTCAAGAGCCGCAGAGAGTCTCGTATGTTTCAAACAAGCAGCGCGGAGAGTGACAAGTGTCACTATCCGCAAGACATTCAAAGTTTCCCGAAAGTTTCCTTAAAAAGTTTCTAACAGTTGCAAGGGCAGTGCGGAGTGTGCCATGTGTCGCCCTCCACAGAGCCCCTTAAAGTTTCAACGAATAGCGCAGAGCGTGACACGTGTCACTCTCTGTAGGTCCTTTCAAATGTTTCTTAATAGTTTCTAAGGTGTTTCAAAGGGTTGCGCAGAAGATGCCACGTGGCACCTTCTGCGACGGTTCCAAAAAGTTTCATGGCAGTTTCAAACAAGTTTCCAAGGCTCCACAGAGTGTGACAAGTGTCACACTCCGAAGTATGACCCACCGAGCCCCATGTGTTTCAAATAGCTGTGCGGAAGACGCCACATGGCGCCTTCAGCAATCAAGTTTCTTAAAGTGTTTCCATACAGTTTCTAAAGGTTACAGCAGTCATGCGGAGAGTGACAAGTGTCACTTTCCACGAGAGTCTCATAGAGCAACAGTTTCATAAGCCCCTCACATGGAACATGCCATGTGTCACTCTCTGAGGGCACTATTTCTAGTAAAAAGGATATAAAGGGCCATTTTTTGGCCAGACGCAGGAGGTCGGTAGGGAATTTTCAGGGCTCGCTGATGTAGTTTTTTGGCGCTGATAGGCGGGAAACATTTAGTGATAGGTTTTTTAGGGTTTTTCAACACTTTTGACCCTGCGTATGCATCATTTCTGGTCTGTGATGGTTGACCCGGTGGTTTCTTGACACAGTTTGAACGTATGAACGTGTTTTTTTGGCATATTTTGACCCGATAGTCGTGATTTTTGCTCAACCCCACTTGGATCTAACAGGTATTTTGTTTCTCATTGTTTAATAATAATGACACTTATTACTGATCTATTTTTTCAGGTTTGTAGCTGGAGGGAGAGAAGCTGAAACTTAATGGCGATGACGTCCTAGGAGGAGAATCCAATTTCAGAAGCAAAGAGAAGATAAGGATGAAGTGCAAAAAGTCAAGGGACATCAATGAGAAGACCCAAGTGCAGATAAAACGTAATGACAAGTAGGTTGCAGAATTTACTTCTGAGCTACTAGGGTTTCAGAAAGGGGCATATTTTCACCCAGATTTGACACATATTTGGAGATATTTTTGGGAAGTTGGTTCACTTGCATTTAATGTTGTAACCTAGGGTTTGAACCATTGCTTAACCATTAGGGTTTTGGGATGTATTAAGGATAATCAGAAAGTCTATATATTGTGCCTTGATACATTGTAATACTTACGACAGGGATTTTTAGGAACACACAGGGATTTTAGCATTTTGCCAAAATTGTAGATTCTTTCTGGGCATAGTTTAGTTTAGAGGAAGGAGGTCACCTATTGTCTACAGTAAGGAGTGCGTGGAACATCTGGCTTCCTTATTGTATCTGTAAAGCTTGTAAGTTTTTTGTAATTTGATCAATGAAACTAAGAGTCATTCCAACATTGTAATTCATGTATGATTGTTTGTTTCTAATACAATAGAATCTGGAGTTTTGCATCTATCTTTTGAGTGTTCTCCTGCTCTTCTTTGTGTTCTGAAATATTTTTCTTTGAAAGCTTGCAATTTTAAATGTATGTTTGTGAAAATGCTCAGAACTTAAATTTAAGGTTTTTACTGTGGATTTGATCAAATTGCTATATGATTTATATAGTGCATAACAGAACAATTAGATCCTTCGATATAGTAAATGAGGTTTAGAGTAGATCTTTCTAACTTTTCCCAACCCATCTGAAATATTTAGTTGAAAATGTAGAAATCTGAAGGAAATTTGTCTCATATTTGAAGAAGCATGAACAACAGAGTTAAAAGTAGACAAGTTTTCATAAATATATAAAGAGGAAGGCTGCAATAATTCAAGACAACCATCTAAAGCTTTGCAGCACAGTAACACTTTTATGCAAAGGAATGAAAAGGTATTAACATATCTCATGATCTTTCTACATAGTTTGAGTCCAGTAAACCACAAAGAAACCCTAAACTACGTAAGGCCCCTTGAACATTACAGCTTCACATTGACCAACTGAATTTGACCAACAGGACCATTGTAGACTTGGGATTAAGCGAATCCTAAACGATTCCCTCTTATCTTTCAAGTATAGTTTCAATTCATTATATGTGAATTTTAACTTATTGTTATGATTGCATCAAAACAATCACCAACAGTTTTCTGGTGCTAGAAGGAGGGCTAGCACCAGAAAACTATTGGTGATTGTTTTGATGCAATCATAACAATAAGTTAAAATTCACAAATAATGAACTGAAACTATACTTGAAAGATAAGAGGGAATCGTTTAGGATTCGCTTAATCCCAAGTCTACAATGGTCCTATTGGTCAAATTCAGTTGGTCAATGTGAAGCTATAATGTTCAAGGGGCCTTACGTAGTTTAGGGTTTCTTTGTGGTTTACTGGACTCAAACTATGCAAAAAGATCATGAGATATGTTAATACCTTTTCATTCCTTTGCATAAAAGTGTTACTGTGCTGCAAAGCTTTAGATGGTTGTCTTGAATTATTACAGCCTTCCTCTTTATATATTTATGAAAACTTGTCTACTTTTAACTCTGTTGTTCATGCTTCTTCAAATATGAGACAAATTTCCTTTAAATTTCTACGTTTTCAGCTAAATATTTCAGATGGGTTGGGAAAAGTTAGAAAGATCTACTCTAAACCCCATTTACTCTACCGAAGGATCTAATTGTTCTGTTATGCACTATATAAATCATACAGCAATTTGATCAAATCCACAGTAAAAACCTTAAATGTAAGTTCTGAGCATTTTCACAAACATACATTTAAAATTGCAAGCTCTCAAAGAAAAATATTTTAGAACACAAAGAAGAGCAGGAGAACACTCAGAAGATAGATGCAGAACTCCAGATTCTATTGTATTAGAAACAAACAGTCATACATGATTTACAATGTTGGAATGACTCTTAGTTTCATTGATCAAATTACAGAGAACTTACAAGATTTACAGATACAATAAGGAAGCCAGATGTTCCACACACTCCTTACTGCAGACAATAGGCGACCTCCTTCCTCTAAACTAAACTATGCCCAGAAAGAATCTACAATTCTGGCAAAATGCTAAAATCCCTGTGTGTTCCTAAAAATCCCTGTCGTAAGTATTACAATGTATCAAGGCACAATATATAGACTTTCTGATTGTCCTCAATACATCCCAAAACCCTAATGGTTAAGCAATGGTTCAAACCCTAGGTTACAGCATTAAATGCAGGTGAACCAACTTCCCAAAAATATCTCCAAATATGTGTCAAATCTGGGTGAAAATATGCCCCTTTCTGAAACCCTAGTAGCTCAGAAGTAAATTCTGCAACCTACTTGTCATTATGTTTTATCTGCACTTGGGTCTTCTCATTGATGTCCCTTGACTTTCTACACTTCATCCTTATCTTCTCTTTGCTTCTGAAATCAGATTCTCCTCCCAGGACGTCATCGCCATTAAGTTTCAGCTTCTCTCCCTCCAACTGCAAACCTGCAAAAATAGATCAGCAATAAGTGTCATCATTATTAAACAATGAGAAATAAAATACCTGTTAGATCCAAGTAGGGTTGAGCAAAAATCATGGCTATCTGGTCAAAATCTACCAAAAAATGCGTTCATATGTTCAAACTATGTCAAGAAACCACCGGGTCAACCATCGCAGACCAGAAACGATCCATACGCAGGGTCAAAAGTGTCGAAAAACCCTAAAAAACCTATCGCTAAATGTTTCCCGCCTATCGGCACCAAAAAACTACATTGGTGGGCCCTGAAAATTCCCTACCGACCTCCTGCGTCTGGCCGAAAAATGGCCCTTTATATCCTTTTTACTAGAAACAGTGCCCTCAGAGAGTGACACGTGGCGCATTCCACGCGAGGGGCTTATGAAACTGTTGCTCTATGAGACTCTCACAGAAAGTGACACTTGTCACTCTCTGCATGACTGCTGCAACCTTTAGAAACTGTATGGAAACACTTTAAGAAAGTTGATTGCGGAAGGCGCCACGTGGCGTCTTCTGCGCAGCTGTTTGAAACACATGGGGCTCGGTGGGTCATACTTTGGAGTGTGACACTTGTCACACTCCGCGGAGCCTTGGAAACTTGTTTGAAACTGCCGCAAAACTTTTTGGAACCATCGCAGAAGGTGCCATGTGGCATCTTCCGCACAACCCTTTGAAACACCTTAGAAACTTTTAAGAAACATTTGAAAGGACCTGCAGAGAGTGACACGTGTCACGCTCTACGCTGTTCGTTGAAACTTTAAGGGGCTCTACGGAGGGCAACACATGGCACACTCCGCACTGCCCTTGCAACTGTTAGAAACTTTTTAAGGAAACTTTCGGGAAACTTTGAAGGTCTTGCAGATAGTGACACTTGTCACTCTCCACGCTACTTGTTTGAAACATACGAGACTCTTCGCAGCTCTTGAAACTTTTAGAAACTATCGCGGAAGGCACCACGTGGTGTCTTCTGCGCAACACTTGAAACTATTTAGAAACTTTTGGAAACCTTTGGAGACTATGGCAGAAGGCGCCATGTGGCATCTTCCATACAATCTGGAAACTGTTAAGAAAATTAAGGGGACCCGCAGATTTTTAAATTTTAAAGGGGCTATTGCGGAAGGTGACACTTGTCTCCTTCCGCGTGACTCTGGAAACTCTTTGAAACTGCTACAAAACTCATACAGAATGTGACACTTGGCACACTCCACGTAGCCGCCGAAACACTTAGGAACACTTTAATGAAACATTTGAAACTTTGAATTATTTAAACCTGATAGTGCATTTTACCAAAATGGGCATAACTTGAAAAATATGGCAAATTTTAAGACGGTTCAAAAAGCAACCCTAGCTCATTTTTGACAAGGAATCCAACCATACCATGTACTAGCACTCAAAATGCATTTTCTCACTAATTTTATCAAAGTTTGCAAATTTCACTCTCTTTTCCCTTACCACCAAGGACAGACCCACAAAATAGAAGCAAAAAGCAAAGCCACAGCAGGGGTCCCTATTTTGCTAAGGAGTAAAATGGGGCGTGTTGTGAACATCACAATAGGTATGGACAACCATCAAAGCATAAAGGATATAGGAATTTTGTCAGATGTTGTAATTGCAGCTGCCCTTGTAGACATGTATGCCAAGTGTGGAAGCATAGACAATGCATGTGGATTGTTCAACCTAACACTCAACCATGAAAATTGGAAGCATAGACAATGCATGTGGATTATTGAAAAGGCTTTAGAAAATTTCAAGCAAATGCAATTGGCATGTATAAATCCAAATTCCACAACCTTTGCCAACATCCTTGCTATCTGTACCAAAATAGGATCTTTGGAACAACGTATGGACAGCCATCAAAGCATAAAGGATATAGGATTTTTGTCACATGTTGTAATTGCAGCTTCCCTTGTAGACATGTATGAAAAGTGTGGAAGCATAGACAAGGCATGTGGATTGTTTGATAGAACACCACAAAGAGATGTCCCCTCATGGGATGCAATGATTGCAAGATATGAAAAAAATGGATTTGTTGAAAAGACTTTAGAAACTTCCAAGCAAATGCAATTGGCACGTGTAAAGCCAAATGCCACAACCTTTCCCAGCATCCTCCCTATCTATACCAAAATAGGATCTTCGGAACAGTGTATGGATAGCCATCAAAGCATAAAGGATATAGGAATTTTATCACATGTTGTAATTGCAGCTACCCTTGTAGACATGTATGCAAAGTGTGGAAGCATAGACAAGGCACGTGGACTATTTGATACAACACCACAAAGAGATGTCCTCTCATGGGATGCAATGATTGCAAGATATGCAAAAAATGGATTTGTTGAAAAGACTTTAGAAACTTTCAAGTAAATCCAATTGGCACATGTAAAGCCAAATTCCACAACCTTTGCCAACATCCTCCCTATCTCTACCAAAATAGGATCTTTGGAATAGTGTATGGACAACCATCAAAGCATAAAGGCTATAAGAATTTTGTCACATGTTGTAATTGCAGCTGCCCTTGTAGACATGTATGCAAAGTGTGGAAGCATAGACAAGGCATGTGGACTATTTGATACAACACCACAAAGAGATGTCCTCTCATGGAATGCAATGATTGCAAGATATGAAAAAAATGGATTTGTTAAAAAGACTTTAGAAACTTTCAAGCAAATGCAATTGGCACGTGTAAAGCCAAATTCCACAACCTTTGCCAGCACCCTCCCTATCTCTACCAAAATGCAGCTGCCCTTATAGACATGTATGCAAAGTGTGGAAGCATAGACAAGGTACATGAACTATTTGATTTGATTCCTTGAAATGAAATGCCATTTCATGGAATGCAATGATTACAAGATATGCAAAAAATGGATTTTTTTATAAGGCTTTATAAACTTTCAAAAAAATACAATTGGCGAGTGTAATGCCAAATTCCACAACCTTAGCTAGTATCTTCCTTGCCTATGCCAAAATGGACATCCATCAAAGGATAAAAGATATGGGAATTTTGTTAGATGTTGTAGTTGCAACTACCCTCGAAGACATGTATGCAAAGTGTGGAAGCATAGATAATGCACGTGAACAGTTTGGCATGATGCCTCAAAGAAATGTCGCCTCATGGAATGCAATGATTGCAAGATATGAACAAAATAGATTTTTTGATAAGGCTTTAGAAACTTTCAAGCAAATGCAATTGGTGGGTGTAAAGCCAAATTCCAAAACCTTAGAAATGGTATCTTTGGAACACAGTATAGACATCAATCAAAGCATAAAGATATAGGAATTTTCTCAAATGTTGTAGTTGCAACTACCCTACAAGACATGTATGCAAAGTGTGGAAGCATATACAAGGAATGTGAACTGTTTGACACGATGCCTCAAAGAAATGTTGTCTCATGGAATGCAATGATTGCAAGATATGCACGAAATGGAGTTTTCATAAGGCTTTAAAAACTTTCACAAATGCACAAAAGAAAATTTCAACCAAATGCAATTGGCAAGTCTAAAATTAAATTGCACAACCTTATCCAACATCCTCCTTGCCTATGCCAAAAGGGGATCTGGGGACCATGGTGTGGACAACCATCAAAGCATAAATGCTATAGGAATTTTGTAACATATTGTATTTGTAGCTACCCTTCTAGACATGTATGGAAAGTGTGGAAGCATAGACAAGGTGCGTGAACTATTTGACATGATGCCTCAAAGAAATGCACAATCTCATGGAATGCAATGATTGCAAGATATGCACAAAATGGATTATTTGAAAATGATTTATAAACTTTCAAGAAAATGCAATTGACACATAAAACCAAATTCCTGTAACGATAATTGATCATTATATTAAACATTTAATATAAACTATCATATACATAATGTCATGAACATAACATCTAGTATATATACAAAGCCATATAGGTATGTCCAAACAAAGCCATACAGACATATATACAAAAATATACATCGGTAACATACAAAAGTATGTATACAAATCCATCTAGGCATACAAAAAATGTCCCAAAAACTAGTTTCCTATGGACTTTCATCAAATAATCGGCAGCCCTTACTTGACCGTGAAGATGGAGAACCAATCAGTGACTTATCCTCTCTCTATCATCGAGTAGACTTCCTCGACAGACGTTCATGCATCTCCACCTATTAATACAATCAAACAATATGCACATTAATATAGAAAACATGAAATATATAACATCACATATGTAATCGATCACTTACCACTATCCGATGATCAGCCTCGATCATATTTTCTCTCTCTTTGTCCGTAGTTGGATGGGCTAGACTTGTGACCTCCTGTGAGAAGCATCAAGAAGCAAAATTGACTAAACATAAATATCATTTATGTGCATCAAATGACATGAGATAAAACAATAAATACAAAATTATGACATTTTCATGTTATTGGCTCATACCTCGGTCAAAAGATTTGAAGACATCATGGCTGTAGCAATACCTACTTGCGCTGACTCATGAAAATGAGGAGTCTCCATATTCAGCATCTAAAAATAGAGTTCAAGATTATTCGACCAAAATAAATACATAACATTATTTAAATGCATAATGATTAGAAATGGTTAAATTTACCTCCGTATAAGTGGTGGTTTTGTATCCAAGGGACCAAGGAAACCGTGGAGGTGCCAGTGAAGCTCCCTCTTGAAATCATCAAATTGTCACAAAATAATATTACCATTGATATATGTACAATAATTATGATCATGTGATAAATTACATACCTACTAACTTGACCTCCTCTCATAACCCGCCAATGGATGGCTAACGGAGGCAGGATGAAGACTCTGACCCTGGAATTTCATTGCGTAGACAATTACATACATTATTTTTGACTTATAATATAGATAGTCATATAAAATTAATTACAAATTTCAAATAAGAATATATTAAATCAAGATGAAACTTGTAAAAAATTACTTGAGAGTCAATACCAAATGTGCGTTGTAAGACATTATCGATGAGAACAATCTCATCCAATATGGATGTCTCCATCATTGGATGTTGCCCTGCATCACAGCATCTTGCCGAGAGTCCTATTGTGAGTCCTACGTCCCATAATCACATAGGTTCCCACATGAACTGCACAAATGTGGGGCCAAATGACACCTACTTCTCTCACCCTCATCAGCCTAGGTAAGATCATCGGCATGTTGTGCTAGAGACTACGTGAGAGTAGATAATGAATGTAATGTCTCCACCTCAACACTCTCCTTCAAAGTTGAAGGGAGTGACACACATTCTAGCCTCAACATGGGTCTAGGTACACAGTTTTTATCTCATTGAGGCCCCTCTCTATCTTGGGTAAAGCCACCACTTCTGCCCTGGAACTCTTGAATGTCAAAATAATTGGGAATCTTCTTGAGGACGAACTCACAATGGAGTTTCCTCAAGTAATATTGTGGAACCTCATTGTTGTTGCATGGCGCTCATCGAAGACCATGTACCATCTATCCCAAAAGTTTTGGGACATATCTTGATTCCTACACCAATAAATAGGGAACTGTTTGCAAGTTTCTTCTAATCTTTGGCCAATTTTAGGATTAATAAAGTGTAAACATAATTGAGATTTTGTAATTTTTTCATCCTTCACTTGTTTATAAGATAATTTGTCGACATAGTATTGCTGACACCTCTCCCTATAGTCTTGAAATTTGGTGATTTGTTTTGTCACTAATTCGTTGTGGGAAACAGTCTCCTCTAATGACTTCATAAGCGCTCTCCTACGATCGCTGCTTGCACTTAGATTGTTTAACATTTCAATAAGGGTTTGAATATGTCTTTTGTTTTCTTCTATTTGCCCTAGGTAGTTTTCTTGAGTATCTCTTACATTGTGAGGATGTGAAGGTGGGTTTTGAGGGTTTGGAGGGTTTTGGGGGTTATTTTGAACCTCCTCAGCTAGATTTGTGTTTTCTCCTACCTCATTAACTGTAAATGCAATATAAAAAACTAATGAAACAATGCAAAACTCAAAAAATATTTTCAAACTCACAAAAATTAATCAAACCCTACCTTCTTCGGCTGCTAGACCCTCCAAATTTTCTTCACAACATCTTTGGGAGTGGGTTCGGTGAGGTGGCATCATGAAAATGCTGATTTCTCTTGTGCACTTTATTTGTTTGATCTTCCTTGAACGCGCTCACGCTTTGATCCCTATTTTTTTCTACAAACAAACTCTTTTGGCCACGGGTAATGGCATGAATGTCTATTTTTTGCACTTTTAAAAAAAAAAATATGCGAGCATGTTATAACACACTCATGTTTTGCTTTGTTTTGGACCAAAAAGTCCCATGGTGGCGACTTTTTGGTCCCCCATCTTTGTGCACTTACCCTCATTCAAGCATCTTCTATGGATGAAAACCTATTTGAGAATGAGATTAGTGGACAAAAAACATATTGTTTTCTTGTAGTAGAGGATGAAACTCCTTTGATTTAGTAGGACAATCTCATTTAGAGGTTGTGAATGTGCTTCTAGAGTTACATATTTCAGCTAGTTTTAGTTGTGTGTGTTTGTAGGTTTTATGTGATTGTTTGCAGAGATAGTTTCATTTTGTATTGTTGTTGTTGTTTCTCTATGGGATTTAAATTAGTATTTTGATTCATTTTATCCATCTAGATCAACTGGTAATGTTATTCTACAATCAAATGCAAAAATTGTTAAATCTAGAGTGGAGGAGTTTTTAGGTTTCTAGTGATTAATGTGGTATTGTTTTAGATTGTTGCAGTTGCTATTATTTTTTGTTGTATTTTCTATTATTACAACATATACCAAAGTGTATCAAACAATTTTTGGATTAATTTCAAGTATTGAAGGAATATCAAGTTCATTTGGTACACAAATTATCAATTTTGGGAGTCTATGATGTGCATTGTATTGCCAAATTTTGTGGTAGATTTTGTGTTTTATTTAATTTTTTTTGCCATTTTTTTTGCTGGAGAATTTGTTGTTGTAATAGTATACTACATATTTTTTAATCATATTTCATTAATGAGAGAATATCTTAAAGTTTCTATGCAAAAAATGCTAAATTTGGGTGCATAGATTATGAGAAAATTGCTAAATCTTTGTGGATATTCAAGATATTTTTTAAAGTGATTCTATGAGGGTTTTAAAAATTATATTTTGTTTTAGATTTTTTATGTGGGACTTTACAATGGTATCAAATTTGGTGGTCTTTCCAACCTATTGGGAAGCTAACACCTTGTTTCAAATCTTCAGTTGCATGATAGTGTTCAACAATTCTTGTCAGTGTTAAGTGGTTGTATGCCAAAAGCCTAAACTTAGTTTGAATGGCACCCACTAGCATTAAGGGTGAGTTTTTTGTCCCACTAGAGTGCCACATAGGAAAACCCCCTCATGGACATGTGGTTGTTCGATCGTGAGTGGTTATGAGCCCTGGGTACATGCCCAACAAGAATCTGTATTACTGCAGCATTTAGGCCAAGACATCACAACCCACCATTTTCCGTAAGGATTGACCTCGAGACCTCAGTTCTAATAGCATTGGAAGCCATAAATATTATATCCTCCTTAATACTATTAAGCAATCCCCTCCTTAAAGTGCTATCAATACCATATAGATTTAGTTCATTATAAATGTTAATGCTAAGAGATAAAACTGAATCAAAATCAATACCAGAAGAGAAAATTGATGTTTGCTTATTTAGCAAATTTCAAACCGTGCATGGAGGACAACCTTTTTTTCCTGATATCTAATGTTCCAAAGAAACTCTTGGGTCCCATATTCTTATGTGAAAATAACATGAGTGAAAGGATATAATTGTCCTTTGCTATAGATTGTAACCTTCTCCTTCACTCCAAACTCTTGGTATTCTCCATGATGACAAAATGCTTGCCATAAACCTCTACTAACATCAATGCATTCATACTATAAACTATAATCATGAAAATAATAAACTTGCTCACCATTAGTTGCTGATTTGAAAATTTTAGCAAACTAAAAACTAAGTTTAATATCTAGTAAAGCATTTTTTCATGTCTAAAAATTTCACATGGATCCCATATCAAAATTGAGAATTTACAATTCTTCATCCTCAATCATTTTTGTGATGTAGATGAATTATGTTGTGCCAATCTGATATCATCACAAGCTATAGAACTTAAATCAATTAATATATCATCATCCATCTCAAAAAATGAATTATCAATAGATAACTCTGCGTTAATTTCAAAAAGTGGGTTATCAAAAAATTAAGAATTATTCATGGTCTCCTGATTAGACCAATCTCCATGCTAACCCAACTCTCAAGTTGCAACTACTCATTTTTCTATAAATTGTTCTAAATTAAAATCCTCTTGAAGCCTATCAAGCTCATCAATTACTTGTTTGATTTTCTTAGCCCTTGCTTCATTATCTTGCTCCTTTAAATATTCTACAGCATCAAACTGATCCTATGTAGGTTTTGAAGTGCCATTTGAGAATATTCTAATAAGTTCTTTGTTTATTTAAGGTAAAAGGTAAGATTATCAGCCTTTGCCTTCATTTCTATAGATGCAATTAAGGCCTCGCCTACAAATTTTATTGCCACATCTTTATCTTTAATCAAATGCAAATATTCATATTTCATTATTTCCATTGCACTCTTGACTATTTATAAATCTACAATAGTGATAGTTTGTTAAAGTTGTTCTCTCTTCACATTTTTATTAATTCTTCAAGAAACTTTTTCATGTTATCTACCCTTGTTAGGACTTGCACTTCATTCTAATCTATGACCTACAATTGTTTCTTCCAATCTCCCTCATGAAATCTAGAGTCATGCAATGATAATGAACTATTGTTAGAATCAATGCAAAAATCAGCATTCTTATTATAACTTTTAGTAGAATCATTCTAGAAATCACTCTAAATTATTTCTTGTATCTCCTATTCATTTTCTTAATCGATAACATTAGGTTGATCTAAGTGCTCTTCATTATCTATTAATCTAAAGTTTTCAGCAAGCTCAAACTCATCATTAATAACTTTAATAAATATCACTTGCATAACAAGGTCATTCTAGAGTCCCATCTTACTTTCTTGTTTTTTTGAGTGTTATTCCTTCTAAAACCTAGGTTCTATCATAACTTCATAAATTTTTTATGTTGTCTTCTCTTCTTCCTCATGCTGCATTTTCATAATTTCTTCCTTGGACTCATCATCATTCTATTGGAATAAACATTTGATAGAAGTCAAAAATTATTTTTCTTATGGCATAGAAGTATCCATCACCTTCTGTTCTAGACTTTCATCAGATTTTTCTTCTTCATTACTCCAACATTTGTGGCTTGGTGCCCACGATTCTTTGCATGTGAAATGCATATTATCTCTTT
The DNA here is from genome assembly GCA_027924645.1 of Cunninghamia lanceolata. NCBI lineage: Eukaryota > Viridiplantae > Streptophyta > Pinopsida > Cupressales > Cupressaceae > Cunninghamia > Cunninghamia lanceolata. Next base: position 2,480,017 of record BSBN01000923.1, read on the forward strand.
TGAGTTTTTTTCCACTCACTTTATGAGTATTTTTAATTTGTGGATCACTAGAAGTTAATCTCTCAAGTATCAAGTATGGCCTTAATTTTTCTTCACACTGTTTAACAACATTTTTAGCTAACGCATGTGTTGCTAGTGAAACTTCCTACTTATCCTTCTTCACATTGGCAATCAAAACTAATAAGGTTGGCTAATAAATATTATCACTCTCATTCAGAATCAAAGTCATAATGGTCTACATTGCAATTACAATGTTGTTTGCATGATACTTTCTGACAATAGCAAAGAAATAGTGAAACATTTTAAGAATTAGATCATCACATTCAAGGTTAAGCATCACCACACAAGATCTAACCTTTTCAATAGTTTCTAAAATCTTAACCCTCTTAGCAAAAGACGGGCTATTGTATCATCCAAACCTTGGAAACTTTCCACAAACAAATAAAATATCTCCGTCATGATGTTGTTGCTATAAGGATCTTCTGGAGTTGTTATTCTTGTATTTTCATTAATACAAGAGGTAATTGCAAGTTTTAGATCTTTATTAGGGTGTCTCCTAAACTTGGGTTGGGTCCCAAAATAGTCATTGATGGTTTCAAAGCCCATTTCAAAATCTTCGAATCTAATTGGTCAACAATTGATAAATAAATTTCCACTTCCTTTAAACTGCTGAGTAAAACATCTTTTGATTGATCTAGAGGCTCAAGTTTCTTTCCTACTTTGTAAAATCTCATTCCAAATTCTAATGCCATGATTCACAAGAAAGTGGATACCAAGGCTCTAAGAATCTCTAAATTTTTCTCACCATTGAACAAGTTGTAAACTCAACATGTGCAACTGCTAAATTTTTGTCATTCAACTAAAGATATGCAACAAGGCATTGGTTTCCCAATAGGCTGGCAAGACAACCAACTCTAACACCATTATTGACAACCACTACACCTAAAGGCCAAAATTAGTGGTGAATGGCACCCACTAGCAGTAAGGGTGAGGTTTTCATCCCACTAGAGCACCATGCAAGCGAACCTCCTTATGGACATGTGGTTGCCTAATCGTGGGTGGATCCCAACCCTAGGTACACGTCTAGTAGGAATCTACACTAATGCAGCATTTAGGTTGGGACATCACAAGATATGATGAAAATAGAGAAAATTGAAAGATTAAAACATATAACCAACAAGAGACATGGATAAAAAAATTACTTCATCTCTCAAAATTATTTTAATTATTACCATCGAACCTTGAAACAAATGTATGCAAAGATAATAGAAACAAAAACATAGTATCACCAATTTAAAAAAGATGAAATCTCAATCCAATAAATATATTTTTTAATTGTAGTGATTCCCCCATCTATTTTTCTTATAGTGTGAAAGGTCATGTTCAAGAAGTTGCAACTCATCCCTTCTCTAGTCTAACATCAATGAATTGTCAAAAGTATAGCTACATTTATGTTAATCTCTCAATCAACATTAATACACACATCATGTAATGTGCAGTACGTATTGTTTGATACTCATGGTTGTCTCTACCGAGTCTTGTTTGCCTGAAAATACCATCCTCAAATATAGTAGAGTGGTGGGGGGAAATGAATCTCTTAATTGACATATATTTAAAAAACAAGAATCTATATTTGACTACAATAATTTTTAGGTGCAAATTAGAATTATAATTAGAGTGTCCAATTCAAAAGTACGCGGGTAACATTACTTTTGTTATTTGACAATGAATATATATAAATACAAGAAATAGTTGCATATGTTTATAAGTACAAGAAACAAATTTTACAACTATCCTTCACTTGTTACAAGTCATGGGACTGAATTTATCTCAAGGTGATCAAAATATATGATACGAATTAACTAAAAGATAATGGTCCAAATTTAACCATCAATTTTGAACAAAAATGTCAAAATCTATGCAAAGAAGTGCTTGTCTGGTTGCACACAATGCACAGTAAACTAGGAAGGAAGTTATGCCACATGCATAGACATAAAAATCCACTTGAATATAGTTCATCTATATAATGTTCAATAAAATTTCCAATGAAAAATGAAACCAACAAAATTTAGAAATCATAACTGGTCATAATGAACTTGCCCACACTTTGCCAATGTGATGCAAGCAAATTAAAAAAGTTAGGCTTCTAGTTTAATCTTCATATCATCTCCTTGCAACAGTCGCTTACATCACTATGGTCAAACCTTTCTTGGCCATGCTATATAAGACATCATTTAGTACTTGACACAAACTGATAATCTATGATGCAATATCCGAAAAAGAAAAATTAACAGAGGCATCTAGAGGCCTTTAGAAAGCATAGCCTTAACAAGTAATAGCTAAAATTTGCTTACCTCTTGGTCCCATTGCTAAAGCTCCTCTCTATCATCCTTGAAGTGTATAACTATTTCAACCTACAATAACAAAAAGCCTCAGAAAATTACCCTCGCTGCTACTTTGCTAATGCAAGAATTGACTTGTCAAACACTACATATTACAAAAGACATTATGTATGTACATATATGATATATATATGTATATATGTCTATGTAGATATTTAAAAATTGCCTAAAGTCACTCATATTTTCTATCAAACATATTATACAAAACGATTTACGTGCACTCTAAGATCTCTTAAATGAATTTTCACCGTAAATGTTTGGATTTTGAGCCACATTAGTGAACACCATAGGGAACTATGAGGAATTTCATATCTCATCCACACAATATAAGCTACAAAGAAAATTAATCAAAATTTAAAATCATTCCAGAGAATCTATGCATAAATTCTTCTTTATTGAATTTTGTGCATAAGTTTTTGTGAAGACTATGGTAATCAGAAGCCACACTTGCAAATTCTACATCTTACTAAAAGTAAATTTCAATTATTCTTTGATAGATGTCAATACCCACTTCCAAAGCTCCATGTTGAGCAGAGGTAGGGAACATTCTAGCAAAGGTTGAGTGTAGATTTACACTCGTCATTTGTATTTGCAATTCTGCCCATGAAAATTTGATAATCAAAGAAAAATAATCCTCAACAAGTGGCTTTCCCTAATGTAACTTCCATTGGTTTCATAAGGATGGAATATTACTGTATCTTTCATTATACTTGCATAATGTATAATGTTTTGTGATGGAATATGCTACATGAGGTTGTATTCCCACACTGTATATTGATTAACTTCCATTTGTTTAAACCACTATGCCGAAGCTGCGGTTACCTATCATTCTATTGCTCTAGCTCATGCTAAGGGTTAGAAAAGTCTGGATCGAAGGTGACTCCATGAACATCATCAATTGTCTCAATGGCACCTCTAAACCTAGCTAGTCCATTGAGACAGTGATCGAAGATGCTATAATGTTGTTGAATACCTTTAAGGCAACCCATATCTCTCACATCTATCGTGATGGGAACAAGGTGGCAGATGTATTCGCCAACCTAGGGGTTTTAATTGAAGCTAAGTTCATATGGGATGAATTAATTTTGGCCCCGAGTGATGTTAAAGACCTGCTTATTAATGATAGCCTCCATGGTACGACTATCAAGAAACTCTAAAGAGATCATCATGATCTCTAATGGTCTGCAGAACCATCCCTTCTAGACTATTCTTCCCACATGGATTATGGGTGCGAATACTATCAAGTATGCTCTGCTTGTCCATTTTATCATCTTCTTTTTAGTTTGTAGAGAGAAAGATTACATCCAATGTATCAATTTCAGAATGGGGGGTGATAGAAATAGGGTAGAACCGTCTCCCTGTGAGGGAATTAAGCAAAAGCAGAAGGTGTGAAACATCCTTGAGGTAGGAGGGCTTATGCCTTTTATGGAAAAGCTTCATGGTGCAAACCCAAGTATCACTGCCATGTTTGTGAAGGGTTATAAGAATAGGAGGATCATAGCTTATGGGTGGGATATGGCTATTTTCAAAGATTTAATTGCCATGGTGACGGGGCTTACTACCACTGGTAAGAAATTCTTTCAGGAAAGGAAGCAAAGCGAGGAAGCCCTCAATAATGTTTTCAAAGGGAATGAAAGGGAGAAGCTGGTTAAATTCCAGACTAGTGGGTACAATCGTCTGTCCATTAAGCCTATCTGGGCAGAGATTGCAGAAATTATCATGCGATATGTTACCCTAGATGGAAGGTATGTGGTCATTTACTCCTATCACTTCAATTTGCTAAATCATTTCAGACATGGTTTGTTAGTTTCCTTTCCCTTCTACTTGTTTTCTTCATTGGAGTTTGGTCTGAAAAAACATAGTAGAAACTCTAAACTTCCAATTTTGCATGAGCCTCATTCTTCTCATAATGGAGCACATGAAAATCAACACCCCTAAAAAGTCTTTAAAACATAAACCCAATGCCAAGAAGGGTAGGGTGGTGTCTAGCAAAGAGGAGTCAGATTCTGAGGATGAGGACTGGGAAATGGAAGAGGAAGAAGAAGAGACTAAGGAGGAATCCTCTAAGAAGAGAAGAAAAACTCAGAAGAGGGAAGTTTCCATTTCCTGGTCGGATGGGTTTGATACTAGAAATGACATGGACACTTCAGTCAAGGAGATTTTTGACAAGAATTTGAAGCCTTAGAAGAGGAAAACCCCTGCTTTGAGGAAGAAAGGTAAAAATTCCATGGAGGAAGATGAGGGTTTTGTGCAGGAAGTCAGCAGCTCTTCTTAGAAATAGGGGCCTAAGACTAAACAAGGAAAGAAAGCTAAGCCTACCGAGAAGAACTATGAAGAGGAAGATGTTCAACTTGCTTGTAGTATGGCCCATAAATAGGGTACCAAGCAAAAGTAGGGGGTTAGGGAGTTACAGTTTGAGAAGGACAATGTTAGGGTGGAAGACTCTCCTGGCAAGACCAAGCCTATCCCTGAACCTTGTGTGGGTGTCAAGTTCCTTGAGATCAATGACCCTTCCAATAACCTTCCTGAAGATTTTGATGATCTGTTGGCACAGGCAAGAAACCGTGATCAGGTTGAGGAGGTCTTTGAGCTTGTGAAGAATGCTGTGAATTCCCAGCACAAAATGACTAAGTGGTTCTTCTTGGAGATTAGCAGAATTAATATCAAATTCCAGGTGCTTCAAGAAATTTTGCAAACTGGGATCCATTCTACTACCGATCAAGATTCCCTCATCTTTAGAAATTGGGATACCATCCCAAATATGGAGGAAATGGATTGGGAAATAAGCAGGATGAGAGAAGAGTTCAATACCAGGATTTAGTATCTCGAGGAAAAGATTGTTGAGGTGAACAATAACTTGGATAAAAACTACAATATCAGCAAACTCACTATTCAGAATAGTCTCAAAGGGATGTGTGTGCTGAAAGAGAAGCTTAAAGAGCTAAGAAAGGACCATTTCAAGGAATTCAATGCTGAGGACTTTATGACTGCTGTGGATAAAGAAAATCAGGATAAAGGAGATGACACTAAGAACACACGTTAATAGGTGGTTGGTGAAGATACAAGTGGACCTTTAACCTAGACCAGAGGAAGAAACAAGAAGCAGTTTGAAGCTGAGAGAAAAGAGCTCTTAGAGTTTGCCAAGATGCATGAGGCCTTTTTACGAACAAGAATTAGAAGCAACAGAGACTCTAAAGAAGATGAACTAATTTCATGTTTTTTTTAATCTGGACTCTATGTAATTACTCTTATTATGCTTATGTTTTTATTGTAGCTTCTTGTTGGCTAATGGTTGGCTTACATCTTTTTGTATGCTTCTTTTTGTAAAGGGTTTCGGGGTCCCCTCTTAAAACATGTTTGACCACTTTAATCAAAAACTTCCATTTGTTTAAGAATATGCTTTATAATGTAACTACAAAATTTTAATTTTTCTACCATGGAAGCAACAAATCTGTAAGATGATTTCAGCAAACTTATTTTAAAAAATCAAACCTAAATCTTTATTTATGTACACCTGAAGCTAAAGGATAGGAAACCACAATACTTTCCATTGCAATGACATAATGCCTAATGTTGCTTGATGGAACACAATGCATGGGTATTCAATTTCATGTAGTGTGTTCCATCAAGCAACATTAGGCAGGAAGCAACAAATATGTAAGATGATTTCAAAAAACTTAATTTAAAAAATTAAACCTAAATCCTTATTTATGTACACCTGAAGCTAAAGGATAGAAAATAATAGTATTTTCCATTACAATGACATAATGCCTAAGGGTCAACTTACTCAGTCTCAGTTGTCATCTTAGGTAGCCCAGGTCGTGGGTTTAACTCCTGACTTACATGCGGTGTGTGGATGTGGGTCCATTACACACCGCTTGAAAGGTTATTGAGGGGGCTCACCCTATAAAGAGCTAAGCTCTAGGTCGCTGGGTTAACCCTTCAATTCATTTTGATAAAACAAGACATAATGCCTAATGTTGCTTGATGGAACACACTACATGAAATTGAATACCCATGCTTCATATTGATAAGAAAGTGTACATACAAAACACAACAAACCCAAGTTAACACAAATTAGTGTGAAGGAATGTTAGTCATATCAACTAATGATGTCAAATTTGTCCTACAAACTAATAAAGTAATGATATTGGAAACCCTTATTGTAAAGAAAAATCATGAAATGGATTAAAAATCATTGGAAATTGCAGGGCATGATTTGAACATGTGTAGATAGGAAGAAATGGTCAACAAATGTTGACTACATTTTTTTAAACGTGATTCTGTAAGGAAAAATCGCCAACAATGATGTTTCACGATTTTGGCGATTTCTGCTTCTATGAATTATTACTTGACAGTAAGACTTCTTTACCTATAAGTACATAATATGGACTGTATTCATGACTTTAGGTACAAAATACATTGCATCAAAAATGGGGCCAAATGTAATGGTAGAATTCATATTTGCATAATACGTATTTCTTATTCAACAAAATTATCAATAGATTGAACACATGGGGCTTAACTTACAAACCCATTCCTACTGCCAATCCATTCTCCACAAACATCAAAGGCCAAAATACAAATACAGTGGTGTATTCCATCTGAATTGCAAATATTAAACATGTTAACTCAGCCGAAATTCTATCTAATTGCAAAGGGCATTAATAAATTATATAACAAAGAAATCGTTTAGCATTTAAAGACTACAAAAGATTAAAATCTGAAGGAATTGAATATTTGCCACAATCCATATATGTGCAAAGGGTAGGTATAGGGATGGTAACGCTTCCAACTGATTGAGACAATAATTATGTCAACCAAACAAATAAGGAAAACAACGGAACTATGAGGATTGCCTAACATGCAGTCTTTAACATAGTGATGTAGTCCTACCTTGTTTATTTTGTTTTATACCATGCGTAACCATAAATCATATATGTAATGAATTGTGCATTTAAATACTTTCAATTATCATTACAAGCAATAGGAAAGTTTGATGAAGGTGAACTCCAACCAAAACACATACAACAATTTATAGATTTCAAATAGACAAGAACAAAATCTCAAGAAAGATTAGTTAAGCAAATTGCAAAGTGTTTCATGATTTCTTCATTAAACTATCACCAATGTCATATGCCCTCTTATTATAGCAACATGAAATGTCTTACAATAGAAATATATGACTTAAAGAGCCTTCTAGATCTATCTTATGATATCTACTTGATCTCTTTATTCATGTGAACATGACTTGCCAATAACTCCCAATATCCCACTACCCTGGAACTATTAAAATTAGGTTAAAAATACACATTAGCACCACTTAGTGTAATTCACCCCAAAGTCAGTTTCCTTTGAAATGTGTAACTCCCATTTGGGCACCAAAATGAACTCAATTGTCCTTTTTCCCACCCAAGAAAGAATTTTCATATTTAAAAATTGAGAAACTAAGTAGCGCAACTTTCGAGAGCCATAACTTTTGAACTGGGTGTCTGATTAACGAACCGTTTGATGTGTTGGAAAAGTCGTGAAGAGATCTATCAAGATATAGACTTCTTCACCAGTTAAAACAACTTTTGGGCCATTAAGGGATGTCTAAGTGCTTCAAATTTGATTCTAGAATATTTTTCAGGAACCTCAAAAATGGAAACTTTAATATCTTGAAATCCAGACATGATCTTGGGTTGAAATTGTTAGTTTCAGGATAGACAACTGAGAGGGCAGGGTGAATCAGTTGTCCCAAAAACTTTTCTTTTATTAACCACTTAAATCCTTCTTGTAATTTAGCAGCATAATAATTAATCAATCATGGAAACACAATGCAATAATTCAAGAGCAGAAACACATTAACACATATGACACCAAGATTTTAATGTGGAAAACCTAGTTAAGGGAAAAACCATGGGGTGACTAACCTAAGATTGTATTCTCTATTAAAAGAATAAGAAGAACAAATGGCACATGCCAATTAGGGCTCACTACCCGAGCACACTGCTCACAAGAGGCCCACTGCCTACAGGAGACACACTGTCTACAGAATGATAAATATTACATACTTGAACTGAAGAATAGCTTCTTCACCATGCTTGAGTCAGTTCCATTTAATCTCAACACTTTTGCTCTGCCTTTCACACCTCTCCTCTCTACCACACTCTCATCTCCGCCAAGATGTGTTTGAAATGACTTCACAACTCTTATTTATACAAGACATCGACTTTGGAATAATCATCAAAGTCGGCAAACTTTACAGAGCAAATACACAAATACAACTTAATTTATTACAAAAGACTTCATGCAAATCACCACACTATCGGCCACATATATCTGGGACTCAAATCTTATTGAGGAACATGCCATACTTTGCAGAACATCTTCAAGATCATCTGTAAGATGTGTAAATCATCCGGTCGGCCAAGTTGAGGAAGAACATCATCATCCGGAAGTAATTCTTTAATTTTGAGCTCCATCTTCAATGCAGACCACCAACACAAATTGGACACAATCCAGAGATCCCCACAAGCTTGCCTGAATCACCAAGAACATCCACACTACTTCTGCTTACTAAAATCATTCTCTTTTTCATTCAGAACCTCAAGAACATAGTCTGCCATCACTGTTATATTGGAATAGATGCTTGCAGACCTCCAGACCACGAACCAATTGAGTTGTCAATTCATATTGACTTCCTAAACACTTCATCAAATCCACAGAACAAGATATTGCATTTCTGGATCTCACCGGACCTATTTGTGTCACTCTGTCATCTCTGAACATCTGCCAAAACTAGTTTTACTCATATGGCCATAACTTCTTCAAATCTTCATATGGACCTCTCAAATCTTTACTAAATCACCTTTAGACACATATCTACAAAATCTTTGATTCACATCCTCTGATCTTCATCTTAGCTGGGATCTTCACTTCATAGAGCTTCACTGTTCTTCTCTATTTCTGATAGGAGTAATTTTCTCAATATCCTCAGCACACAACTCATCCAATCCTTGACATCAATGCAACAGAAGTATGTTGACATCAATGCAACAGGAGTATGTTGACATCAATGCAACAGGAGTATGTTGACATCAATGACAACACCGGTTAGGCCCATACTTTCAACAATCTCCCCCTTTGTCATTGATGGCAACATATGATGTGAAAAACTGTTTTAACCATCAAGACAAGAATTTCTCCTTACTAACTGACATAGCTCCACCTATCAACAACAACCATTCACATGTCTTCTCTTCCTTTACTGCTCCCCTTTGATCAACAACCACTTTTTGTTTTTCACATGTTTTATCTCCCCCTTTGACATCAATGGAAAAGGGCACATACTTGCATCACTTAGAATCATACAGACTACTCCCCCTGAGTAGCAGCTTCCTATCATCAATCCGGACCACAAGATATGACTGTGAGATCCACTGGACTGATGCACATCAGTGCACCTTAATTTAGAACTGAAGGGGTAATAACCCCTAACTTCTCCCTGAAATACTCAAAAGAGTCCTTAGGTAGAGGTTTAGTAAAAATGTCTGCAATCTGATCCTTGGAGGGCACAAACTCCAATCTGACTTCATTCTTGTTCACCTGCTCTCTCAAAAAGTGAAACTTGATGGATATATGTTTTGTCTTTGATTGTAACACCAAATTCTTTGAAATGTTTATTGCACTTGAGTTATCACAGAAGATTGTGATAGGTTCCTCACACTCCACTCTGATGTCTCTTAGCATTTGCTTCATCCATAATACTTGAGTGCAACTACCTGCTATTGTAATATGCTCTGCCTCTACAGTGGATAGAGATATTGCCTCTTATTTCTTGCTTAGCCAAGAAACCAATTTTTTCCCTAAAAAGAATGCTCCACCACTGGTACTCTTCTGGTCATCCACATCTCCTACCCAATCTGCATTTGTATATGCATGAAGAGAGAAATCATGATCCCTAGCATACCATAAACCATACTCAACTGTTCCCTTTAGATGTCTAAAGATTCTCTTGATTGCCATGACATGAGATTCCCTAGGATCAACTTGGAATCTGGCAACAAGACCAACAGCATTCATAATGTCAGGTCTAGTTTGAGTAAGATACAGTAGTCCTCCAATCATTGACCTGTACTTTTTCTGATCAGCCTTAGGAGAGTCATCATCTTTGCTCAATTTACATCCGGTTACCATGGGAGTATTCATTGGTTTTGAGTCTTCCATCCCAAATGTTTTTAACAATTCTTTCACATATTTGGTCTGAGATATGAAGATTCCTTTCTTTGTTTGAATGATTTGTAGACCCAAGAAGAAGTTCATTTCCCCAAACATAGACATCTCAAATTCACTTTTCATTTGATTTGCAAAAGTCTTGCACATACTATCTCTTCCTCCAAAAATAATATCATCAACAAATACTTCAACAATCAAGATATTTCATGTTCAATCTTGAAGTACAAGTTACTATCAGCAGTGCCTTTGTTGAAACCAATCTTCAAAAGATGCTTATCCAGTCTTTCATACCAGGCTCTTGGGGCTTGTTTGAGTCCATACAGTGCTTTCTTCAACTTGCAGACCATATCACCATGATCAGACAATTGAAATCCATCTGGTTGCTCAATGTATACTTCTTCCAAGTCACCATTCAAGAAGGCAGACTTGACATCCATCTGATATACTTTGAAATCCTTGAAGGCAGCAAAGGCAAGAAATAATCTAACTACTTCAATTCTTTCCACTGGAGAAAACGTTTCTTCAAAATCAACTCCTTCTACTTGGGAATAACCCTTGCAGACCAATCTGGCTTTGTTTCTGACTACTTCACCATCTTCATTCAGTTTATTCCGGAAGACCCATTTGGTTCCAATCACATTTTTGTTTCTAGGTCTGGGAACAAGATCCCAAGTGTGATTTTTCTCAATCTGCATCAACTCTTCCTTCATTGCTTTAGTCCAGCTTTCATCATTGCATGCTTCACTTACTATTTTTGGTTCAATTTTTTAAATCAGACAATACTTTTCTGAGTCTTGAGCAATCTTTCTTCTTGTTTGGAGACCTTTTCTTTTATCACCTATGATCTGATCTTCAGAATGATTCAGTCTTACATACCTGGGAGTTTTGGGAATTTCTTGCACTTCTATTTCTTGGATAGGTTCATTCAAACTTATCTCTTCTTCCTGATTCTCTGGATCAGTATGGATCTGAATTTCAGAAGGAACTTGAAGATCTTGGACCAAAACATTATTCTAATCATCTTCTTCATATTCATAAAACCTTGAGAGTTTTTCAATACCTTCATCAACCTTCACATTTGTACTTTCTATAATCTTTCTCAATCTCTTGTTATAACACCGGTATGCTTTGCTTTGAGTAGAATAACCCAAGAATATTCCTTCATCACTTCTAGCATCAAATTTTCCAAGGTCTTCATCTCTTTTAATATAACATTTGCTACCAAAGACTCTGAAATACTTCACAGTGGGAGTGATGCCAAACCAGAGTTCATAAGGGGTCTTACCAGTATTGTTTCTGATTTGTACTCGATTAAGAGTATAGACAGTAGTGCTTACAGCTTCTCTCCAGTAGATCTGAGGAACATTTTCTTCCATCATCATGGTTCGAGATGCTTCCTAGATGGTTCGGTTCTTTCTCTCCACTACTCCATTCTACTGTGGAGTCCTTGGAGCAGATAACTATCTTTTTATCCCCTATTTCTCACAAAATTCTATGAACTCTCCGGATGTGAATTCTCCACCTCTATCAGACCTGAGACATTTTATGTTTAATCTGGTTTCATTCTTTACCATAGCTTTGAATATTTTGAATTTCTCAAGAGCCTCAAATTTTTCTTTCAGAAAAGTCACCCACATCATCTGGGAGTGGTCATCAATTAATAACATGAAGTATCTATCACCTTGCAAACTCCTGATTCTTGTCGGTTCACATAGATCAGTATGAACTAAATCCAACAATCCGGTAGAAGATTGTTCCTTACTTTTGAATGTGACTTTGCTCTACTTACCCAACTGACATTCTTTGCACAAACTATTAGTAGGTTTCACTAGTCTTGGAAGATCTCTTACAGCCTAAGTGTTACTTATCTTGATGATATTATCAAAATTCACATGACACATTCTCCTATGCCACAACCAACTCTGATCAATTTGAACAAATAAACAACTTTTGCTAGTACCAACCAAGTGGAAGATGTTACCTTTTGTTTGAGTACCGGATGCAATCTCTGTTCGAGAACTTTCAAAGATCTTAAATTTTCAATTTTTGAATCAGAGATCATGGCCTTTGTCCACCAACTGTCCAACACTGAGAAGATTGTGCTTCAGACCTTCAACATACAGTACATCACTAGTTTTGTTCTTTCCATCAAAAGAAATAGTTCCTCTACCTCTGATTCTGCAAGCAGAATTATCACCAAATTTTACAACTCCTTCATATCTTTCCAAATCTATGAACTTGTTTTTGTCACCTGTCATATGGTGGGAGCATCCACTGTCAATGACCCAATCATCCTTTTCTTCAACTTGGGCAGCCAGAGCTCTTTCTATCATTTTATGATTGACAGATTCAGAGGGCGTTGGATTTTCTTCCTTGATGGCAATAAACACCTAGTCACTTTTGAATTTGTTTCTTGTTTCTGATTCATCATCTGTTACTCCTTCATTATCATCATCTTCATGAACATAGTAACATTTCTTTTGGAATCTTGATCTATTTAGATTTGTCCTAGAAAATCTTTCCGGACACCTTGAGGCAAAATGACCAATCTTGTTGCAGTTAAAACATTTGAAAGGCAATTTTCCTTCATACTTACTGGATCCTCTTGGCAGTCTCTTTGCAATGAGGGCCTCAAGTTGTTCAGCTTGTAATTCATCCTCTTCTAGATCTTTTCTTGCTTTCTCATACCAAGATGATTTTCTTGAGGAACTTTCTCCTGGATCATATCTATGTTTGCCTTTTGTAGAGGCACTAGCTTTGAATGCAGATTCAGTCTTGGGAAGTGCATCACCAAACTCAGCTAACTCGAATGCAGATATCTTACAAACCAATTGATCCCTTGTGATAGTTGTTAAGGATCTGATTTCCTCAATAGCGGCAACTTTGTGTTTATAAGTAGGAGGTAAGAATCTGAGAACTTTAGCAACAATTTCATCTTCATCCAAAACTCCACCAGCACATCTAATGCCACAAACAAGCTCATTTACTTTTGTCATGTAAGAAGTGATATTCTCATCTTCACTCATCTTTAAGTTTTCAAACTTTCCTTTCAGACTTTGTAGCTTGGCACACTTAACATATTTGTCTCCTTCATATAGATTTTCAAGCTTTGTCCAAATTTCATAGGCAGTCTTCAAACCCATAACATTTGTCATCTCTGAATCAGACAAGGCACTCAGTAGGGCTTCTTTAGCTCGAAGATTATTTTCTGTATCTCTGATTTCATTTAAAGTTGTAGGGCCATTTGTTGGGGGAACATATTTGATTGAGGTTATGTTCCAATATTGATATTCCATGTATAGTATGTGACATTCCATGTGGCTTTTCCAGGCAGTGAAGTTTGAACCATCAAACCTTGGACTATCCTTCTTGTAGGTCGACATTCTGGATTTCCTCAAGCGGTTAAGCTTCTTCTAGAGGAACTTCGCTCTGATACCAATTGTTAGTTTTAGGATAGACAACCGAGAGGGGGGTGAATTAGTTGTCCCAAAAACTTTTCTTTTATTAACCACTTAAATCCTTCTTGTAATTCAGCGGCATAATAATAAATCAATCATGGAAACACAATGCAATAATTCAAGAGCAAAAACACATTAACACATATGACACCAAGATTTTAACATGGAAACCCCGGTTAAGGGAAAAACCATGAGATGACTAACCCAAGATTGTATTCTCTATTAAAATAATAAGAAGAACAAATGACACATGCCAATTAGGGCTCACTACCTGAGCACACTACTCACAAGAGGCCCACTGCCTATAGGAGACTCAATGTCTACAGAATGATAAATATTACATACTTGAACTGAAGAATAGCATCTTCACCATGCTTGAGTCAATTCCATTTAAGCTCAACACTTCTGCTCTACCTTTCATACTTCTCCTCTCTACCACACTCTCATCTCTGCCAAGATGTGTTTGAAATGACTTCACAACTCTTATTTATACAAGACATCGACTTTGGGATAATCATCAAAGTCAGAAAACTTTACAAAGTAAATACACAAATACAACTTAATTTATTACAAAAGACTTCATGTGAATCACCACACTATCGGCCACATATATCTGGGACTCAAATCTTATTGAGGAATATGCCATCCTTCGCAAAACATCTTCAAGATCATCTGCAAGATGTGTAAATCATCTGGTCAGCCAAGTTGAGGAAGAACATCATCATCTGGAAGTAATTCTTTAATTTGAAGCTCCATCTTCAATGTGAACCACCAACACAAACTAGACACAATCTAGAGATCCCCACAAGCTTGCCTGAATCACCAAGAACATCCACACTACTTCTGCTTACTGAAATCATTCTCTTTTTCATCTGGAACCTCGAGAACATAGTCTATCATCACTGTCATATTGGAATTTACAGACCTCCAGACCACGAACCAATTGAGTTGTCAATTCATATTGACTTCCTAAACACTCCACCAAATCCGCAGAACAAGATATTGTATTTTTGGATCTCACCAGACCTATTTGTGTCACTCTGTCACCTCTGAACATCTACCAGAACCAGTTTTACTCATATGTCCATAACTTCTTCAAATCTTCATGTGGACCTCTCAAATCTTTACTAGATCACCTTTAGACACATATCTACAAACCCTTTTATTTGCATCCTCTAATCTTCATCTTAGCTGGAATCTTCACTTCATAGAGCTTCACTGTCTTCACTGTTCTTCTCTGTTTCTAATAGGACTAATTTTCTCAATATTCTCAGCACACAACTCATCCAATCCTTGACATCAATGCAACAGGAGTATGTTGACATCAATGACAACACTGGTTAGGCCCATACTTGCAACAGAAATTTACCAAGAATGTTTATTTGACTATTTTGAATCTTTAAGAAAAATTTTGAACCGAACCGCTTCTCTGATATAGGATTACTAAAAATAGTAATATATGTTATTCTTAGCCTTTTTGGAAACTTTGCAGGTTCTAAATCATTATTCAAGCAAATAGGTATCCGCAAAAACCAAAATTGAAAGAAATGGAAAAGAAAATCATTTTTGGGGGTGATACAAGTTTTCTCTACATCTCTGGATACTCCTGCATCAAAGTTGTAATATTTTTTTCTTCTGGTGTTATCAAGACAAAGGTTGTAAGGACTCAAATATCAAAATCATTCCATTCTAACAATAATGTGAACAAAGTCCATCAACGGGTTGGTTCTTTAATAATAAACCACTTCGTACTCTATAAATTTTCCCTCTTCATGACTAACGAGGCAAGAAAATAGTTGTAAATGAAAACAACTATTGTTTTCACTTGCATTTATTTTCTTGTCTCATCAGTTGTGCAAAAAAAAATTGAGCTTTATCAAAGGTTTGATTTTTTCAACGAATTTTGTACAATGAAAATTCACAAAACTTGATTTTATAATTTGTCAAGTAACTATTTTAGTCTATTGGCATTCATTTTTTGAAAAGTTTACCCAATTAAAACTATAGTGGATTGAAGATTGAGTATGTTTCTAATATTTTTTCTTTCTTGTAGAGTAGACATGTGTGTTGCTTGTTGCAAGAGAGGACGAGATAAAATGTTTTCAACTACATGTATTTGCTTGCCTTGCAAGGAGGGAAATTTAGACTTTCTGAAAGGTTTGGTTTTTCCAACAAATTTTATATAGTTGAAATTGACAAAACTTAATTTTATGATATGTCCATGGCTATTTAAACCCATTAGCATTCATACGCCCTCCCTACAAAAAAAAAAAAAAAAAAAATTTATCATGTTGTGTCTTGTAGCATGGAATACATGTGTTTGCTATGAAAAATAAGAAAAAACATTAGAAAGATACTCAATCTTCAATCCACCCTAGTTTTCATTAAGTAATTTTTTTCAAGATTAAAATGACTTGGGAAAATGAATGCTAATAAGCTAAAATAGTCATAAACCAATCATAAAATCAAGTTTTATGAATTTCCACTATACAAAATTTGTTAAAAAAATTCAAACCTTTAAGTAAACTCAAATTTTCTCAAAGATTTAATTTTTCAACAAATTTTGTATAATGAAAATTCACAAAAATTGATTTTATGATTGGTCTCTACCTATTTTAGCCCATTGGCATTCATTTTTCGAGTTTGTTTAAATCTAAAAAAATTATCCAATGAAAATTAGGGTAGGTTGAAGATTGAGTATGTTTATGATGTTTTTTTAGAGTAGACACATGTGTTGCATGTTGCAAGACATGACAAGATAAAATATTTTCAGTTGTAGGTATTATTTTGCTTTACAAGGAGTAAAATTTGGACTTTCTAAAAGGTTTAGTTTTGCCAATAAATTTTGTTTAATTGAAATTGACAAAACTTGATTTTATGATTGGTCTATGGCTATTTTAGCCCATTGACATTCATACTGCAAAAAGAATTTAGAAAATATTTTATCGTGTCGTGTCTTGCAGCATGCAATACACGCGTCTACCATGAAAAAATAGAAAATTAAATTGGAAACATACTCAATCTTCAACTTGCCCTAATTTTTATTTTTAAAAAATTTCAAAATTAAAATAACTCAAGAAAATGAATGTCAATAGGATGAAATAGCCATGGACCAATCATAAAATCAAGTTTTGTAAATTTCTACTACCTAAAATTTATTGAAAAAGATCAAATTTTCCTATCTACATGACTAACGATGCAAGAAAATAATTGCAAGTGATTCCTACAACTATTGTTTTCGCCTGCAATTATTTACTTGCCTCATCGGTCATGTAGAAAAGAAAATTTGAGCTTTATCAGAGGTTTGGTTTTTTCAATGAGTGTGCTGTGGAAATTCACAAAACTTGATTTTATGATTGGTCTATACTTGTTTTAACCCATTAGTATTCATTTTTTAGATTTATTTAAATCTAGAAAAAATATCTAATGAAGACTAGGGCGGGTTGAAGATTGAGTATGTTTCTAATGTTTTTTCATTTTTTTAGAATAGATGATCCCACAAAGATTCAGGAACACTAGGGTGGCATCTATATAGGCAACTATGTTTTTAGTTTTTTAGTATTTTTTTTAAATTGTTGAGTTGTTGCTCATATGGACTAGCTAGGACTCAAACCTAGGACCTTCCATTTGCTATTGGAGTGCTCTACCAACTAAGCTACTGGCCCCTTGTGGCCAGCCCATTGTCGATCTGAGTGTGGCTTACTTCCAACACCCCCCTTAAGCCACACTGCAAGTGCTTGGGGCTCCTAGTCTGGCTCTGATACCAATTGTTGAGTTGCTGCTCATATGGACCAACTAGGACTCAAACCTAGGACCTTCCATTTGCTGTTGGAGTGCTCTACCAACTGAGCTACTGGCCCCTTATGGCTAGCCCATCATCAGTCCAAGTGTGGCTTACTTCCAACACCCCCCTTAAGCCACACTGCAGGTGCTTAGGGCTCCTAGTCTGGCTATGATACCAATTGTTGAGTTGCTGCTCATATGGACCAACTAGGACTCAAACCTAGGACCTTCCATTTGGTTCTGGAGTGCTCTACCAACTAAGCTACTGGCCCCTTATGGTTAGCCCATCGTCAATCTGGGTGTGGCTTACTTCCAACACCCCCCTTAAGCCACACTGCAGGTGCTTGGGGTTCCTAGTCTGGCTCTGATACCACCAATCTAAATTTAATAGAAAATTTAGAGAATAATACCTAGTGCTAAGCCTATGGTATTGTGAAAAAAAACAAGAGCTCAATGTACAGAACTCGTAGAGAGTTGCAGGAAACCAAAGAGCATTTTATTTATATCAAAAAGTGTTTATATACAATGAAGCAAGAATGTGAAGAGTCACCTTATCTATGGAATTTGAAATGGATAGTTGGAAGGTGACAAAAACAATAACTAACTAACAGAAATTCAAATTTTCAAATTTTCAAAAAAATTGCTAAATTCAGAACCCCACTTGGCAGGATCATAACTCCTAGCCAGCTAGTCAAAATCCAGACTTCTCAGAATCATTGGAAAGATACCCAAGAGGGCTAGATTGAGCCTCATCGAGCCTTGCTTGCGGTTACTGCTCAAAGAAACTGATGAAAGTCTTGACGCCAAATTCCACTTTGAATGCCTTTGAAAAGGCCATTTACTAAGATGTAGACAATTCTGAAAATAAAATACTAAAAAACTAAAAATACAGTTGCCTGTATAGATGCCACCCTAGTGCTCATGAATCTCTGTGGGATCAATAGATGCATGTATTACATGTTGCAAGACACGACAAGATAAAATATTTTTGGTTGCAGGTATTTGCTTTCCTTGCAAAGAGAGAAATTTGGGTTTTCTAAAAGGTTTGGTTAAATTCCAACGAATTTTGTGTAACTGAAATTGATAAAACTTGATTTTATGATTGTTCTATGACCATTTTAGTCCATTGGAATTCATTTTTTCTAATTTTTAAATTCAAAAAAAAATATCCAATGAAAACTAGGATGGGTTGAATATTGAGCATGTTCCCAATGTTTTTTTTCTTTTTTTTTTTAGAGCAGACATGTGTGTTGCATGTTGCAAGATGTAGTAGGGTAAAACTTTACATGTACGCCTTAGACTAGGGCATGGATGTGTGTGAATCATCTTTCACACCAAACAAAGGGGTTCATCAAGAGGCTCATGGTATGAACAGACTATCGTTCAAATTATGGTACATATCATGAAATTTTTGCATGACACCTTCTCAATCACATGAACTCTCCAAGTGGTTAATAGATTCATTTTTATCATAGTATGAATCTTTGTTTTAGCTATACATTCATTCATAATTGCACAGAGCAAGAGCATTTTTATGGCTGCTATAAGTTTTTAGGTCTGAAGATTTTTCCTTTTTGAAGATATATTATGTATGTATGCAAGAAAAACATTATGCCAATGCATGTAGAAAGTAATCAGATTGCTCACATTTGCACTTACATTTTATGCAACAATAGATGGTATTTTAGGAAAGAGTCATTCAGGATTTGCATAACTCTATAATTAACTATATTTTAGAGCTCAATATGAACTTAACCACTAAGTAGTGGTGGTCAATTTTTTAGTTTTTTAGAATATAATTTTTCATGTCAGAATGAATGCTAGAAACCATTTCCTGAAAGTAGGAAACTAGGTAGGAAAGTGGTTAACAAGTGATTGTGATAACTTCAAGTTGATGAAACCTTAGGAACTATTGAAGGTAACATAAACTATAAAATGTAACAAATGTAGGCAATTAAATTTCTCATAGCATAGTTATGAAACATTTCCTATAGCAAGCTCATAGTGAATCCATGGTGATAAGGATATTCATTTCAATTCAAATTCAATGTAAGCTATCAAAAGCACTTTCATGCTTTATGGAAGTATATTACTTAACCAATTGGCATATCAACCATCACTCAGATGGAAACAAGCTACTGCAATAAATAAATCATTCTAAAGTATGGGTCCCACGCATGGAGCTACAACTCCTATTTTCAATGAGAAAGTCACCCCATTATTAAAAATTTGGAGCAAGAGAATTTCCAATAGAAACTTCATTTGTGTACTCATGTGGGGGGTTGAAGCTCCTACCTATACTCTTAAAGTCTCGTACGAAAGATATCAACTATGGCTACAAGAAATTTTAAAACCTTAGCAATGCACTGATGAAGTGTACACATTTTAGGCTCAAATGAAGTAGCTGAAACTTGAGATCAATTGGTCCCCTTTCTTTGGATTCAGTTGGAGTAGATGTACCTCCATGAACCTCTTCTTCCTTGTCTCCTTGATTTTGCTTCTCCTTTTGTTTATAAGTTGTGTTGGATATGACTTTGACTAGATTTTTTTAGGATGGGATAACTATATGCATTTATATGTTATTGTTAATAAATGTTTTGTGCCAACTTTGTTGCATTGTTATCCATTGTTGTCTTAGGTATTGTAGAACATATGGTCATTGTTATCAAGTAGACCAATAATTGTGCATTTATCAGTGACTCTTTGAGTTTCTAGGATTTTAGGGACAACAAGGAGATGGTTATTTAAAATAACTTAAAGAAACTAGAAGTAGCTGAAATTTTAAAAAGTAAATACAATGTGTTGAATTTACAATGAAAATGCTCACACTTTTAGCTTTATAGGGTTTTTAAGCATTTTTACTTAAAATTTTGTTTTTTTTTAATTTTTTATGAATCAAATGGAGAAGGCTTTGTAGTCGTGAAAAAGGAGATGTGCCCTTCAAGTCTCCAAGACTCATAGATGTCTAGGACATCATTTAGACCCTGCAAGGATGCATCGCCATGGATTGCTAGTATTACTAACAATCATTGTTCTAACAAATAGTATTTTGACTATTGGGGTAAAGTTGTTGATTTTATGACAAGTCCTCATTATACTAGTGAGCATTGTACTTAGCTTACCTATAAAATAAAAAGCATTATTTTGTATTATTTGTCTAATTGCCCTTTGTATGATTTGTAATTCCAATTATTTTTCTATATTGCAACTCATGGTAACTTGGCTTTGTAGATTTTATAGTTAACACTTGTGACTGAGTAGAATGTGTGTGTTCATTCATGTGTGGGTGTGTGTTTTAACTACACCTAAGCACAATAAGAGATTATATTTTAAAAGTTAAAAACATTCTAAAATTACTCTAAATTAATATGTATTTAAAATAATTTTTCTTTATAAAATAATATGTATATTTCCCTATAATAAATTATTATTATTTATAAAAATATAACAAATCAAACTATATAATGTAATAAATTTTAAAATTGTAACCTATGCTTCCCTGAGTATTTACGCCGAGAGGCATTCTTCAGTGACAGCAAGGGGTTGAAAGATTCATATTCTCGTAAACAAGTAAGATTCAGATTCCCAAGTAAACAAAATTCAAAAAATTTGGTATTTTTAAAAATGCATTTTCGTTGGTCGTATGGCGGTGTTGCTCTCAAGTGTTGCAGAAATCTTTTAATCCATGTTGTGTCAAACAGAAAAATGGTTGAATTCGGCCAACCTCTTTTCTACGCAACTTCCATTTAACGCCTCACAAAAATGAAGCAATCATTTCACTGTTTCATAGCATCGTGTAGTAGTAATTGAGCTTTGGAATGCTTGTGAGGAATACAGAACAAAAAAATTTGTGGTGGAAAAATATGAAATTATAGTTAATGTTAATAAAAATTAAATCATAGCTAATATATATTTAAAAAACTAAATGACAATTTAATTTTAAAATAATAAAAACTAGCATACCAGCCAATGACGATGTGGTTCGGTGGTTAAGTTGCTCAGTTGTAGTGGCGGCCACCAGAGTTCAAACCCCCGCTGGGCCAATGAGCTCGAAGGCTTTACGCCTTCGCTGGGCCAACGAGCTCGTGGGTTTGAAGTGTTCCTTATTGGGGATGAGGTCCCCCGTGTTGTGGCCTCACCAGTTCATCACTCCAGGCAAAAGCGTTAGTGTGGAGCCGGAGGGCGTGTCGCGCCAGCATCACCGGTCACGTTAAAAAGTTTACCAGGTGCACTAAAAAAATAAAAATAAAAAATAAAAAAATAAAAACTAGCATACCTATATTTAAAAAATATATCTAAAGTACGTCTAGAGATATCTTTTTAATCAATTTTTCTCATATAAGTTGTATAGGCGATATTTTTCGGCGTACTTTAGATATATTTTTTAAATATAAGTATGGTAGTATACAAACAAATTGCAGTAAAATTAGAAAGAACTTCCATTCTTCGGCCACTCTATTTTTATGAGCTCAATAGTCTAAGCCATATAATGTAAAGAAAATAAAAAGACCTCTTTAAAATAAAACTCAAGTAGAAGCAAAACCAAAGAAAGAAGACAAAGTTAATAAGTGGTGTTTAGGAAGCGGTCCCATGGAGGGGGCTTCCTAAATTATCTCAGTGATGTCGCTGAAATTTTTAGGAGCAATTTAAAACAAATGGTCCCATGAATTTTGTAGTTGCAGATAGGCTAAAACTTTAAGCTCCAAAATTTATGGATGTCGTGGTCTCATGAGGTTTTTAGTTTAATGCTAATTGATATAGCAGAGATTTTTTAGGATGTACAAATAAAAAGATTAAAAATCATCAATTGAAAAATTTTCTCTCCAAAATGGAATCTAAAAACTAGTAGAAAAATCCCTAAGCTGTGGAGGAAAGTTTCAGCCCCACCTCAAATGCACCCACTCAAAATCAACCACCTAAAAAATAGCTACTCCTATTTTGGAGGAAAAGATTCTAATTTATGTTGTAGCAATTTTTTTTGGTTTTATGGGACCCCTTACTCCACAAAAATAGATCCTCTAGTAGCTCCATGGGACCCCTTCCTTAACCTACCTAGCATAATGGCACTGGCAGCAACAAGATTCACACAAGAAAATTGTGATACTTATTACCAAAAGATGGGAGTTTGGATTTGGGGAAATGAAGGGCATTCATCAAAGCATGTTGCAATTTAAGATTAGCGATGGCAAGAGAAAGGAGCATGTCCACCATGCACCTCAATAGCTTGCTCTCTCCACTACCCTTTCTCATGAGGATTTTGATGCTGCCCAAATCCTGATGAGGCTTGCCACTACTCCTGCACCTACAACTTCACACTCTCTTTCTCATTCCTACATTGACAATAAGCCCAATAAATGTAAGGGGTTCCACACTGTAAAACTTCATGAACCCACTGATTTGGAGTTGGTTGACTTTGATCAATCTAAGATTGAGAGCTCAAAAGGTGCTCCACGATGTGGATTGTGGAGTTGCTTAAGGGCAACTCGAGTTGGATATTTAGCATCAACATGATTTCTATTCATTAATAGAATGTTTCTGGCAGAGAACTAGAGTTGTGAGGTTGAGATAACACCAAGAGTGATTTTATGTGTAAGTTAAGCCATGTTATGTAAGGAAAGTTTCTTTTCTCTTACATGTTGATGAAAATCAGCAGGGCTATATATGTAAGATCGTTGTAGCAAACTGGCATTGTATTTCTGTGAGGAAAGTTTGTTGTTGAGGCTGAATAGAAGATCCAACATTTGTAAGTTTTTCCCCATACTGGGGTTTCCTAGGTATATCTATGTTATTGTGTTTTTGTGATTGGATTCTTGTTAGTAGTTGTGATTGGCTTCTTGTATATCTGTGTTATTGTGTTTTTTCTTCCATTGTTATTAGTTGTTAATTAACCCAGTGTATTAATTGCTATAAATCAGATAGATAGACAAGAATTGTTTTGGTTCTATTCTATGAAACTTATCGAGCAATTAATATGTAGATGGGTTATGAGAAATTAACATGGTATCAGAGTGCTAAACTCTGAATACAAAGCCAAGATTTGTGACGCAGATTTCAAGAAAATAAAAAAAAAAAGAATTTTGTCTCTAGTTTCTTCTGTGACTATGGCAACCAGTGTTCGATATGAGGACATGCTTAAAGGTGCATCTAACTACTTACAGTGGAAGGTTTGGATTACATTCGTTCTCAAGGAGAATAGGTTGTGAATCTATGCTAGTACAAAGGTGACACCACCAACAAATGATCATGTTGCCCTAGATTCTCATGAAGTCAAGGAGGCCAAGGCTCAAAGGATTATCCTTGATGGGGTAAGAGATCATTTGATTCCTCATCTATCGAGGAAAGACACCGCCAAGGAGATGTGGGATATGGTCACAAAACTTTATCAGAGTAACTATTAGAGTCATAAGATGATGCTTAAGGAAAAATTGCATAACACCAAGATGTCCAAGGGTGAGAGCGTGACCTCTTACTTGTCCAGGCTAACATAGGTCAGGGACGAGTTGGCTACTATTGGAGAGATAATTGCTGATGATGAACTGGTGTGTATAGCCTTGAATGGTTTTTTGAAGCACTGGGAAGTGTTTTTCAATTGTGTTGTTGACAAAGATCGCCTACCCAACTGGATGAGGCTTTGGGATGATTTTGTTTAGGAGGAGATTTGTGAAAGTGGTCATCAAGGAGATCAGACGAAGAAGGTTCAAGACGAAGAAAATCTTTCTCTTGCAAGCAAGGGTAAGAAGAAGCTCAATAAAGGGCAAACAGAAGGTTCTTCTTCCAAGAGTGGGAAGAAGAAAGATCTGAGCAAGATAAAATGTTTTTGCTGCCATTAGTTGGGTCACTATGCTAGTCAGTGTCTGAATAAGAAAAATAAGGACAAGCAAAAGAAGCAAGTTGTTGCTACAGCAGAGGTGGATGAATTTGCAGCACAATTTGAGAATGAGTTTTCACTCATTGCTTGTCTCTCAAGTTCAATTGCCAACACAGTATGGTATATTGACAGTGGGGCTTCTTGCCACATGACGAGAGTCAGAGAATGTTTCACCAAGTTGGAGGAGAAGAAGTTGGATTTCTATATTGAGCTTGGAGACAATGCCAAGTACCATGCAACTGGTGTTGGCATGGTCAAGTTTCAGAGGGAGTTTGGCAAACCTTTGTTGGTAGAGGACATGTTGTATGTCCCTGGCATGACTAAGAATTTAATATATGTTTCTACTTTGGAGGACAAGGGTTACATCGTGACCTTTGAAAGGGGCAAAGTCTATATTCATCCCAAGGATTCCAAGGTTGCAAAAGTGATTGGAGTGAGGCATGGCAGCTTGTTTCGGTTACAGTTTGAGCCAGCACATGCATTGGTAAGTAGCTGTAGAGGGCTAGGAGAATTGTGGCACAGGAGGATGGCTCATCTTCACCATGGAGCACTTAATGTGCTCAAGGAAATAGTGATGGGGCTGTCTGAGATGAAGACAAAAAAGCATGAGGTGTGCCAGGGTTGTGCTCTTAGAAAATATGTCAAGACCAGTTTTCCAAGTAGCGACACTAGATCCAAAGGGGTTTTGGATCTCGTACACTCAGATGTGTGTGGGCCCATGACAACAGTATCCTTGAATGGGTACAATTATTATGTTACTTTCATTGATGATTTCTCTAGGAAGACATGGATATATTTTCTAAAAAACAAAGATGAGGTCTTCAGTAGGATCAAAGAGTTTAAGGCTCTCATGGAGAACCAAACAGGGAGGAAGATCAAGATATTGAGGTCTGATAATGGAGGCAAGTATACCTCGAATGCCTTCAAAGATTTATGTGCTTAGGAAGGTATCAAGAAAGAGTTGACAATTCCGTACAACCCTCAGCAGAATGGGGTTGTTGAACGGAAAATAGGGCTATAGTTGGAGTAGCCAAGACCATGCTTCATGATCAGGATCTGCCTTGGTTCTTATGGGTAGAAGCTTGCAATACAACCATGTATTTGCAGAATAGGAGCCCACACAAAGTGTTGGGCAAATTGACTCCAGAAGAGGCATTCACCGGTAAGAAACCAGATTTGGAGCACATTCGCATCTTTGGATGCCTTGTGTATTGTCATATTTATGTGGAGAAGAGAACCAAGTTGGAACCAACTGCAGAGAAGGGTATCGTTGTTGGGTATAGTGAAACCTCTAAGGCCTATCAGGTTTACATTCCTGCCCTCAGGAAAATAGTTGTTCGGAAAGATGTGAAGTGTGAGGAAGAGAGGGCTCTTCAGAAGTCTAGCAGCTTGATGAATGAGGAGAACCAATCACCCACAGTTGAGACAACACAAATTCCTCAAACTTCAGTCATGCAAGTTGGAGAGTAGAGCAAGTAGGCCGAGCAGGTTGATCAAAAGGAGGAACAAATAATTCCTCAGCCTCAGATTCCTATTACTGAGAAGAAGAGAAACAGGGCGGCTGAGTAAACACTGAGAGAGGCCCAAGAATATGTTGATGATCCACAAGATTCAGTCAGATAGAGAAAAGCTCCAAAACTTTATTCTGAGTATGTGGCACTTATGAGTGAATTAATTGAAGTAGAGCCTTCCATCTTTCAAGAGGTGTCCATGCACCAAGTATGGAGGGATGCCATGGTGCAAGAGTATTCTTCCATCATGAAGAATAGTGTGTGGGAGGTAGTACCATGACCAGAAGGTAAGTTTGTGGTGGGCTCGAGATGGTTGTATAAGATTAAGCATGCTGCAGATGGTAGTATGGAAAAGTTTCAAGCCCCGTTTGTGGCTAAGGGGTTTTCTTAGAAGGAAGAGATTGACTATGATGAGACTTTCACTCTGGTAGCCAGGTACTCATCCATAAGAGCTATCATTTCTATAGCAGCATAGATGGGTTGGAGGATTCACCAGATGGATGTAAAGATGACCTTCCTCAATGAAGTGATTGAGGAAGAGATTTACATAGAATAGCCATAAGGATTTGAAGCACATGGGAGGGATTCTCATGTATGCGGGTTGAGAAGAGCACTGTATGGTCTCAAATAGGCTCCCAGGATGTGGTATTCACGTATTGACAGTTACTTGCAGAGTGTGGGCTTCATCAAGAGTGAGGTAGATTCAAACCTGTACTATGTTTAGGTGAAGGGTGAACTTCTCATATTGGTGTTGTATATTGATGACTTGTTTCTCACAGGGTCGGAGGAGCTCATAGCACACTGCAAGCGAGATCTTGCAGGAGAATTTGAGATGAAGGACTTGGAGTTAATGCACTACTTTCTGGGATTGGAGTTGTTGAAGAAAGAGGGAGAGATCTTCCTTGGACAAGGGAAGTACATAATTGATATCCTGAAGCAATTCAGGATGGAGGACTGTAAGCCCATGTCCATGCCACTTGTGACCAACTGGAAGAAGATTGATGCTTCCAGATCAGAGGCAGTAGACCTGACTTTATACATCTACATTTGATAGGCTCTCTTATGTATTTGGTCAATTCTAGGCTAGAGATTTGTTTTGCAATGAACTCATTAGTCGGTTTATCGTGGAACCTAAATATGTGCACCGGATAGCTGTGAAGCATGTTTTGAGGTATCTCCGAGGCACAGTTGATTATGGGCTGAAGTATACTTAGTAGGATGGAGTGAAGCTCGAGGGGTTCACCGATGCAGATTGGGCAGGCAGTACAATTGACCAGAAGAGCACTTCAGGGTGCAGTTTCAATTTGGGATCAAGAGCAGTCTCTTGGTACAGCAGGAAACAAAAGTCAGTTGCACTGAGTTTTGCGGAGGTTGAGTATATGGCAGCCAGTATGGCTACATATGAGGTTATCTGGCTTTGAAAACTTCTAGCTGGGCTCTTTGATCAGGAGCTAGATCCTACAGTCATTTACTGTGATAATCAGAGTTGTATCAAACTCTCTGAGAATCCAGTGTTTCATGACAAGTCAAATCACATTGAGATCAAGTACCACTTCATCAAAGATTGTGTGGAGAAGGGGACAGTGAAGCTGCAATGCATTCCTACGGATGAATGGATAGCAGATATCCTGACCAAGCCCTTGATTAAGAGTAAGTTTGTATTCTTTAGGGATAAGCTGGTGTTGTGCAAAACACCTTCCTCGCTAAGAGGGAATGTTGATTTTCTCTAGCTCAAAAGGTGCTCCACGATGTGGAGTGTGGAGTTGCTTAAGGGCAATTCGAGTTGGATATTTAGCAACAACATGATTTCTATTCATTAATAGAATGTTTCTGGCAAAGAACTAGAGTTGTGAGGTTGAGATAACACCAAGAGTGATTTTATGTGTAAGTTAGGCCAAGTTATGTAAGGAAAGTTTCTTTTCTCTTGCATGTTGATGAAAATCAGTAGGGCTATATGTGTAAGATCGCTGTAGCAAACTGGTATTGTATTTCTGTGAGGAAAGTTTGTTGTTGAGGCTGAATAGAAGATCCAACATTTGCAGGTTTTTCCCCATACCGGAGTTTCCTGGTTATTGTGTTTTTGTGATTGGCTTCTTGTTATTTTTGCTTCCATTGTTATTAGCTGTTAATTAACCCAGTGTATTAATTGTTATAAATCATATAGATAGATAAGAATTGTTTTGGTTCTATTCTTGAAATTTATTGAGCAATTAATCTGTAGCTAGGTTATGAGAAATTAACAGTGTAAAACATGCAGCAGGAAATTCTCTTCATTTCAAGCTCTTGGCAGTCACACAGCAAGCTCCTTCAACAAGCTCAAGTCCTGCAATGACGGACTAGACATGCACGAGGAAGAGCAAGGGACTGACGAGTTGGACATCCATGCAGAAGAAGAGGATGGCTATACTAACAAGAAACAACCTATTTCCAGTCTTTTCATGGCTCTAGGGGCATTCACCTCAATATGGGCACTGGGGCAAACAATCAAAAAGCCATTAAGAAATCTAAAGTCCACAAATGCCCTATTTGCTATAGAGTATTATCATATGCGCGAGCCCTGGGTAGTCACAAAAGGTACCACAATACTTTTCTTTCTACAGTGGAAACTACTTCGAGTCTTTCTGCAATTGAGCAGCACCAGATTCGCCCTGTTAAAACCATCTGCTCCCCTTGACATTGACGATGAAGAAGAAGATTCAAATGCTCTTGCTCTCCTTTGCCCTATCCTTTTCCCTA
The DNA here is from genome assembly GCA_027924645.1 of Cunninghamia lanceolata. Taxonomy (NCBI): domain Eukaryota; kingdom Viridiplantae; phylum Streptophyta; class Pinopsida; order Cupressales; family Cupressaceae; genus Cunninghamia; species Cunninghamia lanceolata. The sequence goes on from BSBN01000923.1 coordinate 2,508,995, forward strand.
TGTTACCATATTACAAGAGCAGATGCTTTAACATGTTGCAAGGTAAATTAGAGGGATTGCTTGAGATTAGGTTCAGATCTTTGTTGTTTCTTTTGGTTGGGCTCTTCACAATATCTCTGCATTATTGTTCAGACCGAGATCATTTAACTCAATCCTAGGTCCGTTTAATGAAAAGTTCAAATGATTTATTTAATTCCTAATTAATTGTGGAGACTAACTAATTCTTTCATTTGTGTTTCATGTAATCCTTATTCAAGTGTTGTGTGTTAAGCTACATGTTTGGCATGCTATCCTCCTTACGTGTCATTAATTTTTTTTCATTGGATTTTTTATATGAAGTAGACAACATGAATCTACTTTCTAGTTATACTTGGAGAAATGAGCATCAAAATTTATGCTTCTACAACTTATGTATGATTTTCTCGGTAAGAATCATGTTTGGTTACTACCTTTAAAAAAACAAGTTCATTACACCTTCAATACCATTTTAATCGATTAATAAACTTATTTCTAATTTAGAAGAGATAGTTTTATAACCTTACCAAACCATAGCAGGGGTAGTAGTTCTATGCTACAATTATACAATCTTGCACTATATAGGATAATCTTATGTAAGAAGACAAATCCCTAGACTCAGACCTAATCCTCAAAGGTTCATTCAAAATGGCTTTCCCTACATATCCCTTTCTAGGAATCAGAGGTGCCATAGTTCACATACCAAACATAGAGAGACTTCATTCCCTCCTCTGATATAAGATCTTTGATCTCACTTTTAAATCAAAACCATTAATTGATCTTGATTCCAATTCAATTCATACATAATAGTATGATAGTAAATGCATTTCAGCCAAATGTTAATTCAATCCTAACATCAATGTACGAACACACACAAACCACATAGTGATCAGTTCATGCATACATCAAATATACACACATAGTGACTAGCTCATGCATACATCACATATATATCATGTGACTAGCTCACTCATCCATCACATATACATCGTGTGATTGACTCATACACACTTCATAGGTACACAGAGTGACTAGCTCATGCATGCATCACATATACATAATATGACTAGTTCATGGATGTCTCACATATATGCAATGGAACTAGTTCACACATGCATCACATATACACAATTTGAGTAGCTCATGCATGCATCACATATACATAATGTGAATAATTCAAGATCATAGGTACACAATGATTAACTCACACTTATATAGTGATCAATTGGTAATAAGGAGTGGATGTGACCCTACTGTGTGCATCAGCAACACTTGCCCCTCTCAGCCAAGTGACCCTAATGATGTGACCTAGTTCACCAACACTTGCCCCTCTTAGACAAAAATAAAAAAAGAATGATGTAGTGCATCCATACTACACCGTGGGTCCCATCATTTTTCTTGGTTTACTGCCAACTATGATGACAAGCAAGCATCCCATACTACTTGCAGTCATTATTGACTAAGGTGTAAATACAACAACGTACATCAAATGAAGCCTTTAATAAAATTTCCATAACCCACTAAGCATCTATGTTATCTTATTATTGGATAAACAAAATTAGGATGTCTTATGATTTTACCTCACCTAAGACTAGTGCCTACACTATTAATCACCTGGATTGAGAACTTAACAATTGAAATATTGAGAATAATTCCTCAGGTTGACACAAAACGAGAACACACATTCATGTTGATACACCAATGCCTATAGTGAACTACTGAGATGGGTAGTGTTAGGAATTGCATGCAGAAGATATCAATTAAATGCAAATAAAGATTAAACAGAGGAATGAAAATACACAAAAATAATAATAGAGAGAGACAAGTTTTAACATGTTTCACCCAAACTCGGGCTACATCCACCAACAGAGAGTCTGGAATATTATTATCCAATAAATCAAACCGATTACAACCAGCAATCCTTGCAACTCAATACCGTTGCAAATGCTACAATACAATATCAACGGAAACCCTAACCCTGGACCCCGCAAGGGCCGCTGCCCCCAAACCCCCATTAAATAATTTGGGGGGAAACCGTGCTAATAAAAGGGGAAAATATAACCTCCGAGTTTGATTAGGCTCCATATAACTACAGGTAGATCTTAGCATCCGTCACTTACATATCATTAGTGAAAATTGATCTAATCCTGATATCTGTTGCCTATGTGCTATTGGAAAAAGGCTATCTAATTCCCATGAAATCAAGTAGCTCCTAGCATCTATCACCTTCATGTTACTAGTTAAAGCTAACTAACCCTATGATAGGTTGAATACTTATTTAGGTAGAGCACACTCCCTGACTCATGTCATGCTAGAGTAACAATAAGCTTATCTATGAGTAGATCATGGGTTTTACAATTTAGGTGATCACCTCAAAATGAGTGGGACAAACTATGCTTAAGAAAACAATCACCATCTACCTATGCCCTCACACTGTACCTTTCTCAACCCTAGTTGTGATGCCAAGAAGTTGGATCCTGGATATTGATCTCAGTTTAGCACTAGCATTTAGCAAATACACTTGAACATCAAGATCTAAAACATACTATCCTAAGGGATTGCACCTTAAACTAGTTAATTTAGTTACAATACCACATAGAGGGATCCATTAACCCATACACATGGTCTTATAGGTCTTGGGATCAAAATTATCAACGCATTAATAACATATTGAACCCACATGAGCTAGTTTCTATTCAATCACAAATACATAAACAAAATCAAACCTATAAAGTAATATCACAAGTAATTCACTTCATTCAATTGTTACTTAGAAACATAATATTTAATAGACAAAAATCAAACCCACAATAGTAATATTAGACAATTTCCTACTTCTAAGAACATAACAATTATGTGTATTACCAATAAAGCTTAGCATACAATTACACACCAAACATATATCAAGGCAAAACACCATACAATATTGGCAATACTTACCATTAATCACCCACATTTGACAAAGGTAGTCATAAGGAACTTAATCTTAAACTCAACATAGATCTAGACATATATTTAGAGAAGATAGATCATCCATAAATATTAAGTGTTGTTCACACCATTAGATCATAATAGTTTAATTTAGCATCATTATTAGATACAAAGTTAGTAGGTTTTCTTTAATGCATTCATAGCCATGTCATGACCAAGTTTATCATGGCCTTATGTATTGGGAGAATAGACCTTGCTAGTGTCTTGAGGCTAACCTATATCTTCCCATACTTACTACTGAGCCAAGACACTATGCTATAGTTTTTGGCACACAAAACTATGATTATTTTAGTTTAGATAAGTCTAGAGGGATTCTTGTACATTCACATCAAAGACAGGCCATGAAGATAGTGACTCTAAAAGTTCATCCTAGATTGAAGTAGACTTTTCGAAAGTTATACACAACAAACTTCGAAGTAGATGAGCTTGATGATGATGGGCTCCCTTTTATTGGCTCAAACATATATAGAAGGGACATATTAAGTGGAAATGTGAGTTCACACCCATTTGATGCAAATTTTAGCCTCAAGCTAAAGCATACTAAAGAGAGAGTGGTGATCAAGTTGAGGAACAACCCCAAACCATGGATCTATTCCCTAAACTCTCTCCTACTAACTTGGATCTAAGGGTATCCTTCACACACGGATTGCCTAATATCCACTTCTAAATAGGATCAAAATCACATATAGGTCTCCTCACCTTAATCTCTCAAGGAACATATGATAGGTTCCTATCCCTAGGGTTTCATAATCACTCAAAGTAACTTTTCTCATGGAAGTGAAATAGAAAGAATATTATAGAAGGAAAACCCTAGAAGGGTTTAAGACCAAAGTGTAGTAGATCAATATGTACCAATACTCATTCTAAACAAAGCCATAACTCACAAAGTTCATTGATCAAAAACAAAACTTTAAATTAGAAAGAATATTGTAGAAGAAAACCCTAGAAGGGTTTACAACCAAAGTGTACTGGATCAATATATACCAATACCCATTCCAAACAAAGCCATAACTCACAAAGTTTATTGACTAAGAAAAAAACTCCAAATTCCTTAATTACTATTTGATGCCTTAATCAATATCAATTGGCCCACATCATTTCATGCCACCATCGTTTTCCCTAGACAATACCCCCATTGTTTCTCATAAAAGAGGCTCATTAGATAAGACCTTCCAAAATGAGTCAAGGGAGGTTACAAACCAAAGCATTGCTCATTGCATTTATGGCAATGGAATTCCTTTCAACATTATTAGATCACCATATTAGTAGGAAATGGTGATAACAATTGCTAATACACCTATTAATTACACCAGTCCTGAGTATGAGAAGGTGTGCACCGCCTTATTAGCCAAGGAAAAAGCTTTCATAGAAGCAACATTGAAGACAATCAAGGATACATGGCGCAAAACAAGAGTGTCCATAAAAAACTTCATAATTTCAAGTGGGAATTCTTGTGTCGTGTCTTGTCACTTTATAATTTCAGTGCATAGACATGTCCAATTGGGACGAACAATGACATTTTATAACGATACTGTGATTTACAATGCAAGTAGGTCCAATGGATCGGAAACATGAAAAATACAAACTTTTGAAGAAAATGACACTCAATTTTGAGTTACCGATCAAAAGTTATTACAATATTACTTTTCCAATAATATGGACTATTAATTTTTTTTTATTTAGCTTCTGCAATATTCATTTGTTGCATACAAAAACTAATAGATACCCACAAATTTCTTGATGTTGTGAGTAAAACCCAAAAAAAAAATTTCTTCTTGACATGTAGAAGATACAAATTCAAATTTGTGTTGCAAGGAAAGTAGACACACCATGTTGTTTCGATAGTTTGTTTGCAAATTCCACTCACTGATTGAAAAAACTAATAGATACTCATAAAGTTTTCTATGTTGTGAACAAAACCAAATTTTTTTTCTTCCCGACATGTAGAAGATATGAATTTAATGCAAAAAATGCCTCTACCAACAAAAACTATCACCAAACATGGCAAATCCAATCCCAATGCAATACAAATAGTGTTTTAACGAATACCAGATTGGCTCTGATACCATGTGAAATTTACCAAGATCACTAAAATGAATGCTTGTATCAGATTGAGCCACGTGAGACAAGCAAATTCATGCTCCTACCTATGAGATAGAATAAAAACATAGAATGCAAGCAAAAGAGATTACACAGAGAATTGGATTAAAACCACAAAGTATGCATTTACCTAGGAGAGATGTACATATATTAGAGATAGAAGTAACTGCCATGCAAAATAAGTGGAGAAGACTGAGTAGTCAACTCCATGCAATAATTGGTGTGGGGAGTTAACTTCCTCAAGACTCACATGCAGAGGCCAGTGAACTCTCACTAACTAAGACACCTAAGTAGGCTTAATGCCATGTCGAATTATCCATGCACATGTGAACAATGCATGAGATAATATATGAATTAGCTATATGCATGTAAATAATGCATAAGATAATAAAATATACACTAACACTGTTTTGTCACAAACACTTGATTCTTTTCAACTTTAATGTAGATTTATTTGACTCACTCAATATTTATGTCACTTCTTTGCATTATCAAGCTGAGGAAGTGGACTATACATAATGTCTAAAAAATATGCCCATATGGATCCTCCACTGTTAAATATGTTGCCTTGCAATTTTTAGCGTTGTCCATTATGACTTAGACAACATTTTTGAGGCTCACCATTTCAATGGCTTGTATGAGGATATTGGTAATAAAGTTTGCATCCTTCACTTGCCCCTCACAATCATCTAGCAAAAAATTTGTGGGTATCTGTTAGTTTTTGTATGCAGCAAATGAATATTGCGGAAGCTAAATCAAAAAAAAATTAATAGTCCATATTATTGGAAAAGTAATATTGTAATAACTTTTGATTGGTAACTCGAAATTGAGTGTCATGTTCTTCAAAAGTTCGTATTTTTCATTTCTGATCCATTGGGCCTACTTGCATTGTAAATCACACTATCATTATAAATGTCATTGTTCGTCCCAATTGGACATGTCTATGCATTGAAATTATAAAGTGTCCCAATGAGATCTCAAATTGAATCAAGGGGGGAATTCTTGTGTTGTGTCTTGTGCACTTCCACATTTTGTTTAGTATTTTTTCAGCATTTCATTTTCACACTTCTAAATTTCTACAACAACTACTTCAAAGCATGGATTCAAAACAAAGTGTCATGCCTTTAACACCTTTGAATTATCATGAGTGGAAATCAAAAGTACAACTTGAGTTAAAAATAAAGGATTGCATAGGGTCACAATGGGTACTGAAAAAGAACCTATTATTAATGAAAATAAAGAAAATTGGTTTAACAAATGGGATCAAGCCTTCAAATTTTTGTGTCTTGATATATCTCCTGAACTATTGTTTCATGTAAAAGCCTTGAAAACACCTAATGAAGTGTGGCTAGCATTGGAAAAACTTTTTGGGAAGGTATATGAAATGAGAGGTCATGAGTTAGAGAATGAACTCATAAGCTTGAGTTTAAGTTCATTTGACACTCTCGAGGATTACTTCACTAAGTTCAAATCATTGAGGTTGTAGTTGAAAGAATATGGAATAGAAAAGGATGATCAATTAATTCTTTCTATTCTCTCCAAATTAGGTCATGAGTATTCAACATTTGTATCTACTTTCTACTCCACTAAAAGAGCTCTTGGAGCCACATGAAAATGTCATCTCTAAATGACTTATTGCCAATTTAACTAGGGAGAAGGATAAGTTAATACACATGGGCACTTTGAAGACCTCAAAACCTCAATCCCTCTTTTCTAGGAATGGGGAATATGCATCAAATAACAAAGGGGAGAAGCAAAACATTCAGAAAGACAAGGAAATTAAGAAAGAACAAAAATCTGAGCCCTCCAAATCCAACACTGAATTTTTATCTAATCAAGGGAAACCTAAGAAAGAGAAGGTTAAGTGTGCTTATTGCAAGAAACTTGGGCATGATGAGCACATATGTATGAAGAAGCAAATAGACCATCTCACACATCTTCTTAAGAAGCACAACATAAGGGTCCCTAAATCCATCAAAGTCCTCATCAACCCAACAAACTTCTAAGACAAAGAAAAAAGGAAAAGAGAAACTTAAAAGCAAGGCACTAGTTGCAATAGCATCTTCAATAGCGCCATCTTGGATCATTGACTCGGGTGCTTCGCACCATATGGGTTCTTCACAGGTTGAGTTTTCTTCCATGGAGCTTTATAGCATATCTACTATCACCTTAGGTAATAACACTCCAATAGCAGTTGCAGGGAGAGGATATGTTGTTCAGTTGAAGGTGGAACATTCACAAATGTTCTAAGTGTGCCTTTACTTTCAACTAATCTAATCTCCTATCAATGTATCAGATTACTAATTTATAGGAAAGGGCATGAGAGTTGAGTTTTCTTCAGATTTAGTTGAGATCATAGAGTTGCACAACAACAATTTAGTAGCCTTGGGAAGGGTAGATCACCAAGCCATGTTGTACACCTTCTCGCACTTTGCTCCTAATGTTTTGGACTCACTTGATTCAGCCCATCCACAATAGATTCTTGAGGCAGAGTTTTCTTCTTCTTCCAGTTCTGACAGTGAGGATAGTGATGGGGTGTTATCTCCATCCATTCCTAGATATGTTTTGGAGGATGAGGATTCAACACATGACTCAGCCACATTTGCCTCTCCTTGGGCTAGACGAACACTTCAGAGTGCAGGCACTTGGGTAGGGAATCTAGTAGATGGAAGACATATATAGTCAGATTATCAAAGTAGGGCACATGCTTTCTATGCCTCTGCTTCAAAGTTCAGAGTTGCTTCTTCGAGAGCTTCCAACAATTCTTTGCAACAGGGTCATTTTCTGGATTCACTTCATTGGGACACATTTCTACCAGACATATCTTGCTTGTTTGTAGAGTCCCACATTTTAGATCTAGAGGACACTTTAGAGGATCTTGTCTTTCTCTTTGATAATGGTTCTTTTGCTACTACAGAGTTCAAAGAGGCTTCACAAAGGGCTTCCAGTGATTCTTTGCAAGAGAACATCTCATGGGATTTGCATTGTAGCCAAATGGCATGCATTGACATTCCACATCCATACATCACTTCTTTAGATCCTGCTCTTCATCAATTTTCATATGATTTTGAGAGGTCACATATTTCAGTTAGGCCTGGGACTCCTGATTTGGTTGTGACTTATTTCGACATCAGCATGAAGACGTTTGAGCAGTGTTCTAAGATAAGGTACGTCATGAGACTTCCCACCTCACCTTTGAGTTGGAGTTCCTTTAGCATTCACCATTGGAGTTGTTTCTTCCTAAGGGGAGAAATATCATTTGCCACAAATGGATCATCTTCAACATTCATACACGGGCATCCTCTTTTGGCACAGGGGCTACTTCATTGCGGGGGGTTACATAGTCTCTTTTTCTCTCCTATGGGGGGTGCTTTCTGGTATTTGCATCATCTTAGTCAGTATGACATGGTTTCAAGCTTGGCGTAGAGTTATCACCTTTAGGGGGTTTTCTAGTCCTCTTCATTTTTTTCTCTCTTTGTGGGGAGGGGGGGGAGTTTTTTCCCACTAGGTTTTCTCCCTTTCTCTACTTTATGAGAGATTGCATTGTACTTGAGTACCTCATCAGGCTTAGTTGTTAGGACCCGATTTTTTATTTGTGCCCACCTAAGTTATGCTTAAGAGGGGGTGTTAGTGTATATATTTTATTATCTTATGCATTATTTACATGCATATGGATAATTCATATATTATCCCATCCATTGTTCACATGTGCATGGATAATTCCACATGGCGTTAAGCCTACTTAGGTGTCTTAGTGAGAGTTCACTTGCCTCTGCATGCGAGTTTTGAGGAAGTTAACTCGCTACACCAATTATTGAATGGAGTTGACTACTCAGTCTTCTCCACTTATTCTACATGACAGTTACTTCTTTATTTCTTATATATATATGTACATCTCTCCTAGGTAAACGGATACTTTGTGGTTTTGATCCAATTATGTGTGTAATCTATTTTGCTTGCATTCTACATTTTTAATCTATCTCGCAAGTAGGAGCGTGTGTTTACTTCTCTCACGTGGCTCAATCCAATACAAGCGTTTGTTTTAGTAATCTGAGTGAATCTCACAATCATCATATGTCAAAGTCATCATCAAGACCTTCTCCAACTTGGAGTTGTTTAAAGTAATTTTATTATTTTTTATTATATTTTAAAATTTATTATGTCATCCATTTTTAATTTGATTTTTTTAACATTATGTTAGGTTGTCGAGACTCAATTTATATCCCACAATCGTCTTCAGACAACTAGTGAAGATGCGAGAGGCATTGAGCGCCATGGTCATCAAAACTCTTTGGATTGTATGAAGGCAAGAAATTTCATCAAGTGCCCAAAAGGACAAAGCATTGGTCCTTCATGATGAGTGATGGACTCATGTGGAATATGTTCTAAATTTCATTAAGCCCATTGTGAATATGATTAGGTATGTTGATACAAATGAAACATATCTGGGTGAAATTTATAATAGCATGGACTCTATGGTTAAACATATAAAGACCATAATAGAACTCAAGGAGAATGATCACACTAAAGCAGTTTTTAAAAGAGTGAAAAAAATCATTAAAACCATTTGAACAAGATGAACACACCCTTGCATCTCCTAGCATTTGTTCTTCAAAATATTATAGCATGAGATATTTTCCTTCCTAAAGAGGGTGGCACCATATAGAGATGAAAAGGTGGTTGTTGGGTACAAGACTGCATTTGAAAGAATATTCCCAAATGCAAATATACATAGTGTTGTCTTAAGTGAGTTTGATCACTTCATATCTTCATGGAATCACGATGTTTGTGCTCTTTGAGACAAGTACAAGAAAGACACTCATAAATGGTGATATGTACATGGCCAAGACTCTACTTACCTATAACTTCTTGCAATAAAAGTTTATTTCAAGTATGCATTTTTATTTTATTTTTTTATCTTTCTTACTTTTCTTTCACTACGATGTTTGTGCTCTTTGAGACAAGTACAAGAAAGACGCTCATAAATGGTGACATATACATGGCCAAGACTCTATTTACATTAACTTCTTGCAATAAAAATTTATTTCAAGTATGCATTTTTATTTTATTTTTTCATCTTTCTTACTTTTCTTTCACTACTATATATTATAAATTTATAATTTATGTATATTTACAAATGTTATACTAAGTTTGTATGCAATTGCAAGAGGTTGCAAGTTCTTTAACTGAGTAGAATTATAGTACATACTCATTTATCCATACTCATTTATCCACTTAGTTTTTAAAAAAATAGAGATTTGATCTATGTGCACTCCAACTTGCATCTTTTGTTACATAAGGCACTGAGGGGTCAATGAAAAATTAGGATCTAACTCTAAGTGTGCCGACTTAAGAGGTTTGTTGTTCACCTTGCCATAGCTTCTTTAGATGAGACAGATTCTACATATGACATGGCTTGTAGGAGTGCCATTGGAATTAATTGTGGTTCAAACGAACCAAATGTTGACTTTGATGCTCTTGATGTTGAGCAATATGAAGATTATTGATTGTATTTGTAATTTTCATTTTGTATTGACATTTAACAAAACAATGACTTTATGAAAAAATTTGCAAATAATGAGGTTTTTTGTTTTTTTTTTTGGCAATTATGAGTGTCAATATTTTTATATATTTCTATTTTTTAATATTATATAGCTGAGAGACCAGATAAATGTCTTTCAATTATTGGATCTTTAGGTGATTATCACCTTGCAGACGTAACAAATTCTCTATCAGATCCTCAACTTGAGAAAGGACAAGCTCCCAAACCTTCATTAACAAATTCCATAATATTTACCTTCAACATGCACACAGACTTTCACAGAGAAATCTTGGTCAGAAGCAGGAAAACCTAAAGGCTTTCATGTGTACAGGTTTGCTCCAGCGTGATTAGATACAGGAGGGGAATAGGTACAGGTATATGTTTGACAAACATAGAGCAAAATCCAAATTAAAAATAAAAAATAAAAAATTCAACTGCTTTAAAAAAATTGAATGCATGATCAAATTTATTTTTGACTTCTAGAGGCTCATGCAATGTTGTGGGTGCAGTCCATGCCCTTTGTAGTATTTGGCAGATAATGCATTAGTTTAAGGACTTCAGGCTTCTGCAATTTATAATATTACATGATCAACTTGGAAAAAAATTTCATAGTTAAGTTCTTTACGAATCAGCATTTCGTATAACACTTTGAGGTTCATCATCAGGATGAATGCTAAATTGCAAATATGGCCTCATTAAATGGTAACCCTGATTACAAGACTGTGAAGAGATCAATGTCCAATTAATGGATGTATGCAAACGGAGAGCTAATTCTTTGAAAAAAAAAAAACAATTTGACAATCTGTTTTATTAGAAGCACAACATCATAGATGATCTTGCCAGAAAGCAAGCCGAGTTCATTGAGATAGTTCAGGATCAAAGAGAGCTATTAAAAGAATAGAACGGAAGTCAATTTGGCAACACGTTGCATTAGATGCACCTCATCAAAGAAGATCTTGCTAGAATGCAAGCCGAATTCATGGAGAACAGCCAAACCCCTAAGCTCAGGAGCTAAGAGAGAGCTATTGATCTAATCGAACAAAACTCTCAGCAAAGAACAATATTGAAGAGTGAAATCTCAAATGTTTTGGATCAACAAGGATTATTAATACTAGATTTTTTCATAAATCTAGAATAGGTTGACCAAACACACTCCAAACTTCTATGTCGATTTGCTCATAAAAGATGATAACAGACAGAAATCAACAGTTAGTATCATGAATCAAGCTCATAATGAACTAACAAAGTTTCTTAAGATTAAGAAAAAAAGGTCAGTCTTCTCAATAAAACCAGACAAAGTCTCCAGATTGTATGGCTTAACTAAACAGAATCTATAAATATTTCTAAATTATTATTAAAAAAGATCATTCATGGTTCAGGAATCTTGTAAGAAGTAAAAGATCCTCCCAAAGCTGAATTTTACTAAGTTCTCATCCCAAATCAAAATCAGTTGAACAGTTGTGAGCAGTTACTAGTATAAAGCCATAATGACATCGTCAGGAATCTAGGAATTATTAAATTCTTGGAGATGGATCATATGACAAATTTGTTTTTTTTATAAAGAAATTGAAACTCTTTTTAAATACATAGTATTCTACCTATTAAATTAATCTATTGATAACTAATTGTGCAATGTTACGAAGTAAAATTTATCTTAGCCATTCATTAACCGTGACCACAAATCACAAAGTCATCAGGAAGATATCACTTGACAAAACTATCAGCATATTTGTAATTTCATCTTGCTCTTTCAATTACTCAGCACCAAATACTGTAAACAATATGTTGCGACTGAAAGACAAATCTGTTTGTATCAAAAACTCAAAATATAATGGTCACCGAAAAACAATTGATGTTGAAGGTCTGGTCACTACATCTGCTGCCGAATCTTCCCGTTCATACTTGCACCTTTGGCCTTTTTATTGCAGCTTTGAAATTTTAAAACAAGAAAAATCTTTTTTAATTTCAAGGACTTGGAAAACTACAAGAATCTGTTTGAGAATTGCTTATTTGCATTAAAACAACATTTATTTTCTAAGAAAACAAAGTCTAATTCTTGTAAAACAACTCTGACTCTCTCTGTTAGAATGGTGTCAACTCCTATAAAGTTCTGAATGGAAGTTATTTAAATTATTTTCATTGAAGAACCATATTCTTTCTTCAGCAACTTTTTGTATTAACCTCTGAAATAAACTCTCAGACAGAATATATTTCATCCCTCATGCTACACCAAGGTTGCACACGAGAATCGAAACTATCAAAGTAGGCATCAAAATGTGAGCACATTTAAACACATGAACTGCTAATTTCAATAATCTTCATAGGTTTCATTCAATCTGAACTATAAAAAACCTAGGAGATCCGCTTCATATGCTCCTTGCTACTTTCCCTTGGAAGCCACTCGGGGGGTAGAAAATTTGGAACAGACAAAATGATGGCAACGCCAAAAACTACAACAAAGCCCACCCACCATGCTTGATTTGGTATTCCCAAAAGTAATTCATCACAGACTGCATCCAAAATTAGAAACACTTGATTAAGGCTTGGAAAAATAAGAAAACAAGAAACAACAATGAACTTGAACACTAAATCAATTGGCTTAATTTTGTAAGTACAATAATTTGTAGAATTATGCCATTCATGGCACAATGTGATGGTTAAAGCATGGCATTATTATTCATGCCACCAAGGTTTCAAACCCCCGCTGGGCCAACAAGCTCACAGGCTTTGAGCCTCGCTGGGCCAACAAGCTTGCAGGCCTTGCTTCCTCGCAAGGCCCCTATTGGGCAATGAGCTTGCAGCCTAAAGCCCCTGCTGGGCCAATGGGCTCGCAGGTTTGAACTACTAGCGTTAATGCAAGTGTTCATGCCAAGGCATTTATGCCACGGGATGAGGTCCCCTGTGCTGTGGCCTCACCGACTCATAGCTCTGGTCAAAAGCATTCACCAATCCAAAAAAAAAAATCTGTAGAATTATCTCAAAGAAATAATTTTGTATTAATTGATGCAACTAATTTATTAGAGAGATGTATCATAGTATATTTCACTTACCAATGTTAAATATCACAAATTGTTGCTCTCTAAAATGAGATTTTGCAACAACACCTGCAGGCTCTACCGAAACAAATGCAAAAATTCTATCATATCCAGAAACTTCCTGCAATAAAATAAAATAATAAAGCATATTGATATAAGCTATGAAAGAACCAACGTAAAAAACTTAAAAGTGATAATCTTTCAATAAGACTTATTGTATTTACCGGAACAATATTGTCTGCCTTGAATATTAGCTTCTCTGTGTTCAGCAATCTTCTTCCCAAATTGAAAACCTTAGTAGAATTGTCTTGTACAATTGCAATAGAAAATCTGGCTGGTATCTGTCATATTGCTATGTTCACTGGCAAGTTTCAGTGTCCTTTCATGAAGAAATTGCACCATCCAAAATGAATTTAAAAATCAATGCACTTCATCCCTCTTGGTAGTAACTGATTGGTTGACAATAAGACAGAAGGGTGTAGGGTCAGTACATACAGAGGCTGGGTAAGAAATCTTCACTTCATACCACCTTGGTGCTTTAAGGCCATGTAATTCATATAAGGACTGGCCCATGCGTAGTGGGAGAACCTCCCGGGTCAGCTCTTCCCCAACATTTAGTATCTTTGCTTTTGATCTGCACAGGCCGGAGGAGAAACCAGTAAACCTGCAGTTTCTTCTAATAAAACCTAAATCATACATATAATTAAGGGTACATGAACATAGAAATGAACTTTTTGTTAATCTTCCTTATAGGAACTAGAAGTGAACATGACTTCCAAGCACCCATTCTTTGTGCAAAAGATCATAAGCATCACGGAATGTGCACAGAAATCTAGCACAAGTACAGAGAAGTGCACCATATAAAGGTTTGCAATATGTCTCCTGACTGTTCATTTTTTGTAGCTCAGAAGGTGGGCCCGTGTGGAGGGTGGAAGTTGCTTAAGGGCAACTCGAGTTGGATATCTAGCAACAGCATGATTTCTTTTTTATTAATAGAATGTTTCTTGAGTTGTGAGATGCAGTTAACACCAAGAGTGATTTTATGTGTAAGGAAAGCCAAGTTATGTAAGAAGAGTTTCTTTTCTCTTGCATCAGCAGGGCTATATATGTAAGATTGCTGTAGCAACAAGTCATTGTATTATGTGTGGAAAGTTTGTTGTTGAGGCTGAATAGAAGATCCAACATTTGCAGGTTTTTCCCCATATTGGGGTTTCCTGGGTATATCTGTGTTATTGTCTCTTTGTGTATGGCTTCTTGTTATTTTTTGCTTCCGCTATTATTAGCTTTTAATTAACCCAGAGTATTGATTGTTATAAATCAAATAGAGGTTCTATTCTATGAATTTATTGTGCAATTAATCTGTAACTGGGTTATAAGAAATTAACATGGTATCAGAGCACTAAACTCTGAATACGAAGCCAAGATTTGTGATGCAGATTTCAAGGAAAAAAAAATCAGATTTTCGTCTCCAGTTTCTTCTGTGGCTATGGCAACCAATGTTCGATATGAGGATAGGCTTGAGGGTGCATCCAACTTCTTACAATGGAAGGTTTAGATTACATCCGTTCTCAAGGAGAACAGGTTGTGGACCTATGCTAGTACAAAGGTGACACCACCAACAAATGATCCTGTTGCCCTAGATTCGCATGAAGTCAAGGAGGCCAAGGCTCAGAGGATTATCCTGGACGAGGTAAGAGATCATCTAATTCCTCATCTATTGGGGAAAGACACCGCTAAGGAGATGTGGGATTCGCTCACAAAACTTTATCAAAGCGACTATCAGAGTCGTAAGATGATGCTGAAGGACAAATTGCAAAACACCAAGATGTCTAAAAGCGAGAGCGTGACCTCTTACTTGTCCAAGCTAACACAGGTCAAGGATGAGCTGGTTGTTGTTGGAGAGACGATTGATGAAGATGAGTTGGTGCGTATAGCCTTGAATGGTTTTTCAAAGCACTGGGAAGTGTTTGTCAAGTGTGTTGTTGGCAGAGATCGGCTACCTGATTGGGCGAGGCTTTGGGATGATTTCGTTCAGGAGGAGATCCGTGAAGGTGCTCATCGAGGAGATCAGACAAAGAAGGGTCAAGACGAAGAAAATCTTGCTCTTGCAAGCAAGGGAAGCAAAAGTCCAATAAAGGGCAAACGGAAGGTTCTTCCAAGAATGGGAAGAAGAAAGATCTAAGCAAGATAAAATGTTTTTGTTGCCATCAGATGGGTCACTATGCCAGTCAATGTCCGACTAAGAAAAATAAGGACAAGCAAAAGAAGCAAGTTGCTGCCACAACAGAGGTGGACGAGTTTGCATCACGATTTGAGAATACTCATTCCTGTCTCTCAAGTTCAATTGCCAATAGGGTATGGTATATTGACAGTGGGGCTTCTTGCCACATGACAAGAGTCAGAGAATGCTTCACCAAGTTGGAGGAGAAGAAGTTGGATTTCTATATTGAGCTTGGAGACAATGCCAAGTACCATGCAACTGGTATTGGCACCGTCAAGTTTCAAAGGGAGCCTGGCAAACCCTTGTTGGTGGAGGATGTGTTGTATGTCCCTAGCATGACAAAGAATTTAATCTCAGTTTCTACTTTGGAGGACAAGGGTTACATCATAACCTTTGAAAGGGGCAAAGTCTATATTCGTCCCAAGGATTCCAAGGTTGCAAAAGTGATTGGAGTCAAGCATGGCAGCTTGTTTTGGTTACAGTTTGATCCAGCACATGTGTTGGTAAGCAGCTGTAGAGGGCTAGGAGAATTGTGGCATAGGAGGATGGCTCATCTTCACCATGGAGCACTTAATGTGCTCAAGGAAATAGTGACGGGGCTGCCTGAGATGAAGACAGAAAACCATGAGGTGTGCAAAGGTTGTGCTCTTGGGAAACATGCCAAGACCAGTTTTCCAAGCAGTGACACTAGATCCAAAGGGATTTTGGATCTCGTACACTCAGATGTGTGTGGGCCCATGTCAACAGTATCCTTGAATGGGTATGAGTATTATGTTACTTTCATTGATGACTTCTCCAGGAAGATGTGGATATATTTTTTGAAGAACAAAGATGAGGTCTTCAGTAGGTTCAAAGAGTTTAAGGCTCTTGTGGAGAACCAAACAGGGAGGAAGATCAAGATACAGAGGTTTGATAATGGAAGCGAGTATACCTCGAATGCCTTCAAAGATTTCTGTACTCAGGAAGGTATCAAGAAAGAGTTGACGGTTCCGTACAACCCTCGGCAGAATGGGGTTGCTGAACAGAAAAACAGGGCTATAATTGGAGCAGCCAAGGCCATGCTTCATGATCAGGATCTACCTTGGTTCTTATGGGCAGAAGCTTGCAATACAGCTATGTATTTGCAGAATAGGAGCCTTCACAAAGTGTTGGGCAAATTGACTCCAGAAGAGGCGTTCACTGGTAAGAAACCAGATTTGGAGCACATTCGCATCTTTGGATGCCTTGTGTATTGTCACATTCCTGTGGAGAAGAGAACCAAGTTGGAACCAACTACAGAGAAGGGTATCCTTGTTGGGTATAGTGAAACCTCTAAGGCCTATCGAGTTTACATTCCTACCCTCAGGAAAACAGTTGTTCGCAGAGATGTGAAGTTTGAGGAAGAGAGGGCTCTTCAGAAGTCTAGCAACTTGATGAATGAGGAGAAGCAATCACCCACGGTTGAGGTAGAACAAATCCCTCAAACTTCAGTCCCGCAAGCTGGAGAGCAAAGCAAGCAGGCCGAGCAAGTTGATCAGAAAGAGGAACAAATAATTCCTTAACCTCAGATTCCTATTACTGAGAAGAAGAGAAACAAAGCATGTAATGTGCCGTACCTGTTGGTCTATTTTGAATCTTTATTTTTGTGATTTTTATTAGTAATTTGTGTTCTTTCAGATAGACAGAAGATGCAGAAGGGGTTTTAATGTTTTCCTGCAGATGTAGAGCACTACATCTGCAGGAAAACATTAAAACCCCTTCTGCATCTTCTGTCTATCTGAAAGAACACAAATTACTAATAAAAATCACAAAAATAAAGATTCAAAATAGACCAACAGGTACGGCACATTACAGTGGTATCAGAGCTATAGATCTTGCCATCCTGTGAGTTCAGTTTTGATATGCAGAAGTAAAAATGAGACATGTGACCTACAGATAGATATCCTTTCAGAAGTACAAGGGCAAGGCAAGGAACACAGGTTCCCCAGTCGGGTATTCCAGAGAATCCAGTACCCATAATAGATCCTTTTGAGCCAGAAACTGAGATAGTGGTAGCAGCTACTGAGGACGATTCTCAGGTATCACGGACGGACCCATTTTCTGGAGAGCTTCCACCAGTTACAGGTCCTACAGGGGAGATGGGTGACAAGGAGGAACCAGAACTTAGTGCGCGTGACATTTTGATCGCACTCACTTGAGAGATGAGAGAATCTCGACGAGAGATGGTAGAGGCACAGGCCGAGTTAGCACATGCCATCGAACGGATGGGTAATGACTTGGACAATCACCGTGACAGGAACAGATACAATGGAGGCGACAAGAACAGGTAGGTACCATCAGAGATGACAGGTACACAGTGGTAAACGACTTGATCATTTACAAGGACAGGATCTTCTTGGTGTCGGGTTCACAGATGAAGCAAAAAGTTTTGAGGGCATTTCATGACTTGCCTATGGTAGGGCATCCAGGATATTTCAAAACTTACAGATAGGTCAGAGAGAGGTTCGCCTGGAAGGGCCTCAAGACCGAGGTGATGCAGCATGCGAGAGAGTGCCCAATATGTCAGCAGAACAAGCAGGAGCACTCACTTCCAGGAGGTTTATTGCAGTCCCTGCCCATTCCTGACAGGAAGTGGGACAGCATTTCTATGGACTTTATCACAGGGTTACCTAGAGTCCAAGGCAGAGATTGCATTTATGTGGTGGTGGACAGATTGACGAAGTATGCACACTTCTTTGCTATTCCTACCACTTACACTGCAGCTCAGGTTGCAAAGTTGTTCTTTCATGAGGTATTTCGACTTCATGGGTTGCCTAGGAGTATTGTCAGGGACAGAGCTCACACCCAGTACTAGTTATCACCCCCAGACTGATGGTCAGACAAAGATAGTGAATAAGTGGGTGGAAGGATATCTCCGAAACTATGTTTCAGGGCAGCAAAAGGCATGGGTTAAGTGGCTTCATATGGGAGAGTATTGCTACAATTCCACTTACCACATGTCCATTCAGATGTCACCCTTCATGGCATTATATGGTTATGAGGCACCGAGCTTCGTTGATTTACTGTTCGGTGACAACAGGGTGCCGAAGGCCAAAGACTTCCTTCAGGAGAGTCAGGATATCATGAGGGCATTGAAAGAAAATATACAAAAGGCTCAAAATCAGCAGAAGCAGTATGCAGATCAGCAAAGAACTGAGCGGTCATTTGAGGTTGGTGATATGGTTTACCTCATGCTGCAACCTTATAGGCAATCTACTCTCAAGAAGAGTGGAGCGGAGAAGTTGAAGCCACGGTATTATGGACCCTTCAGGGTCACCAGGAGGATTGGTGAGGTGGCTTATGAGTTGGAGTGACCGGTAGGGAGCAGGGTACATAATGTGTTCCATGTTTCTCGCCTCAAGAAGGCATTGGGGCACAATGTGACACCTTTAGTTGAGTTGCCTCCTCTTGATGAAGAGGGGAAGTTGATATTGGTACCCGAGGCAATCATTGACACCAGGGATCGCAATTTGAGGAAGAGGATTATCAGAGAGTACCTGGTCAAATGGAAAAACCTGCCGGTTGAGAATGCTACGTGGGAGAACGAGCTGATACTAGAGCATCCTGAGCTGAGATTGCTTGAGGCAAGCAATCTTAAGGAAGGCGGACTGTAATGTCCCCTTCTAGACACATGGTTAGTCCATCATGGAGTTCTCGTGGGCTAGCAGTTTGGTTAGGGAACTGTGATTAGTTGGCTCTGGAAGTCTTTGTCAGTGAGGGAGTTATGGTTCGCATTCAGTGGATCTAGTTGGCACCCTCGTGGTTGGTTCAGTGGGCTCTTGGTCGTTACTATTTTTAGTAAGTTCGGGTACTATGTCGGTTCGAGATTTTCAGAGTTGGATCAGGAGCATTTCGTCGAGACCTTTCCGGCGAGCTAAAGATCAGTGATTTCCGACACCGCCTTCATACTTATTTTAAAGTCCGAAGATCTATTAATTGATTTTAATATGGACTTTATTATATTTTGCCGGAAAAGTGAATTAATGGGAAATAAAGCCTTTTTGCAAGTTGTGACCTTGGGCGCCCATCCCTAGGCAAGTAAAAGTGTTTTTTAAATAATAAAACTCCCTCTTGAATTCCAACGCCATCTTGGAGGGAGAATACAAGGTGTTTTGGGGAACTCATTTCTTTATGCTATGTTTTATGATATTTGTTTGTGAGAGCTCTGCTAGGGTTTCTGGAGATTGAGAATTTGCATCAGGCTATTGGAGACGGCAACCTCCATTAGTGACGGTATCCCACAGGTGTGAAAGACCACCCAATGGTGCCTTTGTGAGTGGATGCATCCGGCATTCGCATTTGTGCTTCAATGGAGCTTGAGAACGAAGTATGGAGCTGATTTATCATAATTATTACCAGCGATTGAGTGTTCTGATTTTGTAAGGAGTTGAGGGCAGATTTTAGTGTGTAGAGGGTTGTTCTTGCTGATGTGTTGTACTCCTTGCTGGCCGTACCATTTGGGGGCAGGCCGTACCTCTTGGCATGCTCATTTCATGAGATTCCGGTAGCTATCTTGATTCTAACTTGGACGTATGGCTTAGTAATGTATTTCAGACAGTATTTGCAGCAGTCCCAAAAGATTTTAGACTTCTGTATGCATTTTCCTTTGGCAGCCATGGCCGTACCATGCTGAGGAGGTCGTGGGTTTTGTGGAACCTTCTGTCTTCCATTTGTACTACCTATTTGGTCTTGGTTGAGGCGTTTAGGGCATGATTCTATGTTGCAACCATTTGTATGAGCTATATCTGATAATTTGAGCAGCTTGGAGGCATTTCCAGCCATACCCACTTGCTGGCCCATTTCCGGCGGTCATACCCAGTTGCATATTTTCATCTGGGTATGTAATAGTAATTGTTTTCTAGCTATTCTACTATCTGGGTTGTCATTACTTTCTTTAGATTCATTGTACATTTTCTGGGTTCCGGTTATATGCAAAATATTGTGTGCTCCGGCACTACATCTGCAGTAAAACATTAAAACCCCTTCTGCATCTTCTGTCTATCTGAAAGAACACAAATTAATAATAAAAATCACAAAAATAAAGATTCAAAATAGACCAACAGGTACGGCACATTACAGAGCGGCTGAGCAGACACTGAGAGAGGCCCAAGAGTATGTTGGTGACCCACAGAATTCAGTCAAACAGAGAAAAGCTCCCAAACGTTATTCTAATTATGTGGCACTTATGAGTGAATTAATTGAAGAGGAGCCTTCCAGCTTTCAGGAGGTGTCCAAGCACCAAGTATGGAGGGATGCCATGGTGGAAGAGTATTCTTCCATCATGAAGAATAGCGTGTGGGAGGTAGTACCTCGGCCAGAAGGTAAGTCTATGGTGGGCTCGAGATGGCTGTATAAGATTAAGCATGCTGCAGATGGTAGTTTGGAAAAATTCAAAGCCCAGTTTGTGGCTAAGGGGTTTTCTCAGAAGGAAGGAGTCGACTACGACGAGGCTTTTGCTCCAGTAGCCAGGTACTCATCCATAAGAGCTATCATTTCTATAGCAACACAGATGGGTTGGAGGATTCACCAGATGGATGTAAAGACAGCCTTCCTCAACGGAGAGATTGAGGAAGAGATTTACATAGAACAGCCAGAAGGATTTGAAGCACATGGGAGGGATTCTCATGTATGCAGGTTGAGAAGAGCATTGTATGGGCTCAAGCAGGCTCCTAGGGCGTGGTATTCATGTATTGACAGTTACTTGCAGAGCGTGGGCTTCATCAAGAGTGAGGCAAATCCAAACCTATACTATGTTCAGGTGAAGGATGGACTTCTCATATTGGTGTTGTATGTTGATGACCTATTTCTCACAGGGTCAGAGGAGCTCATAGCCCACTGCAAGCAGGATCTTGTAGGAGAGTTTGAGATGAAGGACTTGGGGTTGATGCACTACTTTCTGGGATTGGAGTTGTAGCAAAAAGAGGGAGAGATCTTCCTTGGACAAGGGAAGTACATAATTGATATCCTGAAGCGATTCAGGATGGAGGACTGTAAGCCCATGTCCACGCCACTTGTGACCAACTGGAAGAAGATTGATGCTACCAGATCAGAGGCAGTGGACCCGACTTTATACAGACAGTTGATAGGCTCTCTTTTGTATCTGGTCAACACCAGGCCAGACATTTGTTTTGCAGTGACCTCACTTAGTCAGTTTATGGTGGAACCTAAACGTGTGCACTGGATAGCTGTGAAACATATTTTGAGGTATCTTCGAGGCACAATTGATTATGGGCTGAAGTATGTTCAACAAGATGGAGTGAAGCTTGAGGGGTTCACCAATGCAGATTGGGCAGGCAATACAGCTGATCGGAAGAGCACTTCAGGGTGCAGTTTCAGTTTGGGATCAGGAGCAGTCTCTTGGTACAGCAGGAAACAAAAGTCAGTTGCACTGAGTTCTACGGAGGTCGAGTATATGGCAGCCAGTATGGCTACATGTGAGGCTATCTGGCTTCGAAAACTTCTAGCTGGGCTTTTTGATCAGGAGCTAGATCCTACAGTCATTTACTGTGATAATCAGAGTTGTATCAAACTCTCTAAGAATCCAGTGTTTCATGACAAGTCAAAGCACATTGAGATCAAGTACCACTTCATCAGAGATTGTGTGAAGGGGACAGTGAAGCTCCAGTACATTCCTACTAACGAACAGATAGCAGATATCCTAACCAAGCCCTTGATGAAGAGTAAGTTTGTATACTTCAGAGATAAGTTGGGTGTTGTGCAGAACACCTTCCTCGCTAAGAGGGAGTGTTGATTTTTTGTAGCTCAGAAGGTGGGCCCGTGTGGAGGGTGGAAGTTGCTTAAGGGCAACTCGAGTTGGATATTTAGCAACAGCATGATTTCTTTTTTATTAATAGAATGTTTCTTGAGTTGTGAGGTGGAGATAACACCAAGAGTGATTTTATGTGTAAGGAAAGCCAAGTTATGTAAGGAAAGTTTCTTTTCTCTTGCATCAACAGGGCTATATATGTAAGATTGCTGTAGCAACAAGTCATTGTATTATGTGTGGAAAGTTTGTTGTTGAGGCTGAATAGAAGATCCAACATTTGCAGGTTTTTCCCCATATTGGGGTTTCCTGGGTATATCTATGTTATTGTCTCTTTGTGTATGGCTTCTTGTTATTTTTTGCTTCCGCTATTATTAGCTATTAATTAACCCAGAGTATTGATTGTTATAAATCAGATAGAGGTTCTATTCTATGAATTTATTGTGCAATTAATCTGTAACTGGGTTATAAGAAATTAACACTGACACACACTCGCAACTCCTAGAAATAATCAATATAACATTTAGAATCTATGTGGTCAACCCATCCTTTCCCCTTCCTTATGAAATATAATGGAAAGCTTCTTGAGTGATTTACAACATCAAATATGCCTGAAATTTTTCAGAAAGAATAGACTGGTGGAAAACTTTGAACCATTCAATTTAAGATTCTAACAACTGAATTCTTCAAACCAACCAATAACTGATCTCCGACCTAACAAAAGTTCTGAAACTCGAACATAATAGTATATACAAGTGATTATCGACATCTCCAACATTTGGCACTCTCCCTAAATGTGATGACTTAAAGACAAATATGATCAGCAATAGACTATGCCTTTCAATAACAAAAATGAGGTCTGAGGAAATAAACCTTCACAGTCAGAAGTTGAAAAGGATTCTATGTCATTGAGAAATAACAATTTTATTATCATATGGCCGATTGTGCTGTCGACGGCAGAGAGGTGCTGGGTTTGAGGTCGTGGAGGAGGAAGACATATCAAGGGGATGAGACTTTGTCGGAGCTAAAAACAAATGTGATCAGCAATATACTATGCCTTTCAATAAAAAAAATGAGTATTAAGATAAAAAAGCCAGTTTAATGGTCACTCAACTCTTTCCTTTTTCTTCTATTAGATAGGTCTTTTCCGTCTTTTTAGTTTTGCTTTGTTAGTTTCTAGCTTTCAGGCTTTTTAGTATTTTTAGTATGCTTCTTCTCTATAAATTGAGCATTCGCTCTCATTGTAATCATTCGATTATATTCAATAAGATATCTCTTATAGATTTATGTAACATGGTATCAAGGCTCGAGCCTGATTAGTGAGCGGGAAAATTATTTTTTTCTCTCTGGTTCGTCGTTTTTAAATGGGCTTTGTTCGTTGGATTTCGTCGACTCCTGGCAACTTCGTGTCTTTGAAGACATTGCGGTCGTGTTTTGGCAGTTTAGACATTTTTGTCCCTGTTTGAAGGATGTGAGTCTCTGGTCGCGAATCCTCGACGGATTTTTTTTTTTATGGTGGTCGTATGTTGCAAGCGGCGCTTTTGAGAGTTGCGATTGCTTTTTGTGGTGCGATTTGTATTCTCTGTTGAGGATCATGATTAGTGTCTTGCGTCGGCGCTAACATTCTTCGTCAGCTTTCTTCTCTACGGGACTTTGGAGCTCACAGTTTCAAAACCCTGGAGGTCAAGAATCGTTGTTTTTTTCTGGAGTTTTTTAATCACAATTTCCGGTTTACGACCCACCTCCAGTTTTGTCGTGCTATGTTGTTCTAAGGCGATTTCGGCAGTTTCAGCATTCCATTTATCCTCTATGGCCGCGATTTTCAAATCTAGTCATTGGCATGTGTCTTTCCTCAGCACGTTTTGAATCGTCGGTCTTTTATTTGGAGGGCTCCATGTATTTTGTTATTTCCGTGATTTCTATTCTAGGGTCGTGATTTTTTTCCAGAGGCTGTGAGTTTCTTTATGCCGATATTTGTTCACGATTCATTTAGTCTGAGACTTCTGAACGGAGCTTTCCTCATCTAGTTTACGATTTGCTTTCAGCGATTTCTGTGTTGTATTGATAGTTCATGATTTATGTTTCTTGGCTGAACATAGCATTTTTGAGGCCATCATTTTCTCTGCAAGGGGTAATGTCTACAATAGTCGTCGGCACTCTTCTAATGCTTTCATAATTATTTGTGTGCTGGTGGGACCTCTTTTATTCGGCGGCATTTTTATCTCTGTATTTTGGCCCTCCTGGTTGCGTATTTTGGCGCCTGTTTTATCATAGTTTCATAGTTTGGCATTTGACATTTGGTGCAGGCAGTCATTCTGGCAGTTTTTTTAGCTCTATTGATCGCTCCAGGCACTGTTTTGCTAGAGCTGGTAGCATTTTTTCCTCACGGGTATTCCTGATCATGGGTGTTTGAACGACTTTAAACACTTGCTTTTGTTCCAAGGTTGTGTCCCTAAAGATCACATGCAGAAATATTGTTGTTTCGACATCTGTGCTCAAATGTTCTGAGCCTATGTTATCCGTACTCTCGAGATTTGAGCTTTGAAATCCGTGATTCGAATTTGTTTCAAGATTCGTACCTCGATATCCGTGTTCGAATTTTCGAGTCAGTATATTCCGTGTCTTCGGAATCAGTGCTCCATAATTTGTGCAAAGTTTCTATTTTCCCTCTCAATGCCGTCTATCTGCTTCAGTATTTGTGCCCGCTGCTTATAATTCATCTTTTCGTGTCTCGAAAAACATGAAGCATGCAATCTTTGACCAACATTCTGTTGGAGAGCAGTCAGAAATTTAACGGCAAAAATTACAACACTTGGAAGCAGCGCATGATGACTATCTTTGAATATCGGCGTCTTGACCAGCTAGTTCTGGGGAAAACTACTCGTCCTCAACTGCCAAGTAAAGATCAGGAAAAATACGATGAGCAAAATCGTGAAGCGGTGATGCTTATCAAGTTATCAGTGACTAATGATCAGCTGCCTCAAGTTCCGTCTGGGAAATCTACAAAAGAAATTTGGGATCTGTCGAAGGATCTTCATGAAACGTTTGACAAGAGCCGTGCGTTCTTTTTAAAGAACATGCTCTTCTCAATCATGATGAATGAACAGGTGTCTCTGTAGGAGCATCTCACTAAAATCAAGGACATCCGTGATCAGTTGACGGCAATTGGTCGAGACATGGATGAGGAAGATATGGTAGTCATCACTCTGAAAAGCCTACCATCTGCTTACAAGCGCTTTAGCGAAACTCTTAACATTACTTCAACTAATGTTACTCTAAAGTTTTTAGATCTGTGCAACAAACTCTTGCAGCAGGATCGATGGAAACAGCAGTTCGGTAGTGCTACTTCCTCCTCCTCAGAACAAGCATTCACTGCCAAGTCCTTTCAGCAGAATTAGGGCTCCAATCAGCCATCTCAGCCATTCAGTCAAGGTCAGTCACAGGACCCTTCCAAAAAGTACAACATCCAGTGCAATTACTGTCACAAGTTCGGCCATATGAAAAAGGATTGCCGGAAACGCTTGGCTACTGAGCAGTCCAAGTCTGAAGCTTCAACACCATCAACACATGTCGCAGAGCATACTGGGCAGAAGGAGTCTGCTTTCTACGCCTTCTAGGCCATCTCCTCTGCCTGCTTTTTCAGTTGCTCGTGGACCAGCCTATCTCTGTGTCGGTTGTCATCTTTAGGGGGGGCAACTCTGTTTTAGTTAGTGCAGTGACCATTAAGGGGGGGTATTAAGATAAAAAAAAAGCTAGTTTAATGGTCACTCGACTCTCTCCTTCTTTTTCTCCTATTAGACAGGTCTTTTCCGTCTTTTTAGTTTTGCTTTGTTAGTTTCTAGCTTTCAGACTTTTTAGTATTTTTAGTATGCTTCTTCTCTATCAATTGAGCATTCACTCTCATTGTAATCATTCGATTATATTCAATAAGATATCTCTTATAGATTTATGTAACAATGAGGTCTGAGGAAATAAACCTTCACATTCAGAAATTGAAAAGGATTCTATGTCATTGAGAAATAACAATTTATCATATGGCCGATTGTGCTGTCGACTGCAGAGAGGAGCTGAGTTTGAGGTCGTCGAGGAGGAAGACATATCAAGGGGATGAGACTCTGTCAGAGCTAAAAACAGATGTGATCAGCAATATACTATGCCTTTCAATAACAAAATGAGGTCTGAGGAAATAAACCTTCACAGTCAGAAATTGAAAAGGATTCTATGTCATTGAGAAATAACAATTTTATTATCATATGGCCGATTGTGCTGTCCACTGCAGAGAGGAGCTGGGTTTGAGGTCGTGGGGGAGGAAGACATATCAAGGGATGAGACTCTGTCTGAGCTAAAGATAGATGTGATAAGCAATAGACTATGCCTTTCAATAACAAAATGGGGTCTGAGGAAATAAACCTTCACAATCAGAAGTTGAAAAGAATCCCATGTCAGTGAGAAATAGCAATTTTATTATGATATGGCCGATTGTGCTGTCGTCTGCAGAGAGGTGCTGGGTATGAGGTCGTGGAGGAGGAAGACATCTCAGGGGATG
Source organism: Cunninghamia lanceolata (assembly GCA_027924645.1). Taxonomy (NCBI): domain Eukaryota; kingdom Viridiplantae; phylum Streptophyta; class Pinopsida; order Cupressales; family Cupressaceae; genus Cunninghamia; species Cunninghamia lanceolata. The sequence goes on from BSBN01000923.1 coordinate 2,536,226, forward strand.
AAACTCTGTCGGAGCTACATCAAGGAGAGTCTATGTAGGGCCGGTCACAGACAGGAAAATTTAGGAGACGTTCAATAATTTGTCTGCAATTGAAATGACAAGGGAGCTGCTGAAAATTGAAAATTGAAAATTTGAAATGCTATATCCAGCCCGAGTTGAAACCCCATGAGACATGACAAAGTGTTGAGATCGGGTAAACTAATTTTACCCAACCGAGAGAACTCCCCAAATCAAGAAAAGAAAAAGAAAAAGAAAATCAGATCTTAAAAACCTGCACCTTACAGAATACTGATTACTGATTTTCTAAACCCTATTTGGATGTGATTAGGCAAAGGGTTCTTGTTTCCTGTAGATTCATTTCAGAAATAATTTGTTTTGGGGAACAATGTCATTAACCTGAACATTACAATACTGTGTACAATATTTTGGAATGAATGGTAGCTTACCTATCTACATTGTGGGGAAGCGATGTAGCGTGAGCAGCGCATCCATCAAGGAACACCAGCAAACCGCAGCAAGCGAAGAAAGCAGAAAGCATTACGGGGTTGTGTAATTTCCAATTATTCAACATTCACGAACAATACAAACCCACAGAGATCTCCCAATGTCTCTCTAAAGGAAAGAAGCGTGGTTATTACTATAAAGATTGCAATTCTTTTGTTCATCCTGCTAAAAACATGACATGCCCATATAAATGTGTAACCTTAGAAGTTTAATATGGAGGTCTACTTGAATCTTAGCTGAAACAAAAAATAAAAACGGTTTAATTAAATGTGTAACTTGCTATGTGAAATGGGAAAAGAAGAATCCCTAGGGGGTTTAGTCTAGGTTAATTATCTCATCAACCAAGTATAGATTTGTGACTACGAATAAGACTTGTATCTGTGAACTTGAATTCTAATATTTTGGCTTGTCCTTTGTGTGATATGGAAAATAATTAGCCCTCCTCCTTTGAATGATAATTATGGGTTGGAAGATTCAGAAATGTCTCTGACAGGTAGTCGTATGACTAGGTCATAAGGACCCATTGTCTAGGTCAACCCCTTTGAAGATAGGCAATATTAAAAGACAACACTCTTTGGACATGTATTTGCCTGTGTGTGGACCTAGTTTCCTTTTAGAACTCCAACTAAAGTATGAATATTTGACTAATATGCAAATGCTTTCTCAAGTTCTTCTAATGTCTTTTGGAATGAATGCAATAAATGTCTTTGAATACTTGCCCATGACATCAATTTGCAAAAATGTGTGTTTAGTCGACTCTAGACAAGAAAGATAAAGGAGGGCACTTGTCCAAATTTTGAATTTTGTAATTTGATTTAGAGTGGCTCAAGTTTTTTGCTTGCAAGGATGACCATGTGACTACAGACTCAACTTGGGATCAAAAGACAAGCTAAGTCAATATGGATAATGACTATTTGGGGATCAATGTATGAAAAAGTATGACACTCTTGAACAAACAGGCCAAATGTGTGAAGATATGCACACATAGTAATGAGGTAAGGTAATAAGCATAGGATAGAGTGCAAATAGAACTAGATAAATGGGGTTGACTTTGCACAAGGTTACACCATTTGTCATTATGTACACACATTGAGACATTTCCTCAAAATAGGCACAAATTTAATGAGAAATAGCATGGGGATGTGTTGTCTTGTCATTTTGATCATACCCATTTTTCAAAATTTTAGGCCTTTCATACATATGTCTTTACCTATGCTTAAGTTCCTTAATACAAGTATTTCCTGCTCATATCCTATCCATTAGTGTTTAAATAAATATCTTTGAAATTGTTGCTTTTCAAGGTGATTCAAATTCATAAACTTTGCTAAGGAGATGTTTGGTTCTAATTGGTCCAAAGAGCTTAAGAGAATTACAAAATCTTGAATGCCTATGGTCTTTCAAAATTCACAAGCATCTTTTCAAGTGTATGCATTCTTTCTTATTAGTCTCACAAGTCCACTAGCTAATTAAATAATGGCTATTTAATCAACTACGCTAGGTTTAGGTGGTAGAGTAGGGCAGATTAATTAAATAAGTATGATTTATCTAATTAATCAAGTTTAGGAAAGTGGATAAATTAACTAAATAAATATTGAGAATATTTATTTAATCAATAAGGGATGATGTCTAAGGTGTTGTAACAAATTAATCAAATTAATTCCTTACAAGGGATGGATGAAGATGAATGGTTAGGGATGAATGACTAGAGATAAATTAAACAAATTGGATTTTGGTAGAAGGGATAAGTTAGTGATGCGAGAAAGTGGCTTGCAAAGCAAGTCAATTTCAGGTGTCTACACAAATAACTCTCATGCTCCTATGACCTACAACTCTACCAAGTCTATGTATGATGCAACCTAAACCTAGGAGTATTATCAAACAACTAGAATTTAGTAGCAAAATTACAAAAGGACCACAATATCATCAATCACAACAATAACTATCAAATTCAAATCTTTTATTCATGATCAGTGTTCAAGAGTATAGTATATTACACTTTCTTCAACAACAATTCCACTACTTTCTTCCAACAGTAGTAACAACCCCACCATAGAATACAATTATCCTTTTTATACATTGAATGCAGGGAAGTTGAACGGTTGATGGTTACATAAACTGAAAAGCCAAACGTTGTCATCTTTACAATGTCACACTTCATTTCCTTTGGTAAGTTAAACTTCTCTATCGGCGATTTTACCCTCTCGTGAACCATGGAGTTCCTCTTCAATAAATCACCAACCTCAAGAACCTTTATTATCTTTTCGATGAATCAAGCTTTACACGAACCTAAAAAATTCTTCAATGGCTCTCTAGGTTTCATAATTCAAATCACCACAGTTCATCTATTTAACTCTTCCTTGAACCATAAAACTTTGTCTTTTAGCCTTTCGGCAATTCTAAGAACTTCCAAACTCGTTTCAATGAAACACTTGGTTTTTGAACTTAAAAGTTCACCAAAACACTTTGATTTCGGCACCAAATGAAGTTTGAAAACTTAAAAGGTTACCAAAATACATTTGATGAGCTCTTTCAACGCGATAGGAAATTTGTAAACTTGGACTTTTTTCGAAAGTGCAAAGCTTTGGCAATTCAGTATGAAATGTGAACTATCAAACTTGGTTTTCAACAAGGAGGAGTGGTTTACAAACCTAAGAGTTTGTCAAAGATGAAAGGAACAAGTCTTTTGGCAACAATTCTTTTGGTGAAACAAGTCTTCAATGAACTAAAGAGTTCACAAACTTAAATCTGTGCTGAAAGTATAAAGCAATTCGACCTTTCGGTGAACTAAAGAGTTTGCGAACCTATATTTTGACTAAAAATAGAGAGGAACTTAGGTGTTTCAATAAAGTGAAAGGTTCGAGAACCCGAAGTTTTGCTGAAATGTTCTAACTTCACCAAAATTCCTTCAAATTGCATCAAATTGAAACTATAGATACTCTTTAAGCTCCTCTTCAAGATGATGTTTTTCATTTGACCAAATTTGAATCTGAAATTCTCTTGAAGAAAATAAAATTGAACATAACAAAACTAAACAAAAATTGAAAACAAAACTTGAAATTTTTTTGGGTGATACAGGATCACACGTGCACCCAGATGCACCTACATCGGACATGCCAGGTAAGAGAAATGTTCCATGAATTTACAACTCATGAACATTTAGGTAAGTCTGGAATGGAAATTCCATACTTAACCAATTTGAAGCGTTCACCCAAGAAGCCTCATCAGCTGCTCTGTTCTTCCAACAAACCAAGTATTCCCAATTCTCCTTTCCCCTTGTTCTTTTGACCACATAGGAATCTATCACCTTGTCTACTTCCTCAAATTTCTTCTTAGGAAATTGATGTATCCATTCTTGTGCGTCCTACAAATCTAAATGTATATCCCCTTGTGTACTTGTTTCGCCTTCATAATATCTATACAAATCAACAACATTGAATATAGGAGATATATCTATACTTGTTGGAAGTTCAATCTCATATGCATTGGATGAAAAATTTCTCAACACTCTACATGAGTCTATTTTCTTCCACTTCAATTTATTATATGTTCCCTGAGGGAACCTTTCTTTCCTCAAATGTGCCAAAACCAAATCTCCTACCTGAAATTCTTGTTCTCTTCTCTTTACATCTGCATATTCTTTGTATTTTTTGATACTCTCCAAATTTTCCTTCACTTATATATGCAATTCTTGAAGGTACTCAGCAAAATCTTTTTCTACAACATTCTTTCTGCCCAAATCTGCACTATCCCTTAATTCATCAACACCCCTAGGATTGTAACCATAAACAATATGGAATGGGTTTTTCCCTACACTCTGATTTTGACTAAATTATTATAAGCAAATTCTACTTGAGCCAAAATCAAATCCCACTGATTGGGTTTGTCACCTACCAAACATCTCAACAATTACGCAAACTCCTATTCACAACTTCGGTTTGACCATCAGTCTTGGGATGCTAAGTTGAACTATACCCCAATTGAGTTCCTATTTTCTTCCACAAAGTGCACCAAAAATGGCCAACAAATTTGGTGTCCCAATCTAAAACAATACTTTTTAGCAAGCCATGCAACCTAACTACCTCTTTGAAAAATAATGTAGCTATATGGGAAGCATCATTACACTTTTGGCATGATATCAAATTCAAACCATCTTTGAAAATCTATCTACCACAACAAAAACATAATCATTACTTCTTTGTGTTTGCGGCAGTCACAAAACAAAATTCATGCTTATATGTTCCCATTGTCTCTCTAATATAGGCAATGGTTGATATAACCCCATATTATGTCTTACTCCTTTGGCATGCTAGTAAATTATGCAACCTTGCACCATCTTCTTTACATCTGCATTCATCCCTAGCCAATAATATCTTTCATTCAATTGTGTCAATGTTTTATCCACTCAAAAATGTCCACTTACACCTCCACTATGTTTCTCCCTTATCAAAATTTCCCTCATTGATCCCTGAGGTATACACAATCTCTTTCCTTTGAATAATAGACCTTCTTGAAGAAAATACTCCATCCATGGAGTTTATCATTTCCCACTGGATTCTTGCATGTTGCCCATGCTTCTTCGAAATCAACATCTTCTTCATATAACTCCTACATTGAGTCAAAACCAACATTCACTCTCATTTCATTCAAAAACAAACATCTTTGACTCAACGCATCAGCTACCCAGTTAGATTTTGCACTCTTATGTTTCAAAACAAATGAATAACTTTGCAAAAAGTCAACCCACTTCATGTGTTTCTGATTTAACTTACCTTGACTATTTATGAACTACAATGCATGATGATCGGTATACAACACGAACTCCATAGGTAGAAAATAATGTCACCATTTCTTGAGTACCTAAACAATTGCATAAAACCCTTGATCATATGCAGAATATTTCCTTTTTGATTTATTCAACTTCTCACTGAAGTATGCTATTGGTCTTCCTTCTTAACTCAGGACTCCTCCAATTATTGTTCCACTAGCATCACAATCTACTTGGAACACTTTCCCAAAATCAAGTAGTGCCAACACTAGTTGTTAAGTCACTTTCTCTTTCAACAACTAAAAACTCTTCTCCATTATAGCTATCCAAACAATTTTTTTCCCATTACCCTTTATTGTTTATGTAATAGGTGCACAAATTCCACTATTATAGAAGCTTACCAATCCATGAAAACTTCTAGCTTCAAACATACTCTTGGTGAAGGCCAATCCACAATTGCTTTAACCTTTTTTGGATCCATTTTCAATCCTTCTCTAGAAACAAAAAATCCCAAATATACCAAGTCTTGTTTCATGAAACTACACTTTTTCAAATTTACTAACAACTTTTCCTCTTTCAACCTTTGCAAAATTGCCCTAACATACAACAAATATTCTTCTTTTGTTTTGTTGAAAATCAAAATATCATCCAAGTACACAATGAAAAACTTATCAAGAAAAGGTTTCAACACTTCATTCATCAATCTCATGAAGGTGTTGGTTGTATTTGTCAACCCAAATGGCATCACCAACCATTCGTACAAACCATCTTTTGTCTTGAAGGCTATCTTCCATCCATTGCCTTCTCTTATTCTTATCTGATGGTATCCACTCTTCAAATCAATTTTTGTGAAGTACGTGGCTTCACTCAAACAATCCATCATATCATCTAGATCCATGGCAATGGAAATCTATACTTTATTGTTATTTTATTTATAGCCCTTGAATCTGTACACATCTACCATTCCCATCTTTCTTGGGTGTTAACACTACTAGAATAACACACAAACTAAGACTTTCTTTGATCAACCCTTTATCCAATAACTCTTGCACTTGCCTATTAATCTCTTCATTCTCCTTAAGTGTCATTCTATACAATGCTTTATTTGGCAAACTCGCACCAGGTATCAAATCCATGCAATGACTAATACTCCTCATAGGTGGCAATCAATCTAGAAACTCCTTCATTAGTATATCTGCATATTCATCTAGAATTTCCTGAATCTCAATTGGCAACTTTTCATTTTTCTCTATTGTCATAACTACTGCAGGCTTAGTAATAAATGCAAGACATGCTCCCTCTTTCTTCAACTCTTTTAAAAATTTCTTTCCAAAAGCCAAGAAAACATTAGGACTATTTTCTACTTCTTCCTTATCTTTCAAGGGGTTCAAAGTATATTCTTTCCCATCCTTCTTTATCCTATATGTGTTTTTTCTACCATCATGAATAACTTGTCTATCAAATTACCAAGGTCTACCCAGAAGAATATGGCATGCATACATTGGCATCACATCACACATAATTTCATCCTTGTAACTATCAATTTGAAAATTTACAAGACATTATTCACTTACCAACAACTGATGTTCTCTTTGCATCCACAAAACTTTGTAGGGACTTGGATGTTTCATAGTCTTCAACTTCAACTTTTCCACCATCTCTTCAGACACAATATTGTCAGTGCTTTCGTTGTCCACTATGACTTTACAACATTTTCGACTTGATTTGCAACTTGTGTGAAATAAATTTCTTCTTTGAATTGGTTCAGGTTTTTCTTTCTCAGGATTTAACAAAATCCTTTATAGCATCAAGGACTCTCCATCTTTAGGATCTTCTCCATGCTTTGGTCAAGCTGCACTTTCATTTTTTGCTTGTGCAACATTAACTCTTGCCTCTTTGCCTTTTCCACGGCTCTACTATATCTAAGGACATTCAAATGCCCTATGTCTAGTTTCTCCACACTGAAAACATGTACCAATAAATCCACTTCCTCTACCACTTCCAAAATTTCCCATCTTTGAAGGAATCTCCTCTTCCGCTAGAATAATCTCATGTTCCTCTAGAATAATCTTCTCTTCCTTCATTATCCTAGGTACTTGTTTGTGAGGTGCTAGTTTCGCCTTGAACATTTGTTTTGATATCCTCTACCACTACTGGACTATCCTCTTCCATGTGATAATTTGCCTCTACCTCTAGAATTATTTTGTTTTCTAGCAAGTTTTTCTTCTGCCTTCAAGCCATATTGGTATGTTTCTTCTACACTTTGTATTTTAACCATACTTATTTCATCTTGAATAGAATAATATATACCAATGGCATACCTTGACACCTTCTCAACATCATTGTTTATGTGTCCTACCCTAATGTTCAACCTATAGAATTCTTTAGTATACTCCTATACATTCTTCTCTTTCTGCTTCAAATTTTGTAACTTTTTGAACAAACTGATTTGATAGTCTGCAATAAAAAATTTAGCTTTTAATTTGGTCACCATTCTATCCCAAGGTTTTATTTTCTCCTTTCCTTTTCTTTTCCTTTCAGTCTGTATGTCATCCCACCAGAGGGATGCATGTCCCTTTAACTTTGTGCAAGAAAATTTTACCTTTTTTAGGTCTTCTATCGATTCAAAATTGAAATACTTCTCCATCTATGATATCCAATCAATCAACTCTTCTAAATTCATATTTCCATTATAACTGGGAGGATCCAATCTAGGTTTACTACTGATTCTTGACATTGCTCTTAAAAATTTCCTCTCTAGTTCATTATCATTGTAGACACCTAAAAATGGCTAACACATTTTCATATCACCATATCACATTCACATCATATCTCAAATAAATTATTCAAATTTCTCCTACCCATATTAATTGAATAATTTTTAATCATTTAATTAAAATAAACATACCATCTAATACCATTTAATAATAAATCATTTCATTCCTCCATATTAATTAAATAATTCTTGATTATTTAATTAATTAATTTTCTCCACATATTAATTAAATAAATGTAATTTATTTAATTAATCTAATTAAATAAATGTAATTTATTTAATTAATCTAATTAAATTCTATTTTCTCTACAAATAAATAAAATTAATATTTTATTTATTTATCCATGTGCACATAAAATTAAATAATTAATTTATTTAATTCTCTCTCATCACCCCACCATTCACTCTCAATCAAATCTATTAACAAATCAATCAAATCAGTTGACTAGTCAATCAATTTAGATAACTGATCAATCTATTTAGTCAACAAGCACCAATCAAGTTTGTTAACTCCCCTAATTCATGAGAGAAGAAGGACACTTGTCAGTTCTCTCATCTATCTAATTCTCTCATTCAATTTCAACCATTGATCTCTCCAATCATTCTCCACCATTGATCATCATTTATGGAAATCTATAAATTGATCACCTTCTAATCCATCATCAGTTGTGAACAATATCTATTATGTAAGTCTATGATGTTAAATTGTATCCAAATTCTCCATTATCACATATGCCAAGGTTATGCTAAAGTATTGAGAGCAATCCATATAAGATATACAATCACTCGAATCAAAGGAGCATAGCTATTGGAGCTTGGATGCACCCCATTCCACTCAATCAAGGAGAGGAATTGCATTTTGAAGGGAAGGTAATTGTGTTATTTGATTTGTCTTCATTATTTGTTCTTCATATACACTTTTCTCATCCACATTCTAACATGCCCGGTGGGACCCATGTCCCTAATCTAATGTTTGTTTGTGAGAATTTTGTGTTTTAGAACACAATCTCCAAAAACACACATTTGTCTATAGACTGGTGCTCTTGTTCAATGATTCAACGCTTTTGTTATGTCAATAGGCACATCTACATCATAATCCTACACCTTTGTCCTACAGATCAGCACATTTGTTTCAAAACTTTGTGCCTTTGTGGCATGATTCAATGCATATGTTCCTTAAAGCGTCGTTATTGCACACTTTTGATATGTTGTCAATCTTCTAACCAGTTTGTGACTGCAGGATAAAGTGTTCTGGGTTTTTGTCATAGATCTAGATTTTTACATTCTATTTCTGAGCTCCATAGTGCTTTTCTGGTTTAGCTAATTGTCTATTTTGTAGAGGATTAATCATTTGTTTGTAGATATATAGATCTCTATTCTAGGTGGTTGATTTTGACTATGTAGTTGCACCTTTTTCCACCTATAACGATGCATTTGCATCATAAATATGTGCATCTATTCTCAGCTAACATTTTTTACATTTTCTTTTTACACTTTTGTTTTGTATAAGTGTGTTTTTTTCCTGTAGAAGTTCACATATGTTCTATGTAAGTTTTATTTTGTCTCAAAAGTGTGCTTTTGTGTCTTAAAAGTTCGCATTCATTTTTTGAAAATTCACATTTGTTATAGAAAGATGTGCAATTGTTCTGTACAGTTGCACTTCTGATTGTCAAACTACACTTTTGTTCCAGAATCTTTAAAATCATCTTTTTTTTGTCTAACCTTTGTGGTCCTGTGAACTAATCATTTTGTGCAACCTACCTCTCATTGTCAAAGAGAAAAAAAACCAAAAAACTACTAATATATTTGTCCTATAAGTTCGATCGTCCAAGATTTTATTTTTGTCACTAATCTAGGCACACTAAATTAGCTCAGAGGGTTAATTTATTAATTTGTCTTGTCTGTGGAAGTTTTTTGGTGTATACTCTCTCCTTGCACCTCACGTGATCTTGGAGATCAAAAGCCTCAAATTTCTTGTGTGTTCTAGATTAGATCCTAAGATTGTGCTAGCATGTGTATGCTCTCCCCTTATGCCTAGTGTGAGCCTGGTGAAAAAAAGCAACTAGCATCAATCTTTCTCATTAGGAGGCCTTCTAGGGGATCTAGGGATGACTTTAACCATGCATTTTGGTAATCTATACAAAGGGGGAAAGTGAAATTTGTACCTCAATCTAGTTATGTTGTCATTGGGACAACCTTGGGGCCCTAGGTGATTCCAAACACAAGGTGACAAAATCATCTGAGCATTTGCTCCAGTTTCATCCCTTCAATAGACTATTGTTCATAGACTTGTTCCACGTAGTACCTCGCGTATATTAGGGACTCCAGTAGAAATCTTGTAATAGCCTAGATAAGACCTTTGGTTATCTTCTAGTGTGGTGCAAGGTTTAGCAACAAGCTTGAAGATACTCACCATGTGCCTCCTTGAGATGAGATAGAAACTCTTTGGGTAAGTTATCGAAGCATCTAAGGAAAGGAAAAGGGTGAGCCACCAGCCACTAGATCCCTAGCTGTCAGCTCTCATGAGGTTTTTTGTGTGGACCTACACTACAAATACATACCCACTTGAATAATTTCTAGGAATCTACTTGTTAGCACCAGGTTTTTCTTATCTTTGGTCTTGTACAAATTTATGTTAAAATCAAGTTAAACCCTTGTGTTTGCCCCCTTTTATCCATATGTTGGTATCTAATATGAGATTATTTTAACATGGATCAATGTCTAAAATTTTTCTAAGTCTAAACCCTAAAATATTTGTGTTGATTCATCTAACTCTCCAAGTATTAATTCATTGAAAAATTTTAAGTTTTAAATTTGATGAAAATGTCTCCCAATGCATAGTGCAGTTTTGCAAAGGGATGAGAATCTTAAGTTTGCATTGACGCGCTAGCATGCTGACACACTAGCGTGCCAGCGTGACTTTGACTAGCGTACTGTGCTCTGAGTGTTAGAAATGAAGGTAAACACCTATCAATAAAAATTTGATTACAACTATAATATAGATATTTAACAATGTAGAACCAAAATGGAGATAGTATGAAATCAACACAAAGAAATAAAGGAATGGAAGATCAAACACATAACACAATGTTTACATAACAAAGCCCTTTTGGTAAAAAACTCCACACAAGAAGAGATGCACCAGTCTATATTAACTTCAATAGAGTTTACAATACAACACTATCAATCTCCTCTTCAGTCCTCAATCCAACAACGTATGTTTTTCTAGTCTCGACATTCTACTAAACTCATTCAAAACCATAATACAATATACTCATAAAGGGGTTTCCTTCTAGGGAAAGAAAATCCAACATAACCTCTACTATCAGATCTGTGATATAATGATGAATGGTCTAGATTACAATGAAAAAATATATAATGCGGCTTTCAAGGGTGCTACCCCCAAACCTCCATTGAGGCGCGCCACCCCCAGATCCTCCACTGAGGGGATGGTCCCCCCTTCCTTGCAAGGGGCACCCCCTGCACCCTCGGATTGAAATGTGCTCCATAACCAATATCCGTCAAGTACTGAGATCAAACACGCAGTTAAAACAAGATCACTACTTGGTGAAACCTTTCATCCCTTATGGGTGGTTTACAAACAATAATAGGAATAATAAATTACATAGGATTTACATGTTGGAGTACAATCAACACTGAGAGGGGGGGTGAATCAGTATTGTATCAAAAACCAAGTTATTTGTTCCTTATCAAACTTGAAAAGAGATGAATAGATAATCAACCATGACAATATGCATCATCAAATGAAGAAGTCAAATACTAAATGTACAAGTATGAAGAACAATCAAATCTCATAGAATTGAAACCAAAACACAAAAGATTTCACGAGTGGAAAACCCTCTCAGGGATGCAATGTTGGCAAGAGACACTATGTGGCTTCATAAGTGTTGTCATTGATGGCAACAAAGTCTATTCTACACATCTGCAGTACATAATATGCCTATACCAGAAGTCAGAGTGAAGATTGTTTTGGTCCAGTGGATAAAAATAGAGCATGCAACATGGTCCAACAATCAGGTTCGGATCTCTCAGATGGTGTAACTCAGTAAGTTGCAGACTTGGACAACTCAAGAAGGGTATCATGACTACTGTATTCTAGATATTTAACCTCCGGTGATAAAGCATGAAAGAGATATGAGCTTCTGTGTATTGGGTTCCAGTCAGATAGAGCAGACAGAGGAAGAATAGTCAAATAGAGTACCAGACTTCAATCCGGATGTATAAAACGTATTGATCAAGCAATTTGTGGCATTATATGATTTTGGGCGACATAGGTAATGATTTCTATGCCTAAGTTTTTGGTGTGCATCATCAATCAAGTATGGATTCAGCCGACTAAACAGTAACTTGCAAATATCCTAAGTGTTCTTGTTGCCGACTAGAAAGTTGTTGGAAATCCTTGATGCAGATATATATACCCGATGGATTCAAGCTTGTGATTGTGTGTAAGTGATAGTATGAATGATTAAGTGCGAAGAAAAATAGAGACAAGTGCAAAGGCAGTAATCCAAGCTCAGAATGTGACAGAAAAGTAATATTAAGCAGAGGAAGAATGAAATGTGCCAGATCAGTATACTGTGCCTAACTGGAACTAAATTCTTACATGTATAGATTATGTTCATCAGTTCAAACACCTTGGTATCATCTGTAAGCATTTGTAGACAGTAAGTCTCTTGTAGGCAATTGGCCTCTTGTGAGCAGTGTGCTCAGGCAGTGAGCCCTAATTGGCAAGTGCCAAATTTGTACTCTTTATTCTTTTAACAGAGAATATAATCTTGGGTTAGTCACCCCGTGGTTTTTCCCTTAGCAGGGTTTCCACGTAAAAATCCTTGTGTTATGTGTTAATTCCATTTTTTCAGTTCTTATGATTACCTTGTTTTGATATAGCACTAAATGATAAGATAAGAAAAGAAAGTAAAATAGAAAAGTTATAAGATAACTGATTCACCCCCCTCTTAGTTATCTGCATTGTTTCCAACATGAAAAACCACTCAAAACTGCCTCACTGGCTTAATTAAAAGTTCCACTTATTACAAAGCCTCACTGGCTACTTTGTTTAGAAGCACCTACTTCAAGGAGCACCAACCCCTAATACATTTAGAAGCACCAACTTCAAGGGCACCAACCCCTAATACATGAATATGAACATATATAGAGGAAAAACTCTATTTCTCTACAAATCAAAACCTTCTTCAATCTCTGAAACATATTTATTCACTCAAAAACTTCTTCAATCTCTGACAAATTTGTCAATCTCTGCAAGAACCACTGACTTCAATTGTCTTCAACCTTCAAACACTGCAAACACTATAATGTCCTGCACAAAATTGATCAGCTTCTTCATAAAGGCATGAAACAATCAACTTACAATCTCAAAACAACAAATTCAATCTTCAATAAATCTCTGAAATGATTCTCTGTTACACTACATATTGTATTTATCATGTATATTTCACACCTGCACATTATATTCAACATATTCTTCATAAAATGTGGTAATTGTTATCTATGCATGTCGATATAGGCTTCACCAACACATAGCAACAACAAAAAACAAAAAGACATCGAATACTTTTCACAATAAAAAACTCTAGCCCTCTGTCGATGAATGGAATGGGAAAAATTAGTCTTTCTGCCTTAAATAGAATAAAGTCTATCAAATTTAGAAAAGGCAAGTGTCCATTGATCTTCTAAAAAGCATTTAAAAGGCCACCATTCGATGCAGATTCTATGCCATAGTCAGATTAAACTCAGACCTTTTGATTTATGCTCCCGCCAAAATCATTAAAAAGGCTTTGAATTACTGGAGCCCCTAGGAGGTCGAGGTCAGGGCCGGTCTCCTCATGAATTAAAGACCCTTAGTTGTAACTTAAGTTGTCTTTTAACCGATTGAGCCGGTCAACTCAAAAATAGAACTAAAGCACTTGATGTTCAACCTAGGTCTTTTAGGATGGAGTTTAGGAGCTTTAAATTAGGGTTTTGATGCCTTGGACACTTTATCACAAATCCTTAACTCTAAAAAATTACAAGTTATGCATCTTAAGCCCAACACACTGAATGATAATAACTTAGCATAGTCCACAGAGACTTCAAAGAGCTAACTTTGTCATGAACAAAACCTTCATATCACTGTCACATGCATTGAGCCATATCAACATCAAGTCAAGTATTTAGATCATATTAAGAGCATTAAAATGATCCTCTATGTGAATGAATGGATTTCAATTAATGATATCAACACAATCATGACTATATCAAGAATCCTCAACAACTCAAAATACATGAACCTGATAAGATGATATAAATGATCATGAGGCAAGATCAAATTGTTCTATATGTACTTACCAATGGTATAGTGAAAACTATCTGAGGTATAATGAGTATACTGAATTATGAGTACTTGTCAACCATGAAGATGTACTATTTTGACATCAATGGCAAGACAACAAAGATGTCAAACATAACATTACAAGTTTGATGGCACCTTAATCCTAACATTCTCCCACTTGACATCATACATTGAAAATACACCCATAGAAAACATAAAGCAACAAAGTACTAGGAATAAGGCCCATGGCCTTCTTGCACCACGTAAACTTTTTTGTGCTCACAAGTTTAGTAAGTGAATCTGCAACATTCTCCTAAGTGTCAACCTTCTTTAGCTCAATCTAACCATTAGAAATCATTTCACGAACAAGATGCTATTGAACATCCACATGCTTAGTCTGTGCATGATACATGGGGTTGTTAGTCAAACATATTGCACTATGGCTATCACAACTAGTCTAAATAATCCTGCAATAAAAAACAATACCTATACACAATCTCCGTAACTGAAGTGCCTCCTTAAAGACATGATTAGCATCCATATACTCTACTTTGGTGGTGAATAAAGAAACGACGGGCTACCTTTTACTCATCCAACTCACGGCTTCTCCAAACAAAGTAAACATAGCCACTAGTGGACCTTCGACTATCCAAGTCACCTACCCAATCTACATCAACAAAACCCTATATGTCCAATGTCTTATCCACATTGTTAGTACCAGAATAAACCAAACAGTAATAAAAAATACCACACAAATATCTTAATACCCTCTTTGCATAATTCTAATGTTGTCTACCAAGGTTAGACATAAACTTGCTCAAAACTCCCACTGCTTGGGAAATATTTGGTATAGTGCAAATAATTGCATACATCAAACTTCCTACAGCACTAGCATATGGCACATTAGACATATCTTCTAAATCATCTTCATTCTTAAGACACATATCTAATGAAATCTTAGTACCAACAGGTAAAGAAATTCTAACTGGATTGCATGCTAAATTTGTGCAAAATAGTATTCACATACTTACTTTGTGATAACCAAAGCTTTATGTTACCTCAATCCCTTTTGATCTACATTCCTAGAATATACATAGCTACCCCTAGATACTTCATATCAAATGCACCTGAAACTTAAGATTTCAACTCATTGATCATACCCTTGGTGTTACTAAAAAATAACATATCATCCACATACAAGGCAACAATCTGAATATCATCATCAATACATTGAATGTAGACACAATGATCCTCTTCACTTCTAACAAAACCCAATTTCAAAACAAATGAATTGAACTTTCGATACCACATTCTGGGGGACTATTTTAAATCATAAAGAGATTATTTGAACTTTCATACCTAGTGTTCTTTCCCTTTTATCTCAAAACCTGTAGGTTGTTGCATATAAATTTCTTCTTCCAGATCTCCATGCAAAAATGCAGTCTTAACATCCATGTGCTCAATTTCAAAATCATAAGTTGCAGTAATGGATAAAATAAATCTAATAGAAGATAATTTAGCAACAGGAGAGAAAATTTCATCAAAATTGACTCCCTCTCTCTAGGAGTAGCCCTTGGCTACCAGTCTAGCCTTGTAATTCGATAACAAACCGTCTACTCCAAACTTTATCTTGAAGACCCACTTACATTCTTAGGCCTTTCTTCCTTTGGGAAAGCGTACAAGATCCTAGGTGTCACACAAGTCTAAAGCCATCATCTCCTCTTGCATGGCTAGCTACCCAAACTCACTATCATTTGCATGAATAGCTTCCTTGTAGGATCTAGGTTCATCATCAATACTCAATAAAGCAAATACACAATGGAAATTTGGTGGGCTATACCTATCAACTAGGTTATGTTGTCTTGTGGATCTTCTAAATGGTGGAGCAAGAGATTATTCCTCATGTTCTTCTATATGCTCAACTTCTTCTGCAACAATAGAGTCTTCCTCATTTTAACTTTCACTTAAACTTCTTCTCCATCCCCTAATCCATCACTTTGTTCTTCCTGATGTGCATTTTCTTACTATAAATCAAAATGCACTATCCTCTTCCTTTATTTTTCTTCTAGTTGTACAAGATCATAAATAGCTCCAAGTTCCCTGAAAATCACGTCTCTAGAAAAGATAACTTTTCTGGTTAAAGGATCATAAATCTTATAACCTTTTAAATTCTCACCATATCCAATGAAGATGCATTTATGTGCTTTTGGATCCAACTTAGATCGCTTTTTCTTAGGCACATGAACAAAAGTCTCACAACCAAAAACCCTTAAATGTGAAATCAAGAGCCTTACAAGGAGATATGTTTAACAAATAACAAGTGGTACTCATAGCTTATGTCTAAAAGCATTTATCTAACTGTGCATCACTTAACATACTTCTGGCTCTTTCCATTATTGTTCAATTCATCCTTTCTGCAACACCATTTTGTTGTGGTGTATATGGAGTTGTCTTTTTTCTTATGTTAATTTCATGCTTACATAACTCATCAAATTCCTTAGAATAATATTCCCTTCCATTGTCAGATCTTAATATTTTTATATTAAGTCCTTATTGGTTCTCTACTAAGACTTTGAACTCCTTAAACTTAGTGAAAACTTCATATTTATGCTTCATAAAGTAAATCCATGTGAATCTAGATACATCGTTAATGAAGGTAAAAAAATAATGATATTTTTAAATAGAATCATTATCCACAGGTACAAACACATCTGAATGAATAATTTCTAACTTCTCTTTTGCTCTATTGCTTCCTAAATAAAAAGATATTATGTTCTATTTTTCAAACACACAATGCTCACAGAAATCAAAGTGCTCATTAGAATAGGAAAAACTATCCAACAATTTTTTATTCATAATTGTTTTCAAAACATTTTCACTTGTGTGGCCCAATCTGTAGTACCACAACATACATGTATTTTCAGTAGTTTCAGTTACATAAGTGGAATTACAAACTGTAGTGGCATCAAGCCTAAATAATGTTCCCATCCTTGTTCCTCTCACTACCACCAAGCTTCTTCCCACCATTCTGTAACCATGCTTATTAAATGTTACATGCATTCCCGAATCATTCAACTTTGAAAAAGAAATAAGATTTCTAGCCAATCTAGGAATATGTAAAACACCAGGGAGGGTTTTAATTCTCCCATCACTTCAAAACACAACAATACCTTTCCTCGTCCAACAATTGGATATGTAGTGTTGTCTCCAAGGTAGATATTACCTCCATCATATTGCTCATATGTGGAAAACCATTATTTGTGTGGAGTCATGTGATACGAACATCCTGATTCAACCAACCAATGTTCATTAGCAACAATGTTACAAGCAAAAAGTAAAACCTCATCATCTACATTTGAGGACATTTTTGTAGAGGAATCCCACTATTTCTTCTTGTTTCTGCATTCCTTCTTAACATGCCCTCTTTTTCCATAGTTCCAACACTTAACTTTATTCTTCTTTACATGAGTCTTAGATTTGCCTTTAGATTTGTATTTAGGCCCTTTATGGTCCCCTTTTGGTCCTCTTTCCTTAGACCTTCCCCTGACATTAAGAGCATCCACTGAGTTATCCATAGCCTTCTTCCTCATTTCCTGTGACAACAAAGTTGCAACAAGAGCATCCATATTTAGATCTTTGAGATTTGCATTGATAGCAAGAATGAAGTTCTCAGGTAAATAATAAAGAAGCATAATGCATTTATCTTCTTTCTCAACCTTAACATCTATAGAGGCTAGTTGACTCGCAATCAAATTAAATGAATTTAAATGCTCTGCAATAGATTCACCTTTCTTCATTTTCAGAGAAAATAACTTATGCTTTAAATAAATTTTGTTTACTAGACTTTTGGCTTGATAGATTTCACCCAACTATTTTCATAAAGCATATGCGGTCTTTTCTTCAGCGACTTTTAGTAGGACAGAATCTGCAAGACACAACTAGATTACCTCGTGCCTTTTTGTCCATCTTGTCCCACTCATCTTCACTGATAGTATTGGGTTTCTTCTCTTCTATTGCAGCCAACCATTAATTTCTTTCGTCAAGTAGATCCTCCATTTTTAACTTCCACAACTCATAACCTATTCCATTAAATTTTTTGATGTCCAATTGGGATACAGATGCAGCCATGGTTTCTACATTGAATATGTAAAACAAATTCAACCAGAACTCCCACTATAGCTTAAAAAATCCTCACACTTCTACCCAAGACATAGAATTGGCCAGGCTCTAATACCAAATGTTAGAAATGAAGGTAAACAACTACCAATGAAAATCTAATTACAACTGTAATATAGATATTTAACTATGCAAAACCAAAATAGAGATAATATGAAATCAACACAAAGAAATAACGGAATAGAAGATCAAACACATAACATAGTGTTTATGTGGAGAAGCCTATTCGGGAAAAAACTCCATACAAGAAGAGATGCACCATTTTGTATTAACTTCAATAGAGTTTACAAGACAACACTGTCAATCTCCTCTTCAGTCTTCAATCCAACAATGCCTATATTTCCAGTCTCAACTTTCTACTCTACTCATTCATAGCTATAATACAATATCCTCATAAGGGGCTACCTTCTAGGGAAAGAAAATCAAACATAACCTCTACCGTCAGATCCGTGACCTAATGATGTGTTAGTGTAGTAGTTGCACACTATTACATTGTTAAGTTTAGATGGTTATGTAGTCAGTTACTACTAGTTATTACTATCGGTTATTCAACTATAATTATCCCTATATTTATATGTTCACTGTTGTTCATTTCTCATCAAATAAAGATTAAGCATTCATCTATCTCATATTGGTATCAGAGCCTTGTACAATGTGAGGAAGGTGTCATTATGTTGGTTGCGTCCATTTGATTGGAGAGTAGTGTGGAGAATGTTCTGAGGGTGTTGGAGTATGTCGTGGTCTTGGAGCCACTTGATCTGCCATAAGCTTTTCCACAATCTCCTCTAGCACATAGTCTCCATAGAAGTGTGAGGAAGCCTTAAAAAAGTCTATGCATTTGTAGCAAGTGCATATAGAAGTAGATCAGCTGGCTATCAAAGTGAATGAACCAACCCCAAAGGTGTATTGTTGTTATCATTTGAAAGGAATCTTGAGAAGAAAGTGTTGAAATAAGGGTAGACAACTGAGGGGGGGTGAATCAGTTGTCACAAAAACTTTTATCCTTTGCTGTAATTATACTTATTTACCACTTATTAACATATGAATGAAATAACCATGAAAGCATGAATCAACAACACATGAGCAGAAACAAAATTGACACACATAACACCAGGATTTTTATGTGGAAACCCGGTTAAGGGAAAAACCACGGTGGGGGTTAACCCACAAGAATTTATACTCTGTTAAAAGTATTACAAAGGGGGAAGGCACATGCCTTCGGGCACACTGCCTAGAGCTCACTGCTCAAAGAGGTTCACTGCCTACAAAATTAATTACAAGAGTTCACTGGAATGATTGAACTGAGAAACAACATCTAACAATGTAGAATTATAGTTCTGGTTATGCACAATATACTGACTTTACACACTTCATCTCTTCCTGCTCTGCTTCACTGCACTGTCATGATCCAGAGCTTGGATCTCTTCCCTTCGCACTTGATTCTACTATATTTCACACTTATCCCTTCATATTTACACAACACCACACACAAATGCTCAAATCCATCAATCATATATATCCGCTACATGAGGTAACATCAACTGCAGTCGGCTTTGAGAAAAAAATTGGAAACTATTTCAAGAGAATTGTTCTGTCAGTTGAATCCATGCACACATATTAATGCGGACCAAAAATTATGTGTTCAAGTCACCTCACCTGTCGGCGAACTCCACTGGATCTATAAATTGCTCGACCAACCACTTCTCTTCATCCACACAAGGATCAAACACCTAGTCGGTCTGTTCTTTACCAGACTAAACCGTCTTACCAAAACATGATACTCAGATGCTTGTATCTTACATTCCCTTCATCACCAGAGGCTAACATATTGGATTGAGGTAGCTCTAACATCCCTTACCATTCCCTCAGATCCGCATCACAATGTGAATACCTATGGAGAAATGCGGACTAATATGATGAACCTTGTCAAATACTCTGTTCTTGTCTCTCCAGACTTAGATAAATTTGCACTCTGAATTTCGGTATGATCAAATGATGTAATGTGGATGTGTAAGATAGATTTAGTTGCCATAAATGACAACACCTGACATGCCTAGCAGTGTCTCTTGCCAACAATCTCCCCCTTTGGCATTGATGGCAACACTTAGTGAAAAATGACTAAGTGTTAGAATAGCCCCCCCTTACTTTATACACTTATGATTTCCCATGCTCCCCCTTAGATTAATTCTTCATTTTTCATTGCTTTTCCTCTCCCCCTTTGACATCAATGGAAAGGTTGTTATCCGCATACCAAAATTCATGCAAAAATTTTATGTACAAGGGTCAAAACTCTACATACTTTTGCATATAGTTCTTAGGCTTTGTTCATCAGCAAGAAGATATCACCAAAAATGTTTTTCAACTTTGTCAATTCATTGTCCCAGTTCTTTTTGATACTGTCTAGGATAGATATGTGCCCACTGAACAAAAATGCTAGTGATTCTGCCTTTTGAAGGTTAGTAGGATCACTAGTAGCAACTGTTGCTTGGGACTCTGCCAATATGTCATACATAGTTTCTAACTTAGGGGAGATCAGTCCCCGGAGCTCATCCAATCTGCCCAGAATTTTGGCCTTTTCCTTCTCCAAATCACTCAATTCATTCCGCAGACTCACTACTTGGCATTCTTTGGTAAATACAGACTCGGTTAAAGGACTATATGATTGAGAAATATTAGACAGTTTGAGCTCTATGTCCTTAATCTTTTTCTCAATATCTTCAACATATTTAGATCTATTTAGACAAAACTTATAGATCTCTACATGTTCAAATAGGGCATTTTGAATACTCTTTACACTGGTATCAATCCGAATCTATCATAGCTAATTATTTTCTTTATTTCAGGAAACCTCTTCTCATTAAATTCATTTTTTACTTTAACTTCTACTGACTTCTCTATGGTTTCAAAATGAGAACTTACAAAGTTTATCAAGCTTTTCAACTAACTGGAGGGAGATGCTGAAGAATCCTTCTGAAATGTGGGCATGATTTTCTCCAAAATCCTAGATACAAGGCCAAGCAGCTCGCTATCTTCTAAATGGGACTTTAAAATTTCCTCTCTAGCCTTAGCTTGTGCAATAGAGGCCAAATTTATCTTCTACACCAGTGATAAAGTATCAAAATTGATTGGTCCTTGTATTATGTCCTAATCTTCTGCAATCTGTTTATCTCTTTCCAAAATTTATTTCACTGCATCTGCAGCGTCTCTTGCCCAAAATGATGTTTCAGACTTGTGCACTTAATGGCCTCCATCTTCTCCCTTTTCAGAGTCGACCATAATGTTCTGCTCATCACTTTCATTCCTTTTCTCTGCTTCTACCTTCTCTGCATCATCATTAGAGGTATCCTTTCTTTTATCTATATCAGAGATATCTTCTGCTTTCTCTTCCAGAGGATTTTGTGTATCCTCAGTAGCAGTGTTATCATCAAATTTATCAAATTCCTCAATATCCAGAATGGAGGAATCAACTTCAACATTAGTTTCTTCTTCAACAGTGGTAAGATTATACTTTTTCAATGCATTGAGAAGAATCTCCTAAGTTTCTCTAACTACCTTATCAATTTCTCCTAGCATGAGCATATTCATTCTAATCTTACTCCTGAAGTCCTCTTTCACTTCTTTGAATATCAGGTTCTTTTGATCTAGAGTAATTTGAGGACACAATTTTATTAACACATGCTCCCAGAGCTCAAAATCTTTACCTTTTGCATTCTCTTTTCTTAATTCTATATATTTTGCAAGGCTTTCTAGAATTTTAGAAGTTATTTCAAATAGAGTCTTACTATAGATATTCAAAAATTTGACTGTTGCTTCCTCCAAAACTCTCTTATTAGCATCACTATAATGATCATAAAATTCAGCCACTAGCTTCAAGTTTCCATCTACAGTGACTGACTTAATGATGTCATCCACATAGAGAGTGGGCTTCTCAACATAAGCCCCTAATTTATGTCTTTTACTTGTCTTTTTGCTTCTAGAGGGCTTCTCCTTAGTCACTTTAGTAGCTTAGTGCCTGATGCCTTCAACTCTTTGACCTCATCATCTGAGTCAATTTCTTCTTCATCCACTTTTTCCACACTGACATATGTTCTTTTGCCTTTTACCTTTGTTCTTTTTCCTTCCTTACCAGAGGGTTTTTCTGCAGCAGGAGAAGGCGATGCACCAGAGGTTATACCTGTACTCCTTGTAGTTCTTGGCTTAGAAAAGGATTCCACCGAAACACTTCCCTGTTCTCTTTCCTGCTTCTCCCTCTCAGCTTTCTCTATTCTTTCTCTATTTTCTCTCACATCTTCTCTTGTTATGCCAATGCTTTATGCATACATTTCAAGTTGCCTTTGAATCTTTCTCTTAGATTCAGGCTTCTAAAGCTCAACATGCAGTTTCACACTGAGTTCACTATATGTCCCAAATCTTTCAATTGTGGTGTCCATTGGTTTACTCAGAAGATGTTGAGCATACATATCCAATACTTGCTCATCAACTTCATACCCCATGGGCTTGATCCACACAGTTCTTGATTCAACTACTTCCGTTATACACTGATCTGTATCCACCATAAAACAGACTGTATCCTTGTATTTTTCAACCATAGATGTAGGGATTCTTTCCCTTGATTGCATCATGTTCTAAAAATTCTTGAAAAATCCCTAAAGAGCAGTCCTTTGGGCATTGGAGTCACCAATACTATTCAAGTGCTCTCTTATTTGAATGGCAACAGGCTTATCACTGGTCCAACACATGCTTTTCTTGCTGGGTAACTCATTCATGAAATAGAAGAACAAACATAGGACCAGTGTACCATACTTGAAAGTGTTATTCTTATCCTTTTTAACCTTATTCAAATTTTCCATCAGCTGATTCTGCAGTAACTCACACAAGTCATAATCAGCGTTCTCTCTCAACATCTGATAAGCTGCATAGATAGCTGTACCGGATACAGAATTTTCCTTGCTAGAATGGTATATCTTGTATCCAATCACCATTGATGCAAATTTGACATTTAGATCAGTGATGTCATTTATTGTCATTGCCCTTTTGTCAAACCTTGAACCGGTAGCATCAGTTATAGTTTGATTCTTTACTGACTTCAACATTGGCAGTCCACTGGATGAGTTCAACCTTGTCACGGCCTTGATGGCATCCTTGGTGATCTTGAAGGGTTTCATTAACCATATAAACTCATCGTGTATCCGACTCAACACATACCAGACCCACTCATCTTCATCGAAGGATGGAAACCCTATAATCTGAAAGAAATTTTTATCATGCAGTGCCTTATACTCAGGTTTAAGACCGTGAATTTCATCCCTTAGATAATTTTTGAATAAATCTACTAACTTCGAGTCCCCAAACTCATCTATGCCAGCATGAATATAGACCCTAATATCTTCTACGTGTAATACACCATACGAGACACTTGAAAAGGCACCTAACGGATCGACCTCTACTGATTTATGTGGATGCTTCTTAAACTTTGGCCTAGGTCGCTCAGTGATAGTCACAACTAGAGGTGTAGCCATTGCAAAAGATTAAAAGTTCAAATCTTAGCAGAAAAATACCTTTTTCTTCACAGGAATAGGGTTAGCTACTGAATTTGCCTGTTGCACTTCAAATCTTTGAAATCTTAGCTCAAGCGCTCTTCTTCTTGCAAAGTGATTCAAATGTTGAATGAATGACTTTTTATGCTCTGCAAAACCTAATGCACCATTGTAATAAATGCTCTGCCCTAATACATCTAGTTACACTGTTTCTGCATATAATCAATCTTCAATTGCTCCGTAATCAATTGCATTAGCTTCTTTTCTTTCAGAATTTGCTTCAACAGATCTGAAATAGGTTTCTTTAACTTCATTCATTGTGTCAGATTTAGGCACCCACTTATTGGCTGGGGGAATTAGATTTTCAATGCAGCTCCCCTTGAGCCAGAGCTCCTGATGCAATTCCTAGAGGAATTATCAGCACCGGATTCTGGTGCAGACCCATCACCTTCATTCTTTGCATCTTTCTTCACCCATGTTTTATTCATTTATTTTTGGATCTCATTCACATCTATTTTGCCTTTGCCTTTGTCCATCTTCTACTCAGTTCTTCCTGCCTATGAGTTCACCTTTTTGCTTCTACAAAATTTAGCAATATGTCCAGATTTGTTGCAGCTGAAACATATAATCTTATTTCTCTAACAATTACATGTTGGAGTAGGTTTAGATCTACATTGCATTGCAATATGCCCAAACTTATTACAAGTAAAACATCTTCCATTGAACACTTGTTTGTTCTTGGGAGGATTTCTTGATCCACTTCTGCATTCCTCAGCCTTATGACCTATCCTTTTGCAATTAAAGCATTGACCATAGAAAGATGATGCATTTTGATTCACTTGACTTCTGCATTGATTAGCTCTATGACCATACTTATTGCATTTGAAACAATAGCCATTGAAAGATGGATACCTTTGAGCATTAGGTTGTCTTACCGGAGGTATTCTAGGATTGCTTCTTTGATTTCTTGCTTTAGGATTTCTTTGACTGGATCCAGAGCTTTCACCTTTCTCAAATCCCAGACCATGCTTATCATCTGCCTTCCTCTGACTGTCAAGCAGCACCTCAAGTTTAGCTGAGCTTATCTTGAATTTTTTGTTATATTCATTTTATATTCATTTGCAACTTCTAGGTCATGTTTGAGAATGGAAATTTACCTTTCAAGTTCTTTCTCATTGTCCCTACTTTCTTGTAGATTAGACTCTAGATGGCCAATTATTTTGTCCAACTTGCAGCATTCTTGTGTTCTTTCTTTCAGAGATTGATTCAGTTTTCTTCATACTTCTTTCTTTCCTTAATTTCCTTGGTTAGCCTCATCACCCTGGATTCCATCTCATGTCTTAGGACAACAACTTCTTTTGCTAACTTCTCACATTCCTTTGTCTTCTCTTTCAGGGCCTCATTCATGTCATTGTCTTCATTCTGATTTGCTAGTTAAAGAAGCAGCTCCTTCCTCTTTTCATTAGATTTGCTCAATTTTTCTTTTAAGGTCTCAATGAAATCTTCAACATCTTTAAGGTTCTCTTGCAGATCTTTGATTTTTGCTTTGGACAGGTCAAGATCATCTAGGGCTACTTGTAGTTGTTGATTGATACCATCAGACTGCTTGAATGAACCCATTGAAAATACCTTCCCAGATCTTCCTCAAGCTGTTAAACTTCTTCTAAGGAACCAGGGTCTGATACCAATTGTTAAAATAAGGGCAAATAACTGAGAGGGCTTGGGTGAATCAGTTGTCACAAAATTTTTTATCCTTTGTTGTAATTAAACTTCTTTACCACTTATTAACATATGAATGATATAACCATGAAAGCATGAATCAACAACACATGAACAAAAACAAAATCGGCACACATAACACCAAGATTTTTACGTGGAAACCTGGTTAAGGGAAAAACCATGGTGGGGGTTAACCCACAAGAATTTATACTCTGTTAAAAGTATTACAAATGGGGAAGACACATGCCTTCAGGCACACTACCCAAAGCTCACTGCTCAAAGAGGCTCACTACCTACAAAATTAATTACAAGAGTTCACTAGAATGATTGAATTGAGAAACAACATCTAACAATGCAGAATTACAGTTCTGGTTATGCACAATATACTGACTTTACACACTTCATCTCTTTTTTGCTCTACTTCACTACTCTGTCATGATCCAGAGCTTAGATCTCTTCCCTTCACACTTGATTCTACTATATTTTGCACTCATCCCTTTATATTCGCACAACACCACACACAAATTCTTGAATCCATCGATCATATATATTCGCTACATGAGGTAACATCAACTGTAGTCGACTTTGAGAAAAAAACTGGAAACTATTTCAAGAGCACTGTTCTGTCAGATGAATCCATACACGCATATTAATGCAAACCAAAACTTATGCTTTCAAGTCACCTCACCTATCAGCCAACTCTCATAAATTGCTCAGCCAACCACTTCTCTTCATCCGCACAAGGATCAAACACCTAGTCAGTCTATTCTTTACCAGACTAAACTGTCTTACCAAAACTCGATACTCAGATGCTTGTATCTTACATTCCCTTCATCACCGGAGGCTAACATCTTGGATTTAGGTAGCTCTGACATCCCTTACCATTCCCTCAGATCCATAGCACAATGTGATTACCTGTGGAGAAATGCGGACTAATATGCTGAACCCTGTCAAATACTCTATTCTTTTCTCTTCGGACTTAGATAAATTTGCACTCTGACTTTTGGTATGATCAAATGATGTAATGCGGATGTGTAAGATAGATTTAGTTGCCATCAATGACAACACCTGACATGCCTAGTAGTGTCTCTTGCCAACAGAAAGAGGAACTTGCAAAGGAAAGATTACAAATGTGATTTGCAATCATCAGATGACATATCAAAAAGGTGCATACATTTCCTGTGTGAGAAATATGAAGATAAAGTATATTTATATTTATGATATTTTGGATAGGAGAGTTGGTCAGCAAAATTTTATGAAAGTTTTTGAATTTGGTCATATTGTTTTTTTGAGATGGAGATTCCTTTAGACAAATATTCTGGCTTTAATTTTCATACTTGGAAAATGAAACTAATGAATAAAAATTTATGGGGAATAGTAAGCAAGAAGGAAACACCACCTACAGATGCAAATAAGTTATTGGAATGGCTACTAGAGATGATAAATCTAAGACTATTATTGATCTCGCTATTTTTGACTTGGAATTACATCATATATATTTAGATGAATCATCAACATAAATTTTGGATAATGTGAATAAAATGTTTGGAGAAAAAGCAATTAATGCAAAATTTTCCTTAAAACTTCAACTATTCAGGTTCAAAATGGAAGATAGGATAACTATGTCAAATCACATAAGTAATTTGAGGTCTCTCATTAGGCAACTCGTAGAAGTCGAGGCTCTAGTAGATGATGACGATGCTAAAGCTATTTTGTTAAATAGTTTGCCTTCAAAATAGAATAATGTTATTTTTACACTTAGACAAATAACTTCTCAAACCTTAGAAGATATGATTTAACACTTTTAGCAAAAGAAAAGAGAACAAATGCATAAGATACATAAGTTGATTCTCCACAAGAGATTGCATTATATTCTCGAAGCAATAATAAAAGGTCAAGTACAAACAAAGGGGAAATTAAATGTTTTTACTATAAGAAAGGGGGTTACATGGCTTGGTCTTGTAGAACTCGAGCCAATGATAATCTTAAAGGAAAACTCAAAGACAAATCAAATGAAGTTAACTTAGCCTGTGTTGAGGATGAGGATCAACCAAATAATACTTTTAGGGTGATCCCACAATAGTGGGTTACACTTTTTGGCCAAACTTGACATTGAAATGAACATTTTGAACTAAATCTTCACTTTCAGATGCTTATAGCTGCCACACCGTGAGGAATTTGAAGATGATGCAAACTAGTGATTTGTGACATTTTGTTTGTAGATTCTAAATATATATTTTTTAAAATTTTTTGAATCAAATTACATTTCTTTTTCCATCTCCTTCAATAACTAGTTTTTAACAATAAACACCATTTTTAAAGAGTGATGTGTACTATAAAGCACATAACTTTTTTTCTATGAAGGATAAAATTTCAATTTTTTTGAATTTAGATTTGTAACTACGATATCTAGAGGATGCATTTGGTTTCATAATGTTATATTGAATTTTTTTAATTAAGTTTTGAATTCAAACCAATAACAATTTAGACATAGGTGTACTATAAAGAGCATAACTTTTTTTTATGTATCGGAATTCAATTTTTTTTGTTGGATCAAGGACATCAATACCAACAAGATAGATAATTTTTAGAATTTTTTTTGGTAATCTACTATTTTTCCACATGTGTAGAATAAAGAACTTGATTTTTGGTGAAAAAGCTATGTTTATTTAAACTAAAAAAATGTATAATAAAACCAAAATATATTAAAACTATACTTGATGGAGAGACCGTTTCGAGGACTATAATCCTGCAGTTGGGTTTGTCAAGTTGATTCCATTTTGATCCTCAACTTGAGCTTCGAAACCCAAAAATCTGCATAAAATTATAGTTGGAGGGGAGCAAGGGCAAAATAAAGGGTTTCAAATGAACACCCCTTCATTAGAACCCCCTGACACCCCTTCTAATGAAGGAGGGTTCTAATGAAGGGGT
Organism: Cunninghamia lanceolata; assembly: GCA_027924645.1. Taxonomy (NCBI): domain Eukaryota; kingdom Viridiplantae; phylum Streptophyta; class Pinopsida; order Cupressales; family Cupressaceae; genus Cunninghamia; species Cunninghamia lanceolata. Next base: position 2,564,983 of record BSBN01000923.1, read on the forward strand.
GTTAGTTTGAACCCCCTTATTTTTCCCTTATTTATTAAAAAAATTAGTTGACTGGGGATTTGAACAAACCCATGAGGAAAAGTGGGTTTGCTCAAACGGGGGTGTTTGAGCGAACATATTTATGTGTTCTAATGAACACCCCCGTTTGAGCAAACTCGTCCAAAAAAAAATTTTATGCCTGCACAATTTTTGTTCGTCAATAGAATTGTAACCCACTATTGTGGGATCACCCTAGAGTATACTCTCACCTTCAAAGCAGAGGGATGTCATCAAGAAGGTAGAACAGAGGCTCATCAATAAACTAAGGATGGTAAAAGGCCAACTAATGAAAGTAGGTTTTCTCTCCTACACTTTGAGCTTAGCTTAGACTCAAGAGGATATTCCCTAAGGTTAGATAACTAGATGAACAACTAAAAATTTGTGGCTAAACCCAACTCATTGACTTGGTTCCAAACACTGTCACTAAACCAAGAACAACCAGCCACCTATAGACCTCAATATAGTTGATTACACATCTTCCACATGCACCCATAGATCACAACATTTACATTCCCATAAGATACATACACTTGATATTTTCATACACAATGGCAAGATGTAGAGATACATGACATGATTCACAAAAGATTAAAATAGTTTTACATCACTTTAGATTTATCCCTAGTTACCGCATTGAATCATGAACCACATGAAAAACCTCAAACTAAACCTAGGCCTACAACTAACAAGACGAGGGTTTGATATTTGAAAAGTGTTTGATCCCTCACCAATATGGATAGGTGCCTACTCCAATGGACAATAGAGTCATAAAGTGTAAGGAGGAAAGAAAATATGTAGCAGAGGATCAATGGAACCAAACATATATTCACATACATATCACAAATAGATTTTAATGTGAGACATAATTAATAATCTAAGAAAGAACTACAATGATTCATATCCAACAAAAGGAAAGACAAATACAAAGCCTTGTATTAACTTAAATGTTGTCACACACTTTGAAACCCTGGTTACAATCATGGTAGTAAATGTGGCAAGGAAAAAAATATAACTGTGATTATACATTTGTCAAAATCATTAAAAACTCCCATGGAGACATACTACTAAATGCAGATTTGCTTTACAAATCCTTCCTACACTATGCTAAACACATCCCTTCACTTGTAGACCAGACCAACATTTTTTGATGTCTTAGAACCTCCATGAGTAGATGCATGGCCATAAAATTGATTCGAAGACTAACTCATTCTTCCTCTTTCTTCAGGTATATATATCATTTTCTCTTCACTACACCATGGGTAGGAAAACCATAAACATCGACCAACCTCCATTCTAGCTACATTGAAACCCACCAAGCTCCACCTACCTACAACTATAGTTTCTATGCATTCATGGCATGTAGGCATAGAGAAAACCCATGAAAACGCCCACACTTAACCCTTCACAATAGCCAACACATCAGCGTAACTTCAAAATTCCATTGCTTTTGCAAAGTAACACTGGCATGTTGGGGGTTTGGTTTAGTGTACCAATGCCACTTGAATATCTCAGCATCTTGATGAAGCTACATTATGCACTACAAACTAGATTAGTGCAACAATGCAACCTTAAAATTCCATCACCCTTGCAAAGCCGCATTGGCGCGCTGGAGATCCATCTTAGCACATCAATGTGACCCTTGGGCTCCTTGTAGTTTGGTGAAGATGTGTTGTGAGTTGTAGCCTTGTTAGCGCAACAACGTAACCTTGGGCTTCCATGGGATTCACAAAGTCGCGTGCACCAACACAACCTCGATGTTAGGATTAAGGTTCCATCAACCTTTGTAAATCCTTTGTAATTTATTATTCCTATTATTGTTTGTAAATCACCCATAAGGGATGAAAGGTTTCACCAAGTAGCTATCTTGTTTCAACCACGTGTTTGATCCTGGTACTTGACATATGTTGGTTATGGATCACATTTCATTCCGAGGGTGTAGGGGGGTACCCCCTTGTGGGATCTAGGGGGACCATCCCTTGTCAGGGGGTTTGAGGGTCGCATGCCCTGGCGAGGGTTCAAGGGAAGCACCCCCGAAAGCTACATTATATATATTTTCATTGTAAATTTGGACCGTTCATCATGAGATGGATGAATGCTTAATCTTTATTTGATGAACAATGAACAATAGTGAACGTATAAATACATGGACAATTATAGTTGAATAACAAGTAGTAATAACCAGTAGTAACTGACTACATAACCATCTAAACTTAATAATGTAATAATGTATAACTGCTACACTAACATTCCCTCCTTATTATATTGCTCTTATATAACAAGTCACTAAGGTGATTTTATTTCTAATGAACACCCCCCTTAAGGTGTACATTTAACAAATAGAACATATAACAAAAACAATCTAATTACACAAAATAAATACATATTCTTGAGAAGATTTTTCTTTGAAGAAATAAATCTTTAATTAGGTGGAACTCCATCAAGCTACCTATTAACCTTCAGAAGGGTGTAGTCGAGCCTGAATTCCCAAGTTCCCCGATTACCACCTCCCTCAACTCCTAAATCACAAATCCCCCAAGTTGTCTCATGACCCTCATAAGGGTATAATTCCCCATATCCACATAATTTCAAACTATTTGGGCAACAATCCATATTGAGTTCACCAAATCCCTTCCTGTCTTCAAAAGAGAACCTTTACAATACATGCATTCTTTAGTTCTATTAGCATGTAACATGCCACTTGTTCTACCAAGTAAAAACACATAAGTTTTAACTCAAGAGTAAATAAATCATGAATCCAATACACGAGTAATAAAAATTTTCCTTTCTTTTATTTGAAAAATACACATTCCAAACTTCCATTGCATAAATCAAATTTCCTTTTCTCAATTAAAGAATTGAATATTCATCTTTACAACTTTTTCATAATATACATACAAGCTTCAAGAGCTAACTAAAAAATAGATATACATATGATTGTATACTTGTCTGTCTTCAATATTCTCGGCCACCAACTGCATGAGGGGAAGCATCACTAAAGCGATTTACCTACAACCACCGACTAACTGCGGTCCCCTACACATTTACCAAACTAGTAAAAGGCCCTACCCTTCGACGAAGGGATTGGTATGGTAACTCCAAAAAAAATAGGCCTAATTTGAGCAAGCTATTGTGTCCTACATTAACTAGTACTATCATACTATGGCTACAACCATCAAGATATGAAATCCCTACTAGAAATACAAACCTGGATCACAGTGAACCTAGACAGTATAAACGTTAGCAATTTACACCACTTTGGCCAATTTTTTCTTGTCTCATATTCACCTACCCTTCTATCTCGATTGGGAAAGGCAACAATCCCTATACAAAAGTTATTCCCTTAATAAGCCCACTTAACAAATGCATCATTCTCTACACATAGGATATTCCCTTTCCCATAGAACAAATAAATCCCAGGAATATTCCTTCTTAACAATTACATCAAACTCTATTCTAGGTTATTCCCCCTCTTCCATGGATCACATATCCTAAGGTTAACCTAACCCAAGTTTCATCATGACACCTATGTCAAAATAACTCTACTTGCAAATTATAGTTTACTGTCTTTCCCCTTATACAAGCAACTGATCATACTCAAACTGATAAATATACATAAAGTCCCATATAGACACAAATCTCTATTACTAAGATGAATTTAACTTTCACAACATAATTTTTACTTAGATATATATAAATATAAAGTCTATTATATAATCAAGTTGATAATCACATTGATAAACAACAATGCATTCAACACAAAATGCCTTCAAATTAGAAAAGCATAATAAAAGAGAAATCCCCATGCCTGTGATATAAGCTCCCAAATGAATCAACAAGATTCCCTTGCTTAAGCTACTTCCAATGAACTAAAACCTCCTTCCAAGTAAAACAATTCTCCTTCTAAAGTTCCAAAACCTTTCCTCACAACTTCAAAGCAAAAATGGCAAAAACTCTCAATGCTAATTCAAAAATGAAAATAGTAGAGTAAGAATGCTCTTAGCAAAACTTGTGTGTATTCGAATGAGAGAGAGAGAGCTCCTCTAAATAGAATAATTTACAAAAGCAAAACAACAAACTTTCGACACTAACGCAAAACTCAAATTTGAAAAGAGAAGGCTCTTGATTAGAAAAAAGGTGTGGGTAAAAATAAGGGAGAGCACCCCCTATTTATAGTAAAAACCTAAGGAACCAACTCAAAAATGTCAACACAATGGTGACATTCTTAACAAAATCTAAAATTAGTAAAAATGTCGACACAATGGTGATATTCTTAACAAAAAAATCTAAAATTAGTTTCATAAAACTAAAACAAACTTTCTAAAAATAAAATAATGTTTTAAATTAAAAAAGCAAAAAAAAAATATTAATAATCGATATCCTAAGCACTAGCATAGGCTTAAGGATAAGCACGGTCCCTTAACACCATAACCCACGCGGGATCCTTGGGGAACATCATCAGAAGCATGTGTATTAAGCACTTTACGTGCTGCCACCAAAGTTTTAAGGCTTGTGTGCCTTATAAGGAAATGCCCATCGTGCATCGTGGGTGGTGATTCCCCCATAAAGGCCGCTTCTTCTAAGGAGCGCTCACCATATAACATGCCTTCTTATCTTTTTTTTTTAAACTTTATTACCTTTAATAAACATCTTCCCCTTTTAAGGATTACGTGCCTTTTTAAACTTATAACATACTTTTAAACTTTATAAGCATATACTTTATATATAATATATAATTATATATATATATATATATATTATATTCAATATATCAAATGGATAATATTTAATAAAACAATATCATTTTTCCAAAAGCATTAAAATTATTATTATTATTATTATTTAAAACATAGGAGTATAATAATAATATTATATTATAATATAGATGTGTATATATATATCATAAATCGTAAATAAAATCACTTATAACAATTATTCTGAAACTCATTTATCGCCATGAAATTCTCATAGACATGATTACGTTATCACCAATTCATCAGTATCTCGCAAATTATAAATAACTATATATATACATGTATATATATGTGTGTGTGTGTGTGTTTATAATAGTAATAACTATCATATATATATGCATAAATAGGTATATCGACTTCACTCAAAACCAAATAAACTCATGACCCACATACTGGCGACACATACATTGGTGACATGAACGGCAACCACATAAACACATGCATAACATAAAATCATTTCACGATAAAACTTTGTTTATGTAATCGTAAAGTTATCAACATGCAGATTAAATCACAGTTCTCACACGATCATCCAAACATGCAATCAAGATTCATAACATAGATTACTTACCACTACCCATTTTGACTCGACATAACCTAGGTCAAGATAGGGTTGTGAGTGTGTGATTGCTCAATATAGGTTTTACTAAGGTTACCAAACCAAATCCTTCTCCTGAGTGATACCTCCCCTCTTTTCTGGAGGGACAACCTGTTCCTGCATCCACTTAAATCATCGCCACAGTAGTTAGCTGATCAAAATATCATCATTAATTAACAATAACTACATTAAATACAAGACATTGCATTATTCTTTTTCTCATCATATTGCATTCAAGATAGATAACACACATAGATGCAAAGATTCATAAATACTTCAATTTTCAGAAAATATCCAATCTATAGTAAATGGATAAAAACACATATATAGATGCAGAAATCCATAATCACTCACTTTCAAAACAAATTAACCAATCTAGGTAAATAGTAAGTAGATAGAAACACATGGGGTGTAACACAACATAAAAAAGAAAGCACAAAACAAAACACAAAAAACATATAATCTTTTAAAAAGCACCATCTCCGATCAAGAAGCTGACTCGAGATGATGAAAACTCCTCCAACCTCCGATGCCACCAACCTCCAATAGTGAAGGCTTAAAGTACATATCCACAATACTTAAAGGATGAAAAGGATGATATCCTTCACTAGTTAGGGTAGATAAATGCCTAAGCAATAAGGAGATAAGGATGATGTTCCCTCTTCTACTTCAGGTAGACAAGATCTCAAGAAAAATAAGGAGTAGAATATGAACTTCAGTAACTTAAGAGTAGTCAAGGCTCCCAAGCTAATTAATCCATAGGGATAACTTAACACTACTTGAGATAGATAAATTCTCAACCGAAATGCAAGTTAGGGATAAAGGATGAAAAGATCTAGATTGGAATTTAACAATTTTGATTTGGGTTTCAAGGATAGATTTGATATAGATTGATAGGATGCAGTGGATGATAAGATCAAAATATCAAAGTTGGGCATCAATCCAAGTCGAAGAGGACGTTTGAAAAGATGGTGAATTTGGTGGATGGGGGATGAAGTTTGGATAAGAAATATGATAGGACAAGATTTGGATATGAAATATGGAAATGGCTTCAGAATGAGGTAGAAGATGGAGGATCCTAGGTCTATTATGCAATTTCCTAAACAATTTGATCAAATGTTGTAAGTTCAAAGGGTTGTTTTAAGGATAACCTAACAAAGGTGCTGATTTGCAGGTCAAAAGTGCTATTTACAGCTCAAAAGTGTGTGGATATGGTTCAAAAGTGCTCAGATATCAGGAAAGTGTGCCAAATGATAGTCAAAGGTGCATACTTATCTCAAAAAAGTGATGATTTATAGGACAAATGCGTTATTCTATAGTTTTTGGATGGTTTGAAAGCTTTTTGGAAAGAGATTTAAACAACCAAGAAAACATGATGGCCCACACAACTTTCAAGGTGTAAATGGTGCAAATGGTCCCTGAACATCATGGATGAAAATTACTTTTATTGGTCTTTCACATAAAAAAACATGCCAAACACTTTAGTATTGTTGGGTCCAAAAACCATAGGTCTAAAATCATGTTACAAAAGATCTAGGTTCTACTTGAAGCCATTTTGATTCCTCATCCAAAAATCATCCCCAAATCAAACATATATTAATCATCCCCAAATATCAAAGTCCAAATTTGAATATTTCCAAGTCTAGTCACATCATCATTTCTTTTTGCCAATCAACAACACATCTTTCTTCAAATCCCATAACATTTACCTAGGTATTTTCTTTGCATGCCACTCACAAGGTAGCAAACAAGAAGACTTATGGAGTCCAACTCTCACATTGACACTACTGGGAAGCCCATTGGAAAGTGGGAGAGAAATTGGGATGCCACCTCACCTCTTTATCCCAAGTGGTTATAAGGAAGATTCTTGACCATCTTCACCAAATGCACCCATCTTAGGACAAACCTCACAAACACCTTAAGATCTTTCCCCAAGGTTACAAGAATTCTCAGAAGATGCGGAATGCATGGACCTTATGCAACGTATGCTTATATCCAGTCCAAATAAGTATTTCCTCATGCTAGCTCAACATGGAGCTCAACTACCTCCGGATTATGACATCTCACATATAAAACCTCAAGATCTATTCAATCCTCCATCAACATCACAACCACCTAATTGATCCCACATCCTCCTCCTCTGCTAACACTAGTGTTATCCAATCCATTCCCATCAATATATCACAACCCAACATCTTATCTTATGCATCTTGTGATTGATAATTTAAAACAACTCTAAGAACCTAATAAGATATCACAATTACTCTAATTTCCTACTCAAATTCAAATCACCAATGAAACTAAGAAAAATACAGAAAACATGATTTATACGTTGCAAACTGATTTATCCTTTTCGCTCCATTGTCTCCTATCTTCTCAATGATCTTGTTGATAATGATATTGCTCTCTGAATTGTACTTCTTTGCTTTTCAAGATGACAACAAGATGAATGGAATTGTGGATTCTAATATGCAATGAGAACAATGCAAGCTATGCTAATGATGAGTATATAAAGCTAATGATAAAAGCCATGATATTGATAATGATATGAAGTTAGTGATATGCAACTATTGAGATTATGCAAATTGGGGGCCAAAGGCACGCTTGGATACTTGATGGAAATTCTGTAACATGTAAGTACTATAGCTCTTGTGATACAAAATGAAGGTGAGGAACTTGCTTTTATAGAGCAAGGAGGGCTCCAATCCAAGTGTCAAAAGATCCACGGTGTGAGAATAAGTCTCTTCACATGTATGGTCAAGATCAATTTGGTTGGGATGAGGGAGATAAAAGTGGAAGATGTTCCCACTACGATGACAAGGTGGAGGAATATGTGGAACCATAAGCCACCTGTCATGATGCTCACAAGGACCACTGAGACAAAGGTGGAAGACCATGAGAAGAACATGGAGGAAGGATTCCTTGGTTGTTGGAATGTGAGAGGGAATATAGGATTTAGAAGACAAGTGTCTTTAACCATGTTTGATGTTTGAGAAGAAATAGGGCACATGTTTGAGGGGATAAATGACTAATTAAATATTAAGAATATTTAATTATTGGAGCAACATGATAAGGTGTCCAATGATGTGTAAGATGACAAGGATGAGATGATGTTGATTTAGACATAGGACTTTGTCTTAGAGAGATTAATTAAATAATGATGATTATTTAATTAGATATGACATTCGAAGAATTTAGGAATGATTAATTAAATAAATTGATATTTTATTTAATTATTTGGAATAATAAGATAAATGTGAACCAAATAAATAAATTAGGATATTTATTTATTGATAGAAGAATAAGAATAAAATAAATATTAAAATATTTATTTAATTCGACTCGAGCCATTGTTATGTGTATACATTTTGCCCCTCTTTGAGTATCACATTGTTTCAAAGAATAAAATTTTCTGACTATGATACATACCCTAGTTTGCCCTTGGTATAGGTTTGACGATGATAGGATGCCCCCTCGAGAGATTGGTTGGGTTGGATTTGGCAAAGGGATGACGAACGATCTCACGATGTAGAAGAATTGACAACATGATCTACGGATGAAAAATTTGAGTGATGGAGAATGAAAAATGATGAAAAACATGGTTTGCATGTGCAAGGTCAAACACCTCCAGTTAGGGATCACTTGGCTATAAATAAGGATGTGATGTCTCTTTTCTATTCATTTGCACATTTGGCTTTTAGGGAGAGATTGTAGGGAGCCCTAGTGCATAGTAGAGCAGAGCAGTAAGTGAAGATGCAGAAGATTCTGATAGAGAACCACAGGTTCGAGAGGATCCGGTGATTTAGGCGACCAACAAAGTACGCACCCCCAGTATGTATGCCTTTAATTTTGGTTGAAGTGCATTTATTGTGGTCAAAATTTAGGGTCAAAGTCCACATTTTTGGATGCGCAGCAGGGTTTTTCCTATGCATTTGATAAGTATGTCTGCGCATATGTCTTGATTTCACGCATCTGATAGCTAAATCAGCGCATATGCAATTTTTTCACATTTGATAAAGTCTTGTGCATATAAAATAAAGTCATGCATGCAATCAAGGGTTCCGCGCAAATGCGTTATTTTGTGCATTTAACTAACAGTCCTGCACATTTAATTAGGTTGTGTGCAAGCAATTAGGGGTTTGACATATTCAGTTTGAAGTTCCGCCTACATGGTAAAGCTACACATATGTCGCTGGATTCAGCGCATATACCTGAAATCGTGCATACGATTAGGTCTTATGCGCATATGTCATAAAGCTGCGCTTTTGATAATCTAGTCAATTACTTAGCTAAATTGATTAAGTCGACATCTTGATCAATGTTGGCCAACTTATAGGTCATCTTTGAGATTGAGAGAATCTCAAAAGAGATGATAGGATATGTGACTGATAGGATAACTAGGTAATTGTTTTGATAGATTTGATAGAAATGCAGCTTAGTTGGTTGGTTAACGCACTTGTGTTGTTGATTGCAGGAGGAGCTAGATGATGTTTTGATGTCGCGGGAGAGATTTCCCATTACACAGATGCTATGACCATATTTGACCGAGACTGATCACTTGGTTCTTGGATCAGTTGGATTATGGTATGTTTTCTTTATGCCCAAGATTTAGGCAAATATGGGGTTGATGACTGCGCTGGGGGAGAGGTTTCATAGTGAGATAGGAACATTTCACTTCATGACTAGGGAGATGGCGGTGACATTGGAGGATGTGCATCAGATTCTACGGATTCTGATATAGGGAGAACTAGTGGAGTATGAGTCACACTCGGGAGCTGGATTGGATGAGTGCCATTGAGTGTTTGATGATGCAGATATTGAGGGGATAGAGATCAGCTGGGCTGATATGGTGGACTACTATGAGCCCCTGCCAACTATACTAGCAGGGTTGGTTGGAGGTGTGGTATTCTCAGACAGGAGATCACATGAATTTGCAGTTGGATGGGGGAGGATTTTGGAGACGATGATATCTTAGGGGACACGCTTTTCCTAGGGTGTGTACATACTTGCACATTTATACCATGATCTTCATCAGTTTGTATATGACAGAGCCACAAGTCTATCGGCGAGAGTGTATTTGTTACAAATTTGGGCATGGTGCCACATAGCGATCACATAGTCGATAGGGATGGGAGTTAGAGGCAGAGACAGACCATACTCCTACATGTTTCAGGAGAGACTTTCCCAGCCCAAGCTGGGAAAGCTTGAGTATTAGCAACATGCATTGGATAATGTGGACACAGTTAAGTGGCGACCTTACTTGGATTGTGAGGCATGGGATGAGGATGCTGCAGAGTTACCATATTATTTTTAGATGTGGTGGTTGATAGGGAGGACCCGCTACATTTTAGAGCAACATATCATCTCTCGTGTGCTCCAACAGTTTGGCAGGGTCTAGGGGATGCCCTAGGGTACTGCTATATTTGCTCAGATGCACAAGGAGCGTCCATTGTGGGGTCATGTAGCATCATATGAGTAGGCGAGGACTAACTTTTTATAGATTCCATACCAAGTGTGGGATTTGTGGCGGCACATTGTGGATGTGGGGATGAAGGCTGATTACGCTGCACACTTCATAGCTCATCCATTTCCTAGATACTATGGACCTAGGGAGCGGGCTCCTAGACTAGAGGATGTAGATGAGGGGGATGATGACACTCCATGATAGAGGAGAAGGCAACAACGAGGTGGGAGAGGTGGTCGAGCTGGTGGGGATGATGGTGGTAGAGGTGGCGGAGGTGATGATGGAGATGGTGGAGGGGATGATGGAGGATAGAGGAGGGTGAGACAAAGAGTGGAGAGGGCACCACAGGTATAGGTTCAGCCTCAGGTCTAGGCATAGATATAGGTACAGGTGCAGGTGCAGGCACAGGCTCAGGATGGCAAGGCAATGGTAGCATTGCAAGCCCAGGTGGCTCAGCTTCAGGGCCAGGTTGGACAGAAGCACCAACACATTATCTAGCTACAGGGGGATGTGAGGACTGCTATACTAGAGCGAGATACTGCTATACAAAGATACACTAGAGAAGAGGCCCTGCTACAGTAGGTACAACAAACTGCAACATAGGGTCCCATTGGGTAGACTGTTTCAGAGATGGTCTGAGCTAGTTAGGAGATTTTTTACTAGAGATCCCTATATGAGCAGGTAGTGCCCCTAGAGCATAGAGTGGATAGCTTTCATCTGAGTTCACGCAGTAGATCCAGGCAGACACTATCTGAGAGGGGAGGAGTTATGGGGCCACCACCTCCTCATGGGCCACCAGGGATAGGGCCTTTAGGTCCTCAACCTCAGCCTCAGTAGCCAACACCTTCCAGAGGTAGTACTGCATAGACATTGTTGAGACATGTATCATTTTGTATCGTTTGTATACACATTATTTTTGACAGCTCGAGATACACTTTTATGATATCATTGTATAGTTGGACATTATTATTATTATTTTTTATGATGATCTATATGAGTTTGATGGACTATATTATGCATGTGTACTTATGGATGGATGTTATCTATACTATTGATGGATGTTATCTATATGATGGATGTTATGATTGTGCTTATATTTGATGCTTCTAACCTTTTGATTCTATGACGATGCTTCTATGATGCACATGATGACTTATATCTATGTGTAATGTTATGTGCAATGATTCTATATGCTTATAATTTATGATGACCTAATGCATATGTTGATGACTTCCTAAATGCAATACATGATGTTTACTTTTCTACTTATGATGATCTAATATGCTATGAAAATGATATCTATGTTATTTGATTTTTGATGATAACAAATGTTATGCATGAGACCTATGTGGATAATTGACATCACTATCATGATCTAAATGTTTTAATGTAACTAATGCACTTTAAATGATATGAACTTATGATATGTAAAATGATTTGATGATTTGTTTTTGTTATGCTAAGTATACTCAATCATAAATGAAAGATCACTTAGAAGAATTATACTAATGATTTGGATATGGTGAATAACTTAGAAGAATAATTTGGATGAATTAAATAAATGATTTGAATCTTAAGCCACTTGGTAAATGGTATTTATGGAATGCTTATAAATGAAATGAAATGCAACCCTAATATGTACAAATGAGATTTAGCCATCTTGTATGCAAAATATTTGAAGTAATTTTTTCATCATTGAGCTTTTAAAATGTTGTAAGGAAATACAAGCATCTAGGTATAATTAAACCATGATGACCTGGGTATCTCTTACATGGATTTTGATTTAGCAAGTTAATACAAGCATCTAGGTATAATTAAACCGAGATAACCTGAGTATTTCTTGCATGTATCAATAGACAAGGATTGCACTCTTTCATGCTTAGACCCATAATGTCATCAATGATCTTTTGTTGATCATGTCGTTAGACAAGTCATCGCATTATTAAAGATTTAATCCACAAACAACAAACAAATGAAATAATTGATGAAGGGGGTAAATCACAAAACACACAATAACAGATATTGAACACAGCAAATAGAACTTTCTTTTATTGAACTAAGCAACTCATTACATTACAGAAGCTCAATTACAATCAGAGGATAAATCCTCTACTGGCTGCAACACATTATAGTTTTCCCACCTATTCTTGACTCCACACTGGCCCCCTTGACTCTACTACTGCCCAGGGTTCCCAAAATAGTCATAAATAGCACTTTTTGGCGGCCTCCAGCTAAATTTCAAATTTTGCAACTCCCTCCAAAAGTAGGTCAACTTCTGGGAAGCATAACTTTTGATCCGAGTGTCTGATTGACGAACCGTTTTAAGCACCGGAAAGCTTGCAATGTAAAATCTCACGTTAGAAATTTGTAAATGGATTTCTGTTAACTTTTTGAGATGTTATGAGAAGTTTTAGTGCCTCATATCTCGTTCCGTATATTTTCAGGGGCTTTTTGGAAAACAAAAACTTTAATATTTTTCAGCTCACAAATGATCTTTACCCGATTCCTTCACCAAAGGTCTTATATTTCCATTATGTAACTTTCTGGAAGTTTTTGCTTCATTATGTGCCCAAATGCAAACTTTCTAAAAATAGCAGGTACACTTTCCTAAATAGGCAGGTCGCTATTTTTAGCAGTTTTGGAAAAACTAAAAGTCCTACATTATTATTTTGGATATTATGGAACCAAAAACACTAATTATGGGAAGAAATGAGAACAACTACAATGGTTTTGAATTAACTTCTTTTTGGGTGATGCAAGATTGCCCTTCCACCTCTAGATGCTCCTGCATCAGACACCCAGGGTAATTTGAGAAGTGACCCTGTCACGTCTCAGGTGTTTGTGTGAGGAAAACCCAAATGGTCAACCTCTGCCTTAGACAACCAAGAAGAATCTTCAACAGGCCTTCCTTTCCATTTCACTAGATATTCTTCATATTGATTGTTTCGAGTGCTCCTTCCCACACGGCTATCCAAAATCTCTTCTATCTCCTCTGTTGAAGTAGATGCCAGAATACTCCACTACACTTCTGTTGGTCCATCCTCTGTTCCACCTTCATGATATTCTGATAAATCAGCAATGTTGAAAACATGAGAAATATTGATCCCACTCGGCAGCTCTACCTCATATGCATTTCCTGAATCATGCTTCTTCATGATTCTGCATGGTCCAAATTTCTTCATTTTCAATTTATTGTATGTTCCAACTGGGAACCTTTCTTTTCTCAAGTGAACCATGACTTCATCTCCCACCTGGAACTCCTTATACCTCCTCTTCTGATCTGCCTTAGCCTTGTACTGAATATTCATCTTATTAATGTGCTTTCTCACTTCTTCATGCAATTTCTTCAAATGTTCTGCAAAGTCTTCAGCTTCAGCACTTGTCTTTTCTCCATTATCCAGCGTCCTTAACTCAGAAGTATTTCTCAGGTGATTACCATATACAATCTGGAATGGTGATTTACCAATACTCCTATTGATAGAATTGTTGTAGGCAAATTCTGCCTGTGGTAAAATTGAATCCCATCCCTTGGGCTTATCTCCTACTAAGCATCGTAGCAGGTTACCCAAACTCCTATTCACCACTTCTGTCTGTCCATCAGTCTGTGGATGGTGTGCGGAACTGAACTTCAAGTCTGTCTTCAACTTCTTCCACAATGTCCTCCAGAAATAACCAACAAACTTGGTATCTCGGTCTGAAACTATGCTTTTTGGTAGACCATGTAGTCTCACCACTTCCCTAAAAAATAACTCTGCAATATGAACAGCATCATTAGTCTTCTTACAAGGAATAAAATGTGCCATTTTTAAGAATCTGTCCACCACCACAAAAATAGAATCATGTCCTCTCTGTGTCCTTGGTAAACCAAGAACAAAATCCATGCTAATATCATCCCATGGCTTCTTCAGTACAGGTAATGGTTGATACAACCCTATATTCTGACTTGTTCCTTTTTCCATCTGACACACTCTATAACTCTGCACAAATTTCCTCACATCTTGTTACAACTGCGGCTAATAATAATTTTCACTGACAATGGCAATGGTCTTATCTCGACCAAAGTGTCCAGCTAACCCCCCACTATGCTTCTCCTTAATTAGGTTCTCTCTCATGGTACTCCTTGGAATGCACAATTGGCTTCCTCTAAACAACATGCCATCTTGGATTATGAAATCCAACCATTTTGTTATGTCCAAAGTAACAGGTTCCAAACAAGCTTTCCAAGCCTCTACAAAATTTGGATCTTCAGGATACAAACTTTTGAGTTCATCAAACCCAACAACCTCTATCTTCATTACTGTCAATAAATTTCACCTTTTGCTCAAGGCATCTGCAACCTTGTTGGACCTCCCACTCTTGTGCTTCAAAACAAAAGTATAACTCTGCAAAAACTCAACCCATTTTAAGTGCCTTTGATTTAACTTTCCTTGACTATTAAGATACTGCAAAGCCTGATGATCAGTATATAAAACAAACTCTTTTGGCAACAAATAATGTCTCCATTTCTTCAAAGCTTGGACTATTGCATAAAACTCTTGATCATAAACAGAATACTTTTTCTTGGCATCATTAAGCTTCTCACTAAAATAGGCAATGGGCTTACCTTCTTGGCTCAAAACAGCTCCTATAGCACTACCGCTAGCATCACAATCTACCTGAAATACCTTATTAAAATCTGGAAGTGCCAAAACAGGCTATTCTACAACTTTCTGCTTCAATGTGTCAAAGCTCTTGTCTGCTCCTTTAGTCCATCTAAACTCTTTTATATCCCCTCTCATTGTCTCAGTTAAGGGTGCACAAATGCTACTAAAATTCCTGATAAACTTTCTGTAAAAACTTGCCAAACCATGAAAAGATCTTACCTCCGTTGCACTCCTTGGCATAGGCCATTCAATGATAGCCCTTACTTTTTCTGGGTCCATCTTGAGACCTTCCTCTGAGACAACAAATCCCAGGTATACCAACTCCTTCTTTGCAAAACTACATTTCTTCAAATTAATCAGCAACTTCTCTTCCCTCAACTTCTCTAGAGCTCTTCTGATATGCATCAGATGCTCATCCCAAGTCTTACTAAAAATCAAAATATCATCCAAATAAACAATAACAAAACTTCCCAAAAATTCTTTCAGTACCTCATTCATGAGCCGCATGAATGTGCTCAGTGCATTGGTTAGCCCAAATGGCATGACTAACCACTCATACAAACCTTCCTTTGTCTTGAAGGCTATCTTCCATTCATCTCCTTCCCTGATACGGATATGGTGATACCCACTCTTCAAGTTAATCTTCGTGAAGTACTTGGCTCCACTCAAACAATCCATGATGTCATCCATTCTTGGCAAAGGAAATCTATACTTGATCGTTATCTTATTGATGGTTCGAGAATCTGTACACATCCTCCATTCTCCATCCTTCTTTAGTGCTAGTACTGCAGGTACCGCACATGGACTTAGGCTCTCCCTTATCAGTCCATTTCTCAACAACTCATGAACTTGTCTATTCAGCTCTTCATTCTCTATAGGGGTCATTCTATGGGCTACCTTGTTTGGCAAACTGGCTCCTAGTATCAAATCCATTTGATGACTTATCTTCCTTACTGGTGGTAAACCTTCTGGTACATTATCAGAGATAATGTCCTAGAACTCTTCCAACATATCTGAAACTTCTACAGGTACATCTTCACATTTCTCTTGACTAATCTTAGGAATCAATGCAAAGCAATGACGCTCATGCTTCATACCCTCCAAAAATTTCCTACCATCTACCAAGAAAATTCTAGCAGTACTACATACCTTTTCTTCCACCTCCTTCAAGGGCTTCAACTTATGACAAACTCCATCTTTGTTAGGGAATATGTGTTTACACGGCCATCATGGACAGCACTCCTATCATACTACCACGGCCTCCCTAACAGCATATGGCATGCATCCATCGGTATGATATCACACAACACCTCATCATGGTAGTCACCAATCTTGAACTTCACTAAGCACTGCTCATTGACCAAAACTCTATGGTCCTTTTGCAACCATGCAATCTGATATGGATGTGGATGTTTTCTTCTTGTCAACCATCTCCTCTGAAACAAGATTATCAGTGCTTCCACTGTCAATAATAATATCACAACACTTACCTTCACATTTGCACCTTGTGCGGAATAAACTCTTCCTCTAATTGGGTTCTCTCTCCTCATTCAACAAAGTTCTTCTGACAACTAGGGTTTCTCCCCTTTCAGCGTCTTCAGAATGCTCAGACTATGCATCTTCATCTACATGTGCAACTCGTGCATTACCTTCAGGTCTTCTATTCATCCTTCCTTGATGTTGCAGACATTCATATGCTCGATGCCCTTCTTCTCCACATTGGAAACATGTTCCTCTGAAACCTCCTCTTCCAGGTCCTTGCCCAGGTCTACCTCTTCCTCTTCCTCTTTGCTAACCATTGTTCTGGTCATGAGGGTGGTAGGTATTGTCACCTCTCTGATTTCGACTGGTGCCAGCTTCTTCACTTTTCTTTGCATCTTCATTTCGGCCCCCATAGGGTCTTCCACTAGTCCTTCTGCCTTGACCTCTTCCCCTTTGCTTGCTGTCAAATCTTTTATTCAGCTTCTCTTCCACCTTCAGGGAAAACTGGTACGCATCTTCTATGGTGATCATTCTGACTAGGCTCAACTCCTCTTGAATACTCGGCCTCAACCCATTAATGTAACGGGCTACCTTCTCCTTGTTGGGCTCTGCATGGCCTATCCTAATAGTAATTTTATAAAACTCTTCTGTATACTCCTTAACAGACTTGTTACCTTGCTTCAGTCCTTGCAGCTTCTTCAGCAACTCCATCTCATAGTCCACAGGAATGAACTGCTTCTTTAGTTTCTCCACCGTCCGATCCCATCTAGAGATCTTTCCTTTTCCTCTTCTGTTTCTCTCTAATTAGACCTCCTTCCACCAAATATTGGCGTGGCCCTTCAACTTTGTTTTTGCAAACTTAACCCGATCTGGGTCCTCCACATCTTCATACTCAAAATACTCCTCCATGTCATTGATCCAATCAATAAGCTGTTCTAGATTCAAATCTCTAGAATATGTAGAAACTTCGATCCTGGGCCTCTTTCTGATCTTTGAAATGGCCCTCAACAACCTAACTTCTGCAGGATCTCCAGCAGCTTCTTGTTCTTCCTCAAATAGTTCTTCTTCATCTTCACCTTCACTTTCTTCTCTCGTCCTTGGCTCAAACCCTCTTCATAACTCCTCTTGCAATGCATCGATTTGCCTTTGTAGGGCTCTAAAACCCTCTTCTGTCAAAGCATTCCTCCCAACATGATTTCTTCGTGGAGGCATCTTGGTCTCTACAGCAAACCCACAACCTCAGGTCCTAGTGCAAACTGCCTCACGATCGGTGATCTGTCTACACACTCAGGAACCCTCGCTTTGATACCACTTGATGAAGGGGGTAAATCACAAAACACACAATAATAGATATTGAACACATCAAATAGAACTTTCTTTTATTGAACTGGGCAACTCATTACATTACAGAAGCTCAATTACAATCAGCGGATAAATCCTCTACTGGCTGCAACACATTACAGTTTTCCCACCTATTCTTGACTCCACACTGGCCCTCTTGACCTACTACTGCCCAGGGTTCCCAAAATAGTCATAAATAGCACTTTTTGGCGGCCTCCAGCTAAATTTCAAAATTTGCAACTCCCTCCAAAAGTAGGTCAACTTCCAGGAAGCATAACTTTTGATCCGGGTGTCCAATTGATGAACCGTTTTAAGCGCTGGAAAGCTCGTGATGTAAACTATCACGCTGGAAATCCGTAAATGGATTTTTGTCAACTTTTTGAGATTTTATGAGAAGTTTTAGTGCCTCATATCTCGTTCTGTAAATTTTTAGGGGCTTTTTGGAAAATAAAAACTTTAATATTTTTCAGCTCACAAATGATCTTTACCTGATTCCTTCGCCAAAGGTCTTATATTTCCATTATGTAACTTTCTGGAAATTTTTGCTTCATTATGTGCCCAAATGTAAACTTTCTAAAAATAGCAGGTACACTTTCCTAAATAGGCAAGTCGCTATTTTTAGCAGTTTTGGAAAAACTGAAAGTCCTACATTATTATTCTGGATATTATGGAACCAAAAACACTAATTATGGGAAGAAATGAGAACAACTACAATGGTTTTGAATTAACTTCTTTTTGGGTGATGCAAGTTTGCCCTTACACCTCTGGATGCTCCTGCATCAATAATCATGCCCCATCATAGCTCCTCTAGTCTTGGACATCCTTGAGTAGCATAAGAAACATGATAACAAAAAATCAAGACCCAAGACTTAAACTTATAATAGCCATCAAATCTTCTTGCCATAGATATATTTTCTTGCCATGATAACAGATATAACCATCCTGATAGTTTAGGCACCTTGTTTATCTGACACAAGTTAATGTATTACGTCAAGTTTTTGTTGAAAGGGTTTATTTGTAGTGTTGCATGTTGTCTGGAGATAATATCACGATCCGGATTGTTATCCTCTGAGATTGTGACATTCAAGAATATGATTCTATAACTAGGTCGAGGATTTTTCCCCCACTCAAGTAAAGGATCTATTTATTATGGATGAAACATATGGATGAACTGATGGTAGACTCGATGTGATGGCCCCAAAGGGACTGACCTAGTGCCTCAGGGGCTCATCGATGATGGCCTTGCCTATGTGATAGCTTAGAGAGGACATAGTTCGATAATGAAAAGTGACACTGGTGATGGATGAATGGATGGAATGTAACAGATTATGGTAAGATGAGAGGTATGGATGGATGGGAAGCCTCAGGGGCTCATCAATGATGGCCTTGCCTACATGATAGCTCAAAGGCAACGTAGTTTGACAATGATACTAATGATGGGGTCACGACAAATGACAAGATGGATGAAGGATTGGATGGATAGCCTGATGTGATAAGGCGGTAAGGGTGAGCGAACAATAAGCCATGATAAGTATAGGTATGGATTTTGATGGATGTGGAATAAAAGATGGATGAAGACCGAAATCCTACAAGATGGAGGAAGCAGTTTATCATAAATAGCGCTTGTTTCCAGGTTTTCACCACTTGATTTTATTTGCACCATTTTTTTTAATGTTTTTTATTCCCTTGCATTGGGGTTTTAGGTATAAAACTTGCAAAGATGCATATTGTTGATGGGATCATTCAATAGTTCACCTTTTGATGTTACTAATTGATAGGCTCCTAATCCATAGGCAACAATAATTACATAAGGACCAAGCCAGTTAGGTTTAAACTTGCCTTTCTTATCCCTATCCTACTAATTTATGGGATTTTCCTTGAGAACTAGGTCACCGACTTGAAAGACTCTAGGTTTTACTCTATGCTTGTAGCTTCTTGACATCCTTTGTTGATAGGCTTTGAGTTGATTAAAGGCATTTTGTCATCTTTCCTCCAACAATTCTAACTCCTAAAGTCTGGAAACCTAATACTCTTCATCAATTATTAGACGTTTCAACGATACTCGCAAGGATGGTAACTCGACCTCGATGGGCAAGATTGCTTCAGAGCCATAAACAAGGGCATAGGGTGTTGCACATGTGGGTGTGCGGATACTAGTACGGTAGGCCCATAGAGCAGGATTTAGTTGGATGTGTTAATCACGACTGGCATCATTGACAATCTTCTTCAACATTTTCAAGATGGTATTATTAGATGCCTCCACCTGACCGTTTCCTTGGGGGTAGTACGGTGTGGAGAAACGGTGTTGGATATGGAATTTGTCACAGAGCTCTTTGACATCCTAGTTTTTGAAAGGTCTTCCATTATCAGTGATAATGGATAAAGGAATGCCATAGCGGCAAATGATATAATTCAAGATGAATGAGACAATTTGCTTGCCTGTGACATTGGTTAAGGGTACGGCTTCAATCCACTTAGTAAAGTACTCAGTGGCGGTTATTATGAATTTATGGCCATTGGATGATGAGGGATGGATCTTACCCACAAGGTTGATTCCCCACTGACAAAAAGGCCAAGGAGTCGTTAAAGGATGAAACTCTTGTGTTGATGCATGTATTAGATTTCCATGAATTTGACATTTCTTACACCTTTTCACAAAATGAGAAGAGTATGTTTCCATGCTTGGCCAATAGTATTCCATACACAAAAGTTTCTTAGCCAAGGTAGGACCACTAGAGTGTGTTCCGCAAATGCCTTCGTGAACTTCCCTTAAGGCGGTTTGATATTCCTCACTTTCTAGACACCTAAGGAGAGTACCATCAAGACCTCATCGATAAAGAGTATTGGAAATTATGGTATATCGAGTGGCTTGACGATGAAGGTTCTTCATTGATTATTGGATAAACTAGGTGGTAAGGTGTTCTCTTTCAGATAGGTATAGATATTTCTATAAAGGGGGGAATCAGATCCTACTATGTGGCATATGATTCTTGTTTCAGGGATATTGTAAGTTGGATTAGACACTGGCTCCACTAAGAACTCATAACGTGACTGATTTTCTAGTATTTCAAGGAGTGATGAAATGGTTACCATGTCATCTATAGCTTTGTTCTCCAATCTCAGTATTTATTCAAAGGAAATCACAAAAAAATATTCTTTGAAGTCATCTACCATACGCTTGTAAGGTATTAAATTCTCATCCTTGGTTTGATAGTCATCATTTGCCTGATTTATGACTAGTTGTGAATCTCCATACACATGAAGCTCTCAAACTTTCCATTCTACAGCCATTTTGAGGCCAATGACCAATGCCTCATATTCTGCCACGTTGTTGGTACAAGGGAAGAGTAGTCTATATGATTTCAAGATTGTATCTTCTTGAGGTGTGACCAACAAAATGCCTGCTCCTGACCCATGCTGAGTGTAAGATCTATCAAAATAGAGTTTCCATGCTTGGGTTGTTATGTTGAAGATGGCTTCATCTGGAAATTCAAAGCTTAATGGATTGTCATCATTCAATGGTGCATCTGCTAACTGATCCACAATCACCTAGCCTTTTATAGCTCTTCTTTTCAAATATTCAATGTCAAACTTGCTAAGAATTATTACCCACTTTGATAGTCTACCTGTCAGAGTAGCCTTGCTAAGTAAATATTTCAATGGTTCTATCTTTTCTACTAATTTGATTGAATGTGTGAGCATATAATGTCTTAGTTTTTGGGATGCAAAGACTACAGCAAGGCATGCTCGTTTAATAGGCATGTATTGTAGCTCATAGCCTGCCAGTGTCTGACTAATGTAGTAAATAGCCCATTCCTTTCCTTCATAGTCATGTTGTGCTAGTAGAGCTCCAAAGGCTGTTGGTGTAGTTGAAATATAAAGCAAAAGTGGTTTGCCTTTGATTGGTGGCATCAAGATAGGTGGATTCATCAAATACTCTTTCAGGAGTTGAAAGGCTTGCTCACACATCTCATCCCATCTGAAAGGAATGTTCTTGTGCAAGAGATGAGTAAATGGATGACATTTGTCGGCTAATTGTGAGATAAACTGACGGATAGATTGTAACTTTCCTTGCAATGACCTTAGTTGACTGATATTTCTAGGCAGTCGCATGTCCATTATTGCTTTCACTTTGGCCGGATCCACCTTGATTCCATTGGCTGAAACCATATATCCTAAAAGCTTGTCGAATGTAACTCTGAACACACACTTCTTTGGATTCAAGTGAACGTTGAATTGCTCTAGTCTCTGAAATATTTTATCTAATACTTGCAGGTGTCCTTCTCTTGTGAGTGATTTGCCTAAGATGTCATCTACATAATCTTCCATGATGGTGTGCATCATGTCATGGAAAATTGTGGTCATTGCTCTCTGGTAGGTTGCTCCTGCATTTTTTAGTCCAAATGGCATCACGTTCCAGCAATATGTACCCCATGGACATGTAAAAGTGGTCTTGTGTTGATCTTCTGGTGCTATTTTGATCTGATTGTAGCTAGAAAATCCATCCATGAGAGATAACATAGTATGCCTTGCTGTCAGGTCCACAATGATGTCGATATTAGGCAAAGGAAAGTCATCCTTGGGGAAAGCTTTATTCAAATCCTTCAAATCATTGCAAAGTCTGATCCTTCCATCTGGTTTTGAGATAGGAACAATATTGAAAATCCATTCTGGATAGTCAATTGGTCTGATAAACCCAACATCCAACAACTTCAATTCTTCTTTCACTAGCAGTGCTATATGCGGATGCATCTTCCTTAGCTTTTGTTTAACTGGTTTAGCTCTTGGAGCTAGTGATAGATGATGCATTATGAGATCTAGATCAAGTCTAGGCATATCTGCATAGGACCAAGAAAAATTAATTTGTTTCTGTTTGAAGAATTTGATAAATTCTATCTTTTCTTGCTCAGATAAAGACTCTGCTAGATGGATTATCTTTGGATTGTCTTCTGTACCAATGTTGATAGGTTTTGATGGTGCTGTCAAAATTGAGGACCTCTCCTAATGTGTTGGGTTGGGGAGAGTGTCAAGCCCTTCATCCTTTGGCACCTTAGAGAGGTTTTCACCATTAGATACGCCCTTTATTTTGTCTTTTTCATGATCTAATACTGCCGCAAAGCGGTTTTCACCATTAGATCTATTTTTTATTTTTATATTTTTGTGGCTAAAAGGCTTGGCACTCTCTCCAAAATAAGCCACATCATTCAATTCTATAGTGAAGCCAGCTTTATGATCTTCTGATGGTAAGTGATCCCTTAGTTCTAGATAGTCAATAATAGCATTGTCATTTTCAAAGGTATCTAGTTCGGGGGCCTCTTGTAATTCCCAATCTATAAGTTTAGGATGTACTAATGGAAGAGGATCATCAAGTTGGTCTAACTCAAGGGAAATGATTGTTAGGACAGAGGAGTTGTCTAGGTTTGTGGGGGTATTTACAAGGTCTAAAATAGTACTCTCCTCAGTATTATCTAGCAAGTGTGACATCTGACCTTCATCTTGAAACTCACTCTCGATATTATGTGAATCAAACTCTAGAGGTCTAGACCTCGAACTTTGTCCCTTATGGTATGCATTTGTTGAGCTATATGTTTGAACCACATCAATACCTTTATCTTCACAAGATAGCTTTGAAAGACTATCCCATTCTCATTCATTAGAGTCTGTCTCACTTCCTTCTTGCAATTTTTGAATCTGCTCCACTAAGTTGGTGGTAACCTTTTCCTTGTCTTTTCCTTTGTACCTGAGCCTTGTAGTGTCTTAGGATGATAAGGAAGAAGGTTGTATGGGTTCCATGATACCTTCTTTTCTCAAGCTTATGGGACTATGATCATCATATCCCATTCTCTGCAAGATAGTAAAACCTAGGCCATATTGTTCAGTTTGTAATTGGGGTTGTTGATCTTGTGGCTTAGATTCACTATCTTCTTCTTTGTATAGCCATTGAAGGACATATTTCTCATCACTTTCATCTGAAAGATTACCCCATTTGATAAAAGGACCTTTTGGAGTCTTCAAAGACTGTTGTTTGGTCATAGATGGTTTGCCATAAGACTTGGGTGATAGGGATAGTTGTGCAAGACAAAAGGTTTGTTCAATGGAATACTCTCCTATCCCTTTATCTTTGAGCTTGAATTTTAGTTCGGTGGTTTTGGATGTAGAAGGTATTGAACTTGGGTCAACAAGGGCTGTAGAGGATGACCTTGCATGGTTGGTAGGTATGACAACTTCAAGCTTTGGTTTGATGGTGTTGCAGTATTGGAATGGATCAAGATCACCTTGGCTAGTAATCTCTTGGCCATTGTAAGGGAACTTTATAGATTGATGATAGGTGGATGGTACGGCCTTCATCGCATGTATCCAAGGTCAGCCAAGGAGAATATTGTAGGCTAGTTCCATGTCAAGTACTTGGCAAACCATGTCTTTCTCTACTGGTCCAACTCGTATTGGCAAAACAACAATGCCTTTAGATGTCCTTTCTTCATCATATGCCTTGATTGTGAGCTTCTTCTTTGGATCAACAACATTCTCAGAGAACCCCAATGCAAGGATTAATTTTAGTGTGCATATATTTAAACCTTCCCCTCCATCTAAAAGGACCTATTTTATTTTGTGTTTGTGAATGAGGGCTTCGATGTGAAGAGATGCATTGTGAGGTTGGGTAATGGACATGTCATCTTTTTCGGTAAAAGAAAGGAAGTGGGGGGTAGTGAGATGTCCTACCATGGCTTTAAATTTCTCTTGGTCTAAATTGGTTGGCACGATGGTTTCCAATAGAGCCTTTTCTAGGATGGCCTTATGGGATGGTGAAAGATGCAAAAGCTCCAAAATAGATATATGTGTGGGTGTCTTTTGGAGTTGGTCTAGAACATTATACTAGTTGGATACAGAAGATGGTTTAGGTGGAGACCCTTGGAGAGTAATCTTTCCACGACAAGTGGTAACATTACAATTAGGCTTGTTATTTATAGTAATCACATTTACATGTGAATCACTTTCAGAAATGTGGTTAACGGTATATTCATATGATACATTTGTGTAATTGGCATTGTTACCACCATTATTGTTTTGTTTAGAGGGACCTCCCTTCTCATAGTTAGGGAGCGGATTCTTGAATGCCATATGCTCATCATTGGATGTATGTCCATCAATTGATATATCTCCTTGATCTATCAAGTCTTGGATGTTGTTTTTCAATCGTTGGCAATCGTTGGTTTTATGACCTTTGCTTCTATGGAATTCACAAAAGTTGGAATCTTTCCACCAAGAGGGTTTGAGATTGGGTTCATATTCTCTTACCGTAGGAAGTGTTATGAGGTTGTTTTCTATGATCTTCCTTAGGGAAGATTCAATTGATACCCCTAATGGTGTAAATTTTTTGTGAGGAGGAAAGTTTGTTGGTCTTGGTTCATTGTTTGTGGGTTTGTTTGGAGTAGTATTGTTGTGTGGACTTGATAGATTTAGAATAGGTTGTTTTGGTGTCGTACGTTTTGCATCTACAACTCCGTCATTTACAATGTTCTTGTTTTTAGTCCAAAACCTCGATTTATCCATGTTGTTTCTTGAACTAGGGACATCCTTATGTATTTTTATTTGTCCTTTAGCTATCAAAGCTTTCTCTATAAGTAATCCCATTCCAACGATCTTACTAAAAGAAGTAGGACATTGGATTTGGATTTGATAGCTTGATTCGGTGTTCAAGTTATGGATAAACATTTCAATCATTTGCTTCTTGGGGAGGTGGTAAGGACATTTACTTGCAAGTTGTCTCCATCTTTGCAAGAAAGTGGTGAAGGATTCTCCACCCTTTTGTTTTTTTTTGCATAGATCTAACATTGAAATTTCGTGTTCAATGTTATAGGAGAAGTGTGTCACAAACTTGTCCACTAGTTCATTGAATGTTCAGATTCTGGGAGGTAGACGAGACAACCACTCCATAGCTTGACCTCGTAGGCTGCATGGGAAGAGTCATATTACATATGTCTCATTATGGGCGACTTCTAAGCATGCAGTGCTAAATTCTCTAATGTGGTCACGTGGATAACCTTTCCCCCTATATTTGTCAAATTTAGGGACTTCTAATCTTGAAGGGAAAGGTACCATGACCAAGCTTTTGTCAAAAGGATATGGAGATATATCCTCTAATGAGTAATGTTTTGTGGAAGTTCACATTTGTAAGTCCACAAATTGTTGTTGTAAGGCTTGGATTGTTGTGTGAGTGAATCTAAAGGATTTGACATATCTTTAGCCTTTTCATTTTTGGGAACTTCTTTTTCATTTTTGGAAGCTTATGTTTCATTGGATGAGGTTATTTCTCTCAATTTTGAAATGTCACAATCAACGGGTAGCTTAGCTCCTTGTTGTGCTAGCATGAGGAAGTATTTGTGAGGGTCTGTTGTTATGACGTTATCCATCAAATTTTGAAATTTTGGATCTTGTAAGGCATTCACAAGTTCTTCTTGGTTGATTTCTTCCTCTCCATCACTAGAAGAGTGTATACTATTGTTTGTGTAATCCATTTCTTTTCTTCTATTGGTTTGAGATCTAGTTTTAACCATACAATGTTGGATGTGAATGGAGTTGGATGAGAGACTTGTATGTATAAGTGATGTTTTGATGAGGTATTGGCTTGGGGTGAAAGATTGAGTTGATTTTGTTGGCGATAAAAGTTTCTAAAGGTGGAGTTTTGATCTTTGTTCAAACAAATGGTCTTGAGCTATGATGTAAAGCAATCAAAGTGTTGATCCAAAGTGAGTCAAATAGGGATGATAGGAATCACTATTGTTGTAGACTAACCTTGTCAAGATGTTTAGTGTAGTCTCTAGATAGAGGATGATTGATCCTGATAGGGAAACTAACCAAATTATTTTGTTTGAATATGAAGATCTCAATGGCACCTTTGGGAAAATTTTGTTTTTGTTTGATTTTGGAAAGGCTAAGTATGATATGTGAGTGAAATGTTTGAAAATGGGTATGGGATGAATTATTATGGTTAAAATGACTTCACTAATGGATTCTAGGTAGAAATGGGTATCCAAAACTAATTTTGTTAATTTCTGAAAATCTCAAGAATAGCTCACTGCTGTGGATGTGCAGGTTTATATGCGTAGAAACAAAGAATGTATGCATAGCTTTGTTGATTATATACGCAAAACTAGATGCGCAGCTCTGTTGTTTATATGCGTAGTAGAATGTGTATGCACAACAAAAGGTATCAGATGCACATTAGGATTTGTATGCGTAGAAAGAAGTGTCAAATACACAGGAAAATGTTTCAAATGTGTAGTTCTGCTAAATGACTAGATTTTGTTCAAGTTTGAGTGTTTTGGCACATTTTTCAAGATAACCTAATGTTTTTCTTGTGATTGTTTCCTTTGTTTTTAGGCGAGAAAACACAGTAGACAATACAATTTGATGTTTGTTTGTGACATTTAGTGTTTAACACAAATTTGAAGACATGTACAATCCTAGGCGAGAAAGGATACTACTTGTTGAATCCCAACTTGGATTTCTCTAGCCACTTTAAACAAGGTGGACAGCTAGAAACTTGGTCGCACTGGCTCCCCCTTACACAGCACACACTTCTCAGGCACACCAAGTTTCATTCCGTAAAAGAGGAATTTCTATCTCTACACATGATTAGTGAAAACATTAGGCGGCTTCAAAGGTCCAACCTCCTGCATCAACAAGTAAAAGGATTTTGGTCTCTAAAACAATGGTTCTTAGTAACTTTGAGGGATCAACACCTTGCGAGTATGCGACAAGCTACTAAAAGCTTTGACCAATCCTACTAAGAGTATCAAATACTTCACACAATGTGAAAATCATTTCCACAAAGTGCTAGTACACCTCTTTTCAATTTGGCACCAAATGGCAAGGCTGATACTGGTTAGGACTTGGCTTTCACCTTATCCCATTTATATAACAGATCAAAGGAAAGCTTCGCTTAAGGTCATCCCTCTTGGATGAAACACAATCTAAGAGCAGGCCTTGCTAAGGGTAAACAAGAAATGGTAGATTAGTCTGGTTTTTTATCACCCAAGATTTTGCAAGGGGAGAGCATATACCTATCACCTTTGCAAGCGCAACAAACACTTGTTTATTGACCGCTTAGATTAAGCTAAGTCTGACTAATCTAACAATAAAAAATGCCATATTTGCATGATAGTATAAAAGGAAAGATAGTCAAATTTAGCCTCTTAATTAAACTATGTGATGATTTGTATGCAAGATTGGATGAAATTACTTCCCCCTATTTATGTTATGTTTGGATTGTATGCAAAATTTGTCCAATTAACCTCCTAATTTAGACTATGTGAAGATTGTATGCATGATAGAATTACCCCTCCTAATTAGAAACTAAGTTATGATTGTATGCAAGATTGTAATGCAAAATTGTATGATTACTCCTATTTTTAAACTAGATGCCACTAGATTAACAATGTATGAGTAAATGTAACAATGATGTCTAAACCAAGCCCTATAACATTCAAAAACCCATTGTCAGTATTTTGAATATACTTCTTTGACTATCGATTACAACTGCAACAAGAGTTAGCATAAAAAATTATCAAAAAGACATACTAAAATTGACTAATTTCATATGTGCAGAAATAGATATCAGATGTACAACAGGATGAGTTATATGCGCAGAAAGACAAATGTACAATAGAAAGTTGCAAATGTGCAAGACTAGTATTTTCTTCACAGATGCGCAGAACTGGAACTCGAATGCGTAGAACATGGGAATACCTTCAAGTTGTGGGTGCCCTATGGTGAAGGTGACCTCCAAATTGTGGGCTGGTTCCCTTATGATTGATCTAATGGTAAACTAACTTTGCAGGAAAAAGGATAAGAAGAAATGTAGTGAAACAATAAACTAAAATTGAAAATGTGGTGATGCACCTATATGATGATAAAACTTGCAGAATAATTCACAGCTATTCTCAGAGACACTGGTTACATAATTTAGAAATGATGACTTAATCACAAAAAGTATTTCTAAAGTAGGCCAACCAGTTTGTTCTTTCAAGAGGAAAATAATTTTTCATATTTTTTAAGGCCAAAATGAGACAACAGACCTATGATGGATGCACAATAATGAATGAGACAAACTTAAAGGCTTTAATGATTAAAACACAATAATTTCATCAAATCATTCATGAAGGCACTTGCATATTTCCGAAAAGGCAATTTTTTGTGTATTCTAAATGAAAATAGAAGGAAAAAAAGCACTGCATAAGACAAAGTATGAACCTATAACCTGCTGTACTGTATAGATCTAAAAATAATGAGTTACAAAACACTCCTATGCCTCTCTAAAATGTGTAAGAGAGAGAAGAAGGCAAGAACCTAGAAAAACATAAGTTTTTTCTCCTATATACAAAAGATGACTCCAAAGAGCCAAGAGGTGACACTAATAGCTAGCTGAAAGTGAAAATATCTCCCAAAAACTCTCCCACGAGCAAAGATGAAAACCCATGAAAAGGGGGCCCACAACTGATGTAAACTGTAATATCAAATGGTCAAACTCATCTGCATGATGGTTGACGGTCTCAAAAGGCTCCTAAGAAGACTCCACCAACTGAAAAGGAGACTCAAAATGCATGTTGAACTCCACCTTTAACTCTGCATGATTTGAGAACCTCAAACGCACTTCAATTATCTCCACCTCCTAATTTTGCATGATTTTGGGATGAAGGTAATAGTTTGAACAAATAATAAAGTAATCATGATGATTTACTTTATTAGGTGTCATATATTTGCTCAAATTTTTGCATTTTTATGACAAATAATAAAGTAATTTATAACCTATTACTTCATTATTTCTTTACATTATTAATTTTATCTCACATTTATGCAAGACTCAAGGGGAATAATTTTCATCATTTCACCCTTGGTCAAATAAATAAACAAATACATAACCACCTTATGACTCCCTTTGACCTTATTACCCTTGCATCATTATTTTATTGACTTCAAGAAATAAAAAATAAATAAAAATAATTTAGCCCTCACGGGCTCACTTTGCATCATTAGGTTTTATCACTTGAAGTCTTGACCTCAAGAATTTTTTATGGCAAATGATTTTCTTAAAAAAAAATCAAATTGCCCACTATTGGGCTAGGGTAAACTGGCTAAAAGAGAAGTTAAACCCTAAAAGTTTGTCATTTTGCACTTTGCTTCTTCTCCATTGTGCTCTGTCCCGCCACTAAGCTAAGAGGGTTTGGAAGGTTTGCAAGGTTGTTTCAGGCTTCTGGAAGGGCTCGATGGCTGGTAAGTCTCCCTTTTTTATATCCTACTACTCCTTTTACGATCAAAACGATAAGAAAAACATCATTTTGTTATTCATATCACTACTTTTGTGTGAAGAGAATAGTGCATACTTCAGCTTGCTGGCTTTCATGGTTTTGTCTTCTCTATTCTCTCTTTTCTGAAGCAGTAGAACTCTCTAAATGAAAATGCAGTGAAAAGACTCTTTTGTCAGATCTCTGCTGGTATGCATAGTAGAAGAAAAACTTTTCTACTCTTTATATCTGCATTCTATATCGAACACCCTGAAAGTTTATGCATTTTTCTACTGTTTCAGCACCGATAATATGCCTATTTTCATTGCTTTGAGTTCTGTTGTTCCATATGCTCCTTTTCTAAACAAAAAGAATAGTGAAAATTTCCTACCTTTTGAAAGGAAAATATAGGATTTGTTGTTCTGATAAAAACTCTCATCCATTTATGTTAGGGTTTAATGCACCATTGCCTCATTCTTTCTCATATATGCAGTATGTATGATCATAGCATTTACTTCATTTAAATCTACCTCTTTAGATGTATTTCCAACTATTTCCAACACCTTTTTTAAAGTCTTGAATCTCTATATTTTGTCACCATGAATACATCCCTCAGATAGTCCATTGACATGATCTTTACTGTGTTGGGACAATCATCATGATGACTTCTTTTAAGTCTTAAAGATTGTTACAGATGTCTGCTCTGTCATGCTTAACATTCAATAGCAATTCTACACCTCATTCACAACAAAAAGTGGTAAATATTTGTCTTATTTTTATCTGCCCAAATTAACTTCTGACTGTTGGAATAGATGATACTTAAGAATAACCTTTGATACACTTATCTCCTTCATGCTCCTACTCATACTGTCCTCATACTTGTTTGACTGTCCCTGATGACTGTACCTTTTACTTTTGAGACTGCTATAGCATTTTATGACTATTTCATGCTCCTAAAGTTGTTGTCTATGTTAAATTGGTTTGTTACTTTAGCTGGTAGTAACTTTTATTACTATCTACTTTGATGATGATATAATTGCAAGGATCAAATTATCTTTTGGATGCTTATGACCACTATCTTCCGCATGTACCTGATACATTCCACCAAGTAATTCATAGTCTTTAGTGCATTGTGGTTGTGTATACTGTGATTGGAGACTTATCTCATCATGAGGATGCATGTGGCTATCACTTTGATGCTCTATCCTCATGATTCAGTTGTTTATTCTCTCTTTCAGGTGGGCATCTCTTTTACTGCTCTCTTAAGGTTATCCTTCATGTGTTTGTCCTTTCTCTACACCTGTTACAATCATTAATGACTGTCCTATCCTGACATTAGTATAGTCATTAATGACTGTACCTTTCATTGCTACTACAGGTGACTAAAACCTTTATAACCGTCGTTAAAACCTCTGCGATGACTGCCCTTAAATAAGTCTTCATAGGACTGTCATTTTCCTTCAGTTGTTTGCTCAATATGGTTTGTAATCATGGTGAATGGTTTTGAAGACAAGATTGACCTCCTATGATAGTGATTCCCCTTTAGCACTTTGTTTTGAACTCTTTTATCATGTATAGTGTATATTGATGTCCTTTAAGTGAAATATCTTTGTTTTATTGCAAGCTTCTTGTGCTAGCAGGTGAAAAGCTTTACCATTTTTTGCTCTACTGATCATACAGTGCATTGACTACACATGTTACATTTTCTATGTTGTCTCCATGCTCTGTGCAAGGGTAAGTACCTTCATGCTTGCATAAATGATTACCACTGTGATTGAATTCTCACTATCCTACTTCTTTCTTGACTGTCCTCATGTATGTAGCTTCCTGTCATGCAAGATCCCTTTAGTCACTGTACTCGCTGATGAATGATATGCCTTTCTCTTTGCTTGTAGTGACTGTTTGGACTTGAAGTCACTTCCATTGATGAAAAATACACTTCATATCCCTCTTGATAACCAAGTGGGTAGCATTCTGGGCTCAACCCTTGTGGGAGCCCATTTTTTCACCACATGCTAAAATATCATGCACAATGATGAATGTACCTGTATTTACACATTGCACGAACAAGTTAGATAAAAATAATGAAGTTCAATGCTCATGTGATGATATGATCTTTTTGGCTTTCTTGCACACATCTGGTAATGGCTCAACTAATTTAATGCATCATATGCATAGGTTATATGTCTGTTGATGAAACATATGATGAGATTTCATGTCCCGAGCTCTAACCACACTTTCAATCATTTGTAGGTATATCTGAAGATCAAGAACGAGAGGAGTTGGAGATAAGAGGAACAACACCAGCATCGGCCATTTAAGGCAATGAAGGATATGAACTCTCTTCATATGCTTTTCCTTTATTTTATCCTCAGATGTATCATTTGCATTCCATGTTGCATTGGCTCAGTTTAGTCATTCCCACGGCTTGTGTGGGACATTTGATTTTCTCTTTTCTTTCCAAATGAATAAAAAAGCAACACCTATGCAATCTTATATATATTTCATTACAAAAAGAATGAAACATTGTAAACTGAATGAAGCAACTTCTTATAATTCATGTATTCACCTTTATGCTGCAAAGCATTGAATAATGAAAATTGAATTCCATCTCTTTAAACACCTTTAAATATGCAATGGTTAAGCATAATGGAAATGTATGAAATACCTTTCACCTTTAATATCATAAAATTATTTTAGCTCCACCAATTTGAGCTGTAGGTGAAAATTTGGTAACATTTCTGGTGATTTTTGCTGAATGCTTGCCTGTTAATCATATAGACCAGTTCCCTGAATAATCCATTAGGCATGGAGTCAACTTCTGTCCTTGATAACCTTGAAAAACCTTTGTAACTCAGCTATTAAGAACTATACAACAACAAAACAAAAACTAAAAACAACTATCATGGCTCTATTTAGTACAGAACCAGCAAACATGTGCATCTACACTTATGGAAAACAAAAAATTGAACTAAAAATTCTACTCTACTCTACACTAACTGGCAGTGGTTACTATCAAACAAAACCATTAACTGGTATTGGGAAAAGACTTCCCTTTCTAATAAAGGGTGTTCTGCAAGGTAATATGTCACTGATAAGATATGACCCATAAGAACATACCCTACAGAATGTTGCAAAACTCTTTGAAGAACAAAAAGAAACCCACTCACCATCTGAACCTAATCATAGATACTGTTGTTATGGGGTGAATAGATGATTTGGTTCTGTTGTTCTAAGGATGCAATCTCCTCTTTGGGTACAACAGTAACATGTGTCTCCTTATTTAGTTCACTACCAACTAAATCCCTGATTGGACATCCTTTTGAAAGGATGAAATCTGATCTCTTACTATCAATTTCTTGTTGGTTATCTATTGTTACATCCTCAATCACAATTTCAATCTGATTTGAAGGAGATGCTAATCTATCATTGCGTAATGAAGGAATGACTAATTTTTTCACCTAAATATGCTGATCACATATTGTTTGTTCACATGGCGTCAAATCATCATCAATGTTAGAGAAAAAATTTTCTATGATACTTGAGAAAATGTTCTCATCTAATTCATAATCTTGTATTGAATCTAGATGAGTTTCATCACTTTGCTGCTCAAAACTAGACATTGATGTTAGAATACATCTGTTATCTTTGTTCTCATCAACAAATTCAACCTCTACTTGGAAAGCAATATCTTGCTTTTGGTCTTGCTCCACTTGCACAAAATTTGCATTTATCTCAACATCTTGATTACTCAAATCAAGGCTGTTGTCTATGATCTGCTCATTAATTAGTAGTTTGTCCAAATGATTTACATCATTCTCACAACCATTCTCACCCACAAAACCAGGGAGTGCATCAAAGATATTAACTGAAACCTCCTTGACATTATCTAAGCTTGCAACAAAATAATCAAAGTCATCCCAAAATGAAAGTTCATCACATTCCTCTTGAATTTCTGATAAAAGAGGACTGTTCCTTACCTTATTGCAACTTTCATCAAACAACAACTCATCTGAAGGTTCATTTTTGTGATCCTCGTTCTGATCCAAGGCTGTATTGTTGCTTTGACTATCTTCAATCAGCAACTCATCTTATTGTCCTACATCTTGCTACTACTCTAAAACTACTACTGGTAAGATAAAAAACACACCTTCTACATCATTTTCAATGAAAGAAGGTAGTTCATGACACCAAGCTGTAGGATGATCTTCTTGATCAGCCTCTTCTACCTCTTCATCCTATTGTCCTGGTTGATCTCCTGAGATAGGTGTTACCACATTTTCATCATCTTTAACAAAACAAGGAAGCTCATTAGTTAAAACATACAAAGATTCATCTTGAGAGATCTTTTCTTGTTTAATCTTCTTATGTTCTAACTAATACTACTCCATAGTTGCATGCATTAAATTTATATTCCCAGTTTCCTTCATGGTGAGTGAGCTATCTTGAAAGATAATAGGTCCACCCTTATAAAGGAAAATAGTGATAGGACAATCAGATTCATCTGATAGGGAAACTTGGATATTTTCTTGAGTTTTCTATATATAAAAAGGCTCTTGAAGTGGCTGGTCTTGAAGAATAACAAGTTCAAATTGTGCTAACATAGGCTCTTGCAATGATAAAGAATTTCTAAAGCTTGGAATCTTGACCTCAAGAGGGTTAAGAGGCTCATTTTGTTTGAAACTTGGAAACTTATGCTTACAAACCTCTTCTTGAATAGGCTAATCTGGAATGAATGGAGTTGTTTGGAACTCATATCTTTGTGTTTGAGAACACAAAAGTCTCATGCACTCCTCTTTTGCAAGCATCTCCCTCTCAAATTGTATCCTTTGTGCCTCCAGCTCCTGCTCATGAAGATAGGCTTGATAAGCCATCTCCTCCTGCTGCAAATTATATTCTTGATCTCCTTCATACCCTTGATTTCCTCCAACCTCACTCAACTGCCTTTCAAAGTGTAACCTTATATCCCTGAAACTCATGTTTTCAAAGTTTGGAGTTTGATTGGGAAAATATCCATACTGATTGGAAATAAAATGAGCTTCTTGGGGCTGATTCTGAACATATGTAGGTTGATATGCAGGTTGAGCAAGGATGGGTGGGTGGTAATCATACTGTGCATGCTGGTTTCTTTGGAAAATGCAAGAATTACATGCAAAATTAACCTCATGGTTAGCTTGGTAAGGCTGAAAGGAGGGTATTTTAACAGTTGCTTCATGAAATGGAGCATGATGAATCTTTTCTCCATGCAATGGGTACATTTTCCAACAGTTATATAAGCTTGAAATTCATTGATAAATCAGATCTTCCACTAAAACTTTGAAACATACCAGCACTTAGACTGTTGAAACTAGTGAATTTGGATTCAGAGTCACCAGATGTGTTTGAAGAACTTGCCTCCAAAGGTTGAGATCACTGACACACACACACCAAGAATTAGTGATATATAAGCGAGCTGTGGACTAAAATAGTCCAATCGTGTCCCACTGGGTGTGCCAAAAATTGTTATCAACTAGGATTGCACCTGTGATGCAGAGATGGAAAGCTCAACAATCCTGTGTAGCATGGGAATACCTTCAGGTTGTGGATGCCCTATGGTGAAGGTAGACCTCCAGATTGTGGGTCAGATCCCTTATGATTGATCTAATGGTAAACTGACTTTACAGGAAAAAGGATAAGAGGAAATGCAGTGAAACAATAAACTAAAATTGAAAATGTGGTGATGCACCTATATGATGCTAAAACTTGCAGAATAATTCACATCTATTCTTAGAGAAATTGGTTACACAATTCAAAAGTTATGACTTAATCACAAAAGTGTTTCTAAAGCAGGCCAACCAATTTGTTCTTTCAAGAGGAAAATAAATTTTCATAGTTTTTAAGGCTAAAATGAGACAAGCACAACTTGAGACCTGTGATGGATGCACAATAATGAATGAGACAAAATTAAGGGCTTTAATGATTAAAACACAATAATTTCATCAAATCATTCATGAAGGCACTTGCATATTTCTGAAAAGTCAATTTTTGGTGTATTTTAAATGAAAATAGAAGGAAAAAAAGCACTGCATAAGACAAAGTATAAACATGTAACCTGTTGTACTATATAGATATGAAAATAATGAATTACAAAACACTCTTATGCCTCTCTGAAATGTGTAAGAGAGAGAAGAGGGCAAGAACTTGGAAAAACATAAGTTTTTTCTCCTATATACAAAATATGACTCCATAGTGCCAAGAGGTGACACTAATAGCTAACTGAAAGTGAAAATATCTCCCAGAAACTCTCCCACGAGTAAAGATGAAAACCCATGAAAAGGGGGCCCATAACTAATGTCAATTGCAATATCAAATGGTCAAACTCATCCTGCATGATGGTTGACCTCAAAAGGCTACTAAAAAGACTCCACCAACTAAAAATGAGACTCAAAATGCATGTTGAACTCCACCTTTAACTTTGCATGATTTGAGGACTTCAAAAGCACTTCAGTTATCTCCACCTCTTGATTTTGCATGATTTTGAGATGAAGGTAATAGTTTGAACAAATAATAAAGTAATCATGATGATTTACTTTATTAGTTGTCATATATTTGCTCAAATTCCTCCATTTTTATGACAAATAATAAAGTAATTTATAACCCAATTGTCATGTCCCCATATTACGGCATTGTCGAAATTAAGATTTGAATCGTTTCTGTCAAAGGTGATGTTCATTGTTGTCGTCGATTTAAATGATAATAATGTATATGATAATAGATTTAATCAACATACTTAGTATTATTGATATGTAATAATATTAAATCATATTATATATAATTAAAATACAATATGTTTATTGTATTATCAAATTGAGTATTATTAATTATAATATATGTAATTCTTAATATATCTATATATGGGATAAGATTATTATAATATACAAATATGTATAAATATATTATAAAGGTAATTATATATATATATATATATATATATATATATGTTATGTTAATATAAATATAAATATTGAAATAGATATTATATGATTATAAATATAATATATATATATATATATATATATATAATTATAAAGTAGATATATTGAATAATATAAATTAAATATTATGAAATAAACGATATGTATTAAATATTCAAAAAGGGTTGAGCCCCTTTGAATGATCAACCCTTTTTCCAAAGGGAGCAACCAAGACCATATAAACTAAAGAAACGATGAAGAAAAGTCTTCAAAGTAATGCATCACATCTATTAATATTACATTTAAAATCTTCATAAATCCCATGAGGAGACACCATTATAAGTCAAAGGGAGGCGACTACTAGTAGAAGCAACCGATCAATGTACAAAGGAGGATCAGGGGCTTTTCGAAAAGACATTCGGGCACTTCTCATCCACACAGACTCAGAAATAATAGACCATCGAATAAGAAATCAAGGGATATACCAATAGAAATGGGAGTTCCACATAAATGTGGGAATTAGAAATCATTACAAGCATGATTGTTGATAGAGACGAATCACTATGGGTGGCGTGAATCATGCATCCTAAGGAGTCAACGTGAGAATCCGGAAGTATCAACTTTGGAAAGCCACTTTCTATGTTTATGTTGAAGACATTGAAACTCATTGAGGATTATGTAGAGGTCTGAGGATCATTGTTCGTCCACACCAAGGATCATTTGGTAGTGGAGCATCGAACTTGAAGAAGTCTGAATTTCATTGAAAACTTGAGACCATCATTGAATATACATTGCCACTTCCACCTGGAGCAGAAAACTTCAAACCATTGTCGAATCACATTCACCGGGACACTGAATTGTAAGGGAAACTTCCTTTGAGCGTCAACTCAGAAGGCATGACTTTGAAGGCTCGAAGGAACTAGTTCAAACTGTTGGCACTGGTTCAAAGAGATCCTTGCATTATCTCTGGCGCACTAAATCTGAAGGAGAATATACCATCCACTAAGTACCATTTGGAGGCTAAGCCTTGAAGACATGATCAAATTTGGGGATCATCATGGAATTACAACCATCAAACAATCACACCATTACATTGAAGAGTTGCATAACACCCAGAGTCATCATTGACTCATGAGAGCTTCTCCTATATTATATTCTTATCGTCATTTATCAACTACTACTCCAGCGATCAAGAAGAGAAGATCAAGCCAGTGTCAATATAAAGGAGCATTATCCAAGTGCTATAACAACAAGAGAATTCTAAGATCGGACTTCATAATAGTCACCTGAGTATCAGCAAGGATATCAAAGGTATATGTTCTATTTCCAATCTGAATATTATAAGTTAACTTAAGTAACAATGATGGATGCATAAGTAATGTTTTTATTATGGCAATGTAACATAAGTAGAAGGCTATGATCATGCTTTGTTTTAATTAGTTCTTGTCTTAATTTGAAAAGTGAAAATGATAAGTATTAAATAGAAATTATAGAGAGTTTGTGCAAAGAATATCATTAGTAAGAATAGATTATACTCTTAGAATGAGAATGTGAATGGTAATATGAATATGATGCATGATCATTATTGAGAAGGTGTATTTAATGTAAGATTAGTATAAAGAACATCTTGAAGAGATGTGAAAGGCTATGTTATGTAATAGAAAATGTAACTCATTCATATGGACTACTAGATTGAGAAATGGACCTCCTTGTTAATCCATCACACCACATAAGTGAGTCTAAGGGTTAGACAATTGGCCAAGGTATAATAAGGCTCGAGTTGATAAGACTCTAACCCTCCAAGGCAAGTAAAGAGTGCTTGTCCTAAAGGGGTGAAGAGTACTCAACTAAGATAGGCCCTTATCTCAATTAGTGAAGAGTGCTAATCTGAGGTAAGTGGATAAAGGCCCTTGTTCCAATTGGTGTAGAGTTCCAATATGGACTAGTGGAGAAAGGCCCTTGTTCTAATTGGTGTAGAGTGCTAGTAAGTGGAAATGGCCCTTGTTTCCAATTGGTGTAGAGTGCCAATATGGGACAAGTGGATAGGCCTTTGACTCTAGTTGGTGAAGATTGCCATTCTAGATCAAAGGAGAGGACAATGGACGTATGGTGAGATTGTGCAGAAGGAACCCCCTCTTGTTGGGTGAATGATTGGATTAACATGTTGGCCCAAGTATAGTCTCTTCCGAAAGGAAATTATGATCTTGTATAGTGAAGTAAAGAAAGGAATAATGCATATAAGTTATGATTATAAGGTTTGATTTTATATAATTGTGATTTATATAATGAAATAAAAAGGATTGAATTCTAATGTGCTCTTTTACAAGTTAAAATTGTTTGTAAGGTTGCAAAAATTTTGACATGCTAGAAGGGGACATTACAAGTCATATCAGAGCAGTCATCCTGCCATCTTGTGTGTATATTGGTAACTTATGCAACTATGTGAATATTTTGTATGATGTTTATTCTTTATGACTATTAATATATGTATTGAACTCGTTATTAATGATGCTATTAATGAATCTAGATATATTTAGTTTTTGTAATTCTCATCAAGCAATCATGAGGAAGAGTGGGAGAAGTACTAGTAGGGTGAGCAGATACTAGATTTATTTCTAAGTACGCCACTCTGAGCTGGTCACTTGGATCCAAGGGGGTGAGTGACTGCCCTTGGGCTTAGAAAAGAAAATCTACAGGCCACTTATTGTAGCATTTCCTCAATTCCCACATGGATTGGTTGTTGAAGGAGTTTCAATCATAGGAGGTATGGATTAAGCAACATGGATAGGGAAAGAAGGTACAAGTTTATCCACTAAGTACACCACCCCATGTTGGATAGCCATGTGTTTGCCACTTGGGGCCAAGAGGGATGGTATATCTTCTCTTGGGCTTAGCATGGATAGCTTTGGGCGAACCTATCATGTTTATCATCCAAGTCCTAGTATGATTAAACTTCCACTATGCATTATGGATATGATGTAGTTTACATATTGTGTGTACTTTAGTATTACATGTGTTCATATGTATACTTGGTGACCTTGGAACAGTGGACGGGTCCACAATGTAGTATGGGATGCACCGAATCCCCTTTCCAATTGTTCGATAGTACACTTATATGTATTAATGTAAATTATGTGTATTCATTACCTTGTGACTTATGTATTCGAGTAGATACTCTATAACTTGTATTTGCATGTGCGGGTATGCTCCATGTATGTGTATACTCCATGCCTTACATCTATTTATATGTATCATGCTTCTATAAGTATTACTTGATGCTTTAACCTTACTTGTATGCTTCCTGTGTGTGTATTTACGTATATTCTTGTATGTGTTCACGTATTTTACTTCATGCTTCCTGTCTGTGGTGTTTATGCACAGTCTTGTGTGTATTTACACTTCTTATGTGTGTAATCTTGTGTATTTTCGTGTATTGCTTCATACTTGTATGCTTCCTATGGGTATGTTTGCTCATGTTGATGAAGGTGTGTTTCTCATATCTAATATATATTCGTGACGTGTATACTTCAAACTCCATATGTGTCCATATGCATGCTACTTAGACATTCATGTGTATGTCTTATGTGTATACTTCATTGAATGTATTTGTATGCAAATGTATGCTCTATGACTTGCAATTGTATTCAAGTGTATGCTCTACGACTTGCAATTGTATTCAAGTGTATGCTCTACGACTTTGCAATTGTATGCTCTATGACTTTGTATTTGAATGCATACTTTATGTCAATAATTGTATTTGAGTGTATACTCTATGCTTTGTATTTGTATTTGAGTGTATAGTCTATGCTTTGTATTTGTATTTGAGTGTATACTCTATGCTTTGTATTTGTATTTGAGTGTATACTCTATGATTGTATTTGTATTTGAGTGTATACTCTATGCTTTGTATTTGCATTTGAATGTATACTCTATGACTTGTATTTGTATGACTAGTGATTGTGTACTCTATGACTTGTATTTGTATGACAAGTGATTGTATACTCTATGACTTGTATTTACTTGTATTCAATTGTATACTTTATGACTTCATGTATTTGAGTATATACTCCATGACTTGGTGTGTTCAAATGTATACTACATGATTTATGTGTGTACTCCATGACTTATGCATTGCGTGAGTATACTCTGTATGCTTCATGCTTTATGTATCAAGTGTATGCTATGTGTTTCATGTATTATGTACAAATACTTGTGTATTACATACCATGTTCATGCTCCATATATTTTGTGTATCAAGTATTAAGCGTATAAGCTCTGTGTATGTTTCATGCACTCCATGTATTTATGATAGTGTGCATATACTTCAATGCAGATCTTCTCTCTTCTATCAGAAATTATCATCATGCTATCTTATCATCATCATTAGAAACTTTTACGATCCACCTTCTCTACAATATCATTAGATTTATCTTTCCAAATTTTTAAGATGTCTCGTCACTTGTTGGAATCTTGGAATCTCAATACTCTCAAATCTTCTTTAGCATCGAAAATATTTTATTGTCTAAATCAACGTCTTCATCTATGATAATTGCATCACATCATCACATCAAACAAATGCTTATCTATACATTGAACATTCATTAGACCTTTCAAGTATTCTTTGATCACAAATTCTCTTTCATGGAATCAAAATCAATTTTTTTCCTTCACTAAAGCATGTTCATGACTTTGTCTCAACACATCGGAAGGTAGCATAAGGAAATGAAAGAACTCACTATGATTGCTTGAGGACAAGTAATTTTGAGTGGGGAGCGCTGTCATGTCCCCATATTAAGGCATTGTCTAAATTAAGATTTGAATCGTTTCCGTCAAAGGTGATGTTCCTTGTCGTCGTCGATTTAAATGATAATCATGTATATGATAATACATTTAATAAACATACTTAGTATTATTGATATGTAATAATATTAAATCATATTATATATAAATAAAATACAATATGTTTATTGTATTATCAAATTGAGTATTATTAATTATAATATATGTAATTCATAATATCTATAAATGGGATAAGATTATTATAATATACAAATATGTATAAATATATTATAAAGGTAATTATATATATATATGTTATGTTAATATAAATATAAATATTGAAATAGATATTATATGATTATAAATATAATATATATATTATATTATGAAGTAGATATATTTAATAATATAAATTAAATATTATGAAATAAATTATATGTATTAAATATTCAAAAAGGGCTGATCCCCTTTGAATGATTTACCCTTTTCCAAAGGGAGCAACCAAGACCATATAAACTAAAGAAACGATGAAGAAAAGTCTTCAAAGTAATGCAGTGCATCTATTAATATTACCTTTAAAAGCTTCATAAATCTCATGAGGAGACACCATTATAAGTCAAATGGAGGCGACTACTAGTAGAAGCAACCGATCAATGTATAAAGGAGGATCGAGGGCTTTTAGAAAAGACATTTGGGCACTTCTCATCCACACGGACTCAAAAATAATAGACCATCGAATAGGAAATCAAGGGATATACCAATAGAAATGGGAGTTCCACATAAATGTGGGAATTAGAAATCATTACAAGCATGATCGTTGATCATTGATAGAGACAAATCATTGCGGCTGGCACGAATCGTGCATCCTAAGGAGTCAACGTGAGAATCTGGAAGTATCAACTTTGGAGCACCACTTTCTATGTTTATGTTGAAGACATTGAAACTCATTGAGGATTATGTAGAGGTCTGAGGATCATTGTTCGTCCACACCAAGGATCGTTTTGCAGTGGAGCATCAAACTTGAAGAAGTCTGAATTTCATTAAAAACTTGAGACCATCATTGAATATACACGGCCACTTCCACATGGAGTAGAAAAATTCAAACCATTGTCGAATCACATTCACCGGGACACTAAATTGTAAGGGAAACTTCCTTTGAGTATCAACTCAGAAGGCACGAATTTGAAGGCTCGAAGGAACTGGTTCAAACTATTGGCACCGATTCAAAGAGATCCTTGCATTATCTCTAGCGCACCAAATCTGAAGGAGAATATACCATCCACTGAGTACTGTTTGGAGGCTAAGCCTTGAAGACGTGATTGGATTTGGGGATCATCATGGAATTACATCCATCAAACAATCACACCATTATATTGAAGAGTCGCATAGCACCCAGAGTCATCATCGACTCATGAGAGCTTCTCCTATATTATATTCTTATCGTCATTTATCAACTACTACTCCAACGATCAGGAAGAGAAGATCATGCCAACGTCAATATAAAGGAGCATTATCCAAGTGCTATAACAACAAGAGAATTCTAAGATCGGACTTCATAAC
Source organism: Cunninghamia lanceolata (assembly GCA_027924645.1). Lineage (NCBI taxonomy): Eukaryota > Viridiplantae > Streptophyta > Pinopsida > Cupressales > Cupressaceae > Cunninghamia > Cunninghamia lanceolata. Next base: position 2,608,877 of record BSBN01000923.1, read on the forward strand.
AGCCACCTATGATATATATATATATATATATATATATATATATATATATCAGCGAGGATATCAAAGGTATGTTCTATTTCCAATCTAAATATTATAAGTTAACTTAAGTAACAATGATGGATGCATAAGTAATGTTTTTATTATGGCAATGTAACATAAGTAGAAGGCTATGATTATGCTTTGTTTTAATTAGTTCTTGTCTTAATTTGAAAAGTGAAAATGATAAGTATTAAATAGAAATTATAGAGAGTTTGTGGAAAGAATATCATTAGTAAGAATAGATTATACTTTGAGAATGAGAATATGAATGGTAATATGAATATGATGCATGATCATTATTGAGAAGGTGTATTTAATGTATGATTAGTATAAAGAACATCTTGAAGAGATGTGAAAGGCTAACATGTAATAGAAAATGTAATTCATACATATGGACTACCAAATTGAGAAATGGACCTCCTTGTTAATCCATCACACCACATAAGTGAGTCTAAAGGTTAGGAAATTGGCCAAGGTCTAATAAGGCTCGAGTTGATAAGACTCTAACCCTCCAAGGCAAGTGAAGAGTGCTTGTCCTAAAGGGGTGAAGAGTACTCAACCAAGATAGGCCCTTATCTCAATTAGTGAAGAGTGCTAATCTAAGGTAAGTGGAGAAAGGCCCTTGTTCCAATTGGTGTGGAGTTCGAATATGGGCTAGTGGAGAAAGGTCCTTGTTCTAATTGGTGTAGAGTGCTAATATAAGCAAGTGGAAATGGCCCTTGTTCTAATTGGTGTAGAGTGCCAATATGAGCAAGCGGAAATGGCCCTTGTTTCCAATTGGTGTAGAGTGCCAATATGGGGCAAGTGGATAGGCCTTTGACTCTAGTTGGTGAAGGTTGCCATTCTAGATCAAAGGAAAGGACAATGGACCTATGGTGAGATTGTGCCCAAGGAACCCTCTCTTGTTGGGTGAATGATTGGATTAACATGTTGGCCCAAGTATAGTCTCTTCCGGAAGGAAATTATGATCTTGTATAGTGAAATAGAGAAAGGAATAATGCATATAAGTTATGATTATAAGGTTTGATTTTATATAATTGTGATTTATATAATGAAATAAGAAGGATTGAATTCTAATGTGCTCTTTTACAAGTTAAAATTGTTTGCAAGGTTGCAAAATTTTTGACATGCTAGAAGGGGAAATTACATTATTACTTTATTATTTGTTTACATTATTAATTTTATCTCACATTTATGCAAGACTCAAGGGGAATAATTTTCATCATTTCGCCCTTGATCAAATAAATAAACAAATACATAACCACCTTATGACTCCCTTTGACCTTATTACCCTTGCATCATTATTTTATTGACTTCAAGAAATTAAAAATAATAATAATAATTTAGCCCTCACAGGCTCACTTTGCATCATTAGGTTTTATCACTTGAAGTCTTGACCTTGGGCATTTTTGATGGAAAATGATTTTTTTAAAACAAAATAAAAATTATCCACTGTCGGGCTAGGGCGAACTGGCCAAAAGAGAAGCTAAACCCTAAAAGTTTGTCATTTTGCACTTTGCTTCTTCTCCATTGTGCTCTGTCCCACCGCCAAGCTGAGAGGGTTTGGAAGGTTTGAAAGGCCGTTTCAGGCTTCTGGAAGGGCTCAATGGCTGGTAAGTCTCCCTTTTTTATATACTATTTCTCCTTTTATGATCATAACAATAAGAAAAACATCCTTTTGTTATTCATATCGCTACTTTTGTGTGAAGAGAATAGTGCATACTTTAGCTTGCTAGCTTTCATGGTTTTGTCTTCTCTATTCTCTCTTTTCTGAAGTAGTAGAACTCTCTAAATGAAAATATAGTGAAAAGACTCCTGTCAGATCTCTGCTGGTATACACAGTAGAAGAAAAGATTTTCTGCTCTTTATATTTGCATTCTATATCGAACACCCTGAAAGTTTATGCATTTTTCTACTATTTTAGCACTGATAAAATGCCTATTTTCATTGCTTTGAGTTCTGTTGTTCCATATGCTCCTTTTCTAAACAAAACGAATAGTGAGAATTTCCTACCTTTTGAAAGGAAAACCTAGGCTTTGTTGTTCTCATAAAAACTCTCATCCATTTATGTTAGGGTTTAATGCACCATTGTCTCATTCTTTCTCATATATGCATTATGTTTGATCGTAGCATTTACTTCATTTAAATCTACCTCTTTAGATGTATTTCCAACTATTTCCAACACCTTTTTTAAAGTCTTGAATCTCTATATTTTGTCACCATGAATACAACCCTTAGATAGTCCATTGACATGATCTTTGTACTGTGTTGGGACAGTCGTCATGATGACTGCTTTTATGTCTTAAAGACTACTACAGATGTCTGCTTTGTCATGGTTAACATTCAATAACAATTCTACACCTCATTCATGACAAAAAGTGGTAAATATTTGTCTTATTTTTATCTGCCCAAATCAACTTTTGACTGTTGGAATAGATAATACTTGAGAATAACCTTTGATACACTTATCTCCTTCATGCTCTTACTCATACTATCCTCATGCTTTTTTGACTATCCCTGATGATTGTGCCTTTTACTTTTGAGACTGTTGTATCATTTTATGGTTGTTTCATGCTCCTAAAGTTGTTGTCTATGCTAGATTAGTTTGTTGCTCTGGCTGGTAGTAACTTTTATTACTGTCTACTTTGATGATGATATTATTGCAAGGATCAAACTGTCTTTTGGATGCTTATGACCACTATCTTCCGCATGTACTTGATACATTCCACCAAGTAATCCATAGTCTTCAGTGCACTGTGGTTGTGTATACTATGATTGGAGACTTATCTCATCATGAAGATACATGTGGCTGTCACTTTGATGCTCTATCCTCATGATTCAATTGTTTATTCTCTCTTTCAGTTGGGCATCTCTTTTACTGCTCTCTTAAGGTTATGCTTCATGTGGTTGTCCTGCTTTCTCTACACCTGTTATAGTCATTAATGACTGTCCTATCCTAACATTAGTACAGTCATTAATGACTGTACCTTTCATTGCTGCTACAGGTGACTAAAACCTTTATAACCATCCTTAAAAGCTCTGAGATGACTGCCCTTAAACAAGTGTTCATAGGACTATCACTGTCCTTCAGTTGTTTGCTCAATAAGGTTTGTAATCATGGTGAATGGTTTTGAAGACAAGCTTGACCTCCTATGACAGTGATTCCCCTTTAGCACTTTGTTTTGAACTCTTTTATCATGCATAGTGTATATTGTTGTCCTTTAAGTGAATTATCTATGTTTTATTGCAAGCTTCTTGTGCTAGCAGGTGAAAGATTTACCATTTTCTGCTCTACTGATCATACAGTGCATTGACTACACATGTTACATTTTCTATGTTGTCTTTATGCTCTGTGCAAGGGTAAGTACCTTCATGCTTGCATACATGATTACCACTATGACTGAATGGTCATTGTCCTACTTCTTTCTTGACTATCCTCATGCCTATAGGTTACTGTCATGCAAGATCCCTTTAGTCACTGTACTCACTAATGAATAATATGCCTTTCTCTTTTCTTGTAGTGACTGTTGTGACTTGAAGTCACTTCCATAGATGAAAAATACACTTCATATCCCTCTTGATAACCAAGTGGGCAGCATGCTGGGCTCAACCCTTGTGGGAGCCCACTTTTTCACCACATGTTGAAATATCATGCACAATGATGAATGTCCCTGTATCTGCACATTTCACAAACAAGTTAGATAAAAATAATGAAGTTTAATGCGCATGTGATGATTTGATCTTTCTAGCTTTCTTGCACATATCTGGTAATGTCTCAACTTATTTAATGCATCATATGCTCAGGTTATACATCTATTGATGAATAATATGATGGGATTTCATGTCCCGAGCTCTAACCACACTTTCAATCATCTGCAGGTATATCTGAAGATCAGGAATGAGAGGAGTTGGAGATAAGAGGAACAACACCAACATCAACCATATAAGCCAATGAAGGATATGAACTCTCTTCATATGCTTTTCCTTTATTTTATCTTCAGATGTATTGTTTGCATTCCATGTTGCATTGGCTCAGTTTAGTCATTCCCATGGCTTGTGTGGGACATTTGATTTTCTCTTTTCTTTCCAAATGAATAAAAAAGAAACACCTATGCAATCTTATGTATATTTCATTACAAAATGAATGAAACATTATAAAATGAATGAAGCAACTTCTTATAATTCATGTATTCACCTTTATGCTGTAAAGAATTGAATAATGAAAACTGAATTCCATCTCTTTAAACACCTTTAAATATGCAATGGTTAAGCATAACAGAAATCTATGAAATACCTTTCACCTTTAATATCATAAAACTGTTTCAGCTCTACCAATTTGAGTTGTAGGTGAAATTTTGGTAACAAGTACTATAGCTCTTGTGATGCAAAATGAAGGTGAGGAACTTGCTTTTATAGACCAAGGAGGGCTCCAATCCAAGTGTCAAAAGATCCACAGTGTGAGAATAAGTCTTGTCACATGTATGGTCAAGATCAATTTGGTTGGGATGAGGGAGATAAAAGTGGAAGATGTTCCCACTACAATGACAAGGTGGAGGAATACATGGAACCATAAGCCACATGTCATGATGCTCACAAGGACCAATGAGACAAAGGTGGAAGACCATGAGAAGAACATGGAGGAAGGAGTCCTTGGTTGTTGGAATGTGAGAGGGAATATAGGATTTAGAAGACAAGTGTCTTTGACCATGTTTGATGTTTGAGAAGAAATAGGGCACATGTTTGAGGGGATAAATGATTAATTAAATATTAAGAATATTTAATTATTGGAGCAACATGATGAGGTGTCCAATGATGTGTAAGATGACAAGGATGAGATGATGTGGATTTAGACATAGGACTTTGTCTTAGAGAGATTAATTAAATAATGATGATTATTTAATTAGATATGACATTAGAACAATTTAGGAAAGATTAATTAAATAAATTGATATTCTATTTAATTATTTGGAATAATAAGATAAATGTGAACCAAATAAATAAATTAGGATATTTATTTATTGATAGAAGAATAAGAATAAAATAAATATTAAAATATTTATTTAATTCGACTCAAGCTATTTTTATGTGTATACACATCCCAATACCATAACCAACCACAATTGTCTGTTCCAATCCCTCAAATCGCAATCGTCATTCCTCCACTTAATCCTCAAGTGTTTTCATCAATACCATCCATTAATCCTTAAATTTCCCAAATTTTCACTTCAAGCTCATCCACCAATCCTCAAGTCTCTAATCCACTCCTCAATCTGTATCTCTTCCAAACCACAAACCCCATGTTATATCAACCCATTACATCCCAACAACAAAATTCCCTTATCCAACAACTTATTAGTCAACAAATTTTGAACGCCAATCCAACACCTCCCCTCACCAATCTCACCCAAGAGTTTCAAGAATTGAAGAAGAAGGTGCAAGACATGGAAATGGGACATCCAAAGAAGAAATACCCATTTAAAGAAATATGTCCCTACCTATTTGATAGATCCCTTGTCATGATCCCCTTCCCACACAATTTTGAAATGCCTAAGTTCAATAAATACAAAGGGAAAGGTGATCCTAGAGACCATCTCAAAGATTTTTACATAACTTGTATGCAAGTTTCCTACAACGATACTTATCTCATGCAACTCTTTCCCTATAGTTTAGGAGGCCAAGCTATTGAATGGTTCTCCCATTTACCTCATGGCATTAAAACATTCCAAAAACTTGCTGAGAAATTTGTCGCACATTTTTCCTACAACATAGAGCATGAGGTGTCTATGACAGGCCTTTGCAACACCAAGCAAAGAAATGGAGAATCTTTCATTTCCTTCCTACAATGATGGAGGTGCTTTTCAAGTAAATTTTCTTACCCCATCCCTGAAAACAACTTGTTAACATATTTGTTCAAAACTTAAATCAGGAGATAGGTTTCCACCTACAAATTCAATGTGCAAACACATTTGATGAGATTATAGAAAAAGGTGTGACAATTTAGAAAGCCCTTATATCCAAAGTTTTGGTTAAGGTCTATAAAGACAACAAGGATAACAACACCCAAACCAATGACAAGCATCGCTTCTAAGCTAAGAACAAAAACATTGTGAATGATGGTGTGACTGATGTCAAGCATGTCCAAAACATCCAAACTCCCACAACATCATCCTCACAACATACCAAAGACAACATCACCATCACTAAGGGTAAATATAAACAAACATCCACACCTCAAAGACATTTTACTCCCTTAGGTGAACCCATTGAATCGGCCTTACGAAAATTAGTGCAATCTAACCTCATAAAACTACCAGCCATAAGACAATATGAGGAAGATCAAGTTAAACCTACTTGGTTTAATGAGAACGAATATTATGAATACCTTCTCGAGTGAAAGTCCATAAAACATCGAATTGTATGAGACTTAAACATTGCATTCAAGACCTCATCGACCGAGATGAGATTGTGGTTGAAGAACATCCTCAAACTCATATAATGCACACTTAGGTATATATCAGGATTCCTTTCTAGACCATGGTCAAGGTAAATCCACCAACAAGAATAATGGCTCTAATAACACTAATAAATTCAATACCTCTACTTCATATGACAATATCGTAGGTCATATGAAGAGTGTCATCCCCAAGTTGCAACCATCCCCATCATACCAAAAGAATACAATTGCATTGTAACTACACGTCATGGGCATGTTACCCTTCAAGGAGCACCATCTTCGTCCCAAACACCTGTCAAATATAATATCCTAGATCATTTTGAAAAGACCCCCACATAGATTTCCATTTTGGAACTACTTCGTACTTCCCCGGTGCATAAGGAAAGCCTTGATAAAGCCTTACAGGAGTCACATGTCCACAATAACATCAATACTGACCACCCGAATCTTTGTACTCTAAAATTATTAAGACAATTGGGATACTCCAACAATGTCATCAAATCCCAAAAAATTATTACCATCAAAGGTTATGATGACATTGAGCAAGAGTCTGAAGGTATTATCAAACTGCCTATCCAAGTTGGTCTAGTAATAATGAAAGATATATGTCAAGTTTTGGACTTTGACCTTCCCTATAACATCCTCCTAGGGCATCCATGGATACATTCCATGTAGGTTGTCCTGTCTACCTACCACCAGTGCATAAAGTTTCCCCATAATGGATCTAAAGTAACCATTTTCACCGACCCTCATCCATTTCAATACTACAGGATGATGGAAGGAAGATATGAAAATTCCAACCTTTGTCCCAACAACAACGCTACACAAACATCTTCATCCTATATAGACCCATCCTTGCTATCCTCACCATCCACTTCAAAAACTCCATTCCCAAAAATCAAGGTTCAAATCAATGACAAGGGATACATAGGGAGTATAACCTACGAGAATCCTTCTATGTAGGCCAACTTCCTCCCTCCCCAAGGTCACATGGTAAACCTTGCCCTTCTGGCTTAGTGTCAATTGTTGTTGTCAAATATAAACCAACAATGTTTCAGCATTGGGGAGTATTAGACAAAGAGTCTATTAAGGAGGATGTATCTACCTAGCTATATAAAGATGAGAAAGTATCGCTACCTGTAAAGAAATATGATAAAGGTCTTCACATCATCAAAAATACTGGTTACAAAGGAAAAGGTGGACTTGGATTGCATGAGCAAGGTACCATAGAGCCTATAATTGTAACAAAATGACATTTTCATCAAGGAATAGGGTATGGGTCATCTAAATGTGCATCCTCAAACCTTGAATTTATTCTTAGTGAGGTCACCAAAGCTTTTCCTATTGTAGAGACCACCAATGAGGGTACTCACGAAGACTCCTTTGAACACATTTCCAACCGACTCCAAGACTCCTCCATTTCCATCGTATCCTCCACATCATTTACCTTCACTGACCTATCAATCATTTACCTAGAACTTTTTGATTGGGAACAACAATGTCTCCCCATCCTTGATATAGTTCAAAATTATGAGGCCATTTAAGAACTCATGGGACTAGGAGAACACACTCCTCTGGGAGATCATAGAGCTAGACTCATTATAAAACTTAACACCATGGCATACTTCGGTGAATAGGTCAAATCCTCCAATCGTAAAAGTAAAATAATAAAAAGATCCCCTAGTGAAAACCACCATGTGGCACTATCAGATCATAAAAAAGTAAAAATAAAGTTCACATCTGATGGTGAAAACCTGTCTAAGGCACCATAGGATGGGGGACTTGACCTTCCCAAAGCCGCTCAATATCATGAAAAATCTCTAGTATTGGTCGAGGAATCTCAAAAGCTTAATTTGGGTACAGAAGAGGCCTGTAAGGTAACATTTCTAGTTTCTTTTCTATCATCAGAAGAAAATAAAGATTTCATAGATTTATTTGAGAGGTGATCTCACAAATTTGCATGTTCATATGTTGACATACCCATTTTGGATCCATCCCTTGTGATGCACCACCTGACTGTTTATCCTGATGCAAAACCTGTCAAGCAGAAACTCCAAAAGATACATTCCCAAATTTCACTATTAGTGAAAGCAGAGATTCAAAAATTTCTAGAAGTAGGATTCATTCGGCGTATTGATTATCCAAAGTAGGTATCCAATATATTCTTGGTAGCCAAAGTAACTGGGGGCATCCGCGTTTGTATGGATTTCAGAGATCTCAACAAAGTGTGTCCCAAAGATGATTTTCCTCTACCTAACATTGAGATTATTGTAGATCTCACTGGTAGACACGAGATGCTCCCACTTATGGATGGATTTTATGGATATAATCAGATTTGCATTGCACTAGAGGATCAACATAAAATATCCTTTTTTTGTCCATAGGGTACCTACTCTTGGCATATTATGTCATTTGGCCTCAAGAATGCAAGAGCAACCTACCAGCGTGCAATGATAGTGATTTTTAATGACATGCTCCACAAGATCATGGAAAACTATGTAGATGATCTCTTGGGTAAATCTACAACAAGAGGAGCACACCTCCAAGTCCTAGCTTAAATATGTGATAGACTCGATAAGTACCAAGTACATTTCAATCCAAAAAGTGTGTGTTCGGCATATATTCAAGAAAACTATTGGGACATATCGTTTCAAGAAGAGGTATTAAAGTTGATCCTACAAAAGTGAAAGTAATAGTCAAAATGCCTCCACCAAAGAATATGAAACAACTTCGTATTCTACAAAGTAAACTCCAAGAATCTGGTGTTTTATTGCTCAGTTGGCAGATAAATGTCATCCCTTCACACATCTTCTCTAAAAAATGCCACATTCAAATGGGATGCTTCATGTCAAATAGCTTTTGATAAATTAAAATAATATATTTCTTCCCCTCTGATTCTTATGCCTCTAATTCTAGGGAAGCCCCTCCTATTATATATTTCATCTACATCAGTAGCATTAGGGGCTCTTCTAGCATAGCATGATGAAACAGGCAAGGAGAAATCTATATATTATATTAGCTACACCTTAGTGGGATATGAGACTAATCACACTCCCATGGAAAAAGCATTTCTACATGTTGTCTTTAGTTCCCAAAAACTAAGACATTATATGCACTTAATTGTCAAGTCAAGCTCATCTCAAAAGTGGACCTACTAAAGTATCTATTGTCAAAAGCCACACTGACAAGATGAATGGAAAAGTGTGTAATGATCCTGAATGATTTTGACATTGAATATGTGGATCACAAGGCTATTAAAGGAAAGTTTATAGTAATTCAGTTGGTCGATGCCCCTAGTAACACAAATCATCCGCTTGTCACAAAGTTTCTTGATGAATCAATATTTTTGGTCACTCCATCCATACAATGGAAATTATATTTTGATGGATCATACACTTCTTATGGTTCTGGAGAAAGAATTTTTTTTATCACACCTCAAGGAGATTGCATCCTTAAGGATTATAGAATTGGTTTTCCATGTACTAACAATATAGCCAAGTATGAATCTTTGATCGTAGGATTGTGAATGACTATCCAATGGAAGATCACAATATTACAGATTTATGGAGATTCACAGTTGGTCATCAAGAAAATTAATGATGAATATCAAACCAAGGATGACAAGTTAATCCACTACAAAAGAATGGTGGATAGCTTCAAAACATATTTGTTCTGAGATTCAATTTGAACAAGTGCCTCGACTCAGTAAAAAAGTTATAGACACAGTGGCCACCATTGGCTCTCTCCTAGACATGTCAAATAACAACCAACAGTGTGAGTTTCTTGTTGAACAACTCTTGATCCCTGCATATGACGTCCTAGAGTCTGAACTCATCTGTGAATTGGTCAGCCCCAAATCCCCATGGTACCAAGAAATCTATGCCTACCTTCATGACCAATCCCTTCCACCCAACTTATCCACCAATCAATGTAAAACCTTCATTTGTCACTCTTCATGTTTTACCATCCTCAGCGATACACTATATCGAAGGAGTCTCGAGGGAACTCTTTTTAGGTGCCTCAACTCAGAAGAAGCCCAAAATCCCTTACATGAGGTACATGAGGGGCTCTGTGGTTCACATTCTAGTGGTCCTACCCTTGCAAAGAAATTGTTAGATACTATTTGCCCACTATGGAGCAAGATGCACACCAGTTCGTCAAGAATTGTTTGTGGTACCAACAACATGGCAATCTAATTCATGCTCTGTCTCAAGAATTGCAACCGATCACAACTCCTTGGCTCTTTTCGCAGTGGGAGCTTGATCTCATTGGAAAAATTAACCCTCCATCCAAAAATGTCCATAAGTTCATAATAACCACCACCGAATACTTCACCAAGTGGGTAGAATCCATTCCACTCACATTACCGGTAAACAAATAGCCAAGTTTATTCTACATTATATCATCTGTCGGTATAGAATTCCCCTCTCCATTATCACTGATAATGGTAAACCCTTTAAAAATCAAGAAGTTTGATCACTTTTCCACCAGTTCCACATCCAACACCATTTATCTATCCCATATTGCCCACAAGGTAACGGCCAAGCTAAGGCTTCAAATAAAACCATACTTAAAAATATAAAAAAGGTGGTCAATGAAGTTGGTCATGACTGGCATTTACAACTTAACCTAGCCCTATGGGCTTATTATACTAGTATTCGCACACATACCGAAGACACACCATATTCCCTTGTCTTCAATTCAGAATCCATTTTTCCAATAGAAGTTGAGCTCCCCTCTCTACGGTTATCACTGCAAAATCTCATTGACGAGGAGTATCGTGTATCATGGTTGCATGAATTAGAACTACTAGACGAGAGGCATCTTAATGCATTGAATCACCTACAAGCATATTAGAACCATCTCCATTGAAGTTAGAACAAAAGAATCAAGACATGTTGCTTTGAAATTGGTGACCTCATACTCAAGGAGAACTAGCAAAATCTACAAGATCAAGACATGAAGGACAAGTTTGAACCCAATTAGTTAGGACCCTTTGTCATTACAGCTAGTTATGGATTAGGTCCATATCAAATTGCTACACTAGAGGGCCAGCCTCTCAAAGAGCCAATAAATATCATCCACCTCAAGAGGTTCTATACTTGACCCTTAGAGTATCCCAGTTAGTAACAAAAAATAAATTAAAAATACAAAAACACGAAAAAAAATGGAAAATTTGAAAAAAAAAAGTAAAAAGAAATAATTCATCCAATAGTGAAACCACTTTAGTGGCACCTTGGGCAAGTACCATGGTGAAAACTTATTTACAGGTGCCATGTGTAGAGGCTATTATCCACCATCTATAAGGCTCCCTTTCATTCCATCCATAAATAAAGATTAATCTACTATATACTATCCTCTGTATCACATCCATTTATCCAACTATGATGGCTTGATAATTGTCAGTAATTTTCATTACATATCCCATCCGTTGTCATAATATATACATCCTATTCCATTCCATAATAAATAATCATATACCTGACTGGGGGAAAATTCATCAACCTAGTGTAACAGATTGGATTATTGATATACCTTGTCCTCTTAAAGAGAGTCACACATTACCACCAAAGACATGCTTTTCATAATAAAACCTAGACACCTACCACAAACCATAATAAATGTATCATAATCCATCCATAAACCCATAATAAATGAGCACCCACCAACCTTAACACTCAAGCAAAACAACCTACACATCAAAACATCGAGCTTTAATGCAGATCACAAGTAAGACCACATTTTGAGACACCCTAATGCCAAAGTACCCAATTGCCTAATCATCTATACCTATCATAAAAATTCATTCCTTCAACAGATATATCTTTCCTACATTAGGTATAATCCAATATCATCACATTTTTGACAAGAGTTATGATGGCTGAATGATTCGTTTCATTAGTTGGTCTTTTCTTTTGATTTATCTTTTTGCCTCCTATTGCTTATTGAAGGCCACCTAGATCTTTCTATATCTTGGTGTGTTATGACTAGCATAGAATGGGGCATGGTCATTGATTTTCATGTGTCATGTTTGTTGGATGCTCTTGTTACATTACTATAGCTAATATCAATATTGTGTGTGTTGGAATAGCTTTTTGCATACCAGTCGTCCTTTGCATATAAGGTCAATTCAATACCTTTTGGTCACTAGGACTTTATCATGCTCTAAGTTTCTTCCTCACCTATCTCTGACAATATTCTATTTTATTGGGTATTTATAAGGACACCCTTTTGTTTGCAGAGGCAAGTCCATGCAAAGTATACAATGTCACCCTTGTTCCTTATACATTGGTGCAAAATATCCATTTTCTATATAAAAAAAAGGATTGCTCTTTACATGTTTTAGCATAACCAAATATCATATTCATCATTCATTCCTATTTCTTATTCATCTTTCCATACTACACCCCCATCTAATCTATTCTTTCATACTAATTCATTTCCCTCCCCTTCTAATATCTCCCTCGCTACATCCATCTTTCTCCTGCATCAATAAATATACATTAGAAATCAATAAAACCATAACGTATCCATAACATCATCACTACTAATAAAACAACATCATCATGATATCACACATTGTATAGCCATTACAAGCGTAAAATCCATTTCCTCATAACATCACATCATATGTATCCATCACATCATATATCCATTACAATAACAAAAATCCATTTTATCATCATAGAACCATAACATCTATCATATAAATCCATCACATAATACATCATCATACATCCATAACAAAAATAAAATCCATCTACCCATCATATCACATCATCATACATCGATAATAATAATAAATGTCATCTAACCATAATATCATCATTACAATAAATATATATACATATACAAAACCATGAATCATATCCACATAGATGATCCACATAACACAACTATCATAAACATCATCACAAGAGTCATGAAACCCATGCATGCCACCAATAATACATCTCATCTCATATATACATAAAAAATGTCATGATACATAATAAATGTCTATACAAGGGCTACATGAGCCATAAATACACAATAAATGCAAAGCTCACATGCATCATCATATACATCATCGTATATATCATAATATACAAGGTATCTATGAGGAGCTTCCCTCTCCAGAAGGTGAAGGTTGTGCCCCCGAGGGTGATGGTTGTGCCCCTATTCCTAGTACTACTGGTGATGGTGGTGGTGGTAGTCCTTGTCCCCGTAGTGGCCTCATAACTGAAGGAACTGATCTCCCTGATTTGGATCCTCCCATTGAATGACTCAAAGCTACAAAACTAGGTGCCCTCTACCATATTGGAACTACACTCTCATAGAGTGTCCTATAGTACTCAGCCTCCCTAGACACCCTAGACATATCCATAAATAAATGTACCATCCCCCACCACCAGCCACCCCTCTCACCAGGTCTTACTTATGTCAGAACCTCATTGCAAGTGCCTCTACCTGCTACCTCTGAGCCACCTCGACATCTCTCTCAATCATCCTCTACACCAATAGCCCCTACATTCTCTATAGCTCACTATGCAGGCTAGCCTTCTCTACTTGAAGTTGGTCTCTCTGTGTGACTAGAGCATCACGCTCTGACATCACCATCAACAACTGCACCTGCATATCCTCTCTGTCTCCATCCCCTCCAATATCACCTACCTGCACCTGCATATCCTTCCCATCTCCATCCCCTCCAATATCACCTACTCACACCTTAGCCTTCTCCTCCTGGCCCACATTCTCCTCCTCCTCACCGCTCTCTACCTACACTTGTACTTACACAACCTACACTCTGTCACCGCCACCATCTCCACTTTCCTATGCTCCTAATGGCTAACCCACCTCTGCTCTCCTCTACTGTCTATCCCTCCCCTCATCGCCATTGTCTCCTCCTACCTCGCCAACATCTCCTTGTCTCCTCCTACCTCCTACAACACCAGGTATGGTCAAACACACTAATCAATGGGTTTCCCACCAAACATCATACTCTAGAGTAGTACCTGCATCCTCTAAATCTGGCTATCAAACCCAAGGTATTGGCACTAGCCCCTCAAAATCTACTATAGCCAAATCCGGATCCATTGGTGAACCCTAGTCATCCATCTCTCATGCAGTCCTCACAAAAATAACCTCATGTAAAGGCTCTATTTGTTGCACCCCAAATTGTTGCAGTATCCTATTAAGCATGTACCACTTAATAATATGGGTTGTACATCCCATTATATAACATGGTTACCTAATATAAGCAAGGGGCTTTGTATCCCCATCCCAAGTCTCACATAGTCGCCATGACCTCCATATCATTGTATCTAGCTCATCAAAACCCCATCTCCAATTATCTACCATTGGGCACATAACTGCGATATGCTCCCATGCCCATATGCATAGCAATGTAACCCCATAGTTGAGGCTCTATCCCAACCTATAACATCTCGCCCCACGAATCCTGAAGGGTAAGGGCCAAAAGAGGACAAGAATATGTTTTTTTTAACATAAGTAGAAAACATACACAGATTTGGTTGCTGATTCAATAGATTGACAGCATTCATCGCCAAGTATGGCCAAATGCACAACCCATGGGAGAGGACTAATTCACTCTCCAGAGGAAACATTGAAAAACTACATTCATTTTAAACACCAACCCAAATATTTCTATGACCCATACTAGATAATAACATAAATCCAAAAGCATCATAGTACAAGCGGATCCGATACCCACACCAGAATTCGTAAACCAAATAGGAAACATCTCATTTCTTCTCATTAAATTGCATGATTACATCTTCTCTCTTAAGAGAGTACAATTACATAAAAGAATATACAAATACAATGATAGAGCCATGAATATGAAATACAAGTACAATAAAATAGTCCTGAATATGATACAATGATTGAAAAGGCACAACAACAGATAGGATAACAAAGAGAGATAACATCTCCAACTGGTGCTCTAATAACTTGTTCGCCGGTCTCCAATGGTGGTGGCAATGCCTCCCAACCATGTGGACTCATAAGAGACCAGCCCGTCGTGCTCGGAGATAGTCACAAGGCCCAAACACAAGCAGAGAAATAGTGGGGAAAGAAGACTCAGAAAATCAACCACACAAGGGAGACCTCAAGGTCACATAGTTCACAAGAATACCTCAAGCACGTGATAACCATACCAAAAAGGTACTACTCAGACAATAAGGGGTGAGAGGATAGGGGCAGTGATAAGGAAGCAACCATATAAAGGTACACATCTCATATTCTCATACCAATCACAAAACACAAGAAATCATATCTCCTCCAACGGGCCAACAAGTGAGCACTCTTGCTCAATGCCATGTTGGCAACTGCTTCCAAGCCTACCCTATCATCTACACCCATGACCGACAAGCTCAACTTGCATTCAAAAGCATTAAGCAAGAACATACGGACCACACTAGAGGCATTACACATAAAATGTTACTACAACAATAACAAGGGTACAACCATTAGTCATGTCTTCTATCTGTCTATGATCTTGGATGATGCCACAAAATGTCATACAATGCCAAATTGGATGAACACTACAACTGGTCTGTGTTGTTTATCTATTATTTCCAAAGTGTCATGGCATGCTTGGAGACTCCACAGTGTACAAAGAAGCATATAACAAATCAATAAAAAAACTTTCCAACAGGCAATTAATCCTACTAAATTCACTTTCAGAATGGTGTTCCCTGGTGCAAGATTAAGAAGCATTTAGTGATGGTAGAATATCATTCGACTTGCAAGTATTGAGCAAAGATATCAACCCTTTTTTTTTTAAATAATTGAAGTATTAAAGAAAAATTAAGCTTGGGTACAAACAAGATAAATGAAGAATTTGAAATTTTCAAGTACTCAACATACAACTACATAGCATATATCTATTAGCATGCAGAGGAAGACAATAAGCTTCACAATTAGACATAAGGATTTGACAAGAGCGTTATTTTATTCTTTCTTTTCCCATTTTTTTTTCAAATCTGTTAGTAGTCTTCTGGTTTATGATAATGGGTTTTAAGCTTGGTGCCTTTAGAAGACAATGCATGAATTTGAGTTATTCAATGTCGTGACTGGATGGACACTTCTAAAATCCTGAATAGACTCTATGTGTTGTATCTAATCTAGACTATTATAATTGTGTCTCTATTTAATTATTTGACCTCCTACAAAACCATAGTAAGGCTTTTGTGCCTTGTGCATCATTTTGAAAGGGAGTTTCTCTTTACTTACGTTTATATACTTATTAATTTATATAGAATTTTTTTTTTACAATGGAAAAAAATGATGCATTGTCCAGTTATTTGGCATCTATCTATCACTGCATTTAAATGCATACGCACAGAGGAAAACCTAAAATTATCCCCAATTTCTCCATTAAAAAAAATAACTATAGTGGACCCTTCTCTACTCCCATTGCAAAAAGTGGAAGCATAGACAAGGCACGAAACTATTGACAGAACACCTCGGAGCGAGGTCATCTCATGGGCTGCATTGACTGTAGGATACACACAAAATGAATTTGTTAAAAAGGCTTTAGAAACTTTTAACCATATGTAACTGGTAGCTATAAAGCCAGATGTCACAACCTTGGCTAGCATCCTGATTGCTCGTACCAAAATGGGAGTGATGGAACAGCGTATGGACATCCACCAAAAGATAACATAAGGGGGATTTTTGTCAGATAATATAGTTTTTTTTAAAAAGGCAGTAATGGGGTTTCAGTTTTCCTGTGCTTAAAGAAATAGCAACAAACATATGGCAGTAATGGGGTTTCAGTTTTTCTGTGCTAATAAAATAGCAGCTAACATATTTTAGTTTTTGTGCTAGAAGAACAAAGAACTGATACAAATACATCAGATCACACTCCCCAGATCAGTGACCTCCTCTTCTGATCGCACCTCTTTCTTGCAAATGAAAATGCTCCCTCTGAAGTTTTGAACTGATTTCAGATCTATTTAGCTACAAGCTGAACATATCTCCATTGTGGGTGTTGGTTAACTCCATGAAGGATTATGTGGGTATTCCTTTCTCAATGAAGGTGTTTGTGGGTGTTAGACAATTCCATCCAACCTTCTGTGAGTACTCCCCCCTTCGATCCTGGCTTCTCCCATCCAAGCTCTCATCCCTACCCCAGTTAAATTCATGGGTTATTCCCCACCAAAACTGAAGTTGTGGAGCTCCCCCCAAATGCGTTGACTCTCTCTCCCTTTTTCCCCACGCCACCATCTCCCAGTTTCTCTACCACCCACTTCTCTTTCAGGCCTCCCCTTCATAAATTCAATCACCCACTGCAAAAGATATTTTCTGGCTACATTTAACATCTTCCACCTCTCTAAAATGAATGACCACTATCTCCCCAATGAGCTGACACCTAAAGATATTTTCTTCCGTCATAAACCAACTCACCAAATTTTTTAAAAAAACCATCCACTCACATTCAAACACTAATACCAGCATCGAGGGTTGTTACATCCTACCCCCCTAGAACTAGGCTTACTCCTAGAAGCTTGCAAATGCTAAGATACATCCAAAACACACACTAGTCCATGAAACTCGATACAATTATAAAATTAGGTTATCACATGCACAAATACATGCAATCGGTCCCAGAACATGGGTAAGGAATAGGCAAGGCACTCATTCCTACAAAATATACATTAGTATAAAATAATTTTCTCCAATCAAAATAAAGAATGATGCCAAGGAAACCACATTAAACAATCAACAAAAACCAAGGAGAAAAGCCTCAACCACTGTATTGGCAAACTACACATGACCATAAGGGGCAATCTGGACATTACCGTTAGGTAACCGAATGATAAGACAACATGGGAACACTGCACTAGTAGGGTACAGTGGCTAGGGTAGGGAACAAGGCCTGTGACTATCTCCAGTAACCACCATCGGGGATAATAAGAGTATGCTCAGGCCTATGAGTCCAGGCAGAGTCAATACCTAATGCCTGCATCACTCTGATCACACGTCAAAGCACATGTGCATATAGCATACATCATAGCCGAAGCAACAATAAGCATGTAACCTAGCATGATAACCAATCATGTCAACATCATAATAACATCAGAATCCATCAAGGAAAAGCAACAACCATCAATTTGCACATATATACCAACATAAACCACATAATTTTCTCATAAATTGTAGCAAAATGCACTTTCAAGACATAAAATTTTCAATTCTCTAAATTTTATATGCAACTATCTATAAAATGGAGCACACATACACACATATACATAATTTCAACCTCTGATTTCATAGCATGCATGATATCTCTTTACATATAATTCAATAGTTTGTCACTTTTCAAGGCATAACGATGCAAATTTTGTTCTCTTCTATATTTTAATATGCAACTACATACATTACAATTGTACCACCTACATATACATACATACTCATCCACATCACAAGGCTACACCAAGGGTTCACATGAATGTCGTAGTACCATCCATATCTAAAGTAACCATGAGTCCATAACCAATAACCATGTCCAAAATCTATATCCATGTGTCTTGATGGTATTTACCCACCTAGTGAGCCCTTCCATACAAGCCACAATGACATGTATCTTGTTTGTATAAGGGTTTTAGCCTCCAAGAGATAGTCAAACAATAGGAAGGTAGTGAATTAGAGCTTAGAACAGCTCACACATACCCCAATCCTCAAGGGTTTCCCTACGTCTACTTCCTCATATACACCCAAATGGGTGGATCTCACCATACTCGATGAGGAATCACATCACAACACAAGACCAGCATTCAAAAACAAAAAAGTCATTTAGTTTAGCCACCAAGAATGTAAATAAAGAGAAATAAATCTCAATTCCAATAATAAGATAAGAAAATGCACATAGTTTCAACAATAAATCAAATGTAACTGCGAGAGTTACATGCCAAGATAATCATCCATGGCCAAACCATTACAAGCAAGATAACCAAGGTGCCGGCCCACACAAGAAAAATAAAAGCCACCAATAATCGAAGAGAAGATCCACAAACTCTAAAATATACACATTACAGCACTACGTGACTATCACTAGTCACCACATGAGGAAGGAGGAAACAAGCGTGACTGTTTCAACAGTCCTTCATGTGGGTGCGGCCAACTCACGCAACCCTCACATAGAAAAGTACTGTGTTGGAATTTGCATGTCACATACCTCATGCGGTGCGACCGCGCATGGTATATGCCAAGTGGAGAAAGCACGCAATGGCCGAATACCGCATGGCAATGTCCTACTCATAGGAACATCCCGCATAGTACGTACCCATGGAGAAAGCACATGTAGCTACACACCGAACTAGAGGTGCTCATGGCTAGGTTCCACTCGCATGCCAACTGATCAGAATCGAGGCCCTCTTGAGTGAACCCTCTACTCTGTGCGAGAAACCACTCCTCTCAACACAAGTAGGAACACACCATATATACTACGTCGTAACGTATCTAGTTACGTGGCATCGTATCCTCGAGCTCAGTTCGCTACCATCAGCGACACGGCATCCTCACCAACACTATGTCAGAACACCAGTGGGCGGTGGCATCATATCTAAAATGATCACATCAGGGTAAGATCATAGCTGTCATAGGTACCATAACTAATATCATCCTCAAGAACTGAGGGGATTAGGCTAACACTGTATGAACCAAGAATTTGGTCCATTAATAAGGAGAAGTAGTGAGTACTTTCCTGGGAGGTTGAAACAATCACCATCATTTTGTGCCGCCATTATACATACACCGTGCAATTCCCTCCCAAGGAACTTTGTTGCTGCTACTACCCTCCACATATTGACCTATCAACAACCCTCAGGTTGGCAGTCAAAAGGGTGACAACTAAAAACATATAGAGGGTATGGTTCTCCCCATACACATAATACATATATATCCTCCATGGATGGGTACGTAGTATCACCATCCCATGGGCACACATCTCAAGCACCGGTCAATCACAACACTCAACAAGAATACCTCAATGGAGGCTCTCATCACAGGGAATACAATCACAATTTCACTCACCCAGGCATAACCATAAGTAACATTTTTCACAATCATTATTACAGTCACTTCTGTAATCACATAAAGATATACATCTCATAATGACACATAATGTGACATCATGTCACAAGTCACAGGAATACCATTCGTTCACAAGAGAATGAGAAACTATCAACATAATTAAATGAGTTTGGTTGAGGAATCCTAGTCATTTCTCAACATTCACATCCTAACATATAAGCATAAGTAACCCTGGTCGTGTCAATGGCATGCAATTGTTCACTCAAAGAAAGATATGTAACATTCTTATTACCTTAGCATTCACTATTTTTAGTTGCATTAAAGTACAAGTGCTCCCCTATATGACCTCATTAAAATCACAATGCAATTGAGGAGATTAAATTTCATCGACAAGATATATCCACTAAGCAATTACCATTCTCATTCAAGCTCATTAAACAAGGAGTTACTCATAAACATGTAATCACTTTCAATTGCATAACCATAACAAACATAAGTTATTCTTATTGAAATAAGGGTAGACAACTGAGAGGGGGGGTGAATCAATTGTCACAAAACTTTTATCCTTTGCTGCAATTTAAACTTCTTTACCACTTATTAATAGATGAATGATATAACCATGAAAGCATGAATCAACAACACATGAGCAGAAACAAAATCAACACACATAACACCAGGATTTTTACGTGGAAACCCGGTTAAGGGAAAAACCACGGTGGGGGTTAACCCACAATAATTTATACTCTGTTAAAAGTATTACAAATGGGGAAGGCACATGCCTTCAGGGCGCACTGCCCAGAGCTCACTGCTCCAAGAGGCTCACTGCCTAGAGAAATGATTACAAGAATATTATAGAATGTTTGAACTGATGAATAGCATCTACCAATGCAAAAATTTAGTTCCGGTTAAGCACAGAATACTGATCTTACACACTTCATCCTTATTCTACCCTGTTTCATTCTTAGGCCATAATCCAAGCTTAGATCTTCACCTTCGCACTTCTTTCTGCCTTTTTTGTACTTACTTCATTACCACATCACAATCACCCTACAAAACACTTGAATCCATTGGCTATATATATCCGTATCAAGAAATTCAATCAACTATAGTCGGCTTCAAGAAAACTTAGAACATTTATTAAGAACCCTACTCTGTCAGCTGAATCCATGCACAATCAACAATGCGGACCAAAAACTTGTGTTCTCAAATCATCAATCATGTCAGCCAATACCACTGATTATCACAAATTGCTTAACCAACAACTTTTCTTCATCCGGACCAAGATCAAATACTAGGTCAGCCTGTTCTTCTTCTGACTGTACTGACTAACTGAAACCCGATACTTAGATGCTTATAACTTTTGAATCCTTCATCACCAGAGGCTAAATTTCTGGATTTAGATAGTCCTAACAATCCCTATCACTCCCTTAGGTCCGCAGCACACTGTGATTTACCACCAGAGACATCTGGACCAAGATACTAGACCCTGTCACATGCTCTGTTTCTGACTACCTGGTCTTAGACAAATCTTCACTCTGACTTCCGGTGTGAACAAATTATGTAATACAGATGTGTAAGATAGACTTAGTTGCCATCAATGACAACACATGTCATGCGTAGCAGTGTCTATTTCCAACAATCTCCCCCTTTGGCATTGATGGCAACACTTAGTGAAAAATGACTAAGTGTTAGAATAGCTCCCCCTTACTTTACACACTTATGATTTCCAAAGCTCCCCCTTAGATTAATTCTTCATTTTTCACTGCTTTTCCTCTCCCCCTTTGACATCAATGGCAAAGGCTAGGATCCGCATACCAAAATTTATGCAAAAATTTTATGTACATGGACATATATATACAAACAACCCGATGACTTGTTTACATAAGTTTGAACACATAACCAAAGACATTCTTCAATAGTGCCAACTCATTGTCCCAACTCTTCTTCATGTTGTTCAAAACTGAGATGTGACCACTGAATAAGAATGCTTGAGACTATGATTTCCGCAAGTCAGTAGGATCACTTGACTTAGCAGCAGCTTGGGCTTCTATCATGGTATTGAACATTGCTTCCAACTTGGAGGAAATTAGTCCCCGGAGCTTACACATCCTTGTCTCAATGTTGTCCTTTTCCTTCATCAATTTCTTTATTTCTTCAATCAAGTTGATTGTTTGACATTCTTGGCTCATCACTGATACTGTCAGAGGATCAAAAGATTGGGATACACTTGACAGTTTTTCCTTAGACTCCTTTATTTTTATTTCAATGTCCTCTATAGCTTTAGGACAAGATAAACAAAATTTATATACATTCCCTCCTTTTGTAAGAGCATTTTGAATACTCTTTACACTGGTATCCAGTACATTCTATCTAATGCAATCATCCCTTTAAGAGCATCAAATCTTTTATCATTGAATTCATTTTTAACCTTGACCTCTACAGATTTTTCAAGGGACTCAAAATGAGTACTTACAGAATTTATCAAACTCTTCAATTGACCAGAGGGGGATGCAAATGAGTCCTTTTAGAATGTTGGCATGATTTTCTCCAGAATCCCAGATGCAAGACCAAGTAGCTCATTGTCTTCTATGCGAGACTTCAAAATATCTTCTCTGGCCTTGGCTTAAGCAAGAGAGGCCCACTTTATCTTCTGATTTGGTGAGAGACTATCCAAATTGATTAAACCTTGCAACTCTTCTGCAACCAGTTTATCCTTCTCTAAAATTTCTTTCACTGCTTCTGCAGTGTCTCTTGCCCAATAACCTATTTCAGTTTTTTGCTCTTTAGGGCTTGCATCTTCTCCCTTTTCAAAGTAAAACACATTGTCTCTCTTATCAATTTCTTTCTCTTTCTCTACTTCAGCCTTCTCTGCATCATTATCAGGGACATCCTTCATTTCATTTACACCAGTAGAGTCTTCTGCAGTCTTTTCTGGAGGATTTTGAGTATCCTCAGCAGCAGCCTTTTCATCATTAGACTAATTCAGAGGAGCAGTATCGACATTATCTCCCTTTGCCATCCCTTTGTTTCCTTTGTCTGACATTTCCACTTCTGGAATAGAGTAGTCATCTTTCTCAGTTTGTTACTCATTGCTCTTCAATTCTTCAACATCCAGAATGGAAGAATCAATCCCATCATCAATCTCTTCTTCAACAATGGGAAGATTATGCTTTTTTAATGCTCTTAGAAGAATCTCCTAAGTTTCTTCGACTATCTTATCTGTCTCACCAAGCATGAGTTTATTCATTCTTTTCTTGCTCCTAAATTCATCTTTTACTTCTTTGAATATCATGCTCATTTGATTCGGAGAGATTTGAGGGCACAATTTGATTAGCACATGCTCCCTAAGCTCAATGTCTTTAACCTTTGCATTTTCTTTTCTCAATTCTAGAATATGTGCAAGGCTTTTTAGGATTTCATAAGTTATTTCAATTAAGGCCTTATTGTAGATATTTAGATATTTAACTGTTGCTTCCTCCAAAACCCTCTTGTCAACAACACTGTAGCCATCATAAAATTTAGACATTAGCTTTAAGTTCCCATCTATAGTGACCGACTTGATCATGTCTTCCATAGAAAGAGTAGGCTTCTCAACATATGTTTCAGTCTTTTGCCTCTTGCTAGCCCTTTTTCTTCTGGAGGGCTTCTCCTTAGATACTTTGGCTGCTTTTGTACTTGAGGCCTTAAACTTTTTGACTTCAACATCAGAATCAGATTCTTCTTCATCCTCCTCCACACTCACATATGTTCTTTTTCTTTTTACCTTTGTCCTTTTTCCTTCCTTACCAGAGGGTTTTTCTGTAGCAGTAGAAGGTGATGCACCAGAGGTTATGCGTGTACTCCTTGTAGTTCTTGGCTTAAAAGAGGATTCCATCAGAACACTTCCCTGTTCTCTTTCCTAATTCTCCTTCTCAGCTTTCTCTATTCTTTCTCTATTTTGTCTCACAGCCTCTCTTGTTATGCCAATTCTTTCAGCATACATTTCAACTTGCCTTTGAATCTTTTTCTTAGATTCAAGCTTCCAAAGCTCAACATGCAGTTTCACACTGAGTTCACTATATGTTTCAAATCTTTCAACTGTGATGTCCTTTGGTTTAATTAGAAGGTGTTGAGTATACATATCCAATACTTGCTCATCAACTTCATACCCCATGGGCATGATCCACACAGTTCTTGGTTTAACTGCCTCCATTAAACACTGATATGTATCCACCATAAAACAGACTGTATCCTTGTATTTTTCAACCACAGATGTAGGGATTCTTTCCCTTGATTACATCATGTTCTGAAAGTTCTTGAAAAATCCCCAAAAAGTAGTCCTTTGTGCATTGGAGTCACCAATACTGTTTAAGTGCTCTCTTATTTGAATAGCAATAGGCTTATCATTGGTCCAACACATGCTTTTCTTGTCGGGTAACTCATTCATGAAGTAGAAGAACAAACACAGTACCAGTGTACCATATTTGAAAGTGTTCTTATCCTTCTTAACTTTATTTAGATTTTCCATTAGCTGGTTCTGTAGCAACTCACACAAGTCATAATCAGCATTCTCTCTCAACATCTGATAAGCTGCATAGATAGTTATACCAGATACAAAATTTTCCCTACTAGAATGATAAATTTTATATCCAATCACCATTGAAACAAATTTGACATCTGGATCAGTGATGTCATTTATAGTCATTGCCCTTTTGTCAAACCTTGAACCGGTAGCATCAGTTACAGTTTGATTCTTTATTGATTTCAACATGGGCAGTCCACCAGATGAGTTTAACCCTATCACGGCCTTGATGGCATCCTTGGTGATCTTGAAAGGTTTCATTAGCCATATAAACTCATCATGCATTTAGCTTAAAACATACCAGACCCATTCATCTTCATCAAAGGATGGAAATCCTATAATCTGAATGAAATGTTTATCGTGCAGTGCCTTATACTTAGGTTTAAGACCATGAATTTTATCCCTCAGATGATTTTGAATAAATCTACTAACTTCGAGTCCCCAAACTCATCTATGCCAGCACGAATATATGCCCTAATATCTTCAACGTGTAATACACCATACGAGAAACTTGAAAAGGCACCTAACGGATCAACCTCTACTGATTTATGTGGCTGCTTCTTAAACTTTTTGCCTAGGTCACTCAATGATATCCACAACCAATGGATTAGCCATTGCTAAAAGATCACAAGTTAAAAGCTTTGCAGAAAAATACCTTTTTCTTCATAGAATTAGGGTTAGCGGTCGAATTCGTTCTTCGCACTTCAAATCTCTAGAATTTTAGCTCAGATGCTCTTCTCCTTGTTCTCTTCGAATGCAAAGTGATTCAAATGCTTGAATGAATGACTTTTTATGCTCCGTAAAACCTAATTCTCCATTGTAATAAATGCTCTGCTCTAATACATCCAGTTACATTGTCTCTGCATACAGTCGATCTTCAATTGCTCCGCAATCAGTTGCATTAGCTTCTTTTCTTCCAGAATTTGCTTCAACAGATCTAAAATAGGTTTCTTTAAATTCATTCATTGTGCCATATTCAGGCACCCACTTACTGGCTGGGGGAATTAGATTTTCAATGCAGCTCCCCATGAGCCAGAGCTCCTGATTCAATTCTTGGAGGAATTATCAACACCAGATTTCGGTGTGGACCCATCACCTTCATTCTTTGCATCTTTCTTCACCCACGTTTTATTCATTTCTTTCTGGATCTCATTCACATCTATTTTTCCTTTGTCTTCTTCCATCTTCTGCTCAGTTCTTTCTACCTGTGAGTTCACCTTTTTGCTTCTGCAAAATTTAGCAATATGTCCGGATTTGTTGCAGTTGAAACATATAATCTTATTTTTCTGACAATTACATATTGGAGTAGGTTTAGATCTACATTGCATTGCCATATCCCTAAACTTATTGCAAGTAAAACATCTTCCATTGAACACTTGTTTATTCTTAGGAGGATTCCTTGATCCACTTCTACATTCCTCAACCTTATGACCTATCTTTTTGCAATTAAAGCATTGATTGGAGAAAGATGATGCATTTTGATTTATTTGACTTCTACATTGATTAGCTCTATGACCATACTTATTGCACTTGAAACAATTGCCATTGAAAGATGGATACCTTTGAGCATTAGGCTATCTTACTGGAGGTCTTCTAGGATTCCTTCTTTGATTTCTTACATCAGGATTTCTTTGACCGGATCTAGAGCTTTCACCTTTCTCAAATCCCAAACTATGCTTATCATCTGTCTTCTTTTGATTGTCAAGCAGCACCTCAAGTTTAGCTGAGCTTATCTTGAATTTCTCTTTATATTCATTTGCAACTTCTAGGTCATGTTTGAGAATGACAATTTGCTTTTCAAGTTCTTCCTCATTGTTGCTGCTTTCTTGTAGATCAGACTCTAAATGGCCAATTATTCTGTCCAATCTACAACATTCTTTTGTTCTTTCTTTCAGAGATTGATTCAATTTTTCTTCAGACGTCTTTCTTTCCTCAATTTCCTTGGTTAGCCTCATCACCCCGGATTCCATCTCATGTCTTAGGACAACAACTTCTTTTGTTAACTTCTCACATTCCTTTGTCTTCTCTTTCAGGGCCTCATCCATGTCATTGTCTTCATTCTAATTTGCCAGTTGAAGAAGTAGCTCCTTCCTCTTTTCATTAGATTTGCTCAATTTTTATTTTAAGGTCTCAATGAAATCTTCAGCATCTTTAAGGTTCTCTTGCAGATCTCTAATTTCTACTTTGGATAGGTCGAGATCATCTAGGGCTACTTGTAGTTGTTGATTGATACCATTAGACTGCTTGAATGAACCCATTGAAAATACCTTCCTAGATCTTCCACAAGCTGTTAAACTTCTTCTAAGGAACCAAGCTCTTATACTAATTGTTGAAATAAGGGTAGACAACTGAGAGGGGGGGTGAATCAGTTGTCACAAAACTTTTATCCTTTGCTGCAATTTAAACTTCTTTACCACTTATTAATAGATGAATGATATAACCATGAAAGCATGAATCAACAACACATGAGCAGAAACAAAATCAACACACATAACACCAGGATTTTTATGTGGAAACCCGGTTAAGGAAAAAACCACGGTGGGGGTTAACCCACAATAATTTATACTCTGTTAAAAGTATTACAAATGGGGAAGGCACATGCCTTCAGGACGCACTGCCCAGAGCTCACTGCTCCAAGAGGCTCACTGCCTACAAAAATGATTACAAGAAGATTATAGAATGTTTGAACTAATGAATAACATCTACCAATGCAAAAATTTAGTTCTGATTAAGCACAAAATACTAATCTTACACACTTCATCCTTATTCTCCCCTGTTTCACTCTTAGGCCATAATCTAAGCTTAGATCTTCACCTTCACACTTCTTTCTACCTTTTTTGCACTTACTTCATCACCACATCGTAATCACCCTACAAAAGACTCGAATCCATCGGCTATATATATCTGTATCAAGAAATTTAATCAACTGTAGTCGGCTTCAAGAAAACTTAGAACATTTATTAAGAACCCTGCTCTATCGGCTGAATCCATGCACAATCAACTTGATGCGGACCAAACTTGTGTTCTCAAATCATCAATCATGTCGAGCAATACCACTGATTATCACAAATTTCTTAACCAACAACTTTTCTTCATCCGGACCAAGATCAAATACTAGGTCGGCCTGTTCTTCTTCTGACTGTACTGACTAACCAGAACTCGATACTCAAATGCTTATAACTTTTGAATCCTTCATCACCGAAGGCTAAATTTCTAGATTTAGATAGTCTTGACAATCCTTATCACTCCCTTAGATCCACAACACATTGTGTTTTACCACTAGAGAGATTCGGACCAAGATACTGGACCCTGTCACATGCTCTGTTTCTGACTACCTGGACTTAGACAAATCTTCACTCTGACTTCCAGTGTGAACAAATTATGTAATGCAAATGTGTAAGATAGACTTAGCTGTCATCAATGACAACACCTATCATGTGTAGCAGTGTCTCCTACCAATAATTCTTCACTAACTCTTTTACTTATATCAATTTTAACATACTAATTAAATCCATATGCCATTATCCTAACATCTTGTCAACTAATGACAACTAAGAAGAAGAGAGAAAGATAGATTTCATCTCATGTCAAGACATCACATGCCATCCAATGTTCATCATACAAACATGCAAATTCTACTCAGGGAAAGTTTAAGGCACCATTAGTATTTCAATGACTTCAATAAGTTATCAAGGATGATAAATGGTAGCAACTCAAGCACATTAAGAGGTTATAAGGAAAAAATCAGCAATCATCCAACACTTACGAGAGAGCATGGAGTAATCAAACTAATTTGTCCACATATGTAAACAGCTACATCCTATCATCCTTTACATCTATAATACAAGAAGGAATTACAAGAGCAATTCATGACCAATTAGGGTCATTTCGTTCACTAGCAACATAAAGGAAGACACAAGAAGAGCATATCCAAGAAAGGGTAATTAGGCAACCCAAGTTACCTTCAACCTGCGAACACACAAGGCAGAACATTCCTACCCTCGTCTTATAACATGGGAGAGTGATCACTCTTAACCATGTGAGACTCTCAACCAAGGTCAACACTCTAGTCCCATCGAGTAAGGTAAGGTCAAGGAGGCTATTTCCTCCACGATTTCTAGGAATGTGATTGTAACTTAACCCACTAATGCCATGCTAAGGCATGAAAGCAATCAAAACTATAAAGACAATATAACAAGCTCACGCCACACATGCCAAACACAGCAAAACATAGAAGCCTCAAGTACGCCAGGGCTCCCAGTGTGTGAACATGGGCTCTGATACCAAATGTAATATCCTGTCCCGCAAATCCCGAAGGGTAAGGGCCAAAAGAGGACAAGAATATTTTTTTTAACATAAGTAGAAAACATACACAGATTCAGTTGCTGATTCGATAGATCGACAACATTCATGGCCAAGTATGGCCGAATGCACAACCCACGGGAGAGGACTAATTCACTCTCCAGAGGAAACATTGAAAAACTATGTTCATTTTAAACACCAACCCAAATGTTCCTATGACCCATACCAGATAATAACATAAATCCAAAAGCATCATAGTACAAGTGGATCCGATACCCACACCGGAATCCATAAACCAAATAGGAAACATCTCATTTCTTCTCATTAAATTGCATGATTATATCATCTCTCTTAAGAGAGTACAATTACATAAAAGAATATACAAATACAATGATAGAGCCATGAATATGAAATACAAGTACAATAAAATAGTCCTGAATATGATATAATGACTGAAAAGGTACAACAAAAGATAGGATGACAGAGAGAGATAACATCTCCAACTGGTGCTCCAATAACCTGTTCACCAGTCCCCAATGGTGGTGGCAATGCCTCCCAACCATGTGGACTCATAAGAGACCACCCCACCATGCTCGGAGATAGTCACAAGGTCCAAACACAAGCAGACAAATAGTGGGGAAAGAAGACTCAAAAACTCAATCACACAAGGGAGACCTCAAGGTCACAGAGTTCACAAGAATACCTCATGCACGTGATAACCATGTAAAAAAGGTACTACTCAGACAATAAGGGGTGAGAGGATAGGGGCAGTGATAAGGAAGCAACCATACGAAGGTACACATCTCATATTCTTGTACCAATCACAAAACACAAGAAATCATATCTCCTCCAATGGGCCAACAAGTGAGCACTCTTTCTCAATGCCACATTGACAACCGCTTCCAAGCCTACCCTATCATCTACACCCATGACCAACAAGCTCAACTTGAATTCAAAAGCATTAAGCAAGCACATGCGGACCACACTAGAGGCATTACACATAAAATTTTATTACAACAATAACAAGGGTACAACCATTAGTCATGTCTTCTCTCCGTCTATGATCTTGGATGATGCCACAAAATGTCATACAATGCCAAATTGGATGAACACTACAACTGCTCTGTGTTATTTATCTATTATTTCCAAAGTGTCATGGCATGCTTGGAGACTCCATAGTGTACAAAGAAGCATATAACAAATCAATAAAAAAAACTTTCCAACGGGCAATTAATCCTACTAAATTCACTTTCAAAATGGTGTTCCCTGGTATAAGATTAAGAAGCATTTAGTGATGGTAGAATGTCATTCACTTTCTAAGCATTGAGCAAAGATATGAACCTTTTTTTTAAATAATTAAAGCAAAATTCAGCTTGGGTACAAACAAGATAAATGAAGAATTTGAAATTTTCAAGTACTCAACATACAACTACATAGCATATATCTATTAGCATGTGGAGGAAGACAGTAAGCTTCACAATTAGACATAAGGCTTTGACAAGAGCGTTATTATATTCTTGCTTTTCCCATATTTTTTTTCAAATATGTTATTAGCCTTCTAGTTTATGATAATGGGTTTTAAGCTTGGTGCCTTTAGAAGACAATGCATGAATTTGAGTTATTCAATGTCTTGACTGGATGGACACTTCTAAAATCTTGAATGGACTCTGTGTGTTGTATCTAATCTAGACTATTATAATTGTGTCTCTATTTAATTATTTGACCTCCTACAAAACCATGGTAAGGTTTTTGTGCCTTGTGCATCATTTTGAAAGGAAGTTTCTCTTTACTTACATTTATATACTTATTAATTTATATAGAATTTATTGTTTTAGAATGGAAAGGAACGATGCATTGTCCAGTTATTTGACATCTATCTATCACTACATTTAAATGCATACGCACAGAGGAAAACCTAAAATTATCCCCAATTTCTCCATTAAAAAAAATAACTATAGTGGACCCTTCTATACTCCCATTGCAAAAAGTGGAAGCATAGACAAGGCACGAAACTATTGACAGAACACCTCGGAGCGAGGTCATCTCATGGGCTACGTTGACTGCAGGATATGTACAAAATGGATTTGTTGAAAAGGCTTTAGAAACATTTAAGCATATGCAACTAGCGGCTGTAAAGACAAATGCCACAACCTTGGCCAGCATCCTCACTACTTGTACCAAAATGGGAGCGATGGAACAGGGTATGGACATCCATCAAAAGATAACAGAAGGGGGATTTCTGTCAAATAATATAGTTTTTTTTTAAAGGCAGTTTTGGGGTTTCAATTTTTCTGTGCTTAAAGAAATAGCAACAAACATATGGCAGTAATGGGGTTTCAATTTTTATGTGCTAATGAAATAGCAGCTAACATATTTTAGTTTTTGTGCTAGAAGAACAAAGAACTAATACAAATACCTCATATTGCACTCCCCATATCAATGACCTCTTCTGATCGCACCTCCTTCTTGCAAATGAAAATGCTCCCTTGGAAGTTTTGAACTGATTTCAGATCTATTTAGCTACAAGCTACACAGATATCCATTGTAGGTGTTGGTTAACTCCATGAAGGCTTATGTGGGTATTCCTTTTTCAATGAAGGATATGTGGGTGTTAGACAATTCCATCCAACCTTCTGTGAGTACTCCCCCCTTCGATCCAGGCTTCTCCCATCCAAGCTCTCATCCCTACCCCAGTTAAATTCATGGGTTATTCCCCACCAAAACTGAAGTTGTGGAGCTCCCCCCAAATACGTTGACTCTCTCTCCCTTTTTCCCCATGCCACTGTCTCCCAGTTTCTGTTCCACCCACTTCTCTTTTAGGCCTCCCCTTCATAAATTTGATCACCCACTGCAGAAGATATTTTATGGCTGCATTTAACATCTTCCACCTCTCCAAAATGAACGACCACTATCTCCCCAACGAGCTAACACCTAAAGATATTTTCTTCCATCATAAACCAACTCACCAACTTTTAAAAAAAACCATCGACTCACGTTCAAACACTAATACCAACATCGAGGGTTGTTACACAACTTGTACACCACCTAGTGCATCCCATGATACAGTTGTGCCAACACACTGGCCCCCATGCATACACAATTGCATTTGTCAGCATCCTCTCCAATACTCACCCCCAGCCAACTAAAAATCCTCATGATCTCCTATCTAGCACAAGTACTCCCTTGATCAACCCAGCTACCACTAGCAGAAGAGCATCAAACCTATGCACCCCCCTCCTCTTATCAAACTCGTCATCAACTAACCTCATGTCATATGTCATGAAAAATCTCTTTAACGCCTCCTCCCTAGTAGCCATGTCATAAACAACTCACTCCCTATGAATGGGAATGTGCAGTATCCTCTAGACGTCCTCAAGAGTGATGGTGATCTTTCTTGTCAATAAGATAAAGGCACTCCTCTCACTATACCATCTCTCCACTAATGCAATCATCATTGCATGATGTGCTTGAATCTCAGGCATGAATGTGATATGCCACAATCCAATAGCTCCCAAAAACTCCATCTCCATATCTGTCAGGTCATGCCTCGATATCATCGTTGACGACTAATGCTCTCGAGACATGATCAAGTCTAGTATGATCTGCATCCATGTCATACATGTCATCAGTCGTTATTATCTTGCAATAGCACCATCTTAGTCTACATTTGCGCATACCTATAGCAAAAGCGCCATTTTATCCTACAATTGCACACACTTACATCAATTGTGCATATCTAGCTTGCAAATGCATGTCACTACTACAATTGCACATATCTAGCTTGCAAAAGCACATCACTTTTGCAATAGTGCCTTTCTATCCTACAATTGTGCACCACTTTCACAATTGTGCACAATTGCCCTACAAAAGTGCACTATTTCTACATTTGCATGACTCTACAACAATAGTGCATACTTATCTAACAAAAGTGAACCGCTTATGTAATTATGCACTTTAGGTGATAGAAGCACTAATCTAATACAAAAGCACCACTATATCCTACAAATGTGAGCTCCCTACAAAAATAGTGCCACTCTAGCAAAGTTGTGATTTTTTTTGCATAACTCTCCATGCATTTAATGCTCCTACATCTACCCTGAAGACCCAGGAATCGAGTACATACCGTAGTGCCTCACCCAGTTGGCTGTTGGTGTGTCTGCACGTGCTCCCCACAATGCTTATGCGCTAGAATGCCTGCCATCTTCTCTACTCTATTCTGTTTTGTTATGCTATGGATTTCTAAGATGACTAAGTGCAAATGAAGATTATGGACCCCCTAAACCCTATTTATAGGACTCCCAAGCCCTAATTTACCTCCCTAGCCCTCATTTTCTTCTCATTTTTCTTTGTTCTTCCACTGTTTCACCTTATTTTTCCTCACAAAACCCTAATTTCATTAACAGATGACACATGACCATTTTTCTTCCTTTTTCAAGAGTTTACCTTAAAAAAAAAAATTCTTTTGAATAATCTCTCAAGGGGGCATCACCTCTTTATTTGTCACATCTCGTTTTTAGACTTTATTTATAATTTAAATTATGGGACATTTTTACTATGATTATTTTACTATCGAGTGATTCCATGTGTGTGAAAGGTAAAATAGTTGGCATTTTGCATAAAAATTTGAAAATCGATTGATGACCAATTATTATTAGTAAGATTATGGATTTATATCTTGTCTTACTTCGGCTATGATTATAAGGACTAACCTATTAATAGAAATCTAAGTACGACTGAGTGCAGGAAGAATGTTGAAGACGAGAACATGGTTGAGGTAGAAATGTTCTAGCCGCTAGGAAAGAGTTGGAATGATGGAAACCCGATGCATGCACACACTGACTTAGTTTCATACATGTTGCATCATTCATATTGCATTATTGAACATGACTTTATTATGCATTCGTTACATAGTTACGTAGTCTTGGATGTGCATTTTACTTTAAATATTGTTTGTGGTTATGACATTTAACAATTAGTTATCTATATGCAAGATTAATTTATTTAAGTGAATAGAAGTAAATCTATTTATTTATTTGATAATTAACTCTTATGGTTAATTAGAAAATAAAATAAGTAGATAAAGCTAATTATTTGTTTGATACTTAGATTTTATTTTAAATTAATTATCTAGTTAGATAATTATAGTTTTAATATTTTTTAAAATAAAAATTAATGCAATTTGTATTTCAATTATTTAATTATTATAATTGAAATAGATTTAAATTATGTGCA
Source organism: Cunninghamia lanceolata (assembly GCA_027924645.1). Classification (NCBI taxonomy): domain Eukaryota; kingdom Viridiplantae; phylum Streptophyta; class Pinopsida; order Cupressales; family Cupressaceae; genus Cunninghamia; species Cunninghamia lanceolata. Next base: position 2,643,505 of record BSBN01000923.1, read on the forward strand.
TGCTTTTATTTTAGAATTTAGAAATAAATAATAATGTTTATTTCAATTTGAGAAAAAAGATTAATTAATAGAAGAAGAATTATTTTAATTTAAAATAAATAAATAAATAGTGTTTGGTTAATTATGTGAGCATTATATTATTTATTTATTTTGGTAATTAATTTCTTTTGGAAAAAGAAATAAGTCGAATTATTTTAATTTGTTAATTTTTTAATTATTGAATGTGCATGTCTATTTTAAAGATTTCGATAATCAATTATTAATTTTATCATATTTGTGAATTAGAAAATTTTAATTTCTAATATAGGTTTAAGTAGGATGTGCATGAATATGAATAAAGTCATTTTAATATTATTTTTTTCTTTTATTAGGAATATAATATTATATTTTGCTTTTTAGGTTTTGGGGGAAAATAGTAAGAGTTATTAAAAGAGGAGAATTAGTTTTTTTTTTCTTTTTTTTTTGGGTTATCAATTTTATTATGGAAAGGAGAAGGAAAAAAAAATAGGTTATTGAAGTTTAGGGATTTGAAAGTACTTTTTTTTGTGAAGAATTGAAGAATTGTTGTGCTTTTAGAACTGATTGGTTCATCTTCATTATTTTTACCAAATTGTTACAAGGATTGAGGTAGGATTCTTGTCATGAAAGGCTTTAGCAAAGACTTACTTTGGTTAATATTTGAATATAGGATTGTGTGAAGAAATTGTGATTTATATGCTTCTTGTGCAAAAAGAAAGATTTAGACAAATTATAGTTTCATTGATTTTGAAGATTAGAAAAGAATTTTTGTTGAATTAGATTTGTTGGGAATTCTTAAAAGTTAGTAAGAAAAATTGATAGTTATTTGATCTGAATATAATTTTTAGAATATTGAAATATTAATTTCTCTTATAGGAAAAAAACATAATAGAAAACTTGGGAAGAGACTGAAAAAAATAGTAATCTATCTTAGTTTAGACATATCTCTTAAACAGTGATCTGGGTATTTTTAATTTTTAGATATATGGTTTTAAAGTAGGAGATAAACTTTACCTCTTATTTTTGTAATTTTATCTTTTATATTTTATTTTATATTATTAAAATAAGTTGACTATTTTTTTAAACTGGTAAATCTATCATGAGAAAAAAAAAATAGTCTGTTGCGTCATCAATAACTTTAGATTTTTGAACTGGGTTTCACTGAAATTTTTATGGAAGGTGCATAACTAAGTTATGTAAATCATATAAAAATTCCAGTCTTACCCAGTTTGTCAATTATGAGATATGTATTAATTAGTGACTATCTATCTCTAATGCTATTCTTAGCATGATGTTTATATGTGATTATATTGTATTTCATTTTAATCCCTGTTGTGACCTTATTTGAGTGGAATTATAAAATTGCTTGTAGATTGAAAATCTTAGTTTTAGATTCATATGGGATATTTATGAAATATATATGCGATAAAGAATGTACCTAGTTTAATTATTTCCATGTTTAACTTGAATGAATCCTGATAGCAAATATAAGATATATCTATTCAACCTACCTTCTTATGTTATTGCTTAAAGATGTTTAATTAGAAAATATGACATTAAACTATATATATATATATATATATACATGTCTACATAAGTTCTTGTCATCATTTGATTGTATGAAGTCATTAACTTGCTTGTTGTTATTCAATTCCAAATTTAGCTTTATCTAAGAAATTATGAGTGAAACATGAGTTAGGAAATTATAACTAGCCTTACTGCTTTCTATGTTTTACTTTAATGATTAAATGCAGCTCTTTGTTATAAATATTGCTTGAATGTAATCTAGTTGATTGAGCAAAAGTAAATAATGTATAGTGGTATCTAGGTGAAAGTATGCAATAAAAGATCTAGACACAAGTTTCTTTTGAGGTAATTAAGAATGGAATGAGTTAAGTTATCTTCAATTTATGTCTTATTTATGTATCTTGAATAAACATATTCTTAAGCTTTTTCATCGAAATTATTTTCTTGAAAGTGAATTAATATTGAATGAGTAAAAGAAAAGAATTAGTTTATTTTGAAAAGGAAGTAGTTTATCTTTTATGTGTGTTTGGGTTACTTCTTGGACTAGGATGCCAAATGTGGGAAAATGGAGATGGCTTTTCCTCTTTTCAGGATTTAACCTTAAACTATTTTATATGCTTGGCCAAGCTCAGGATTCGTTGAAATAGATGAATATTTGTCTAGCAAAACTTTATTTATATATATCTATACCACATCCTGTTGTGAGACATTTGCATGTCATCATTTAGATTTGCATTTAGACTTCAGGTTGCATCGAGTGTTTCCTCCTGCCAGTTGTTTCCAGGTTGCTAGATGTTTCATGCAAGGCTAGGTTTCCTTTGTGTCATGAAGGGATCTGGAGAAGTGTAACTGCTTCATGGTTGGGCAGAAAAGTGCCTGAGCCATGTTCCCGTCTCTCAGCTTGCGGATGACCATGTAGGTTGGTGGTGGTTGGAGAGTGTGATTGATTTATTATTCATTGCATGTACTTGATTATTGTAACTTGTTATTTGAGATGACTTATGGCAAGAGAGCCTAAGATGGATTGTATATTATTTTATAGTGCTAACCTGGATATAACACGTGCTTTTGAAAGATGTAATGTCATTATTATTGATATATATATATAAGATTTATCCTTTTATTTCAGTTATGTAAATAAATGGATTATTTACTTCAGTAATTTGTTGGTATGGAATGCGTACCTTACATTATTCTACGACCTAACTAGGGCACATCACTCCTCTGCTTCACTGGGGCAATGTAACGCCCCACCATGAATACCTCAGAGAACATCACATTTATGCTATATGCAACAGGAATTTTTTAAAAAAAAATTGAAAGAGATAGTAAAGTAACAAAGTAATATTAACGCATCATTTAAACTAATGACTTGTCCTCTAAGATAACATGGTTGCATTACTTGACAAACAATTAACATAATCTAACACACATCATGAATTAACATCAGTAACTCATTGTAAACCTAATGTACTAAAACAATAAACATTTACATCTACATAACATCATATAAGTATTCATTAGGATCTAGTACATAGTTACAATCTATCCCGACATATGAATACAACATTACATCATTACATTATCATCTTCTGAATACATATGAATACATACATAATGAATCATCTGATACACAGGCTAGTACATGAGCATAATAACTGTCTCCATAAATAGGTACAAGATCTAAATCTGCTACAAGAGTGACAACCTTCTTGCACACGAACAAAGGCAAGGAAAAACTAATGGAGATAAAGCACATCCACCCGACCATGTGAAACCCTGAGGTCCACCCCCATGCTAGGAGATAACATAAGGTCCCAAAACATCATACAGTCAGGTAGACAATTGCCTAACAGGAACAAAGACCAAACAAGACTCCATTACAACACATGACAACACCACAAGCAACTCAAAATCACTTCCAGAGGCAACACACTACAAATGGGGAGAGTACAACTAGGGAATGCTAGGCTGCAGTAGGAAGAGTGTCATCGCATTGTCCTAGCATGGGTTACCCAGGCTATCTCTCACTAGAAACTGGCCCCCATCTATGGTTACCCTGGCAGCCTCTCTCTAGGCACCAGCCCCATAGGGTGACACATGCAGATCTAACACACCCTTTCATGGAGACAAGGAGGTCGAACTTGCCAACCAGGCCTTCTCAATCCCATCCTTAGTCTAAACAAGCACTACAGACATGGTTGAGGAATCCAATTATCTTGTTTAATGTGAATTACTACCCAACCCTCTAATTCATTAATTAGGTTATCACTTGATTACTAACTTTCAATGGGTTACCCTGGCTAGCCACTTTGGGCACCGACCCCACATTGAAAGCCACTCCCCTACCTGCATCTAGAAACCCTAACCATCAAGCAAGACAATTACTAGCTTAATGATAAGTAAACATGAACAATGCAAGGCATTTACCTTCTTGCATACAAAACATAATCACAGTGACCAACCTATACATCATTGTCCCAAAACTTTTAGTTAATCAATCGCACATGTCCAGAGCAAGGTATGGTCATCTTGCTCTCAAATCTCAACCAAGAACAAAATAATTTCTCATTACTATTTCCAAGATCTCCCCATTACAATACTACACACAAACTCGATATCAACACTTCCTTGGAGAAGATTTATACCCATCAAAATATATACACAACACAGTAGATACATCATCTCACATTATTGTTTACCAAGACCCACATACATAGACAAAAGACATCATGTTCTTTCAACATCTTCATTTCAAGACACCTATGAATGCCATCAAATCATATTACCTTAAGCCTCTGGAACCTAAACTTGACAATTTACACACAGACCAACTCACATGAAAATATTGCTTGCAATAAGCAATTTCAACTAAACAACTCATTGACAACATAAATTTTTCTTACAAGACCAATTCAATCTCTTAGTTATCCTGTTACCTGTAAGTTTTACTTATAAGGCTAAATTTTCAAGTACATTGTTATTTAACATAATTCCAAACTTTAAACCGAATTTCAACTTAACAAAATCATTATAAAAGATCTTTACAGAACCAAATCAACTAGATTAAATTTCATCTACACTAATTATTTTGTCATATCCAATTCTATTTAATCAAATTAGCAACTGGATTCAAGTTATATCTCCACCAAGAATTTCATAAAACCTAGGTCTAGTTTAATTAATATTAATTCTATCTATTATATTAATCACTCATCAATTACATATAACCGTCAAGCTAAACAATGCATAGATAACATTAATTACAAATACTTATAACTTAAATGCTAATTTCAACATTTATAATCCAAACCCATATATCATATTTCTACTAACAAAACCATTATAATAGAATCAATGCCATACTACAGTAAATATGCGATCATATCGATTAGTTTAATAAACATTCGTATTAAACTATAACAACTACGTTTCTTTTGTTTCATAAGTTAATATCTATATCATATATATATATATATATACTCCAACAAACTCATCTACTAAATCATGGATCTTAACTATGCATGGATTCATATTTAATTTATAATTAATAATTGATACCTATACAAATATCCATATGACATAAATGTTTATATACATGTTCATGCACTTGTGTAGGTTATTCCTATCCTCAAGGTAAGATTTGGTCAATCAACCTTCAAATTTTGGACGGTTTAAAAATAACACCACTCTGCCTTTGAGTAGCAGCCACACCATTTCCATTTCTTCAAGTGACAACTTCATAGACCACCACACCCAATTTGAAACACCTTTGTTATACATGGCTGGAGTCTCACCTAGAGGATGGAGTTTGACATACTTAAGGAGTATGCACACTGTATTAAATGGGTTATCTAGATTTGGATTATGGTCGATCAAGAATATTGTGAAGATTTGAACAACCAAAGAACAAGACACCCAAAATATAAATTGACTAAATGAAGAGCTAATAAGATGTTTAATACAATCTACTATAAGAATTAGATCCTGAAGAATCTATGCAAACGTGGGCAGTTTTATATGATCCAAAGTCCATATTTATTTGAGACCTTAATGCACATAAGAAAAAATATTTCCATCTAGATCTAATAGAAGGCAGAAGTAAGGAATACTCTAATGGACAAGGTACTTGAACTGTTTGACAAGGTTCAAAGATACTTACGTACACAAAGAACATCATTAGTTTATCTATTAGAGGATATGAACAAACTAACAGATCCTTAGCAAGATGACTTCGTAACCCCTTTTAAAAATAGATAAAAACCATCGTTTCTAAAATCCAACACCAACATTTAGCAATTATAAGATTATATAGAAATCTTAATACTAATATATAGATAACATATGATTATATGCAAAAATTAATGCCAATATATATGGCGATTACTATCTTATAATTATAGGAAGATCTAATGTAAAAATCAAAAATATAATTCATGCTATGATGATCTAGGTTTATGACGTGCAAATAAGGCAACAAATATGCTTCTTTCAAGATTTACATTGAAATGTTTGCTTTTCCAATTTCACAAGCAACAACCCTTAAAAAAACAACCTTTACATTTAATAAATAAAGGATACATATAATATTTAGAACATACAATATTTACATTTAACCAATAAAGAAAAACATATAATATTTATATTTAATCAATAAAGAAAACATGATACCTCAATCGCAATATCCCACTAATGGTAGAATCCTTGAATGAAAATCATAAAGATGAGCAAGTCACCCCCACTCCATGAAGAGTTTTTAAAGAGAAGGAAAGAGTAACTTCCTACCCAAAACTAACTCAACCACCCAACTAACTCAACCACCCAACTAATTCAACCAACCACCTTCCCATTTTCGTCACTTTTGTAAGTGGGGCTTAAAGGAGGGTCTAAAAACCTTTTAAAATATTATAAATGACAAAAATAAACTTCTTACCTATGCACCTTGGACATAAGACAATTTTCCAAACATAAAATACAACTTAGACCTCTTAAAAACACTCAAAAGTCATTTTAAAAGTTACAAAGTTAAATCCCACACAAGAACATAATCATTTTATCACATAAAACTAAAAATAATATATCTTAACATCATGGCCAATAGACCTTAGGGCCCCATGCCTAGGTCAGACATCACACAGAAAGACATAAAGTGGCTAAATGACCACCATCATCCATGGACATAATAATTCTACATGTACACTCAACAAGAAGTGTTAGTACAATATATAGCCAAAATATATCCATCATAAATAACATATTATCACAAATCCATTAGTAACCATAGTGTAACGCTAAATCAATACACTCTTGATCCAATTGTTAGGCTTCGTCAATTGGATGATAGGACTGTCTCCTCTCTACTCTAGGGTCTGGTTAGTGCGTTTACTAGTGTTCAGCGACCTTCCTTTAATTAAATCAATTTAATAGTAGTAATAAAATAATTCATATTCAAGCAACTTTAAATAATTATTTGAACTAGGTAATTATCAATTACCAATTTAATCTTATTAAATATTAATAATAATAAGAATATTATATAACCCTATTAAATATTATAGTGGATCAAATATTAGTATAACTATATAATGAAATCTAGGCATACAACATAACCCACTAAAAAAGACAGCCCTTGGAAGCCAAATCAAACATGTTCACAAACCGGGGCCAAAACACACTTAACCAATAAGATCCATCAAATATAAATCAATTGCAACACCTGACATATTGACCGAACTGACAGGTTGAACTAGACATGTCATGCATCCTGATCGAGGATGATGACTTGGGATGGGGGACCTTAAGTTATCTCTGGAACAACTTATCCATTGGGTTCAAGGCATGCTCAGACCTGTTAATTCAGGTGGAGTCGATGCTGGATACCTGCATCCTGCAACAAATGACACAGTCAAGCATGTATAGATACATATAAGATGACACTAGGTGAAAAAGGAATCACAACATCACAGGGCACTCGCAAGTGAGTGATGCGACATCGTCCTTTCCACATCATATCAATCTAGATTAGATAACACATAATCATAACCAAATCAAATCTACCTCATTATCTGAACAGAACCATACACTGAACATATAGGTACATGAAATTGAATAAGTCTTAGAAGTACCATCATAACAAATAAATCTAACAGAATCAGTCCATGAGATCCATTCTAACATATAACAATTGTAGTAAGATCGACATCTTAATCATTAGAATGCAAAACAATGTCAAAGCCTGCATTATCAATGTCACAATGGAGATTATCAATATTAACTATCGTATGAAACAACACATGGATGAAACATCTATCAATATTGTACAACATCAATTGTTTACCTTGCCTTAATTATTCCTATTATTTTACCTTCGTCTTCATGTACCTTGATCAGTTCACCTATACATCCAAGGTGAGAACGGAGGGGCACTACAGGCAAGGCACCGCTTTGCCAGGGCATTTCACCATTATCGTATTTTCTTTGAAACGACGTTACACAAACATCATCTCAAAGAGGGGCAAAATGTAGACACCTAAAAATGGCTAACACATTTCCATATCACCATATCACATTCGCATCATATCCTGAATAAATTATTCAAATTTCTCCCATCCATATTAATTAAATAATTTTTAATTATTTAATTAAAATAACATATCATCCATACCATTTAATAATAAATCATTTTATTCCTTCATATTAATTAAATAATTCTTGATTATTTAATTAATTAATTTTCTCCACATATTAATTAAATAAATGTAATTTATTTAATTAATCTAATTAAATTCCATTTTATCCACAAATAAATAAAATTAATATTTTATTTATTTATCCATGTGCACATAAAATTAAATAATTTATTTATTTAATTCTCCTCCATAATTTCCTCTCACCATAATTCTCTCATCACCCTACCATTCACTCTCAATCAAATCTATTAACAAATCAATCAAATCAATTGACTAGTCAATCAATTTAGATAACTAATCAATCTATTTAGTCAACTCACCAATCAAGTTTGTTAACTCCCTTGATTAATGAGAGGATAAGGATACTTCTCACTCTCTCATCTGTCTAATTCTCTCATTCAATTTCAACCATTGATCTCTCCAATCATTCTCCACCATTGATCATCATTTCTAGAAATCTATAAATTGATCACCTTCTAAGCCATCATCAACCAATATCTATTATACAAGTTTATGCTATTAAATTGTATCCAAATCCTCCATTATCACATATGCCAAGGTTATGCTAAAGTATTATGAGCAATCCACATAAGATATGTAATCACTCTAATCAAAGGATCGTAGCTATTGGAGCTTGGGTGCACTCCATTCCACTCGATCAAGGAAAGGAATTACATTTTGAAGGGAAGGTAATTGTATTATTTGATTTGTCTTCATTATTTGTTATTCATATGTACTTTTCTCATTCACAGCCATCATCATCTTCTGTGTCAATTTCTTGTGCTTCATTCTCATTTTCATCTTCAATAACATCTTCAACATGTACCCCTCTTCTTTGTGCTACCTCCATTGTATCCATCCTTGCTATAATAGCTCTCAACATCTCTACAATTACCAAATCATTAGCCCATGGTGCTCCTCTTCACCCATGTCCTCTATGTGCCATTTTTTTTAATCCTCTGTAATTGCGAGTATTATTTTCCTCTTACTCACCCACAACAAAACTCTTCAGGATTCCTTCTTTTGACACAACCACAATCACCCACTCTAATACCACTTGATGCAACCTAAACCTAGGAGTTTTATCAAACAACTAGAATTTAGAAAAAAATTACAAAAGGACCACATTATCTTCAATCACAACAATAACAATCAAATTCAAATCTTTTATTCATGAGCAACATTCAAGAGTACAGTATATTACACTTTCTTCAACAACAATTCCACTACTTTCTTCCAATAGCAACAATAACCCCATTACAAAATACAATTATCCTTTTTATACATTGAGTGCAGAGAAGTTGAATGGTTGATGGTTACAGAAACTGAAAAGCCAATCGTTTCCATCTTTATAATGTCACACTTCATTTCCTTTGGTAAGTCAAACTTCTCTGTCAGTGATTTTGCCCTCTTGTGAATCATGGAACTCCTCTTCAGTAAATCACCACCTTCAAGAACCTTTATTATATTTTCAATGAATCGGGCTTTGTGTGAACCTAAAAACTTCTTTGGTATCTCGTTAGGTTTCAGAACTTAAGAAATTGTTGAAACATTTAGTTCAAATTGCCATAATTTGGATATTTAACTCTTCCACTAACCCTATAACTTTGTCTTTCAGCCTTTCGATAGTTCTAAGAATTGGCAAACTCATTTCAGTAGAACACTTGGTTCGTGAACTTAAAATTTCACCAAGACACTTTGATTTTGGCACCAAATGAAGTTTAAAAACTTAAAAAGTTATCAAAATATATTTGATGATCTCTTTCAACGTGATGGGAAGTTTGTGAACTTGGACTTTTTCTGAAAGTGCAAAGCTTTGGCAATTCGGTGAATGGAAGAATTATTGAACTTGGGAACTTTGTCTTCATATTACCTTTTCAACATTTGAGTGAAACTTAGAACCTTAAACTTCTTTGGAAATTCAACACAAATGCAAACTTTCAAACTTGGCTGAACCGATGGGAGGAGAGGTTTGCAAACCTGAGAGTTTGTCAAAAATGAAGGAACAAGTCATTTGGCAACAATTCTTTAATAAAAACAAGTCTTCGGTGAACTAAAGAGTTCACAAACTTAAATTTGTGCTAAAAGTGTAAAGCAATTCGGCCTTTCGGTGAACTAAAGACTTCACAAACCTGTATTTTGATCAAAAATGAAGGGGAACTCAGGTGTTTCGATGAAGTGAAAGGTTTGAGAACCAAAAGTTTTTCTGAAAGGCTCTAACTTCACCAAAATTCCTTCCAGTTGCATCAAATTGAAACTGTAGATACTCTTTAAGCTCCTCTTCAAGATGATGCCTTTCATCTGACCAAATTTGAATTTGAAATTTCTCTTGAAGCAAAAAAATTGAACACAACAAAACTAAAAAAAAATTGAAAATAAACTTGAAATGTTTTTGGGCGATACAAGATTACACGTGCACCCGGATGCTCCTGCATCAATGTATGAGAGTTATGGACCTTAAGCACAATCATGCATATATGCAAACCTTTCTTGTGTTTTCGCTCCATATTTCATTGATTCTTATAATATTGGAGTTATAAACATTTCATGTTTGATTTTAGTTTCCCTGCAAGCCTAACAAACATATTAGTTTGAACTTGTGTAGCTTGTACTCATGCTTCTCAAACTTGCAATTTGCTCCCTTGCTCCTGAACTCTGCATTTCCACTTCCCACCATATATGTGGGATCAGTTTTCTCTTTTGCAAGTCATGCACATGTAGCTTGGGACTCCACAAAAGGTGTAGTAAGCGCAAAAACCAAAGCTTTAATTGAATACATGTGTGAATGGGATTTTATAAAAGGAACTTTACAAACTCATTTACACACTCTTGCTCAACTATTTTTACACACCAAACATTTCTCTACCTCCCAAAAAAGTGATTTTTCATAGCAAATATGTCATTTTGCCCAGGTGAATCAGTCCTATTTACCAACTCACACTCATTCACAAAATTATTTGTTCATTCAAGAGAGACTTCATGTTTGGGTGAAAGGGCATCATGATTTCAAATTTCTTAGTTCCATCTATTGATTCATATATATAGGTACCTCTTGCCTTAGGGTTCATCTACATCTGAGTGTTTGTATGCATTTGAGTTAAATATAATTATAATTAGAATACCTAGGGTTTTAAAAAGTTTTCATAAGTATTGTAAATAGTTTCATCAAACCCTAAAACTTGCTATCTTCATGTGGGTTTTCCTTCAACCTCTACATGTGATTGTCTCCTTTGGCCCCATTTATGCATTAATTTTCTTCACAAACCTTTCAACCTAGAGTACAATTCTTTTACTTGCACATCTTGCTTCTTTATGTGCCCATCACTAAGTGACTTGTAAACTTTTAATTCTCATGTGCATGTTTTAGATCTTGAAATTTGCTAACTTACCTTTCATGGTACTTATACTTTGTGAGTTTGTAGACACTCTATGCATATCAATAAAACTTACAAATTGCACAACTACCCCTACATGCAACCTCTCCAAAAATAAATGCATATTAGTTCTTATAGACTTCCCATATGCTCTTGCAACATTTGCACATTGGCATCTTACTTCTGCACTTTACACTTCTACAATACTTATCCCCTATGGACTACTAGACCTTCCACGCATATTTAAAGATTTTCTAATTGCTCATTTTATTCTACACTCCACATTATCCCCTGAATATCATTTTCTCATATATTCTCCTACATTGTTTATTCTAAATCCCACCTTTTGCAAAAGCTTTATACTATGTCACCTCTCAAGGCCAAAGAGATTAAATTTGAGTTCAAGGGGGTAACTCCTTCCAAATTTACATCTATGTTGGGAGATTCATTAGATATAGACTTGGGCCACATGAACATGGTGGACTTCATAAAAATAATGTATGTAGAGCATAGAATTGCAAGATCTATATGCATAAAAAATAGTGGAATTGTTCAAGCTACTACTTTTTGCATTTTACTTCAATCTCCCAAACTAGTCGTAACTTGTGCCAAATACTATGATAAGTTTAGACTAGAAGAATTATCAATTTGGCTAATGAGGTCTTCTTGGATATCAACCTTAAGAGAATTGAGGAAAATTTTTAAATATGTCATAGGTGTGTGCAAGAAGTTGGGCCCACATATAGGGGAAGCATCAGGCAAAAAAAATCCTGACAGGAACGGGATCTCGTTTAGGCTCGGGGTCTCGAGCCTAAACAGGACCCCATTTATAAATGAGGCCCCATTACATTTCAAGTCTCAAACCTAAATGAGACCTCGTTTAGAAACAGGGCCCTGTTTCTCAAAACTATTTATTTATTTTTAAATAGTCTCCTGCTCATTTTTTAAAAACAGGTACCCGTTTTAAAGCGGGATCCCGTTCCAAAAAAATTGAATTGCCGACCCACATTTTAAGTTTTCTTTTATGCTCGGGAAAGGCATGGTAACTCGACCCTTAGCCTTGGACCTGCAAGTACAAGGTCGTGTCAATACCAAGAGAAAAATTGACTTTGGCAATATGGCTTATGACTTATTTTTTAGAATTTTTTTATGAAATTAAAATCCATTATAGATTATGATGTCTAGTTTTCACATATGTAATTTTTTATGATTGGATTTTTTTCTATGTTTTGATTAATTTTTGAGGAAACTGGTCCATAAACTTGAAATGTCGGGTGTTTATATTTTTTAATAACTTTTAATTTTTTAAGTTTCTTTTAAAAAATTATATGTCATCAATCTACACATAATTCTTTACATAATGAAAAAAAAATGATTAGTTTAGCTCAAATTATGCTTGCTGGACACGAGGGGTTTTCACAAATAGCAATTAGGGCCACTAAAAAATTAACAAAAAAATTATTAAAAAATATCCTCACCAATATTCAGTTTAATACACATCTTTACTTTTATTTAAGTCAAATTATGCTCGTCAGACATGTGCATGGTATAGTCCTAAAAAAGTGACTTTTAAAAAGTGGTTTTTGTACAAGCCTATACAAAATTGATTTGTATCATCTACGTATTAGAATAAATTACATATTTGAAAACTAGACTCAAAATCCTACATTTTTTATTATTAGACTTTTTAAAAATTCTATGTGTAAGTGCTTCAAATTTTTAGTCCAACTATGAAAAACTTTAATTTTTAGGAAAAACACTTCCACTTTTTGACCAAAAAGTGGACCCAACTTCTTGCACACACCCTCATCACAAAAAGTATGACACTGTTAATGTTGCCACATAATTCTTCAATGAGGTAGCTTCATTGTCTTAGGGAGAGGTTTTTACCCAAATAACTATTAATAGTTTGATAAGTACAAATTTATTTACCAACATTTTTTTAAAACTCTACTAGGGATTCCAATCAAATTATATCAGTAGTCCTCTATCCCAAAATTTTAGATATAAATATAACATGTACATGAATGACAATCGAGTGAAATAATCCACTCGTATTACAACCAAATATTAACTAGATAGAAGTTGAATAATAAGACATTGGCATAGATTTACACATCCTCGCTTAGAAAACTCGATAGAGAATATCACAGGGTTAATGTTGTTCTAAACAAAGTAGATATCAAGAAAGATATTAGGAGGGAGACATGTAGAAATATCCAAATACGGAAAATCTCTATAGTGATATCATTTTCTTATTTTTATCTAATGTAATGGATATAGTACAAGATGCGGGGATGGTAAAACTTTTGGCAAACACGTTCATTTAAGAACTACTTATTTTGGAAGTGAAATCGAATGAGGCTTTGGAGGAATATGACAATGATATTGGCCTTTGGGATGTAAGAGGCATCTTTCTACTTGAGAGTTTCCATGACTTTCATGTTGCTAGATGTGTTCTTAATAATGCTTGAGATGGACTATATAGTCTGGTTCATTATAAGAGTTTGACAAGGCCCTTCTTCATCATGATAAGGACATGATCTATGAATTTGTTTTTGGCAAAGGCAAGAAAAATGGTATATTAAATCTTCTTTTTATTCAAAGTTGTATTTGCAAGATTGGTGGTTATGGAGTTGCTAGAGCTCCGGTATAGAAGAATCTAAATTTGAAAGTTCTAGCAATAATAGTTAATGTCGAAGATGGTGTTGAAAAGTGTCTACCACTTGGTGTTTCCTATTGTTGTTGCCTCTAGGAGTTTTAAAAGTTTTTTTTTTATACTAATATATCGTAGTTCATGTCTTTTTTATTTATGATTTCCATTTTAAACTTTCTCATAGTATGTGCTTTTTCTTGACTAAGCTTATAAGAGCTTTTTATTTAGGTAGCTCTTGTTAGTTCCTGCCTTTGGTTGGTACTATTGCAATGAGTTCAACTTATCTAGTTATTAATCTATTGATTGCAAACCAATTAAAAGATAGGATTATTTTTCTTGTCAGACAAATTTGATTTAAATTTGTAATTTTCCTATGTGAACATGATAAATTTTTAACAAAAAATTATTTAGAAATGATTTATCTGTATTGTCATTGGCTGAAAAAAAATGACCTCTTCTTTGCAGATTGTCGGTTTGTCGGGAGAGTGCAACAAAAAGCTATAAATGCGGAGAGAATTTTGATTTGAAAGGAGTACGTGGTAAGTAAACAAATTATGAACACAAATTTTATCTCCCACTAGTTAAGTCATGCCTAAATGGATGGTGATTAATTTTTTGCTTCATTAGCTAAAAGTAATATAATTTTAATTTAGTTTTTAGTGTTCTACAGATTTTATTTTATGTAATTAGATTATTTATTATATTTAGTCAAAACTTTAAAATCTATAATACCATGAATTTAATTATATTTTTTATTTTATTCTTCAAACTTACAATATTTTAATGCATTTTATATTATAAAAGTATTAGTATTATTACTATACTTTAGGGTTCTACACATAAATAACCTAATTTCACTAAAATATTTCTTAACTATTCATTTGATCTTAACCATTGATGTCTAATTAAATGGAGCTAAACTACATACTTTTATTAAATGAATGCACCCAAAATTATTACTAAACCACAATATTACATTAATTAAAATAATTAAAATCATGTTGTCTAAAAGTACTTACTATTATTACTTAAATAAAAAATTAAGTGACTAAGATAAAATACTGTAGTGATGTAAATATGTATATGTTTTTGTTATTATATTATGTAATTATTCTTCAAACTTACAATATTTTAATGCATTTTAAATTGTAATAGTAGTCAATATTATTACATTTTAATATCTTAGACAGACATTTTAAATCTATCCACATTGTTATTATATTATGTAATTATTCTTCAAATATACAATATTTTAATGCATTTTAAATTGTAATGGTATTCAATATTATTACATTTTAATATTTTAGGCAGACATTTCAAATCTATCCACACCCAGTTAGGTTTAGGGTTCTACACATTTTATTTTATGAAATTAGATTATTTTGGTGATTTCAATTTTATTTAGTCAAGAGTTAAAAATCTAGGATTTCAATTTTATTTAGTCAAAAATAAAATCTACATTATCACAAAAAATATTTCGCCATGTTATTACATTTTTTATTTTATTCTTCAAACTTACAATATTTTAATGCATTTTAAATTATAAAAGTATTAGTATTATTACATTTTAAGGAAAAATTTGTGTTATTTAATAGACTTTGTAAAAGTTTAGTTTTATAGTTAGGAAATATTTTAGTCCTATTTTATTTTTACCAAATTAGATTGTTTTTGAGATTTCAATTTTATTTACCTAAGACATTTCAACACTCTTCAAAAATTAAATTTTCAATTATTGGAATGCAATTTGTGTATACAACTAATACCTAATCAACAAAAAAATTTACAACTAAACAAATACTATATAGAACCAATAGCTAATCAACAAAAAAAATTACAACTAAACAAATACTATAATAACAACACTACAAGGCAGGTACTGGCCACTACGTGGCACTTGTTTATAATGTCTTTTTTCTTATATTAATAGAAATGAGCATAATCCCCTATGGGTCACTTTCTTAAGCTAAAACAAGAAGTTTTGGTAAATTTACAACCCTTTAAAAATAAAATTTTGAACACAAAAATGAAAGACATCTGAAAGCACCTTGTATTCAAGACAAGAACCCAAATAGTTTGCATGAATTTTCCATAGTCCATGAAGTTATGTATGATTTATTTTGGATATAACTGTGTATCTTTTTTCATCAACATTTTGGATCACACCCAGTGATCCATCATCAAGAAGATGAATGTTATGAATTGGATTGCAGACTTGACCTTTAAAAGTAATAGGGGGTTACAAGGGGAACGAAAAACAAAGAATAGGAGGGTAGGGGAGGTAAGTTACAATTAAATAACATACAACTAGAAACTAGAAAAGGGAGGGTAATTTTGGTTAAAAATGTAAACCAAAAATATATATAAGTAAATATATATCTATAATATATTTATACGTAGATTTCAACCTATATATAATATTTATTATCTATAAATCTATTATATTTAAATACAAATGCATATATATATAACACATATATACACATTTATGTATATATACATACCTACATATATACATATGTAATATATTATATGTTTGAAGGTATGTATATATACATAAATATATATAAGTATGCATGTATGTATGTATAACATATGCATACATACATACATATACATATTCTTTTTAATTCAATATATGCATTTGTATTTAATGTAATATATTTATAGATTATATATATATATATATATGAAATCTATGTATAAATATATTATAGATATATATATTTACTTATATATATATATATATATATATATATATATATATATATATATATATATATATATATATATATATATATATATATATATTGTTTACATTTTTATCCCCCTTTCTTTTCTAGTTTTTACTTGTATTTTATCTGATTGTATCTTACCTCCCCTACCCTCCAATCCATCATTTTTGTTCCCCTTGTAACCCTCCCTGTTTCTTTTAAAAGTCAAGTCTACAATCCAATTCCCAACACTCCTCTTCCTAATGATGGATCACTATGTGATCCGAAATGATGATGGAAAAAGATACACAATTAAATCCAAAATCACTCATACATAAGAACCCAAATGTCTAATAGCAATCTCAACAATGCCAAAAACTGATTAAGAATGAAACATGTATGTGTCCTTGACTACTGCATGTTGAATAATGAATGATAACCACTTTTAAATTATGTCAAAGATAATCTCATGACCGACCTCAACGAACCATGTTTTATTAAATATCTTGCACCATCGAATCAAATTACATCAATGAATCACAAGGATCTAAGGAGACAATAAAGATGGTTAGAGTAAGAGGCTACACCATTAGTCAAAAAGGTGGCATGTCAATGTGGGGCCTACAGTAGTTTTATTTTAATATCTCCATGGTTAAAATGAAATGGAGATATATTTAACAATCTTCTTAGTTTAGATGTATAGGTTGTTGCTATAGGTATAGTCAATGTGTTTCTCACTTTATTAGCAAGCATATGTGTTTGATTATATTCATCAACCATTTAACTAATTCTAGTAGTAACACTTATTCATTGTAAAAATTATTTCATACACTTACAGTATTATATACAAGGATGAAAAAGATTACATGACTTCATTGTTTTCAGAAGGAAAGATCCTACCATGGTCAACAACACTAGTACATAGCACTATTTACAAAATACTATCTTAGTTATGTAACAACCCTCCTAATACTCGAGTA
Organism: Cunninghamia lanceolata; assembly: GCA_027924645.1. Classification (NCBI taxonomy): domain Eukaryota; kingdom Viridiplantae; phylum Streptophyta; class Pinopsida; order Cupressales; family Cupressaceae; genus Cunninghamia; species Cunninghamia lanceolata. The sequence continues at coordinate 2,661,460 of BSBN01000923.1, forward strand.
AACTCAAGAATTTACAAACAAGTGAATAAACTTGGTAAACATGAGAGAATTTTTTTAAAACAACATATACATAAACACAAGAAATAAAGTACAACTTTGAATATAATTTCAACCTTGAAATCTTAGCATAATCGAAGATAGAATCATAGTGAAATCATTTCACTTAACATTTACAATACATAAAATACATTTGGCATAAGAATAATTTTACCTCATACATTTGATTGTCACAAGCCATAACATGGAGTACATTGCATCTAGAATATGGATATCTGTCTTCACGAGCCTCGACGAGTCTTCTACTTTAGAGGGAGAGTATCATTTGAGTGCTTTACCTCCAACCACAGACCGGCAGTCCCCAGCTCATCTTCCTTTCTAGAAGTGGCCCTACCCTTCACGAAGGGTATAGATATAAGGAAATATCAAGTTTTTCCATCTGAGTCCTAGTGATGTGTCCTACAAAACACAATTGAGCATACAACTCTCGACCCCTTCTAGCTAAGTATGATCATTTTGATTGGTCATGTCATCTAGACACACACCACTGACTCGTCTTAGAAACTATCTCATCCCATAGTTTTACTTACTTTATTTGGTAGTCTAGAACGAAACTTTTATATACTGAAAAATAATTCTAGCCAATCGGACTATGAACTAATCCTTAACCCAGGATATACATGTAATATAAAGATTTAGGTATTTCTAACCTTTTTAAGAGTCCCTCATTGCATACTTGCAATTTCTAGAGTTTATGGCTTTCTGTCATTTTACTCTCTAATTCAAATATCAAACATCTTTGATGCATTAAAATGAGTTTCGATATTATCATACAATCTCTTAAGTATTACCAAGACTCTTCATGTCTTGTTCTATGGTTTTATCGACCTTTCATTATTGACTAATGAATACAATAACAATGTGATATCCGACATAAGGGTTATAAGTTTTCTAACCCTTCAGGTTGTGATTCTAGGGTTTAACTTTTCTAATCCAATACAGGGAAATATTAAACATCCTTGTTTTCTATAGAAAATAACATAAGTATATCAATTCATGAGAACTCATTCCTCTAGTCTTTCCTAGACTAGCTGGCATTGCTCAAATTCACATTTCACATAATATGAATAAGTATAAGATTCGAGGTATATCCTCATCCATATAATATCTAAAAGTATACTATCATTCCACATCTATTCTTTTGGTCTAAGTCAATCTTTTAACCCTAATAGCTTTGAAACAAAAATAAGTAATAAAATACCTTCAACCACCTGGTGTTCTTAAGTCTACCGACTTTCAATTAGGATTGGTTAAGAACTCAAATTTAACTTCCTTTGAATAAAAATTGTCACATAAGCCTTTATCAACAATCACAAGTACAACAATCCTGAGAGCTAGAGTTTCAAACGTCCAAATAAACCCTACTCGAAGATGATTATTCCAATGATGTCGATCATTGGGAGAATTATGTCTTTTGTACACATACCAATAAATTCTATTAAACATAAATGATAAGAACTATAATTTCCCATTTCCTGGTATGCCTATACTCTTGAGTTGGTTTAATAGTTTCAAACTTGAATCATAGGAGATGATAATATGTCTCCTAGTATACTCTTCCTCGAGATAGATTAACATAATTAATAGTTGCTAATGAAAAGGTTATCTAGGGTTCCACTTCTTGGTTCACCCATTCCTTTGGATTATATTTCAATATGACAAGAATAATTCTATTTCTCATAAGGAATTCTATTTCCATGTTGCAACATTGTCACTATGAATTCATAATGATATTACCTTACTAATATATCTATTCAGAAAATAGTGCTTATATGTTTCTAAAAGCAAGAATACATCTATAGGTCTATCCTAGACTTCAACATAGATATCCACTTAAGACTTATAACACCTTTTTTTTTTTAGTCTGTACTCTAGACTTCTTTTGTCTTTCTCTTAGCTAAGTTTGAGTCTACAATAATTATAAGATAAGTTCAACCTCTTGGCCTACTTAAGTCCACTAACTCTTGATGAAAATAAGTCAGGAACTCATGATTAACATCCCTTGTTTTCCATAATAATACTTATCAATATTTGTCTAATAAAATTGTGATATCAAAATACTTAACTTTGGTGTTTCCAATGATATTTATATCATTTTATATATTTTAGATTAGTTGAAATACTATCACTAAATCCTTTGATAGTAAATAATAAAACACATATAAATATAAAAACCTTATTAGATACAAAGCTTTCTCTATTTAACCCACTAGTATCGACTCCCATTAAGATAGAATTCTTGAGAAGTCCTTTTTCTATAAAATAGATTCTACAAAGGTTGTTCTATTCTTTTAAAATAGCATTTGCATCCCATGTTTTCTCATATGTATAAGGAGGTAGGTGACAACTTCCAATAGACCGAGACCTCTAAAAAAAATAGTGATATTTAAACCTTGAGCTTGGTGTCTTCTCTAAATTAATGAGCTCAATGATACACTAATGACATGGGAAGGTGACCATCTTCAATTTTTCCTACTGAACTATAGTATTATGATGTTTAAACTCTAGGGTTCTAAACTTCTCAACTTCATAAAAAGATGGCATTATTGTGATCATATGAATCCATGATTATACAGTCGCTAAGATCTATCCTCCTTGACTGCGTATCTTCAAATGCTTAACCCTACTAAATATATATCTATGTAGACTATACCAAATGCATATATCACAGTATAAGAATAAAACATTGTGTTTTAAATGAGATATTCTACCTCAACGAATACATATAGTTATGTAAACAATATAGAATACAAAGACCACAAATAAAGATTAATACATTCATTTTTAAAGAGGTACTCTCACCTGTGCTACTGCGGTTTGGTTACTTCTTCTATGTGCATTATTACTGTCTTATCGAGGATAATCGATTTGCCATCACTTAGTCTCTTCAAAAGATGACAAAAAAACTATAAACCACTCTTCATCTACATTGTTGCCATTTAAATTCATATTTCTCTACCACTTGGAGCATCTACTTCCTCTTGGCAGTGAAATATGTAATATCTACTACATGGAGCAGCACTGCCATAGCTAACAACACCACTCCTATCCTATTAACCATTGTGAACCCGATGTTAGGATGAGCATGGCTTGCTAAAGGTGAGGATGGAGATTTTATACCATGAACAATGGCTGAAGACAACCATAAAATGGATATGTTCCATAAAATCTCCTCTTGAACATACATGTCCATCCTTAAGTCCCGCGAACTTGCACACATAAGAGGTTCAAGGAATACCTAAAAGGAACAACTCACAAGTTTTGGAAACTATTACAGTGTGTTTTTTTTCCTTAAACACCATAATGCTTCACATATAAAATGCATATCTGCTTTTTTCTCTTCTCCACCCGACCCCTTAGGCTCAGCATATATCTCTTTTTTTTATATATCGAAGCATGTGTTCTCTACATGATTAGTTTTTCCTATAACTGGCTACCGTTAGCCTCCTAAAATTAAGGCTAAATAACCTCCTTTCAAAGACATGCAACAAAAAGGAGGTGATGGGTAAGTGCAAGAAGATGGGGGGCCAAAAAGGGGTCTTAAGTGGCCACTTTTTTCTGAAATCAGGAAATACTGGCCTTGGATGAGAAATTGAGCATAATTACACTCAAAATTTGGAGATACAACCAAAACAATGTTTGTAGTGCTCCGAGTCTACTTTCTAAACTACTAATTTTTTTTTGAAAATGGTATAGATTAAGGGGTTCAAAAGAGGGAGCCACAGAAATTGGTGTTGTTTCTGTCAAAAAAACATAACATAGCATGTTTTGTGGCTCCCTCAAAAGGTTAACTTTTTTTTGGTATTTTCAAAATTGCTTCGGTGAGAAATTAGCTAATAGCATGTAGTTTATGCCTGATTTTTTGTGATAATTTTTTGATGAATATTTGATTTTTTACTAATTTTCAAAGTGGACACATCCTAGAAAATAGAATTTTGGTTGTGTTACCCCTATAAATTTTGAAAACTAATTGAAAATCATTTTTTCTTTTTTTTAATATGTATAGAATGGAGTCTAGTTTCCAAATATGTAATTTTTTGAAATTTCAATGAATGGTTAATTTACAATGAAAAAAGACCAAACAGTGGTTTTTGCCCAAAACCAGACACACAAACAAAAGAAATTAAAGATGAAAGGCTTAACATTGTCAAAATGTGAAAAAAATTACATTGTTAAATAGCTAAGAGAAAGCCTAACATTACTCAGGTGTTTAATTTGTTTGACCTTGAAACACATGCAAATCTGAGGGTTAGCATGAACAAAATTATGTGAAATCTTGTAGAATTTGCAAAAACACGTCTGTGGATGTTGAAAAGGCACTCCAAGCCTTTGGGTTGGAAATCCAAAGCAAATCCCAAGCCCAAGGCTTGGGATTCCCAAAGCACAATATAATGTGAGCGTGTTATAACGCGCTCACATTATGTTGTGCTTTTTTTGCTTTTTTGCATGTTTGCTAGTGTTTTCCCAGTTCGACACAACGCGAGCACGTTATGTCTTCCTTTGAATGAGATATGTTCAACTTTCATAAGTATGTTTCATGGATGTTTATATCTATTCTTGTAGGTATTTATGCATGTACATGTATGCATGCTTCTATGTATGCATCTTTGTATGTATGTATGTATGTATGTATGTATGTATGTATGTATGTATGTATGTTTGTATGTATGCATGTATGTATGCATGTATGTATGTATGTATGTAAGTGTCTTGGGTTTAGTGTATATAAGGACCTGAGCCTGTATAGTTTTGAGGGTTGAGGGTTGAGGGATTAGGGCTTAAGTAATAGGTAGAGGGTAGAGATTAGAGGGTTGAGGGTTACAGTTGAGGGTTAATATTCAGGTTGTTGAGTGTCTAAGATTAAGTGTGTAAGGCATGGGGATTAGGGTTGAGGGTTTACAATATGGATTGAGGGTATATAAGGCATAGGGTTACTTGGGTTGAGAGACGTATGGTTTAGGTTTAATTTAAGTATAGGGTTGAGGCACAATATTCAAGGTTTAGGATATAAGGGTGAGGTTATATGGTCTAGGGTTGAGGGTTTAGGGATAGGTTTTAGGGTTTAAGGGTTAAGGGTTAAGGGTTGAGGGGTAGGGTTTAAGGTTTAGGGGTAAGGGATTAGGGTTTAAGGTATAGTGTCTTGGGTTGAGGGTTTAGGAATAGGGGTAGCATTTAGGGTTTAGGGATGAGGGATTAGGGTTGAGGGTTGAGGGATTAAGGTTTAAGGTATAACTTGATGAGGGTTGATTGTTTAGGGATAGGGTTTAGGATTGAGGGATTAGGGTTTAGAGTTGAGGGATTAGGGTTTAAGGAATAGTGTTGAGGGTTTAGGAATAGGGTTTAGGGTTGAGGGATTAGGGTTTAAGATTGATGGATTAGGGTTTAAGGACTAGTGTTGAGGGTAGAGGGTTAAGGAATAGGGTTTAGGGTTGAGGGATTAGGGTTTAGGGTTGATGGATTAGGGTTTAATGTTGAGAATTAAGGGTTGAGGGTTTAGGGATAGGGTTGATGGTCAAGGGATTAGGGTTAAAGTAGAGTGTTGAGGGTAGAGGGATTAGGGATAGGGTTTAGGGTTAAAGGTTTAATGATTGAGGGTTGAGGCTTTAGGGTTGAGGGTTAAGAGATTGGGGTTTAAGATATAGTATTGAGCGTCGAGGGTTTAGGGATAGGTTTTAGGGTTTAAGTTTTAAGGGCTAAGGGTTGAGGGATAGGGTTTAGGGTTTAGGGATAAGGGATTAGGGTTTAATGTATAGTGTTGAGGGTTGGGGGTTTAGGAATAGGGATAGCATTTAGGGTTTAGGGATGAGGGATTAGCGTTGAGGGTTAAGAGATTAGGGTTAAGGATTGAGGGATTAGGGTTTAAGGTATAGTGTCGAGGGTTGATGGTTTAGTGATAGGGTTTAGGGTTGAGGGTTGAGGGATTAGGTTTTAGGGTTGATAGATTAGGGTTTAAGGTATAGTGTTAAGGGTTGAGGGTTTAGGGTTGACTGATTAGCGTTTAATGTCGAGGTTAGGGTTAGAGTGTCGAGGGTAGAGGGATTAGGGATAGGGTTTAGGGTTGAAGGTTTAAGGATTGAGGGTTGAGGCTTTAGGGATGAGGGTTTAAGGCTTAAGATATAGTGTCAAGTGTTGAGGGTGTAGGGATAGGGTTTAAGTTTTAAGGGTTGAGGGTTGAGGGATAGGGATTAGGGTTTAAGGTATAGTGTTGAGGGTTGATGGTTTAGGGATAGGGTTTAGGTTTGAGGGATTAGGGTTTAGGGTTGATGAATTAGGGTTTAATGTTGAGAGTTGAGGGTTGAGGGTTGAGGGTTTAGGGATAGGGTTGATGGTTAAGGAATTAGGGTTAAAGTAGAGTGTCAAGGGTAGAGGGATTAGGGATAGGGTTTAGGGTTGAAGGTTTAAGGATTTAGGGTTGAGGCTTTAGGGATGAGGGTTAAGGGATTAGGGTTTAAGATATAGTGTCGAGTGTCGAGGGTGTAGGGATAGGTTTTAGGGTTCAAGTTTTAAGGGTTAAGGGTTGAGGGATAGTATCGAGCCTATTGAGGGTTTAGGAATAGTGATAGTGTTTAGAGTTTAGGGATGAGGGATTAGGGTTGAGGGTTGATAGATTAGGGTTGAGGGTTGACGGATTAGGGTTAGGGATAGGGTTGAGGGATTAGGGTTTGACGTTGAGGGTTGAGGGTTAAGGGTTGAGGGATAGGGTTGAGGGTTGAGGGATTAGAGTTAAGGGTTGAGGGATTAGGGTTTGACGTTGAGGGTTAAGGGTTGAGGTTCAAGGGTCAAGGGTTTAGGGATAAGGTTGAGGGTCGAGGGATTAGGGTTAAAGTAGAGTGTCAAGGGTATAAGGATTAGGGATAGGGTTGGAGGGTTTAGGGATAAGGGATTAGGGTTTAAGGTAAAGTATCAAGCCCGTTGAGGGTTTAGGAATAGGAATAGCGTTTAGGGTTTAGGGATGAGGGATTAGGGTTGAGGGTTGACGGATTAGGGTTGAGGGTTGAGGGATCAGGGCTTAGGGATGGGGTTTAGGGTTTAGGGTTGAGGGATTAGGGTTTAAGGTATAGTGTTGAGGGTTTAGGGATAGGGTTGAGGGTTGAGGGATTAGAGTTAAGGGTTAAGGGATTAGGGTTTGACGTTGAGGGTTGAGGGTTGAGGTTTTAGGGTTGAGGGTTCAGGGATAGGGTTGAGGGTTCAGGGATTAGAGTTAAGGGTTGAGGGATTAGAGTTAAGGGTTGAGGGATTAGGGTTTGATGTTGAGGGTTGATTGTTGAGGTTTGAGGGTTGAGGGATTAGGGATAGGGTTGAGGGTTGAGGGTTGAGGGATTAGGGTTAAAGTAGAGTGTCGAGGGTATAAGGATTAGGGATAGGGTTGGAAGGTTTAGGGATAAGGGATTAGGGTTTAAGGTATAGTATCGAGCCCATTGAGGGTTTATGAATAGGGATAGCGTTTAGGGTTTAGGGATGAGGGATTAGGGTTGAGGGTTGACGGATTATGGTTGAGGCTTGAGGGACTTAGGGATGGGGTTTAGGGTTTAGGGTTGAGGGATTAGGGTTTAAGGTATAGTGTTGAGGGTTTAGGAATAGGGTTTAGGGTTGAGGGATTAGAGTTAAGGGTTGAGGGATTAGGGTTTGACGTTGAGGGTTGAGGGTTGAGGTTTTAGGGTTGAGGGTTTAGGGATAGGGTTGAGGGTCGAGGGATTAGAGTTAAGGGTTAAGGGATTAGGGTTTCACGTTGAGGGTTGAGTGTTGAGGTTTGAGGGTTGAGGGTTTAGGGATAGGGTTGAGGGTCGAGGGATTAGGATTAAAGTAGAGTGTCGAGGGTATAAGGATTAGGGATAGGGTTAGAGGGCTTAGGGATAAGGGATTAGGGTTTAAGGTATAGTATCGAGCCCGTTGAGGGTTTAGGAGTAGGGATAGCATTTAGGGTTTAGGGATGAGGGATTAGAGTTGAGGGTTGAGGGAATAGGGTTGAGGGTTAAGGGATTAGGGTTTAGGGATAAGGCTTAGGGTTTAGGGTTGATGGATTAGGGTTTAAGGTATAGTGTTGAGGGTTTAGGGATAGGTTTTAGGTTTGAGGGATTAGAGTGAAGGGTTGAGGGATTAGAATTTGACGTTGAGGGTTGAAGTTTGAGGTTTTAGGGTTTAGGGTTTAGGGATAGGGTTGAGGGTTGAGGGATTAGAGTTAAGGGTTGAGGGATTAGGGTTTGATGTTGAGGGTTGAGTGTTGAGGTTCAAGGGTTGAGGGTTTAGGGATAGGGTTGAGGGTCGAGGGATTAGGGTTAAAGTAGAGTGTCAAGGGTATAAGGATTAGGGATAGGGTTGGAGGGTTTAGGGATAAGGGATTAGGGTTTAAGGTATAGTATCGAGCCCGTTGAGGGTTTAGGAATAGGGATAGCGTTTAGGGTTTAGGGATGAGGGATTAGAGTTGAGGGTTGAGGGATTAGGGTTGAGGGTTGAGGGATTGGGGTTTAGGGATAAGGTTTAGGGTTTAGGGTTGAGGGATTAGGGTTTAAGGTATAGTGTTGAGGGTTTAGGGATAGGGTTTAGGGTTGAGGGATTAGAGTGAAGGGTTGATGGATTAGGATTTGACATTAAGGGTTGAGGGTTGAGGTTTTAGGGTTTAGGGATAGGGATGAGGGTCGAGGGATTAGAGTTAAGGGTTGAGGGATTAGGGTTTTACATTGAGGGTTGAGGGTTTAGGGATAGGGTTGAGGGTCGAGGGATTAGGGTTAAAGTAGAGTGTCGAGGGTATAAGAATTAGGGAGAGGGTTGGAGGGTTTAGGGATAAGGGATTAGGGTTTTAGGTATAGTATCGAGCCCATTGAGGGTTTAGTAATAGGGATAGCTGGCTTTAGGGTTTAGGATTAAGTGAGACCTAGATGGCTAAGGATGGATGGAGAGGTAGACAAGGAGTGACTGAGAGACATAGAGAGGGGAGAGGTAGAGAGGTGAGGGGGGAGAGATAAGTGAGATATAGAACATGAGCTAATGGACCTAGAGGTGAGATATTGTAAAGGTGCTATCAAAGGTGAGATAGGCACAAATATTTATGGATCAATCTATAGCAGGATAAAACGTGAGCGCATTATAACATGCTCACATTTTTTCCTACTATAGAAAAGGTAAAAAAGCATTGACCCCCGTGATCCAGGCCCACATGCTCTATTTTCATGCTAATTATGCACGTGTTCTAACAAAAAAGAAGTGCTTTCATGCTATTGGGAAGTTCACATGCACATTTTACACATTCTACCACCTTTGCATGATCTTTCCACCACCTTTTCTGCTTTGCCAACTTGAGAAGGAGGAAATAACATAGTTTTCACACCAAATTTGATATATATCTTTTCAAGTTTCAATTTTTGTAGTGTTTCAATGTTAATTGTGATTTAATTTTAGGAATTTAACAATATAGATTGGTTAATAGTATTGTTGTTATTAATTGTGATTGAGTGTTATTCAATTTAACATTGAAAAGGAAGCAAGTGGTGAAAAACTCAAATTGTTGAGGAGTTTGATGCAAGAAGAAAAAAACACTACATAATTGGGTACTCTCTCCATTCGAATCTCTATTTTTTAGGTATGTCAAGTCTTTACATGCATGTTCTTTACATTTTCCTTAATTCTATTTGAATTACTGTATCATGCTTTATCATACATGTTTAAAATAGACACATTCCCAATCAAGAAAGCAGCCTACAATCTCACATGATGCCATGTATATTTTCTACACTTGGGCTCTTTAATAATTATGTGTAATAAACAAACCTTAACATACCATGATGTCAAACTATACAAGAATAAATCCTTACAACATAATAAAAATACAATCCCACTATTATCTTGTCATATTAACAAGTTAAAATACAAATGAATAGGTGCCAAGATCATACAAGTATGCACATGACATGATGATTTGTATGCACATATCTTGGGCTAGGACATTCCTTATGCACCTATTCATGATGATTTGTACATGCACATGACACAAAAATATTTCAAAATTTCCTAATTGTCCTTTGTTAGCACATGATGGTGGTTACCTTGATCGAATATATACCATTCAATACCCTAAATTACAGAGATTAGTCTAATGATTTTTATGACAATCCTAGGTATGTGATGCAGAGGTAGGGTTCAACTCAATCCAAAGGGCTCATACCAATAGTTTCTTCAAATTTCATAAGCTTTCCTCTCAAGCAATCTCCCTATACAAAGGCACAAAGAGGGTCTTCAATATTTCAAAACCTAACAAGGCTACTAGAGGTCTTCTTACGCCTCAGGAACTTAGACACAACCATTCCAAACCCTTACTCAAGTCTACACTCTTCAATTGTTGTCTATTCCTTCACAAGCCACCCAAATCCTAGTATCCCTAGTACCAACAAAACACCTTCTTAATTCCAAATCCTAGTAGCCCTAGTAACAACAAACATGTCAAATTGGGTCTGCCTCAACCTTTTCAAGCATGAAGTCCCATGTACTCTTCACTTGTAGCCTCAATAGGTGACTCTCCTTTGACCTTATCCTCATCTAGGACTGAAGTGAACTTTGTACCATAATGCTTTGTATGGCTGCAATAACATTGTGCAATAATGCTTTGTATGGCTACAATAATTTGCTTTGTATGCTTTGTACCTATTTTGGTTAAGTGACATTTACTCTTTTACATGATGATTGTATGTACATTTACTATGAAGGGTTGAATGACATATATTTTAGTTATTTGTATGGATTCATTTCTTAGGAACTAATATTGGTCTTTTTATCATGCTACAGATAAATTCTCCATCATGCTGAGGAAGCGATCAAGAATTAAACCAACACAAGAAGAGATAGAAGCTAAGAATGCAAAGAAAGCAGCGGCTATGAGGTAACTTTGTGAGAAGAGGAAATTGGACACGATAAATGAAGACATGCCAATTGAAGAGGAACCACAACCATCACAAAAAGATATAGTATTGGCGGCACAAAGAGAACGAATGCAAAAACTTCATGCTATGAGAGATTTGAATACCATAGTTGGAGACACGTCGTCTACCACAAGTCAACATGTAGGGACACCATCTACCGCATCCCAAGTTGAGAGTACATCATCACTCACATATGATGAAGGAGGTATGCCATCATTCCCACCTCAACCTCAAGGTATGTCATCTATTCCATCTTCAATCGAAGGTATTCCATCTAGCCCATCTCATTTAAATATTGATGAAATTCCTAATGTTCAGATGAATTTACCTAACTTAACACCACCTAGAATTTTGCATAGAAATCCAAAGTATTTGATTGATATTGATGAGAATATTTTGTAGCCAATGGAAGGTAAGATTCCAAAACGCACTTGTAGAAGATATGCTCATAAGATTTAGAGATTGTTCTTTGAAAGTTAAATGAGACTGCAAGATGTCAACTATTCGTTGAAATGATGTTAAGTATAAAGTGTAGGTCCATCATGAAGATTCTTGGGTTGAGAACATCAGAGGCTTCAAGTGAAAAATCTATTGTCAAGAATCTAATGAGTGAGTATGAGAGTGTGGGTAACACCTCATGCACAAAATATAGTAATGCAACACGGCATGTGATTACATCAACTATAGTAAGTAGTCAAGCTAGGAAAGCTTGTCTCATTAGAAAGATGAGTCAAGAATTGAGAATTAATAGGTAAATTTTATCAAGAGCCGTTGGAAGACGCCAAAGAATTGAGGACACTAATGCCAATGAATGATGGGCATTCTCGGGGAGACTACCACGAAAAGATAAACCAATTGTTGAAGCATTGAGATCACTAATTGAAGACTTTTGGAAGAATTACACAAGGGTATCTCCAAATCAAAGGGATGTGGTAAGAAGGAGAATCGGTAGTCGGAACCGTGAGCCACATCCAAAGCATTTTTTGGATGAGACTCAAACACAGTTTTATGGTAAATTTCTAGAGAAGTATCCTCAAATTAAAATTTGTCAAAGATATTTTGAAATGCTAAAACCTTTCTATGTCAAGATAAATCACACATGCACTACTTGTTGTTTTAGATTACATATTGAATTTTTTAACCATTTTGATGTTTATAGGTCTATATGTTTAGATTTGCATACTAACAATGTTCTGCAGGGTTGTGACATACATGCCCCACCAACATCTTCAAGAGACTTCATATCAAGAATTTTATGTGAAAGAGAGGAAGGTCAAATATTCTACAAGAAATTATGCTTGGATGGCACATGTCATCGTTGTGGTGGCTTGCAACATTTTCCAATATGTGAACATATGGAAAGAACACATGCGGTTGGAAATGAACTAGTAGAGTTTGGCAAGTATAAAGCAGTGGCATACAATACAAAAGAAGGTAAAGAAGCAAAGAGGTGTGAATTAGTTATTGAAAAGATTCCAGTGTATCAGTTTATGCCTATATTTCATGACAGCATAGTGTATGAGTATGCAAGACATACCCATAGAGCTTGATGGTTGGACTTGCAATTCAAGTTATGCAAGGACACACTTCCAGTTGGTAGCATTGTTTCAGTCATCAACTTTGCAGAGAACTACAGTCTATAGCCACAGTGTGAGGTTCAATCACAATATTACAACTCCACACAGGTTTCTATATTTGTGCACATCACATTCATTCATGCGAATGATAGTACAGAGGATGACAGAAAGATCATAAGGGAGTATAATTTCTATATAAATGATGATTGCACACATTCTACGAAGTTCGTGCAAGGTTGCTTTCAGGTGTTCTACAATGATTTGGCTAAAAGGGGCATATCATTTAGTCAGCATATCATATGGTCGGATAATTATACTTCATAATTCAACAACTCGTAGAATTTCTATTGGCTGAGTAGGAGGCATAATTTTATAGGTATTTAGCATATGTAGAACTTTTGTGAGGCCAGGCATGGAAAGGGGGAACATGATGGTGCAGGACTTTGTATCAAAAGAGCAATAGCATGAGAAGAGTTAAAGTATAAAGACAATGCAAAGTTGACAGATGCAAAATCAATCATCGAGTGGTGTAATGCTTCCATGGGTCCAGGTAATGAAGGGAAGTCTTCAGTTCATAGATTTTTTTGGTTGATAGATGATACTAACATTGCACCATATGAGGACTGTTCTACACTGACAGGATCAAGTGAGATGCACTCTTTCAGAAGCTCAATTGCAGGTTCATGGAGTATCCATACGCGAAAGATGTCATGCTTTTGTTCTTCCTGTACAATTCAAGCCTGGAATGATTGCGAGTCAAAGGAGTGGGTTGACAAATGGCAGTTAAGTTATCTTAGCCCACTTGACACGTATCGACCCCGACGGTGCTGGAACTAACACAGATGGAATCATCAGTTGACTTTGACCACATATCAGATCTAGTTCAACTAGGTAATATATCTATTTACATAGTTTTTGAAATTCCTAATGTCATCTTACTTTGTAGCATTTTTGTAATGTTGACTAATTTCATCTAATTTGCTACACATATCAATGTAGGGCATGTATATGCAGTTATTGCAGATGAAGATAACGAAGAGGGAACATATTATTACTTATGTCGTTGTGTTGAGGCCAAAAAGAAATTGGCGGCCCCAGTTACAGATGGAGAAAACATCGAATACCCTATAGGCTCAGTGGTTATTATTAGAACATGGTTTAGAAGGTACCCACATAAGAGTGTTAATGTTTGGTTGTTTCAGGACTTTGACACACATCAGAAGATTCTTCATTACTCGAACCTTGTCATGGCATCCAATGTTCATTTGATACAGTATCGGGGTAGACCTTTGAACAAGACCTTGTGGAAGGTGCGTGAGTCTGACCATGAAGCAATACTTGACACAATAATGAGTAGACCAGACTTGGATGGTTCATTGGATTAATTTGTAAGTATTTACATTGATTTTGTAAAGTCATGTTACATTGAATTGTAAGTATGCACATTAATTTGTAAGGTTTGTCTTTTTTTATTTGTTGTTGCATTTTTACACATATACACATTTTTACATCATTATGTTATGCTTCATGGGGTTAGACCTAAGTGATGGATGAAGTTGATCCTAAGAATAATGTATAAAATCTAGGTAATGTATAAAATATAGGTGTCTCTAGGTGTCTTGGTTTCTAGCTAGATAATAGGTGTCTCTAATTGTGTCTTAGGTATTGTAGACACCTAAAAATGCCTCTTACCATCAAACTGACTCCCGACATCCCTAAACTATCATTTTCCCTTCTAATCAATTACTTAAATTTTTATTTAATTAATTATCCCTCCATTTCCCAAATTCACATCATTTTATCCCCAAAATTGAATTAATTTTATTAATTCAATAGTCCCAACCTTAGCCAATTGATTTAATAAATATGCAATATTTATTTAATAAATTTCCCCCTTTTCACTAAATCCAATTAATTAGCTAAACCATGTTTAACTAATTAATTCAGCCTATTAATTGACCTATCCCTACCCTAGACAATTAAATAGCTATTATTTAATTGTCTACGCTAGCCTACCTCATCCTAGCCCTAGGATTAATTAAATAAAACCTATGTTTAATTAATCCTAACCTCTCATTTGGGTGGTCAAACCTAGTTTAACACCCTTCCCCACATCCTCCAAATAAAAAATTGAAATAAACCCACCTAATTTAATTTTTTATTTTAAAATATCCCACATCACAACTAATTCTTCTTACACACCCCTTACTTCACCCATACTCATTTATTTCCACTTATCCCCAAATAAATTTTTAATTCATTTTACATTCCCTATATGAATCTTTAATTCAAAAATAATCCTTCACACCCATACTCATTTAATTACCCCTTTTCCCAAAATGAATAAAAGATTTACTTTTATTCCTAGCCCTCCATTCCTTCAAGATCAAATCTAGGCCCTCCACATCACTTTTATCCTCCACCATTGATCTTCTAAATCAATCTCCACCGTTGGATCAAAATCCCTTCCAAAAATCTATAAATACAACATCTCTCAACCCATTTTGGAATCCAATTTTCAAGTAATGTTACCATGTCCAAATCTTTATTGAGCTAAGATTATGAGTTACATAATTAGGATAGCATTTCACATTAGAATCACTTATCTAGGGAATATCATGTCTTGGGAGTTGTTTTGGGTGCAAAGCTTCCTCCTTCCCTTGATGAGATTGGGTCTTCATGTGAGGTATAACTTTGTGTGTTTATTTGCATTTTGTTAGTGTTTCAACTTCACTTTGATTTCCTAATCTACATTGGTACACTCGGTGGGACCCATAAGGTCCAAATCTAATCAATTTTTGTGAGTTTTTGTGCTCTAGACATGTTTTTGTAGGTGCAACGCTATCCTACCTGCGCAGCGGTGCTATCTCTAGCTTCTTTTAACATTATTCTCTATTTTAGCACTATTTTGCACAGCACATTTCTTGCTTAGGACTCACTCACGTGTTTGTTTCATCCCTCTTCTTCCTACTGAGTTTCCTGTCTAATTTGCTCTCTATTTTGTAGGAATATTGGAAGATAAAAGGGGAAGTTATGCCGAAATTTTCATAAAATCTAAATATGCATGTTGGCTTCTATTTTGTCCTATTTTTTCTTTTGTCAAGGCTAACAATGTAACAGGACCATTTTTTGGTGCAGCCTAACCTCTGTTTCCAGTTGGAAAAACCTCTTTTTGTAGGATGGACCCTTTTTAGGCCCGTATCGACGCTATCTGCACCCAGATTGGCACTATCTGCGATTGTGACCAGATCATCTGACAAGTTGCGCAGTGGCACATTCTTAGACCTATTTTAGCGCTATTTCCTCCTTTAGCGCTTTCTTTCCATTATATTAGCGCTATTTATTTTATTAGCACCTTCTGTATAATTCTGTAGCGCCATATTCTGTTTTGGCGCCTTTTGTATTATGTTTTAGCACTATCTGATAAATTGGCGCTATATGTCTAGGGTTAGGTTCCTTTTGATAGTTTTCTGTCAGTGTTGCCATTTTATGTCCGCAGTGGCGCCATTTGATCTCTGTATTAGTGCTGTTTTCTGAGACTAACTTTTGTTGTCTGTGCAGGGACTGACAGTTTGCTTGCAGGTCACCAACATCATCTCAAGGATACTAACAAGTTTTTGAAGGGTTCTTTCATCTTTGTTTAAAACACTTCAATTGGAAATTTAAAATGAACCCTTGCATGCTAGTTTACACAACATTTTGATTTGGTGCAATAAAATTAAACAAACAAACAAACAAATCTTTGTGTGTGTGTGTCAAACATTTAAATTTGGTGTTCTAAAATTCACAAATTGTGTGCCAACAACTATCAAAACACTTCAGTTTTGGGCTTTAAAAAGAACCACAAATTGCATCAATTGAAATCATTGGATTAAAAAGAACAACAATCTGCATTCTTCACGTATATAATCAAGAAAATCAATCTAATTTGTGTGAAGTGTTTTCGTGGTTTATGTTTGTGGTGTGAAAAGTGTATGCTCTTCCCTCGCACCATTTGGTGACCTTGGGAATCAAATTCTCACAAAACTTGCATTAATCACCCCCCAACATAATCCAAAGAACTAAAATGAACCATGTTTAGTGTGATACAATCATAAAGAATACGTATGCTCTCCCCTCGCATCTTTGTGTGAACTTGGGGATCAAAAGTATTTTTATGATTGTGTTTCTTTTGTTAATCCTTAGAGGGCCTACCACCCTGCTTCAAAAGGTGGGAATGACCCAAGCAGCAACAAGCTAAATCCAAGCTCTTTTAAGCCGCTATATAAAATAAGGTGTTTGTGACGAAAGTCATAGACAATAGGTGTTGTTTTGTTATACCGACAGCGAACCTCCCCCAAAACCCTCCAAGACGTAACCCTTGGAGGCTGGGAGACTCCATAATAGAGAGTAGCGTTGTCGCACATATAACCACCTGAACAAAAGCACTTACTACGAACCTTTGTTTAGCAAGCCAAAGTCCTTCTATTTGTTGACGCAGAAGGGAAACCTTTGAAGTGGCCCTGATTCATGCGGTTCTTAGCCGAGGTAGCAGGGATAATCTAAAGGTTTGGTGAGGGACAAGCCTTATAAGAAACCTGGATCTTGGTATGCGTGAGATGTGTGTGCAATTGTAAGGAGGAGCCAGTGCTACCAAGATCCTGGAGCTACCTGCTTTGAATAGGCGCAGCTAGGGGATTCAACAAATACTGTCATATCTTCACCTTAGGTTGTGCAAAGTGCTTGTTTAACAAAATCACACGTCATTTCACAAACAAAAATCTTGGTTATTATGCATTCATGTGCTTAATTGGGTGTTAATGTGCTTAAATTATTTGCAAACAACTTGCCAAGAGACATTGAAAACCATTTGATCAAATCTCAATCAAAACAAATCCAAATTTGCCATCAAAATCTGTCTTTTTAGGACCTCAACCAACACTGCCATGTATCAGTGCCATCTCTGTCTAATTTTGGTGCCATTTCACCTGTGGATTGGTGCTATTTTTAGATTGACTTGCCTGAAATAGAGACCTATTCAGTTTTGATCTTCACTGTCTGCTCTGACATAATCCATATTCACCTTCCAAAAATCTGACAACAGTCCATCCATTTTCTTCTCAAAATTTTCCAAGTCATACCTTCACTTTGACCTTAGAGGATTAATCACTATCATTGTTGGACCCTTTGCTACATCAAACCTACCTCATTTCATATCCACTCACCTTCATTGATCTTTGCATACCTTTTGGACCAAACAAATCCTTGTCACAAGAAAATCATTCCAAAAATCCAAAAACCTACCCAAAATCTTCCAAAATAAAAAACACCCATCAAAAAAATCATCATCAACCAAAAACTCATCATCCCTTTGAGCTAAAGATAGATCTAGATTTCATCCTACACATCATATCTTGCTTGGAGAGTCAATAGTCTACCTTCCAAGTGAAATAATTATCCTTCTTTGCGTAAGGTCATTAGTCTACCCCAAACAAAGAGAAACATCCATTTGTGCGACACAAATCTAGATCTTACCTAAGCTCAATTTGTTCACCATCAAATCCTTTTGAAAAAGCATCATCCTAATCCCTCATATCAAACATCAAAATCAAACATCAACAATCTCTTCAAAACAAACATCATCCATCACCTACCTTTTGGTCCAAAAAAATAAAAAAATAAAAAAAATTGCAAAAAATCAATATCGTCCACTCGTACCACCCTTAGATTAAAAACCTTTAGAAAGACATATCGATCTTCCACCACATCCTCTCTTCTACTCCATCTCACTACCACATTCATCTTTGGGTCCAACAAATTAATCCAAATTCTCTAAGTCTCCATCCCCATGTCACTCCACCTCGTAAATCAAATCCATACACTTGCATGCCCATAACTAGAACACAACACAAGAAAAGCCAAGCAATGGCAGAACAATATCAGGGCATAGGAATGCCTAACACCAACAGCAACAACATACCCATCAATCAAACATACAACCCACCTACGTACTCTTACACCCCCCCATATAATCCCAATGAAAATCCTTTCCATTTCTTACAACAACCACCACCACCACCACCACCACAAAACATCCCCACCATATCCCAAGATGATCTAGATGTCTTGACCTTCACCCAAGATGCTGATAACATGGACATGCTTGACAAAATCCTAAGGTTGGATCCAAATAGATTTCTTGATTATCTCCACAAAATTGGTGCCCAACCACCCCATAACACGACCTCATCACAACCATCCACCTCTAACGCCACTCTTACCACATCAAACACCCAACCCATCATCTCTCAAATGTCAACACCCACCATATCACCACCAACACAACCTCTAATGTCACCACATCTACAATCCCCACAAGTGCCTCCATCCCTACCACCTCCCAACCCATTACCACATCCACTACCACAACCACCATAAACCCTTCCATGCCAAAAATCACCTTGGGCATACAAGGGAACATCACACATGCAAGTACCTCTACGAGTGTGCCTCCATCCAACCCTCAAACCATAGCATACCTACGACAATTATTCTCAAAAACACCTCACAACACGTCCAACCAATCCAACGTCCACCTACCCAACGTCAATCCATCCAATGTCACGTATCCACATAACCTCACAACATCATCTACACAACATCAAACCAATCCCCAAATACCACCACATATTCTCCAACAACTCTACGTATATCAACAACATCAGGCACAAATTAACCCAAACACCAACCTGCAGTACCAAAACCTCAACCAAACAAATCCCCAACATCAAATCCCACCCCATCTCCAACATCTCACTAATCAACAGGCCTACATACAACAACCACAACCACCACAAGGTCTCACAAATGTTGTATAGGCCTTGATCCAAAAGGTAGATGACATGCAAACTGGGGCAAGCGCAAACACTATTCCTTTGAGGACATTTGCCCGTATCCATTTGATCACACATTGTACATGCCCCCTTTCCCCAAGAACTTTGAGACACCTAAATTTGGCAAATACAAGGGAAAGGGAGACCCTAGGGATCATCTTAGGGAGTTCTACATCGCTTGCTTAGAAGTCTCAAATAACGATACCTATCTAATGAGACTATTTCCAAGAAGCCTTGGTGGTCAAGTCGCTGAATGGTTCGCACATCTTCCCCCAGGCATTAGGACTTTCCCTAAGCTTGCGAAAAAATTTGTAAACCATTTCTCCTACAACTTCAAGCATAAAATGTCTATGATAGACCTTTGCAACACCAAACAAAAGAACGGAGAGGCCTTCGCTTCTTTCTTGCAAAGATGGAGAAGCTTAGCAAGCAAACTCCCATGGCCAATTCTTGAAAAACAACTCGTCACCATGTTTGTGACCAACCTCAATCAGGAATTAGGGTTCCATTTACAAATTCTTTGTGCATCTACCTTTGAAGAGGTCATCAACAAAGGTACCACCATCGAATGGGCCCTCATCGCCAAGGGCTCCATCAAATTGTATGACTACAAGTCTAACAACAACAACAACAGCAACAGCAACAACAACAAACCTCATATCAACACCCCCAATACAAACAACAACGGCAATACACAATCAAATGACAAGTCACGCTATTGGAGGAAGAACAAGAACACTTTGAATGACGGCGTAACAGATGTAAAAGTCATCCAAAGTCATCCAACATGTACAGAATCAAACACCTGCACATACCTATGCCACCAATGTAAATAACCAAAGGGGGCAAATTAAACCATGTAAACCTCACAGATAATTTACACCCTTAGGGGAACCCATCGAGGACATCCTCGACAGATGTCTCAAGAAAGGTTTGATCACACTCCCACCTGTTAGACCCTGTCAAGAGAATGAACTCAAAGCTGCGTGGTACAATTGGAATGACTATTGTGAATACCACCGCATTGCGGGTCATAAAACCGCTGACTGCATGCAACTAAAGCATTGCATCCAAGACCTTATAGATCAAAATCAAGTCAGCCTCGATCAAAGCACACAACCATCGCCAAACACCAACCTCAGAGCTTACAAGGATCCATTGCCCAACCATAATAAAGCCTCCTCATCCAATCAAGCATACAATGTCACCCCACCACCCGCATCCTATGACTCTATCGTGGGGCGGATCGAACCATCATCCCACCATGTTAACACAATCACCATTCAGGCACAAGAACCTAATTGCACTGTCACAACCCGTCATGGCTGTGTATCCATCCGCATAGCCCCTACCACTGAATAAACGCCTGCATCCACATCCGATCCCCTACCCCCTCGGCCAACCACAGATCCATCACCTACCAATCAATATAACCTCCTAGAGCATCTAGGAAAGACACCCACACAAATCTCCATCCTTGAGCCGCTTCGCACATCACCCCTTCACAAGGACGTCCTCGACAAAGCACTCTTGGAAACTCAGGTTCCCTCCAACTTGAATATGACCCAATTCCAAGCCATGGTAGGACATATCGCCACACCTCACCATCTCACATTTTCAGAAAAGGATCTTCCCACTTCTGAACACCTACACAACGACGCCTTACACATCGAAGTCCATATCCACAAACACATAATCAAAAGAGTCTTAATAGATGGTGGCTCCGGCCTAAATATATGCACTCTTAAACTATTAAAACACTTGGGGTACTTCGATGTGGTTGTAGAAACCAGCGAGTGTATTACAATCAAAGGCTATGATGACACCGAAAGGATATCTGAAGGCACCATCAAGCTTCCTATTCAAGTAGGATAGAAAATACTAGAAATAAAATGTCAGGTCCTTGATCTTGACCTCCCCTACAACATTCTTCTCGGTCGACCATGGATCCATGCCATGCAAGCCATCCCATCCACATTCCATCAATGCCTCAAGTTCCCTCACAATGGCATGGAGGTAACTATCTACGCTGACCCCCGCCCCTTCCAATACTGCAGTTTCTTGGAAGGCCACAACCAAACCTTCTACCCATACAACAAAGCCACCACCAAAGCTAACCCAACAGAATCAACCTCATACATCGACCCCGCCAACATCGCCACCACTTCATCCCAAGCACCTCCACCACCCGAGGTCAAGATGAAGCTCAGCAACATGGGATGTGGGGAATATGACCTGCACGGTACCTTTTGTGTGGGCACATTACCCAATCCTAAAACATTTGGCATCCCAAAGATAGAAGCAGCCAACACAGTCATCATCAAGTGCAAACCCTCACCCATCTTTGAGAAGAAACATTGCTTGGATCAGGATGTGCTTGAAGATATCTCATCCTGGCTATATAAGGATGAAGAAATAGAACAAGAAGCTCCCACCATACCAACAGAAATCTATGGTAAAGGGTCCAAAATTGTCAAAAATATGGGTTACAAAGGACAAGGCGGTATCGGCCTTCATGAACAAGGGATCGTAGAACCAGTCCAAGCAACAAGAAACCCCTATACCCAAGGGTTAGGATATGGTCAAAGGCAATGTATCCTCACTACCAGTGAATGTATCTTAGCCGAGGTTGCTACAGTCTCCCTTGAAGTCGACAACGTCAATGAAATAGACCATCAAGACTCCTTTAGTGACTTTGCTGATTTCTTTGACTCATCCATATGCACCATCCACATAGTCACCACCCTAGCCTCATCCTCCAATGACTTACCACTGGTATACCTAGAACTTATAGATTGGGACCAATAGGGACCTCATGTCTTTGACGTAGCACCAAATGATGAGGCCATCGCTGAAATGATGGGGGTTACAGATCACTTCCCCCTGGGAGATCATAGAGCAGGATACATCATGGAACTTGACATGCAAGCCTATTTTGGGGAGACAACCCCTGCTTCCAGTCATAAAAACATAAAAATCAAAAATGGATCTGATGGTGAAAACTGTTCTGCAGCAGTGTCAGATCCCAAAAAAGTAAAAACAAAAGACGTATCTCTTGGTGAAAACCTCCATGAGGTGCTAGGAGATGGAAGCATGGGCCTTCCCGAGATAGACAAGGTTTATCCAGACAGATCACTTGTCCTAGTCGAGCCAGCCCAAGAAATGAATCTTGGGACAGAAGAAGAACTGAAAATCACTTTCAAGGCAAAATCTCTCAGCACACAAGAATAGGAAAACTTCTTGGCATTCTTCACACGATGAAATTGCAATTTTGTATGGACCTATGCAAACATGCCAAGGCTACTTCCCACGTTGGTGGTTCACCTTGTAGTACGCCCTGATGCAAAACCAGTAAAGCAGAAACTCAGAAAAATGAATCCTCAGGTGGCCTTCCTTGTCAAAGCAGAGCTAAAGAAACTACTGGATGTTGAGTTCATTCACCTAATTGATTATCCTGAATGGGTTTCAAACCTAGTACCAATAGCCAAACCAAATGGCCGAATCTGCTGCTACACCAACTTCAGAGACCTCAACAAAGCCTACCCAAAAAATGACTTCCCACTACCAAACATTGACATGATAGTGGATCTAACGGCAGGACATGAAATGTTATCCCTCATGGATGGTTTCTCAGGATATAACCAAATCAAAATCACCGAAGAGGATCAACATAAGACAGCCTTCATATGCCCATGGGGGACGTACTACTGGGTCGTAATGCCATTTGGCCTGAAGAATGCCAGAGCTACATATCAAAGGGCTATGACTGTCATCTTCCATGACTTTTCCCACCACACCATGGAAGACTATGTGGACGACTTACTAGGGAAATTAAAGACAAGAGAAGAACACCTGGATGTCTTGGCCAAGATCTTTGACCGATTAGAGCAATACAATTTTTGCCTAAATCCAAAGAAGTGTGTCTTCAGGGTCACCTCTGGAAAACTCTTGGGATACATAGTCTCCAGAAGAGGAATTGAGGTAGATCCCTCAAAGGTCAAGGCCATCACCGAAATGCCTCCTCCAAAAACATTGAAATAGCTGAGAAGTCTGCAAGGAAAACTCCAGTCTATCCGTCGGTTCATTGCTCAACTGGCTGATAAATGTCAACCATTCCAACACCTACTCAGAAAAGATATAGCTTTTATCTACAACACTCAGTCTCAGGATGCCTTTGATCAACTAAAAGAATACCTGGCTAATCCTCCTGTTCTAACTCCACCAAGGCAAGGAGAACCCCTCCTGCTATACATCTCCGTAATAGAGACAGCTATCGGAGCCTTACTAGCACAACATGATGAGCATGGAAAAGAAAGAGCCATCTATTACATCAACCGTACTCTAATATCCTATGAGCTCAACTACACACAAATTGAACGAGCATGTCTAGCCCTCGTCTTTACTTCACAAAAGTTAAGACACTATATGCTCAATCACAAGACCAAGAATCACCAGGATTGACCCACTGGAGTATCTGCTAAACAAAGCTGCTCCTACTGGGAGAATGGCAAAATGGGTCATGATTCTCACTAAATTTGACATTGAATACACTAAGAGAAAAACCATCAAAGGATAGGTTATCGCCGATCAGTTGGCCGAAGCATCCATTCCTGTAGAGCATCCTACGTTGGCGGAATTCCCTGATGAAGCTATCTTGACAATCACACAAGCCATAGACACATGGAAGATGTACTTCGATGGATCGTACACACACAGAGGCTCGGGGGCAGGGGCCCTGTTTGTTACCCCTCAGGGTGACACCATCCCTAAGTCCTTCAAGATCACATTCCCATGTACCAACAACGTGGCAGAATATAAGGCCCTCATCACAGGTCTCCGAATGGAAATAAAATGGAAAATTGAGAAATTGACTATGTATGGAGATTCTCAACTGGTCATCCGGTAGGTAAATAATGAGTACAAGACCAAAGATGATAAGCTCCTTCCCTACAAAAAGATGGTCGATGATTTCAAAGACTACTTCAATGACATCCACTTCAAGCAAATCCCAAGGCTTAACAACAAAGCTGCAGACGCCATGGCTACCATTGGATCCTTGGTCGACATGAAGAAAGACAGCAAGAAATGTGAGTTCTTGATAGAAGAACTCCCCATCCCAGCATACGATGTTCCTCAATCAGAACTAGTGTGCAAAGTCATTGGTCCCTATCCCCATGGTATCAGGAAACCTACCTATACCTCCACGATAATATCCTCCCCCCTAACCTATCCACCTCATAGCAAAAATCGTTCATCCGTCAAGCCTCCCGCTTCATCCTTGTAGGCGACACCCTGTACAAAAGGAGTCTTGATGGCACACTTCTACGATGTTTAGACTCTAGGGAAGCTAAGGTAGCCTTGGAAGAGGTACACATAGGTATCTGTGGGGTGCATTCAAGTGGACCTGCTCTCTCTAAAAAGATCCTGAGGACTAGATATTATTGGCCAACCATGGACAGAGACGCCTACCGGTTTATCAAAAAATGTCTACCAGGTCAACAGCATGGCGATCTCATTCATGCACCAGCACAGGAGTTGCAACCCATCACGACCCCATGGCCTTTCTCACAGTGGGGACTTGACCTCGTAGGGAAAATACATCCCCCATCCTCCAATGGCCATAAGTTCATAATCACTGCTACCGAGTACTTCACAAAGTGGGTGGAAGCAATACCACTCACCTTCACCACTGGCACCTAAATCTCCAAATTCATCCTCCACTATATCATCTGCCGCTATGGTATCCCTCATTCCATCGTCACTGACAATGGAAAGCCATTCAAGAACCAAGAAGTTTGCACCTTATGCGAAAAATTTGATATCAAACACCATTTTTCTACGTCGTATTAGCCTCAAGGAAACGGTTAAGCAGAGGCTTCTAATAAAACCATCCTCTGCATTCTCAAGAAGATAGTCAATGAAGCTGGCCATGACTAGTACCTCCAACTCAACCCTGCCCTATGGGCCTACGGCACAAGCATCCGTACTCCTACAGGAGCCACCCCTTTTTCCCTAGTATTCAGATCTGAAGCCATTTTACCTATTGAGGTTGAGCTCCCATCCTTACGAGTATCCCTACAAAACATAATCACTGATGAGGAATATAGAGTCGCAAGGTTGCATCAACTAGAACTACTGGATGAGAAACACCTGAATGCGTTGAACCACCTGCAGGCATATCAAAATTGCCTCAAAAGAAGCTACAACAAGAGGATCAAAACCCAAAAATTTGAAGTAGGTGACCTTGTCCTTATGAAAAATCAGAAGAACTTGCAAGAGCATCCTAAGCAAGGAAAGTTTGAAGCCAATTGGCTAGGACCTTATGTCGTCACAGCCGACTATGGATCAGGAGCATATCAGCTTGCAACACCTGAGGGGCAACCTCTGGATGAGCCGATGAACATCCTACATCTAAATAAATTTTATGCATAGCCCATCCGATACCCCAAGTCAAAAAATAAAAAAAAATCAAGAAAAACCCGAGTGCAATAAAAAACTTCCAATGGTGAAAATCACTTCGGTGACACCTTGGATAAGTACCATGGTGAAAACCTATTTCAGGTGCCATGCATAGTGGCCGGTTTTAAAATCTAAAAAGTCCTCTTTCCGTCACACCACTCCATATCGCACACATCCCATGACTTGGAATTGAGAAACATCAAGCCCTATCGCCTAAACCCGCACTATCCCATCCCAAGGCTAACTCATGGAACGAGGATCCTTGTAAGCTCCCCTTTGTACATGCAAAATCAAAAAATCCAAAAATAGTAGAAAGCACAGAAAAGCCAAAAACAACACAACTCACTGCAAATCACCCCATACATTGATCTCGCTGCAAATCACAATCATCAAAGGATACATCAATCCCCACCATCACACCCATCCCAAACCATTCCCACATCACTCATACCAAAACTACATATTCATTTCGCCTGCATCTTGAAAGTACCTTGATCCCATGGATACAGGGTATGTAGGCAGTTTGGAATATGAAGGATGTTTCCAGTACTCAGGTACATAAGATGCACCCATCCAACCCATTTGGATGGTCCCCATTCACTGAGCTTTTTGGATCTAATAAATGATACACACGCTACATATACACTCGAAGCATGTCCCCTAATGCAAAAAACATCAATCACCATACCAACCATAATCCTACACATGGCCAGACTATCCTTTTGCTCACCTTTCGAATATCCCCAATCAAATCTAACTAATCTGCGTCCTAGGATATATCTTTCCCACAATGGACAAAAATCTGTCATCCTATCAACACGTCTCTTGGCAAAAGCACACAAAGGCTATTTGTATCTTTTTGTTGGTCTTTTTGATTATTGCTTTTTATCTTTTGTCTCACTCTAAGTCATCTCCAAAGCTACCTTGATCTCATTATATCATGGTAGGTGGCGAACAACACCTGGAGTAGACATAGTCATTGTTTCTGTATGCTGTGCTTGTGGGTTGGTTTCATTACTACAGGAATAGTATTCATATTTTGAAGCCTGGGTTGGTTCTAGCATGATGTGTCCCATTTACATATATAGGCATCAAAACCTTATATGTACTATCCACACTCATCGCTATGAGTCCCCTTCCTAGGCTAGGCAAGATTATACTACCTTGGGCACGCATGAAATCAACCTATTGTTTGTGGGTCTAGTCCATGCAATTGTGGGATATATATCATCACCTAAGTCATTTCATACATTTGTGAACTATATCCTACATTGCTATAGTAAACTAAGAAATGCTTTCAATTAATCTTATGAAACTACTGTTACTAGCTCAAAATCATCCTAATCACTCATTCAACTATCCCATCTCGGCCTAGATTTGATAATCACTTACCCCCCCAACCTATCCAATCCCCTCACTAATCCCATTCCCCCACCATATCTCCACTCAACACATCTTGAACCAAACCAAATCCCCCCTCAATGACATGGTATCCCAGGACTTAACCATTCCCTCATTCCACCGCTCCCAATCCTACCCGTTCCCCATCCACCCACCCCTATCCTCTCCCCACCTGATCCCCTTTCTCATAGCCTCACCACTCAGGGTCAAACAAAGAACATCATGTGTATCAGGACTTGATTATCTCACCTATCACCTAGTTTGTATCCCACCCATCACCTAGGATGCATCTCACATATCGCTTAGCTACATATCATAATCTTTTAATCTCATATCATTAGGTTCATTTTAGAATCATTTAACTTGCATATCATATCATTAGGTTCATTTTAGAATCTTTTAAATCTCATATCATAAGGTTCATTTTAGAATCATTTAACTTGCATATCATATCAATAGGTTCATTGTACAATTATTTTAACTTGCATATCATATCATTTGATTCATTTTAGAATCTTTTAAATATCATATCATTAGGTTCATTTTAGAATCATTTAAATTGCATATCGTAATCATTTAATCTCACAATCATTTAGGTTCATGTTAGAATCTTTTAAGATTGCATTTCATTTAGGTGCATTTTAGAATCTTTTAAGTTACATTCCATTTAGGTTCATTTTAGAATCATTTAACTTGCAAAATCATTTAACTTGCATAATCATTTAGGTTCATTCATTAGGTTCATTTAATAAATCATCACATTACATTCCACATATCATTGCATAATCACTAGTGACATTTTATAACTCATTACATGGCATAAATCAATAAAACATTTAGCTGCATACCCACATTTCATAACACAACATGTGTTTATTTCGATAAACATACATTTCCATTTCATCACATTTTTGCATCCATAATAAATGTTTATTAGTCTGAACATTCATTTGCATTATACATCATATAGTCCATAGATCACAAACCATGCATATATCAAAATAAGTAAACTATCATTACATCCATCATAGGTGCATCCATAACGTCAAAAACATAATTGCATAAACACAACACATCCATAGCATATAAATCCATAAAGCATACTGCATCCATCACATAGGCATCATCATAATAGAGCATCATAAACAAACACATGACCATCAAAAAGCATCATATCATATATCATCATCGCCAAAAATACATCACTCATATACACATCAAAAAAATATATGTCTCCTGATACAATGCCTCTAAGGGCTACAATGATACAATGTCACATAGAGGACCCCCTCTCTAATGGAGTTAGGGATCCTAACCCTGGTGGTGACTGTGGTTCTACTAGTGGCTGCGGCGGCGGCTGTGGCTGTGGTTGTACCTACCCCTATGGAACCTACTGGGGCACATGCGAGGGAGGAGGCATCGTCTGCTAAACCAACTGAACTGATCTAGATCTGTGTGACCTAGATGCCCTCGATCCACTGACCTGGTTGTAGCTTGGGGCATGCTACTCTATTGGCACTGCCGCATAATAGAGGCCCCGATAATACTCCAACCATGCCCTGGCCTCTATCAAATCCACCTGAACCTAAGTCAGCTGTCCCTGTAACTAATATGACTGTGTCTGTGCCTAGGACAACTGACTCTGCATCACTGTCAACACTGGAGCCATACCAGCACCAGAAGTCTGCAAAGCAATCTCTGCCTATTGTGCTCTCAAAAGCGTTGCATCCCGCTCTCTGGTCAAAACCTCTATATCACCCTACGCCTGGGCTAGCTGTGCCTGCAATGCAACCACCTGTCCATCTGACCTGTCCAATAATGCTAATGCCCCCCGTAATTGAACCAACTCTGCATCACAGCTCTCTAATGCCTCCTACAGGCTGGCCACCTATGCTCGTAGGGTCTCCATCTCCTCCTCCTCACCCCAAGGCTGCTGACAAGGTGTGAGCCTCTCAACCTCTGCCTCTCCAGCTGTCCCTAAGGGGCCTACCTCCCCCTACTACTGTTGTGCTACCTGTGGTGGGGGTAGATCACCCCTATCCACCCTCGGCTATCCCCCATGCTACCAAGGTCCTCTATGCTATCGTCCCACTCTAATCTGCACCTTCTCAATAGGCATCTGTTGTACAGGTACCTGCTACCCCACCTGCCCATGTCCTGTTGCCACTGCCACCAGCACATCCATCAGCTGACCATCCCTACCAACCAACCTCTCCTCTCCATCTACTCCAACCTCCACGAGATCATCTCCAATGATCTCCTCCAGGAAGTCATCCCCATTCGAGCCATCATCCCCACCATCATCTGAATCATCATCATCTGACCCCGCTGCCTCCTCTACAGGAACTGCCTCTGCCGGGTCTGTAAACCGAGTCAGCCGCCATATTTGCCACCATATGTCATAGGCAGGAGTAGTGCCTACATCCTAGACCGTGCTCCCCCAATCCCACCGCACTAGCCGTAAGGCTACAAAGTCCTCTCAAGTGACCTGTGGATGTATCACTGCAGGCCAGAAGGGTGCATCTCAATGGATCTGAGCAAAAATAGCCATCTGTTGTGGCATGTCCTACCTCAATCCAAACTGTCGCATCACTCGTGACGGCAGGTACATATCTATCAAGCGGTCTCCTCGACCCACCAGGTATCGCTGCTAAAAATTAAAGGGCAAGTGCAAATCATCATCTGGCCATGGCTCCACTCTGATGTACAGTCGTCAGGTAACCCGAATGCAATCATCCAGCAACCGCCTCCAGTACCACACCTGTCCAGTGTAAGTGTACTCTGCATCTCGATATAAAAACACAAAGGCCTCAAATGGTCGGTGATAATACCCACATGTCAGCCGGGTAACTGTGATGTGCTCCCAAATCCACACATGCAGCAGAGTAACCCCAGCTGATAACGTAGAATCATGAAGATAGACCACTGTATGCATCTCATGATATAGCTTCCCTAGCATCACCGGTCCCCAGGCATACACGGTCTCATCCCTCACCATCCCCTCAATCATCTCCCCCCAGCCAACTAGAAAACCCCTGCCTCTCCTATCAGGCATAACCACCCCACCAATCAAAGCACACAGAAATAAGGCAAAGGGATCTACACCCGTGGCCAACATCCCCTCGTAGCTCATCTCCCGACCATCTACTGATAGCACAATGTGGTCTGAGCCAAATACCTTGATCAGGGCCCTTTGTCCCCTCCTCGTATCAGACCTAACCCGCTGGCCTCGAATAGGTAGCTTAAGGATGCAATAAACATCCTCAAGTGTGATAGTGATCTCACTAGTTGGCATCAAGAATGTACAGGTCTCCGAACGGTACCGCTGTCATCAAAGCTCGATGAGCTCGAAGCACTGGCATCGACGCCACTGTCAGAAGCCCCAACCTAGCCAGTCAAGCCCACATACCATCATCAAAATGGTCGAACAGTGCTATCATAGATGGCACGCGTCGCTCCCATGAATACACTATAAACGATGTCGTATCCTGCATCCACAATTTTCTGGTCAGATATCGACCTATCTTTCTCTGAACCAACCCCTTTCTTCTAAATGTCTAAAAAGCCAGAATCATTTGGCATCAAAACAGACAACGCTTTATGTCATTTCCAAAATGGAGCTACTACTTCTTCTAAATAGCGCCACTATGCAAAATACTTTGCGCTACTCCCAAACATTGCGCTACTACGCAACCTACATAGCACCATTTTACAAAATGGCATCAACCTGACACTTGGCGCTAATACATTGGATAGCGCCAATTCTAACAAAAGTGCTAATATTCTATATTGTGCTAATCCCCTATTTAGCGCTAAAATGGAAAATCGCGCTACTATCCAAAATAGCGCTAGTTCACAACATCGCGCTACCCAAATATGCAATTGGCGCTAAAATGCCAAACCCTACCCAACTTCCAATATTGCGCTATTTCAAAAAATTACGCTAAAATAACCAGTAAATGGCGACAAACCGCCCTAATTCTACCCTGGTAGATAGCACCAATCTAGAGGATGGCGCTAATCTGCCTAACTTTTGGCGCTACGCAATCCAATCCCAATTCCTAAACACAAAAAAGTGACAAAAACAAAAAAAAATTGAAAAGTCAGGGTTAGACCCTACTTGGGGTCCAGCCTCTAGTGCCTGGCCGAACGATCGAAACTACTTCGAAATGTGTCAAAGTCGAGGGAACTGGGGGTTGCGTTCTGCCATCTTTCCTTCGCTCTTTCTTCTCTAATGGTCAATATGTGCAAATGTGGCACTCTCAGGGCCCACTTCTCCTAATATAGAGGGCCATGTCATTCTTCCACCCCCTCTTTTTCCCTCCAGGGTGCAGATCTCAACCTTTTTCCTCTGTTTTTCTTCCTGTCATCCTCTTTTGTCGTCCCCAATCCAACCTTCACTCCTGTCACATCCTTTCGAGAACTTGCCCAAAAAAAATTTATTTTCCCGCCGACCTCTCGAGGGGCATCCCTCGTCCATCTTACTCCTTCCCGGCTGCGGCATATTTTTCTTTGACCTGATGCCACTTCCCTCCTAGGTCCTGACGCCACATGTCAAAGAGGGGCAAATGTAGACACTTAAAAATGTCTCTTACCATCAAACCGACTCCCGACATCCCTAAACTATCATTTTCCCTTCTAATCAATTAATTAAATTTTTATTTAATTAATTATCCCTCCATTTCCCAAATTCACATCATTTTATCCCCCAAATTGAATTAATTTCATTAATTCAATAGTCCCAACCTTAGCCAATTGATTTAATAAATATGCAATATTTATTTAATCAATTTCCCCTTTTTCACTAAATCTAATTAATTAGCTAAACCATGTTTAACTAATTAATTCAGCCTATTAATTGACCTATCCCTACCCTAGACAATTAAATAGCTATTATTTAATTGCCTACCCTAGCCTACCTCATCTTAACCCTAGGATTAATTAAATAAAACCTATGTTTAATTAATCCTAACCTCTCATTTGGGTGGTCAAACCTAGTTTAACACCCTTCCCCACATCCTCCAAATAAAAAATTGAAATAAACCCACCTAAGTCAATTTTTTATTTTAAAACATCCCACATCACAATTAATTCTTCTTACATACCCCTTACCTCACCCATACTCATTTATTTCCACTTATCCCTAAATGAATTTTTAATTTATTTTACATTCCCCATATGAATCTTTAATTCAAAAATAATCCTTCACACCCATACTCATTTAATTACCCCTTTTTTTTCTAAAATGAATAAAAGATTTACTTTTATTCCTAGCCCTCCATTCCTCCAAGATCAAATCTAGGCCCTCCATATCACTTTTATCCTCCACCATTGATCTTCCAAATCAATCTCCACCCTTGGATCAAAATCCCTTCCAAAAATCTATAAATACAACATCTCTCAACCCATTTTGGAATCCAATTTTCAAGTAATATTACCATGTCCAAATCTCTATTGAGCTAAAATTATGAGTTACATAATTAGGATAGAATTTCACATTAAAATCACTTATCTAGGGAATATTATGTCTTGGGAGCTGTTTTGGGTGCAAAGCTTCCTCCTTCCCTTGATGAGATTGGGTCTTCATGTGAGGTATAACTTTGTGTGTTTATTTGCATTTTGTTAGTGTTTCAACTTTACTTTGATTTCCTAATCTACAGGTATATACAATATATCAACTAGGCAGATAGAGACTAGAAAAAAAGGTATTTAATCTAATCTAGGTGTCTTAGGTAGATACTATATATCAAAGACATGTCTAGAGACTAGAATAAGGTATAATCTAGAATGATCTACGTGTCTTCTACGTAGGTGTCTTCTATAATTTAATCTAGGTGTCTTAGGTAGAATTATAATCTAGGTGTCTAGTTGACTTAGGTCTAGACTATGATAAGGTATAAAGACTAGGTGTCTTAGGTCTACTATGTCTATAAAATGTAGATGTACATACTATACAATAGGTGTCTTAGGTGTCCTACGTCTACTAGACTACATGTGTCTTAGGTCTTAGGTGAGGCCACATGAGCTTCCACCTTCACGTGGTTGGCCTTGTCAGTATAGAATATTTATATTTCTTAAAGCTAAGGGAAGCTCTTTTTCTTAATAGGAAAATTTTATCGACTTCAATTGCACTAATGGTGCAGGGGCACACAGGTTGTCATGCCTCCAAGAGGGGTCAAAAAATAAAATTTTGTTTTGATTGAGTCAATTGTATGTAATAAGGTATTCTAAGACCATTTTATTTGTTTTTGAGTCACTTTGAGTTATTTGGGGTCAGTTTGCGTCTTTGAGTCCTGTTGCAAAAAAGTGTCAATGTTGTCAAGTTGCACAAAGCAACTTTTGTGTTTTTGGTGTCATGTTCCTGATGCGACCAAACTGACAGTTCCAACACATCTGGATGGGTACGTTTAGGCTAGGCATGGTCCTATTTTTCACCCAAACATGCTGAAATAGTCTGAGCTACATTGTACTGACTATATCCCTGAAGAGTCCAAAGTGCAAAAAGACAACAATTTTTTATGAGTTGTTACTCAGAAACCGTGTCACTTAGAAACATTCTGTCTGAGGAAACGTGATCACATAGGGTTTCTCTACAATAACCTCTCTAAATTTTTAATATCTCTGAGGCATTTTCCTGTGGTGAAAGGTTTTCTGTTGCCCCGAAAATCGTCAGAAGGAGGTAGTGTAAAGTTGCAAAGGGGTGTAACTTTTGTCATGCTCCTGATGCAACCAAACTGACAATTCCAATGCATCTGGATGGGTATGTTTAGGCTAGGTATGGTCCTTCTTTTCACCCAAACATGCTGAAACAGTCCGAGCTACATTATACCGATGATATCCCCGAAGAGTCCAAAGTGTAAAAAGATAGCAATTTTTGACGAGTTGTTACTCAAAAACTATGTCACTTAGAAATATTTCATCTGAGGAAACGTGATCACATAGGGTTCCTCTATAATAACCTCTCTCAAATTTTTATATCTCTGAGGCGTTTTCCCGTGGTGAAAGGTTTTCTGCTACCCCAAAAATCATCAGAAGGAGGTAGTGTAAAGTTGCAAAGGGTTGTAACTTTTGTCTTGCTCCTGATGCAACCAAACTGACTATTCCAACGCGTCTGAATGGGTACATTTACGCTAGGCATGGTCCTGTTTTTCACCCAAACATGCCGAAACAGTCCGAGCTACATTGTACCGACGATATCCCTGAAGAGTCCAAAGTGCAAAAAGGCAGCAATCTTTGACGAGATGTTACTCAAAAATTGTGTCACTTAGAAACATTCTGTCTAAGCCAATGCGATCATGTAGGGTTCCTCTACAATAACCTCTCTCAGTTTTTTATATCTCTGAGGCGTTTACCCGTGGTGAAAGGTTTTCTGTTGCCCCAAAAATCGTCAGAAGGAGGTAGTGTAAAGTTGCAAAGGGGTGTAACTTTTGTCCTGCTCCTGATGTGACCAAACTGACTATTCCAACATGTCCAGATGGGTACATTTATGCTAGGCATGGTCCTATTTTTCACCCAAACATGTCGAAACAGTCCGAGCTACATTGTACCGACGATATCCCTAAAGAGTCCAAAGTGCAAAAAGGTAGCAATCTTTGACGAGATGTTACTCGAAAACCGTGTCACTTAGAAACATTATGTCTAAGGCAATGTGATCATGTAGATTCCCTCTACAATAACCTCTTAGTTTTTTATATCTCTGAGGCGTTTGCCCATGGTGAAAGATTTTATGCTGCCCTAAAAATCATCAGAAGGAGGTAGTGTAAAGTTGCAAAGGGGTGTAACTTTCATCTTGCTCCTGATGTGACCAAACTGACTGTTCCAACGCGTTTGTATGGGTACATTTACGCTAGGCATGGTCCTATTTTTCACCCAAACATGTCAAAATAGTCCCAGCTACATTGTAGTGACAATATCCCTGAAGAGTCCAAAGTGCAAAAAGGCAGCAATCTTTGACGAGATGTTACTCAAAAATTGTGTCACTTAGAAATATTTCATCTGAGGCAACGCGATCACATAGAGTCCCTCTACAATAACCTCTCTTAGTTTTTATATCTCTGAGGTGTTTGCTCGTGGTGAAAGGTTTTCTGCTACCCCAAAAATCGTCAGAAGGAGGCAGTGTAAAGTTACAAAGGGGTGTAAATTTTGTCTTGCTCCTAATGCGACCAAACTAATAGTTCCAATGCATTGGGATGGGTACGTTTAGGCTAGGCATGGTCCTTTTTTGTACCCAAACATGTTGAAATAGTCTGAGCTACATTGTACCGACGATATCCCTGAAGAGTCCAAAGTGCAAAAAGGCAGCAATCATTGATGAGTTGTTACTCAGAAACTGTGTCACTTAGATACATTCTATCTAAGGCAACGTGATCATGTAGGGTCCCTATACAATAACCTCTCTCACTTTTTTATATCTCTGAGGCATTTGCCCGTAGTGAAAGGTTTTCTGCTGCCCCAAAAATCGTTAGAAGGAGGCAGTGTAAAGTTGCAAAGGGGTGTAACTTTTGTTCTTCTTCTCGTGTGGCCAAACTGATAGTTCCAATGCATCTAGATGGATATGTTTAGGCTATGCATGGTCCTATTTTGTACCCAAACATGTTGAAACAGTCTGAGCTACATTATACCGGTGATATCCCTGAAGAGTCCAAAGTGTAAAAAGGAAGCAATCTTTGACAAGTTATTACTTGGAAACTGTGTCACTTAGATACATTCCATCTAAGGCAACACGATCACATAGGGTCCCTATACAATAACCTCTCTCAATTTTTTATCTCTCTAAGGCGTTTGCCCGTGGTGAAAAGTTTTCTGCTGCCCCAAAAATCATCAAAAGTAAGCAGTGTAAAGTTGGGGTGTAACTTTTGTTCTTCTCCTTGTGTGGCCAAACCGACAATTCCAACGCATCTGGATGGGTACATGTAGGCTAGGCATGGTCATGTTTCACACCCAAACATGTCAAACTAGTCTGAGCTACAAACACTAACTAGTCTTCAATCTTCAAACACTACAAATACCATGATATCCTGCATAAAGCTATCTTTTAGCCTTTTATAAAGGCACGCCCATCAAATTCAACCACATAGAGATGATTGTTTGATTCCAAATTAAATATCAATTAAATATGACCTTCGATTATGATATGGCGCTAGAGCTTATGAGAGTTTACCAGAGACGCCGGTTGAGTTAGCTTAAAGGGCCAGTGAACTAATGACTTAAAGGCCCTTTAGTAGGTTGATTTAAGTGATAGTAACTTCTGATTATAAATCAAGATTAAATTAAAACAAAAGTGCACTTTACACATGACAGGCAATTGAGGGTTTTAAAGTCTTAAGAAAAGTAGATTCTTTTTAGGGTTTAATGCCCAATATGCAAACCCTAACTATCAATAAGATTATGGTTATGAAAGCTTGTGCCTTCTCTAACTTCTTATTGCATGAACAAAACCACATCCACCATGAATATGAACCTTGCATCATATCAACCTTCCAAGATAGACCTTATCATGAAAACCATATTCACAACAAAACTTTGCATGAACAAAACCACATCCACCATGAACATGAACCTTGCATCATATGAACCATGTTTGTCTTGTGCAGCATCAACATGAAATGAGAGACCTTATCATGAAAACCATATTCACAACATCATGCACCTCATGACCATCACCTACCTTGAATCATTGTATCACCTTATCAACATCATGGCATCAACCTTAACATCAATGACAAACAACCTTGACCCTTTGACTTCAATGACAACCTTGAACCTTGATTGTTGATGACTTATGGAAGCCTATAGCCCCAATGTTATGTTGCATACTAAAATTAGGTAAGACTCAATGTAATCTCATAACCTTGCCTTATATGCAAGAGGAATTACATTTAATAACCACAATGGTCATCAGGTGCTCATAAGCATATGATTTTGACTATCTTATTCAAAACAACAAACATACTCTTTGCATCCCAATATGATATAATAATAAGAAATTAAGAAATATTTTCAATTGACCAACTCATAAAGAATATGGATCAGCATACTCATTTGAATATTTTCAATTGAGTGATTCATAAAGAATATGAATATTTTTTGTTCAACATGATGATTCATTTTTTATTTTAAATACAACTTTTATCTTTTAGTTCCAAAATGAGGTTTAGGTGATACTTGAATAACAATAGTTGGCTTATTGGATCAACAAACATCCTATGTAATACAATTGGACTTTAAATATTTGAAGTAACCATCTACAAATATCCATTCAAACGTGGATTTATAATGCAAGTATGGATGCCATCAATAAAAAAGATTTGTATTAACCAAATATCCATATAGGCATACATCAATATCTGTTGATATAAGTATAACATATATACAAAATAGCCATATAGGCTTACAAGAATGTCATATAGGCATACAATGTCAACTATATGCAATACAAAATATATGTCCACAAATGCCATATAGGCATACAACAAAGGAACACAATAAAAAGTCATTCCCCTCTGGCTAGTGAAGAGAATAGATCATGGACAGCCTTTGATCTTCTAGGGGATGGAGACGCATATGTGGGTGGTCTACTATGAACCTGAGGGTTGCTCCTCCTATTTAGTTGTCTGTACATCTGTAGCTGTTACAATAAAAAGTATAGATTAGGATACCATATAATATGTCTCCTCACTTGCCTTAGTAGCAGGATTAGGCTGTGGTGATGTCATGTCCTATAGAAATGATCTAGATAGAAATTAAATTCAAATCAATAATATTTTGATTTTTTAAAAATAAACAACTATAACAATGAATGTAAATTGAAATTTACTAATCTGCCTCATACCCCCGTCAATGGCATGGAGCTATGAATCACATAGGACACACCATGCTCCATTGCCCTATGAACATCGAGAGGTTTCTCCGCAGCCTGCATCATCTAGAAATAAAACAACATTATTCAATTACAAAAACTATAATAGTGATGCAAATCATCGCTCCTAACATACACACACGTTCACCTAAACATGGAAGTACACACAATAAAGCACACAAGTCACATACAAAAATCTAGCAAGTACAATTCATTCATTAAACTATTTATTTTATTACCTCCGTGAAGCTTTGAAGTCCACCACCGCTGGCAGGTGTTGCCATGAAATCTCCAATATTAACCTATTCAACATCCAAAATCAGATATTAGAATACCATTCATATAACGATGCTATTCACATGTAATATTTATAATTGTTTACTAGTTACATACCCCAACAGTAGATGATGTGGTGTAATATGCAGGTGGAGAACCACTGAAAACTGCATCAACGCTATGACCTTGAAATTTAATTAAAATCATCAAACTAAATTAATTAATCTTGCATTTCAAAAATAAAATTTAATAAATTAAATTCAATGAACTTGCTAAGATTTACCTAAGTATCAAGCCCGAAAGTCTCACTCAGGAGAGCATCTATCATCACCATCTGCTCAGTTGTAGATGTAGCCTGCGCACCTGCATCATGACTATCCATGGGGTCATAACCACATGCTAACCCAGAAGTCCGACAAGTATGGGGTGGAACCATACTCGAACTCTCCCCCGGCCCACGCTATGTTGCAGGACTAGCATGCTGTATGCTCTGGGTCAAGGCACTAATGGACTGAAGTGCCTCAACCTCAACACTCTCCTTCACAATGGAAGGGATAGAAACGTGCTCATGGGCCGGTCTGGTGAGTGCTCGTCTCGCTGGCCGCTGTGGGTCAACACGTCCCCCTAGTCTATCTTGTGCTAACCCCCTACCTCTACCCTGGAACTCCCGCATATCAAAATAATTTGGCACTTTATTTTTGACAAACTCGCAATAGAGTTTCCTCAAAAAATATTGCGGGACCTCATTATTGTTGCATGGAGGATGGTCAAAAACCATCCACCACCTCTGCGTAAAAATGTCCCTTATCGCTTGGTTGTTACACCAATGGATAGGGAACCTCTTGCATGTAAGGGGTAGAGATTCATTTGTTCGTGGGTCTGTGAAAATAGAACTCAAGTCAAGTTTTTTAATTTGTTCCTTTTTCACTTGTTCATATGATAACTTGTCAGCATAATACTCTCTAAATTCTCTCCTCTTTTCTATCCAACTAGTGATTTGCTTGCTTATTGAATCTACATTTGATAACATAGATTCAAGGGATTGAGCAAGTGTGGATCTATGCAAGGTTGAAGTTGTAGGTTCTTTCCACCTTGTAATTATGTCCTCAATTTGTTTCTTATTATTTTTAATTTGCCCCATTAGATTTTCTTGTGTTCCAGGGAGATATTGAGGAATAAATGGAGGTGTTTGTGGTTGGGGTTCTTCTTCAATAGGTATTTGTTGTTCATTTGTTGGAGGATTTTGTGGATTTTTAGGAGGAGGAGGAGGTGCATTATCAACTCCTGTAAATTTAAGAAATTTACATCAAAAACTATTTTAACCTACCTATTTAGCAACAAATTCACATGAAAATGAAACTTACTTCTTTGATTTTCCCAACGTCGTGGCAGCATTTTGATGATGAATCAGTGAGAAATAGCTGATGATTGGACCTCAAATAATGCGAGCGTGCTCCTTTCTTTCTTCAAGCCACAGGTTTCTTGCAATTTGCTGTGAAATAATGAAATAGAACACTACTTTTTTTATATATATAGCAGCACATAACATGCTCGCGTTATAATGCGAGCGCGTTATGGCTTGGTGTAGGCTCAGCAACACCAAGCCATAACGCGCTCGCGTTATTACTATTTTTTTTTAAAGTTGGCCACTTTTTGGCCCCCCAACTTTTTGCACCCACCCTGATGGTAATTTTAAAGATTCCACTACTCCACCATCCCACAGGGTCTTTGCCACAAATTTTGTCTATTTTCATGCTTTTCTCGCATGCAGACATTTTGGGCAGTTGGTCATAATGACCACTCTCACATTATCCTCCCTAATTTCCCAAACCATGGAGATAAGAAATAAATGCCCACGGTGCTATATGATGGTCTTCATAAAGTACCTTTGTCTAGTACAAGAGAAACTTCCTCATCATAAAGACAAACTCAATAAGGGGTTTAACCAACAAATCCTACATTTAGATTTATCTATATCAATATAATATTATTAAAAGAATGACAACTTATGTTATTTTCAATACACAGTGAAACATGAGAATGGGATCGAGTATCTCCCCCTCTCAGATTGTTTGATGACAAACAAGATAGGATATCAATGAAAACTTTATTGGAAAGTACCGATATGAAATAGTTAACCCTTAGTAAGATTATTATTTCTTGAATATGACTATATTCATATCAAACAAGGACTAATGACTGTCAACCATTTCCGTGTCAACGGTCAAACTCTCCTGACATAATCTCGACAAAATCAATACTAAGAAATCCTGATGACAAATTGACAACTGTCGAGTCAAAAATAACTTAAACCGGATGGGTCAAGTACCACTTACCCGACTTAACGAGGTTCACTAATTTGCACCAACACAAGACTTAAGATGGTGACAAAATTTTTGTTGCAAGTATGGGCCTAACCAGTGTTGTCATTGATGTCAACATACTCTTGTTGCATTGATGATAAGGATTGGATGAGTTGCATGCTGAGGATATTGAGAAAATTAGCCCTATCAGGAACAGAGAAGAACAGTGAAGGTAGTGAGGTAAATTTCCCTGATAAGATGAATATCAGAGGATGCGCATAAAAGGGTTTGTAGATATGTTTCTTGAGATTATCTAGTAAAGATTTCAAAGGTCCGCATGAAGATCTAAAGAAGTTATGGCCACTTAAGTAAAACTGGTTCTGGCAAGTGTTCAGAGGTGATAGAGTGATACAGATAGGTCCGGTGAGATCTAGAAATGCAATATCCTATTCTGCGGATCTGGTGGAGTGTTTAGGAAGTCAATGTGAAGTAACAACTCAATCAGTTCATGGTCTAGAGGTCCGCAAGCATCTATTCCAATATGACAATGATGACAGACTATGTTCTTGAAGTTCCAGATGAAGGAGAGAATGATTTCAGTAAACAGAAGTAGTGTGGATGTTCTTGGTGATTCAGGCAAGCCTGTGGAGGTCTTTGTATTATGTCCAATTCATGTTGGCGGTCCACATTGAAGATTGAGCTCGCAATTGAAGAACTACCTCCATATGATGGTGTTCTTCCTAAGTCTGGCCGACTGGATGAGCTACACATCCTGCGGATGATCTTGAAGATGTTCTGTGAAGAATGGCATGTTCCTAAAAAAAGATTGAAGACTCAGATCTATGTGGCCGACAGTGTGTTGATCTGTATGAAGTCTTTTTGTAATTAATCATATTGTATTTATGTATTTGCTTTGTAATGTTTGCCGACTTGGATGATTATCCCTAAGTTGATGTCTTGTATAAATAAGGAGTTGTAAAGTCATTTCAAATGTATCTGCTGGAGATGAGAGTGTGGTAAAAGAGGAGGAAAGCGAAGGTAT
The DNA here is from genome assembly GCA_027924645.1 of Cunninghamia lanceolata. Classification (NCBI taxonomy): domain Eukaryota; kingdom Viridiplantae; phylum Streptophyta; class Pinopsida; order Cupressales; family Cupressaceae; genus Cunninghamia; species Cunninghamia lanceolata. Next base: position 2,703,215 of record BSBN01000923.1, read on the forward strand.
AACAGAAGTACTGGACTTAAATGGAACTAACTCAAGCATGGTGAAGATGCTATTCTTCAGTTCAAGTATGTAATACTTATTATTCTGTAGACAGTGTGTCTCCTATAAGCAGTGGGCCTCTTGTGAGCAGTGTGCTCGGGCAGTGAGCCCTAATTGGCATGTGCCATTTTGTTCTTTCTATTCTTCTAACAGAGAATACAATCTTGGGTTAGTCATCACGTGGTTTTTCCCTTAAGTAGGTTTTCCATGTCAAAAATCTTGGTGTCATATGTGTTAATATGTCTCTGCTCTTGAATTGTTGCATTACATTTCCATGATTGATTTATTGTTATGCTGCTGGATTAAGAAAATAATTTAAGAGATTAATTAGAAGAAATTTTTGGACAACTGATTCACCCCCCCTCTCAGTTGTCTCTCCTAAATCCAATAATTAGTATCAGAGCTAAGTTCCTCTAAAAGAGCTTAACCACTTGAGGAGAACCAGGATGTCGTCCTACAAGAAGGATAGTCTGAGGTTTGATGGAACTAATTTTACTCTTTGAAAAAGTCGCATGGAATGTCACTTGCAATGTATGGGAATGTAGTATTGGATCATGGCTTCAAAGAAGTATACCCCTCCACAGAATGGTTCAAGAACTGTAGATGAAATCAAAGATGCTGAAAACAATCTGTAGACTAAAGAAGCTCTTCTAAGTGCCTTATCTGATTTAGAGCTAACAAATGTTGTTGACCTACAAACTGCTTTTGAGATTTGGAAAAAATTAGAACTTCTGCATGAAGGAGACAAGTATGTTAAATGTGCCAAGCTATAGATTCTGAAAGAAAAAATTAAAAATTTGAAGATGAGAGAAGATGAAAATATCACCACATTTATGCCAAGAGTAAATGAGCTTGTTTGTGGCATTAGATGTGTTGGTGGAGTCTTGGATGAAGATGAGATTGTTGGCAAAGTTCTCAGATCCCTTCCTGACTCTTACAAGTACAAGGTTGCTGCTATTGAAGAATTCAGATCTATTTCAGGTATCACAAGAGATCAATTGGTTGGTAAATTGGTTGCATTTGAATTGACTGAGTTTGGAGATGCCCCCCCAAGACTGAAACTGCATTCAAAGCTAGTGCCTCTATTAAAGGAAAACAAAAGTTTGATCCAGGAGAGAACTCTTCAAAGAAACTATCATGGTATGAGAAAGCAAGAAAAGACCTGGAAGAAGATGAAGCAGAAGCTGCTCAACTTGAAGCCCTTATTGCAAAAAGACTACCAAGAGGATCCGGTAAGTATGAAAGGAAATTACCTTTTAAATGCTTTAACTGCAATAAAATTGGTCATTTTGCCTCAAGATGTCTGGAAAGATTTTCAAGGCCAAATCCTAACAAATCAAGGTTCCAAAAGAAATGTTACTATGTTCATGAAGATGATGATGATGAAGGAGTAACAGATGATGAATCAAATACAGGAAACAAATCCGGAAGTGACTGGGTGTTTATTGTCATCAAAGAAGAAGATCCAACGCCCTCTGAATCTATTAATCATAAAATTGTAGAAAGAGCTCTGGCTACCCAAGTTGAAGAAAAGGATGATTAGGTCATTGACAGTGGATGCCCTCACCATATGACAGGTGACAAAAATAAGTTCATAGATTTGGAAAGGTATGAAGGAGTGGTAAAATTTGGTGATAATCCTGTTCGAAGAATTAGAAGAAGAGGAACTATTTCTTTTGATGGAAAGAACAAAACCAGTAATGTACTATATGTTGAAGGCCTAAAGCACAATCTTCTCAGTGTTGGACAGTTGGTGGACAAAGGCTATGATCTCCGATTCAAAAATGGAAAATGTAAGATCTTTGAAAGCTCCAGAACAGAGATTGCATCCGGTACTCAAACTAAAGGTAATATCTTCCACTTGGTTGGTACTGGTAAAAGTTGCTTATTTGTTCAAATTGTTCAGAGTTGGTTGTGGCATAGGAGAATCTGTCATGTGAATTTTGATAATATCATCAAGATAAGCAACACTCAGGCTATAAGAGATCTTCCAAGACTGGTGAAACCTACTAATAGTTTATGCAAAGAATGTCAGTTGGGTAAGCAAAGCAGAGTCACATTTAAAAGTAAAGAACAGTCTTCTACCGGATTATTAGATTTAATTCATACTGATTTATGTGGTTCAGAAAGAATCAGGAGTGTGCAAGGTGATAGATACTTCATGTTATTAATTTATGATCACTCTCGGATGATGTGGGTAACTTTTCTGAAAGAAAAATTAGAAGCTCTTGAGAAATTCAAAATATTCAAGGCTATGGTAGAAAATGAAACCGGATTAAAATTAAAATGTCTAAGGTTTGATAGAGGTGGAGAATTCACATCCGGTGAGTTCATAGAATTTTGTGAGAAACATGGAATAAAAAGATAGTTGTCTACTCCTAGGACTCCACAGTAGAATGGAGTAGTGGAGAGAAAGAACCAGACCATCCAGGAGGCATCTAGAACCATGATGATGGAAGCAAATGTTCCTTAGATCTACTGGAGAGAAGTTGTAAGCACTGCAGTCTACACTCTTAATCGAGTTCAAATTAGAAGCAATACTGGTAAGACTCCTTATGAACTTTGGTTTGGCATCACTCCCACTGTGAAGTATTTCAGAATCTTTGGTAGAAAATGTTACATTAAAAGAGATGAAGATCTAGGTAAATTTGATGCTAGAAGTGATGAAGGAATATTCTTGGGTTACTCTACTCAAAGCAAAGCATACCGATGTTATAACAAGAGATTAAGGAAGATTGTAGAAAGTACAAATGTGAAGGTTGATAAAGGTATTGAAAAACCCTCAAGGTTTTATGAATATGATGAAGATGATCAAAATGATATTTTTGTTCAAGAAGTCCAAGCTCCCTCTGAAATTCAGATTCAGACTGATCTGGTAAATCAAGAAGAAGAGTTAAGTTTGAATGAACCTGTTCAAGAATCAGAAGTGCAAGAAATTCCCAAAGTTCCCAGGTATGTTAGACTGAATCACTCTGAAGATCAGATCATAGGTGATAAAAGCAAAGGTGTACAAACAAGAAGAAGGATTGCTCAAGATTCAGAAGAGTATTATCTGATTTCAAAGATTGAACCCAAGACAGTGAAGGAAGCTTGCAATGACGAAAACTAGACTAAAGCAATGGAGGAAGAGCTGATGTAAATTGACAAAAATCACACTTGGGATCTTGTTCCCAGACCTAAAAATAAGAATGTGATTGGAACCAAATGGGTCTTCCGGAATAAACTAAATGAAGATGGTGAAGTAGTCAAAAACAAAGCCAGATTGATCTACAAGGGTTACTCCCAAGTAGAAGGAGTTGATTTTGAAGAAACTTTTGCTCTGGTGGCAAGAATTGAAGCAGTCATATTATTTCTTGCTTTTGTTGCCTTCAAAGATTTCAAAGTATATCAGATGGATGTCAAGTCTGCCTTCCTACATGGTGACTTGGAAGAAGAAGTTTACATTGAGCAACCGGATGGATTTCAATTATCTGATCATGGTGATATAGTCTGCAAGTTGAAGAAATCACTTTATGGACTCAAGCAAGCCCCAAGAGCCTAGTATGAAAGATTGGATAAGCATCTTTTGAAGATTGGTTTCAACGAAGGTACTGCTGACAGTAATTTGTACTTCAAAAATGATCATGAAAATATCTTGATTGTTGAAGTGTTTGTTGATGATATCATTTTTGGAGGAAGAGATAGTATGTGCAAAACTTTTGCAAATCAAATGAAAAGTGAATTTGAGATGTCCATGTTTGGGGAAATAAATTTCTTTTTGGATCTACAAATCACTCAAACCAAGAAAGGAATCTTCATTTATTAGACTAAATTTGTGAAAGAAATGTTAAGGAAATTTGGCATGGAAGACTCAAAACCAATGAGTACTCCCATGGCAACCGGATGCAAATTAAGCAAAGATGATGACTCTCCTAAGGCTGATCAGAAAAAGTACAGGTCAATGATTGGAGGATTATTGTATCTCACTCAAACTAGACCTGACATTATGAATGTTGTTGGTTTTGTTGCTAGATTTCAAGCTGATCCTAGAGAATCTCATGTCATGGCAATCAAAAGAATTTTTAGATATCTGAAAGGGATAGTTGAGTATGGGTTGTGGTATCCTAGAGATCATAATTTCTCTCTTCATGCATATACTAATGCGGATTGGGCAGGAGATGTGGATGACCGGAAGAGTACCAGTGGTGGAGCATTATTTTTAGGGAAAAGATTAGTTTCTTGGCTAAGCAAGAAACAAGAGGCAATATCTCTGTCCACTGCAGAAGCAGAATATATTGCAGCAGCAGGTAGTTGCACTCAAGTAATGTGGATGAAGCAAATGCTAAGAGACATCAGAGTGGAGTATGAGGAACCTATCACAATCTTCTGTGATAATTCAAGTGCAATAAACATATCAAAAAACCTGGTGTTGTACTCAAAGAACAAATATATATCCATCAAGTTTTACTTTTTGAGAGAGCAAGTGAACAAGAATGAAGTCAGATTGGAGTTTGTACCCTCCAAGGATCAGATTGCAGATATTTTTACTAAGCCTCTACCTAGGGACTCTTTTGAGTATCTCAGCGAGAAGTTAGGGGTTATTACCCCTCCGGTTCTTAATTAAGATGCACTATTGTGCATCAGTCTGATGGATCTCACAATCATATCTTGTGGTCCAGATTGATGTTTGGGAAGCTGTTACTCAGGGGGAGCAACTGGTATGATTCTGAAGTAATGCAAGTATGTGCCCTTTGCCATTGATGTCAAAGGGGGAGAGAAGACATGTGAAAAACAAGTGGTTTCTGATCAAAGGGGGAGTAGTAAAGGAAGAGAAGACATGTGAGTGGTTGTTGTTGGTAGGGGGAGTTGTTCTTGTCTTGATGGTTAAAACAGTTTTTCACATCATATGTTGCCATCAATGACAAAGGGGGAGATTGTTGCAAGTATGGGCCTAACTGGTGTTGTCATTGATGTCAACATACTCCTGTTACATTGATGATAAGGATTGGATGAGTTGTATGCTGAGGATATTGAGAAAATTATCCCTATCAGGAACAGAGAAGAACAGTGAAGGTAGTGAGGTAAAGTTCCCTGATAAGATGAATATCAGAGGATGCACATAAAAGGGTTTGTAGATATGTTTCTTGAGATTATCCAGTAAAGATTTTAGAGGTTCGCATGAAGATCTGAATAAGTTATGGCCACTTAAGTAAAACTGGTTCTGGCAAGAGTTCAAAGGTGACAGAGTGATACAGATAGGTCCGGTGAGATCCAGAAATGCAATATCCTATTCTGCGGATCTGGTGGAGTTTTTAGGAAGTCAATGTGAAGTAACAACTCAATTTGTTCGTGGTCTAGAGGTCCGCAAGCATCTATTCCAATATGACAGTGATGACAGACTGTGTTCTTGAAGTTTCAGATGAAGGAGAGAATGATTTCAATAAACAGAAGTAGTGTGGATGTTCTTCATGATTCAGGCAAGCCTGTGGAGGTCTTTGTATTATGTCTAGTTCGTGTTGGCAATCTGCATTGAAGATTAAACTCGTAATTGAAGAACTACCTCTGGATGATGGTGTTCTTCCTAAGTCTGGCCGACCAGATGAGCTACACATCCTGAAGATGATCTTGAAGATGTTCTGTGAAGAATGGCGTGTTCCTAAAGAAAGATTGAAGACTTAGATCTGTGTGGCCGACAATGTGTTGATTCGCATGAAGTCTTTTTATAATTAATCATATTGTATTTATGTATTTGCTCTGTAATGTTTACCGACTTGGATGATTATCCCTAAGTCGATGTCTTGTATAAATAAGGAGTTGTAAATTCATTTCAAATGTATCTGCTAGAGATGAGAGTGGTAAAAGAGGAGGAAAGCGAAAGGCAAAACAGAAGTATTGGGCTTAAATGGAACTGACTCAAGCATGGTGAAGATGCTATTCTTCAGTTCAAGTATGTAATACTTATTATTCTGTAGACAATGTGTCTCATGTAGGCAGTGGGCCTCTTGTGAGCAGTGTGCTTGGGCAGTGAGCCCTAATTGGCATGTGTCATTTTGTTCTTTCTATTCTTCTAACAGAGAATACAATCTTGGGTTAGTCACCCCATGGTTTTTCCCTTAACCGAGTTTTCCATGTCAAAAATCTTGGTGTCATATGTATTAATATGTCTCTGCTCTTGAATTGTTGCATTACAATTCCATGATTGATTTATTGTTATGTTGTTGGATTAAGAAAAGAATTTAAGTGATTAATTGGAAGAAATTTTTGGACAACTGATTCACCCCTCCCTCTCAGTTGTCTGTCCTAAATCCAACACTTTTCTTGTCCTTATATCTATTTTCTTCTCTCTGATGATGCTCTCCCTCCCTTTCTTGGTGGAGTGGAAACTTGTTTCCTAACACAACTTGCAATCACCAACTCGAGATTAGTGTATCAATAATCATTTCATAATCCTTACAAAATCATAACATCTTGACAATTTTTAAACACATGTCAATTATAGTTAAATAAACATAACTCATGAAATCATTGATCTTTCTGACATTTTTACTAAACGTCAAATCATTGAATCATGTGAAATCACTTGCTAATTACTTAAAAAGTAAAAAGTAAAACATAGTCAAAGTTAGGGATGTAACATATCTCCCCCCATAAGATTCATCGTCCTCGATGAACCAATGTATCCAAATCATTAATAAGATAAAAATTTTGTTTAACCTACAAAAGTGAAAATAATTGAGGAAATCATTGCTATAAAATCATGGTAAACTTTCCATGTCATATTACCCTCTGCACATTGTCCCACCAGACCTTGCCATGAGTAACCTCTTTGTTTTGCAAGTAGAGCTTGGAATCCTTGAATTTTTAAAAAGCTCGATCATGACCACTCTCGGGTCTTGTTCCTGTAAAACATTCTAAGAATATAATGGTCATTTGTTATATACTTTTCAAATATAATCATAACGAGCATATGCCTCCTGGCAAAATAAAATAATTATATAATCAACTGAATTAATAACTTCGAAAGCTTCGAAGAGTCCCTCATATCTAGGAACTGATTCAGAATACATTCCATACTTTATGAAACTTATCTTCTCTAATCGAGAATTGTGTTAGTGTACAGTTGACATTTACTTAGCTTTTCTATCTATTATTAGCTTCCACCAATCTTTTCTGATTGGTTTGATTTGTTTATCCATTTCTGACAACATTTCTCAACTAATGCTAATCCTATCTTATAGCTTACCCAGCTTATAGGAGTTCGGCATCTTATTTTGTCCAATGTTTCAAATGGAGTAATCTTGATAGCAGAATTATAGGAGTTGTTATAACAAACTCCATAAGAGGTGGATACTCTTTTCACGTGCAACAACCATCCACTTCAATCATAGGTTTACCAAGAAAATCTTACTAAAATTTAATAACATTATGCAAGTATGATACCGCCATAAGATACAAAGAGTAACATCAACTTTCACTTTTCTAGCTGAAGAGGTTATTCATCAACAACAAATTTCATTCATTTCATGCATCATTTAAGTAAGTTGATAAGTAATACAAGAGAAAGCATCAGAATTCCTTATCTAGTTCAATTGTTTTCCAAGACTCGGCATGCCACTGATAAGAGGGAAAGCATCACTCGGTTGTTTTTACCTCCAACTACGGACTTAAGCAGTCCCCCCGCACACTTCCTTCCCGGAAGCAGTCCTACCCTTCATCGAAAGGTTGTGTTGGAAACCCTCTCAGTTGGCATCTGAGATCTGGTGTGTACCCCCACTTAACTAACTATGTCGCACTACTATGGATACCCTCCAACCAAGTACGACAACTCTGGTTAGCTAAGTATCCAGAGTATTATGAATTTATGAGTGCACGTAGTGGCAACGACACTCACTATGGCCATAGTTTTTATATAAATATACATTTTGCAATGAACGTAGTCATGGTTCACCACCCTACTCAACTTGGAGAGACTATTAACCTAGGCTTACTAGACTACCCATCCGCTTGTATATAATAACACAAGATTCAAAAGGTGATATCAGTGTAAGACCTCCTTCCGGTAGCTTACATATTAAATATATAACCCTAAAAGGGTTTGGAACATATTTCCTTCCACACAAGGTTTCTTTCTTCTATAAAGTTAGGGACATACCAAGTGCATTTTCCACAATTTACTCCCTTAAACAATCCATCAGAGGCCCATCCAAGACATGATAGAGATAAACATTGCATAAAACATAATGAACAACCAAAATGTTCTAGTACAGCCACCGCAATAACTTAAATCAATATCAAAATATAAACAATTTTTTTTTAATTTCAGCAATAAATCAAAACAATGAGCTCATTTTTGACAATAAATCAAATTTTGACCAACTAGTCATAAAATAAACAATCTTTAAAATTCGGTGGCTAGACCATTCCAAAATAAGGAATAAAACAATGATGATCCTTGCAAGTATTAAAAGGGATTTTACCAAAAAAAATCCAAAGTGTCAAAATCTAGAGGAACACTTACTATGCACTAGGTGACTAACTGAGTCACTATTAAGGGAGTAGATTGCTGCACTACCCTCAGGTTTTCCAAAAACTTACAATCGATTAGAGATCGTGCTATGAGCACAACAAATAAATAAGCCACTAAAGGCTTTCATCAAGCTCAAAAATTTTCAAAGAATGATACTAATCCCAATGTTTATTCATCAAAACATCACCTGAGAGGATCCTCTTTATTTACATCCTCTATCACACATTGACACCCTTTTTCCAAAAGGCTTCTTGAGTTATTATGGATTTCATATTCATCTTTACTTATGCCCAATTCTTTGTCTATGGCAATTGGTTTTCTCATGAATTTTGCAAAATAAATACATTTCCAAATCTTGTACCATTTTCTCAGCATTCTATGCCATTATATCACTACTTGTCCTTTAATGATCCTTTTATTCCACTTGGCTCATTCCAAGCCATCTAGAAGTTAGACTAGAATCTATCTTATCTATGTGTCTTTGATATAATTTCTAAGATCTTCACAACTCAGTTGCTCCTGCACCTAGTTGATTACTTTTGGATCTTCCCATCCTTAAGTTCTTGAGAAATAAGAGTGATCTTGAATTCATACAGACACTGCTCTACCTGAGCTCTTAATCTAATTAGTAACTAACCAATGTTTTTAAATTTCTAGTCAAAGTCTCAAAATCTTTCCACTATGCAACCTTAGCAGAATTGTTTGCTCTTGGAGTTTTTAACTCCTCAGTTGGCTCTCTCTTAGCCATTAACTTAGGTAAGTGCTAGGAAAATAGTCTTCCTGACAGTTTCTTTAGTTTTTCTTTACACCATTTTGGCATAAAAGCAGTTTTCAAACATTAGTTAATCTGTTGAATGTTAACGAGTTTTCTCGTAATGAGCTCATAGGTCCATGTGTTGAACCCGGTTAGCTCTGATACCATATGTAACAACACTCCTCCTAATACTCAAGTAAACTCAAGAATTTACAAGCAAGTAAATAAACTTGGTAAACATGAGAGAATTTTTTTTCAAATAACATTTGCATAAACACAAGAAATAAAGTACAACTTTCAATATAATTCCAACCTTGAAATCTTAGCATAATCAAAGATAGAATCATAGTGAAATCATTTCACTTAACATTTACAATACATAAAATACATTTGGCATAAGAATAATTTTACCTCATACATTTGATTGTCACAAGCCATAACATGGAGTACACTGCATCTGGAATATGGATATATGTCTTCAAAATCCTCGACGAGTCTTTTGCTTCAGAGGGAGAGCATCATCTAAGTGCTTTACCTCCAACCACAGACCAGCAGTCCCCCACTCACCTTCCTTTCTGGAAGTGGCCCTACCCTTCACGAAGGGTATAGACATAAGGAACTATCAAGTTTTTCCATCTGAGTCCTAGTGATGTGTTCTACAAAACTCAATCAACCATATAATTCTAGACCCCTTCGAGCTAAGTATGATCATTCTGATTGGCCATGTCATCTAGACACACACCACTGACTTGTCTTAGAAACTATCTCATCTCATAGTTTTACTTACTTTATTTGGTACTCTAGAACCAAACTTGTCTATACTGAAAAACCATTCTAGCTAATCGAACTTAGAACTAATCCTTAACCCAGGATATACATGTAATATAAAGATTTAGTTATTTCTAAACTTTTTATTTTAAGAGTCCCTCGTTGCATACTTGCAATTTCTAGGGTTTATGGCTTTCTATCATTTTACTCTCTAATTCAAATATCAAACATCTTTGATGAATTAAAACGAGTTTTGATATTATCATAGAATCTCTTAAGTATTACCAAGACTCTTCTTGTCCTATTCTATGGTTTTATCGACATTTCACTATCGACTAATGAATACAATAACAATGTCATATCTGGCATAAGGGTTATAAGTTTTCTAACCCTTCAGGTTGTGATTCTAGGGTTTAACTTTTCTAACCCAATACGGGGATTTATTAAACATCCTTGTTTTCTATAGATAATAACATAAGTATATCAATTCATGAGAACTCATTCCTCTAGTCTTTCCTAGACCAGTTGGCATTGCTCGAATTCACATTTCACATAATATGAATAAGTATAAGATTTAAGGTATATCCTCATCCATATAATATCTAAAAGTATACTATCATTCCACATCTATTCTTTTGGTCTAAGTCAATCTTTTAACCCTAATAGGTTTGAAACAAAAATAAGTAATAAAATACCTTCAACCACCTAGTCTTCTTAAGTCTACCGACTTTCAATTAGGATTGGTTAAGAACTCAAATTTAACTTCCTTTGAATAAAAATTGTCACATAAGCCTTTATCAACAGTCACAAGTACAACAATCATGAGAGCTAGAGTTTCAAACTTCCAAACAAACCCTACTTGAAGATGATTATATCAATGATGTCGATCATTGGGAGAATTATGTCTTTTGTACACATACCAATAAATTCTATTAAACATAAATGATAAGAACTATAACTTCCCATTTCATGTTATGCCTATACCCTTGAGTTGGTTTAATAGTTTCAAACTTGAATCATAGGAGATGATAATATGTCTCCTAGTATACTCTTCCTCAAGATAGATTAACATAATTAATAGTTGCTAATGAGAAGGTTATCTAGGGTTCCACTTCTTGGTTCACCCATTCCTTTGGATTATATTTCAATATGACAAGAAGAATTCTATTTCTCATAAGGAATTATATTTCCATGTTGCAACATTGCCACTATGAATTCATAATGATATTACCTTACTAATATCTCTATTCAGAAAATAGTGCTTATATGTTTCTAAAAGCAATAATACATCTATGGGTCTATCCTAGACTTCAACATAGATATCCACTTAAGACTTATAACACCTTTTTTTTAGTCTATACTCTAGACTTCTTCTGTCTTTTTCTTAGCTAAGTTTGAGTCTACAATAATTATAAGATAAGTTTAACCTCTTGGCCTACTTGAGTCCACTAACTCTTGATGAAGATAAGTCGGGAACTCATAATTAACATCCCATGTTTTCCATAATAATACTTATCAATATTTATGTAATAAAATTGTGATATCAAAATACTTAACTTTGGTGTTTCCAATGATATTTATATCATTTTATATATTCTAGATTTGCTGAAAGACTATCACTAAATCCTTTGATAGTAAATAATAAAACACATATAAATATAAAAACCTTATGAGATACAAAGCTTTCTCTATCTAACCCACTGGTATCGACTCCCAAGCTTAAGACAGAAATCTTGAGAAGTCCCTTTTCTATAAAATAGATTCTACGAAGGTTGTTCTATTGTTTTAAAATAACATTTGCATCCCATGTTTGCTCATATGTATAAGGAGGTAGGTGACAACTTCCAATAGACCGAGACCTCTAAAAAAATAGTGATATTTAAACCTTGAGCTTGGTGTCTTCTCTAAATTAATGAGCTCGATGATACACTAATGATATGGGAAGGTGACCATCTTCAATTTTTCCTACTGAACTATAGTATTATGATGTTTAAACTCTAGGGTTCTAAACTTCTCAACTTCATAAAAATATGGCATTATTGTGATCATATGAATCCATGATTATACAGTCACTAAGATCTATCCTCCTTGATTGTGTATCTTCAAATGCTTAACCCTACTAAATATATATCCATGTAGATTATACCAAATGCATATATCGCAGTATAAGAATAAAACATTGTGTTTTAAATGAGATATTCTACCTCAAAGAATATATATAGTTATGTAAACAATACAGAATACAAAGACCACAAATAAATATTAATACATTCATTTTTAAAGAGGTACTCTCACCTGTGTTACTACGGTCTGGTTACTTCTTCTATGTGCATTCTTACTGCCTTATCAAGGATAATCAATTTGACATCGCTTAGTCTCTTCAAAAGATGACAAAAACATTATGAACCACTCTTCATCTACATTCTTGCCATTTAAATTCATATTTCTCTACCACTTGGAGCATCTACTTCCACTTGGCAATGAAATATGTAATATCTACTACATGGAGCAACACTACCATAGCTAACAACACCACTCCTATCCTATTGACCATTATTGAACCCGATGTTAGGATGAGCATGGCTTGCTAAAGGTGAGGATGGATATTTTACACCATGAACAATGGTTGAAGACAACTGTAAAATGGATATGTTCCATAAAATCTCCTCTTGAAAATACATGTCCATCCCTAAGTCTTGCGGACTTGCACACATAAGAGGTTCAAGGAATACCCAAAAGGAACAACTAACGAATTTTTGGAAACTATTACAGTGTGTATTTTTTTCCTTAAACACCATAATGCTTCACATATAAAATGCCTATCTGCTTTTTGCTCTTCTCCACCCGACCCCTCAAGCTCAGCATATATCTCTTTTTTTATATATATCGAAGCATGTGTTCTCTACATGATTAGTTTTCCCTGTAACTGGCCTCCTGAAAATTAAGGCTAAATAACCTCCTTTCAAAGACATGCAACAAAAAGGAGGTGATGGTAATTTTAAAGATTCCACTACTCCACCATCCCACGGGGTCTTTGCCACAAATTTTGCCTATTTTCATGCTTTTTTCGCATGTAGACATTTTGGGCAGTTGGTCATTATGACCACTCTCACATTATCCTCCCTAATTTCCCAAACCATGGAGATAAGAAATAAATGCCCACGTTGATATATTATGGTCTTCATAAAGTGCCTTCGTCCAGTACAAGAGAAACTTCCTCATCATAAAGACAAACTCAATAAAGGGTTTAACCAACAAATCCTATATTTAGATATATCTATATCAATATAATATTATTAAAAGAATGACAACTTATGTTATTTTCAATACACAGTGAAACATGAGAATGGGGTCGAGTATCTCCCCCTCTCAGATTGTTTGATGGTAAACAAGATAGGATATCAATGAAAACTTTATCGGAAAGTACCGATATGAAATAGTTAACCCACAGTAACATTATTATTTCTTGAATATGACTATATTCATATCAAACAAGGACTAATGACTATCGACCATTTCCATGTCGATGATCAAACTCTCTTGACATAATCTCGACAAAATCAATACTAAGAAATCCTGATGACAAATCGACAACTGTCGAATCGAAAATAACTTAAACCAGATGGGTCGAGTACCACTTACCCGACTCAATGAGGTTCACTTATTTGCACCAACATGAGACTTAAGATGGCAACAAACTTTTCTTGTCCTTATATCTATTCTCTTCTCTCTGATGATGCTCTCCCTCCCTTTCTCGGTGGAGTGGAAACTTGTTTCCTAACGCAACTTGCAATCACCAACTCGAGATTAGTGTATCAATAATCATTTCATAATCCTTACAAAATCATAACATCTTGACAACTTTTAAACACATGTCAATTATAGTCAAATAAACATAACTCGTGAAATCATTGATCTTCATGACATTTTTACTAAACGTCAAATCATTGAATCATGCGAAATCACCTGCTAATTACTTCAAAAGTAAAAAGTAAAACATAGTCAAAGTTATGGATGTAACAAGTTACTTCTATTTCTATTGGCATTTTGAGCTATACATATAAGAGATAGTGTTGCTTAATGGGCATGCATAAATCAAACTCTATCTATAAAGGGGTGAAAATTAATGAAAGAACTATGCATTTCATCAAAAATGGCATCAAATCCCCTAGCAATAATTTCAAAATTACTAGTTACAAGGACTTCCCATAATGTTTGGAGATTATGGGCAAGCCTCATGATTCTCTACTCTAACTCATGTAGTACTCCCATAGAAGCCATGCCTTCAAACTCATCCACAACAACTGGTATGTTCTCTTGTAGGACTTGCCAATCTATTTATTATTATCACAAATGCATCCAATCCAAGTTAGAATTGTGTTTGGACAAACATTTTTGCAACGAGTACCATTGATGCCATGGATTGAGTAAGTTACGGGAAATTAGATAGGAAATAAGATGCTACCTTGAAATTTACAGGACTCCTAATATCAAGCTCCAGGTAGTCGATGCTAGTGACTTCCTTAATGGCCACCTTTTTCTTGTGCAAGGGAGAATTGAAGATAATATTTAAGTGGATTTATTGGATGGGTCCATGAAAAGCCATCTCTCTATGGAAAGGGCACAACAAGACAAGTGGCTCCATAATCTTGAAGGCTAAGATTTGTAGAGTGCAATGAGATTTCCACAAAATGAAGGGAGAAGATGTAGGGTAAGATTATAATGGTTAGCCAAGTGTGCAATGAGTTACCTCTTCATAATGTTATTTGCAGCTGAATTAAATGAAATTATTTTTCTTATATTGAATGAAAGTGAGTAAGAATACAGTAATCATATTATATATGCACAAACAATTTTTTCTTGTAAAGGGTAAAATTTAGATTGTTTAGTTTTGGTTTAAATCCTCCTTTCACCAATTACATTCAATGACCTTCAGATCGAGTGGCAGAGCACTATCAGGTCCTTGGTCACTTACAAATGTAGGGAAACTTGGATTAGGGTATTTGATTATCAATTTTCCTTCTCTTATGCTTAATTAACCATCAAAACCCTAATTATGTAAATACGGCAATAAATAGATGACTAACAGAAAATGCCTCTACAGAAAGCTGTAAAATTACAAATGACTGTGCACCTGTTTTCGAGGTTCTGAGGTGGAAAAGTTAGGGACTAAAGAGTGGGCGCCCAAGTCCAATGCCCTACTTTTTGTCGGGATCTATGGACAAGATCTGCAACCTGTTCCTGTTGCACCGAAGGTTTTTCCATCATGAAACTATGAGGACTAATGACTGGGCACCCAAGTCCAGGGTGCTCTTTTTCCTGTTGTTCTACAATTCTGATACTCCAACATGGCCTCCTGCAACTTCACTTTGTCTGCATCAACAACCTGTAATCTATAATCATAAAACTTTGGGAGGGGGTTGTGGTGTTTAGGAGCTTGCCTCAGTCAAGCCCCGGAAGGACACTTAAGTCTCCCAAACACCTTTGTCAGATAGAGAGTGCGTGCCCTTGTGAGGCAGAGGCAAAAACTAAATGAATAATGATCACAAACACAATAAATGTCACCTTGCAATGAAGATCTCATGAGAGGAATAAGCTCTTCATTTTATGAGGAAGTGGATGCTCAAATCTGTAAACACAAACACATAGACAACACAAATCTGCTCTCGCAACACCATGAAAGCCTTGAATCACCTTTAGGATGCATAAAGTACACCATAATAATCTAGTTTACAAATGAATGCCTAAACATGCTTTTATATGCAACTACAAACATTCCCGCCAAGATTTCGTAAATTCAAACTTACTGTGTCGGCCTAGGGACCAAATAACAGTCATAAACTGACACTTAAAATTTGGGCCTGACCCAAGATAGGGTAAGTCCTCCCCCCCTATTTTGGGCAGGGTTAAGTTCAAGGGGTTCCCCTAGGCCCCATTTGTCATGATACCTAGGGTTCATTCCATTGGGATGCCAAATTATGATGCAAGATGTCCTAAATGCACACTAAGAACCCAGGAGCTAAACCTTAAGAGGGAAAAGCCCCCAAGGGGACATTTTCTGATGTTACATTTCTATAGGCCTATCTTAATTGGCATTTATGTGATACCTTGAGTGAAAGGACAACCTTCATCACCATTACTGTTTTCATTTAATTTAGCATATAGTAATCAAATTATTGGTGCCTAGATAATATTTATGCATATCTTCTAGTGTGTTGAATTAAATGAAAATGTTAAAGATGATGGTCATTCTTCACAGTTGAATTAAATGAAAATGGTAATAATGATGAAGGTTGTCTTTTCACTCAAAACTTACCAATAAATTAAATCAAAATCTTAATGATGTGGCAAGGATGTCTTTTCACACAAAGTATCAGGATGTTATGTAACATATGCATAATATTTTTATTTTTATTTATTCACCACTTAACTTACAAATTTATTTTAATTTAGGTTTTAATTTTTTTTCACAATTACAAATTTATATTACTTTAGGTTTTGATTTGCCCCATAAATTACAATTTTGTTAAAATTTAGGCTTAATTTCTCATTTCAATTTAAAAAGTTATCCAAAGTCTAGCCTTAATTTGCTATCTTAATTTAAGAATTGTTAGAAAATTAGCCTTCTTTCGCCACCTCAATTAATATTTTATGAAATTTTAGGTCCTAATTCACCATATTGATTACAAACAAGAATGAATTTTAGTTTTCCCCAGTTAATGGGGCAGGCCATGTTAATCAAGGTTCTATGGAGAGAAATATGGTAAGATGGATTCCACCGGACCCCGGATGGCCAAAACTCAATTTCGATGGAGCTTCACGGGGTAACCCGGGTCAGGCAAGTATAGGTTGTGTCATCACGAATGAAGATGGGGAGCTAATAGGGGCAGGGGCAAAAAGAATAGAATTCCAATCAAATAATGAAGCAAATTTCAAGCCTTAATTATGGGACTCCAGTTGGGTTTGTTATTAGGACTAAGGAGAATTCATGTTGAAGGAGACTCTTTGAACATGATTAACGCTTTGCGCTACAAAGAGACCCCTAATTGGAAGCTTAATAATATATTGACGAGGGCAGTAGAGCTATTGAAAAATATCGAGACTACAGAATAAGCCATACTTATAGAGAAGGTAACAAGCTAGCGGATAGACTAGCAAACATTGCCTTCGATATGGAAGACAACCTTAAAATCAGCTTTAAGGTCAAGGAGTGCTCAAAAAAGTTCTCAGATCTGGAATCAATTTTAAAACAAGAAGGAAAAGGCAATGAAAGATAGATTGAGGTGGTAGGGCAGCTGATGTGGAAGGGATGACTCAACCCAAAGGAAACTTGACATCAGCCACTCATTGCTAAGTAAGGATGGAGAGTCGAAGGAAGTTTAATAATCATGGCGTAGAATGAGAATTGAGCCCCGAACGTGAGAGAAGCAAAGAAGAGACGGGATTCATTAATTATTTATTAAGAAGTGAGGTGGTGGATGATGGGGGCATAAACTAAAGTGACAGAGAATGTATGTGAGTTTCTATATACAGCTCGATGGAGAGGCTTTTCACTTGTGGTGTTTCCTTGGCAAAATGGGAGCAACATTTACCTTTGTTGTGCGAAAGAGGCAGATGCCCTTCAGGAGAAGTAGCACGAAGCAAAGGCTGCGAAAATTTTTCAAAGTAAAGTCACCACTAGGTCTATTTTCCATTGAAATGGTGTTGAGAGATATGTTTATGTATTAGACCACAAATATAGGGTCAACACTAACATAGTGACCATGTTTGTGGGCATGTGTTTGGACATGGGTGAGTCGAAGGACTCCACTAGGGTGCTGGCAAGGGACCTCATCTATTTGGTTTGGTGCAAGTGACTGGAGGATAAACTTAACGCAGTTATGCCAAGGCTCAACTTCCGCCCAGAGGGAGAAAATTGGCCTTTGATTTTGTCAGCGCATAACAGTCCTTGGGTACCATTCATCATACCGATAGTGGGCATTGCTAAAGACGGCAGAAGGAATGAGGCAGGTTGGGGAATTAATTTCCTCAAAATGTTGGCTGGGATTGCAGTGGAGGAAGGGCAAGAGTGCGTGGAGGAGGTAGAAATAGAGGAATCTGGGGACTCTACAACAGATTAAGGTGGATTGTCGGTCACAATATGTAGATAAAGATAGAATATATGTTGGCTGATAATGTTATTAGATATGTAGCTTAATCTTTGCTATGTAATATAGACAGTATGTATGGTTTATAGAAATGAAAAATAGAATTATAATAGCCCTCCTTTGTGAGCAACTGGTTTCAAATTTTTAGGGGATATGGCTCCCTTAAGCCTAACTCAATCATAAAAAAAAGAATGAATTTTAGTTTCACAATCACCCACAACTTATTTTCTAATTTATATTTTAACATTGAATAGCCACCACTCTATCACTTCAATTCAATTTTAGGGAAAATTTAGTACGAAGATTATATCTCCATAAGGGGATCCATTGGGTTTTCTATAGAATTTTCCAGGGACCAAGTCTTAAATTATACCCTGTCTACAGACACTACAAAAACATAAGTCATAAAAGTGTGATTGTACATCTTTTGAAAACAAATATTAAAAACTCAAATAGGTTCATTTGGTTTCCTTCATACAATTACAAATTGGTAGTAAATTATACTATGATCAACAAGAATATGAAAATGTCTAATGAATGCAGTCCCTAATTGGTTTCGTGAAGTGATAAAATTTTCTAGTAAATGTGTTCATTTACAAATTGAGTTCCCTCATGTTTATATTTAGGTAAAAATATTTTAGTATTTCTTGGAAATGTTGGGAATAATATCCCTATTAAAAAAAAACTTATTTAATCAATCTATCCAACAAAAGTATTTAACCAATATATCCAACAAGTTTGTAAGATATATAAAACAATATCCAACCACAAGAACATATATGAGACTCCAAATTTATATAGAAAACCCTTACAAGAAGAAAACCCACCACCAAAGAACTATCATGGTTAAATTATTCATAATACAAGTATTCAATACAACCAATCTCTTTGCAAAGTCTCAAACTATAAGCTTACAACATACTCTTCTTTTACAATCATTAATAGATTGTACATCAACCTCACATCCTCAATAGAGTATTCAACATCTATAATCCATTTATTTCCTAAGTAATTTGTTTCTTATTATTATGTCGAGAGGCATTTACAATCATAGCAGGGTGGAGATGAGAGCACTCATTTTTTTTGTGTAAATATATTTCAAAAAAAAAAACCAAAAAAGAAATTGGAAAAAAATAAAAAATAAAAACCCAAAAAGAAATTGGAGAAAATAAAAAATAAAAACCATCAAGGATAGAAAGGTGGAGAAAATCACAAAAAAATGGAACCAAAAAAGAAATTCAAAAAAATAAAAAAGAAATTGGAAATAATTGAAAAAAAGTGGAGAAAATCACAAAAGATATGGAAAACAAAATAGCAAGTACATAACCTCTAGAAGATATGTCTCAACATACTATAGATATATTTTTTAAATATAAATATACTAGTTAAGATGGATGATATTTAAATAGAGTGTTATGTATCTTCTAACCAAAATTAAAATTTGAATTGAAGAATATGTTGGTGGCTTTTTAAATCCATTTAGTTCCTCTCCATATTAGAACTGGATGCGATTTTGTATTAAATTGCGGCCCATAAAATATGAGGTCCAATACTTGCTTCATCTGCCAACTCACCTCGATTTCAGAAGGCCCATGACTATGTAGCTATTGTAACATATCAGGAATACTTGAAACCAAGACTTAAATTTGACAGTCAACTTTGCTTGTCAAGCAATTTTTTATGACAATTATCTATTCAATAGTGCCTTTAAAATATTATGACTTATTTTAGTACTAGTAAATTATATAAATCAAGCAATTTTTTATGACAGTTATCTATTCAATAGTGCCTTTAAAATATTATGACATATTTTAGTATTAGTAAATTATATAAAAACTATATATATATCATCATCCTATATAAATTTTGACAATTTGTCCAAAATCTCTCCTTTCATATGATACGGTCTTTTCAAAATTTCAGTTATATATATATATCATCATCCTATATAAATTTTGACAGTTTGTCCAAAATCTCTCCTTTCATATGATACGGTCTTTTCAAAATTTCAGTTGTATTTTACAGCTAAAATGCCTAAATACAGCTATACAACTGTCAAATTTAAGCCCTGCAGTTGAAACCTTTAATCGCTTGTTTATCATCCTCTAATAAAAGGTCGCACTTGATATTTTATTAAATTGATATATTACCTTGTGGGGCCCTCCATGTTAACCACTGACACTTATCGTTATCTCACACAATCCGAATGTCAATACTTTCATAACTAGATTTGATACATCATCGGACCCAAAACTACATCGGACTTAAAACGATCAAGTTCATACTTGATTTCGTTTAAAATAGGGTGAATGAAATATGGGGTCTGCACTTTCGACCTTGATCCTTGTTTTGACTCGAAATTACATGCATTCAAGTTAGAATATTTTTTATAAAATATATATTAAGATTATATAGAGGAAAGGAGCTAATAGGCAATTATATTGAAAGTCTTGTGGTGCTGCGTATTTAGACTCCCAGTTAAATATATAAAAAGAATAGTAGTTGAAAAATAATATATTGATAAAAATTTAATAAGGAACCAATATATATATGCACATATATATATGTAACAATACACTTCACATGTCACATCAAAGAAACAACCAATCATATGGTGACACATAAGGCGATTGGTAATAGATGTTTTGGTGCATATGTTTCAGTCTTACTTTTTGGGGATATTTTTAGACAACTTGGCGAAGATGTAGCTAATTAGACTATATCGTTGATACCTAGAACCCCAAACAATAGCTTTAAGCTCTTAACTCAGATACAAAGATATGCTAAAATTTTCATGAAACTCTGATGTATTGTGAAGTTAGTGTGTGTGGGTATTGGGTCCTCTCCCCTATTTTATAAAATATAAATATATTTTTAAAAATATATTTAAGGTGATTATATGATTATATTATTTCCTAACAGTGCTACTAAGGTATGTGTGGCAAGAGGTGAGATTATGTTGTGGACAAGTAAGGTATTGGAGAAGGTAAAGTAGGTCTTGGTGTTGAAGTAAGGTATTTGAGTGCATAGAAGTAATTCTATTTATTTATTTGATAATTAACTCTTTAAATTAATTAGAAAATAAAATAAATAGATAAAGCTAATTATTTAATTATTTAGTTGATGTTTAGATTTTATTTTAAATTAATTATCTAGTTAGATAATTATAATTTCTAATTAGATTTTATAATTAGAAATAGAATTAATGTATTTTACATTTTAATTATTTAATTAGTATAATAGACTTTTTATGTTCAAATCTTAATTTTATTATTTAAAAATAAATAATTATATTTTATATCAATTTAGAAAAAAAAATCATATCTTGTTTTCATTTAAAAACTAATATTTAATGAGCAACTTTATTTTTAAAATTTTAAAAATAAATTATTTTATTATTTTATTGGAATTGTATTTTCTAATTTTAGTTTTAAATGAATTATTTTATTTTAATAGAATTGGAAAAGATAATATTTAATTATATTTTACTTTTTAGGTTTTAAAAAAAGAGGAAGAGTTATTAAAAAGAAGAGAATTAGTTTTATTTTCATTCATTTTTTGTTATTTTAGAAGAAGAGGAGAAACAAATTGTTTTCTATGATTATTCATAACTAGTATATTTATATTTTAAAAAACATATCTTTTTTATGCCCGAGAGATATCTTCTCCACGTTTTGTAGTGTTTTTTGTGATTTCCATAGCTTTTATTTTTATTTTCTGTGTTTTTTGTGTTTTTCATTATTTTTGTGATTTTTTCTTTTTTGGTTCCATATTATTTTTGGTTTTTATTTTTTATTTTTTATTTTTTCCAATTTTTTTTGGGTTTTTATATTTTATTTTTTGTTAAATAGCTGTTAGGGGCAGCACCCTTATATTAATGAGCAAAAATCAGTACATTGTCCATTGATGTTCTTCAGACCCAAATTCACGACTATTACCACCTTCTTCTTCTACTATACTATCATCTATTTGCTTGACCCTAACCCTATTACAACTTGACTGATTTACTTAGTTACAATATGGCCATTACTAGGCCTCGACTCCTTTACTGATACCGGCCACTACATTTTTTACATACAAAATTCATCTAACTCTTGCCTATTCATCCTGTTATTCCCCTTCCTCCCCCCTGGCCTACCTTGCCACCATTGCAACAACCTGTATTATTTTCAAAAAGGAGTACATTCATGCTTTTCCAATACTCCATTTTTTGAATGGGAGCAGAGTTGCATGCCGAATTTCCCTTCATTCTTCTTCTTTTTCCTCTGCACCTTCGTCTAGCTCTCCTCTAACATGCCACTACCCTGACCTTCTTCAGCACCTCTGATTGCTTGGCTATCCCCTGAAGACATTATTCCTGCATTACCATTGGCTCGATCCCCAAGGGGAGAATCTACTGAGGCCACTGGATTTTGGGCCCAGTCTCCTTTCAACATGACTACACTGGGAGTTTTACCCTTTGCTGAGGCCTCACTATCCTTGGTGCTATTCATCTCTACAAAGGGAGAAACCATCGCCATTGGAGTGCATGATGGAGCCAGCCCCGTGCCATCATCAGCTTTTGGTGTCTCATCTAGTGCCTCGACATCTTGGTCATCCTTTTCCACTGAGTAGTGATGGGGGGCAACCTCCTTCCACCAAGTAGCTTGGTTCCTTTGGTTTTGAGCAATGTGCGGCCATATGCCTCGTGTCGAAACAACGGTGACACCAAAAGGGTAAGCCTTCATAATAGAGCAGTTGACACCAATTCGTACCCTCATATTTCAGGAAGACATTTGCCGGAAGGTCTTTGGTTATGTTTATTTCCACTAAAATGCGAGCATATGTAGTGTGCAGGAAATTTGAGGAGCCCTCATCCACCCCCAAAAACTTCTCCAGTGAGCTACCAATAGCCTCAAAACAAGAATCACACCAAAACTGAAGAGGGAGATTCGGAACCTTACCCAGACAGGAACCACGTCAAAGGATTATGTAATAGGATTGAAGGAGGGGTGCCAAGGTTTCAATATCAATAGGTGTTGTGCCTTCCAACTCCATAGATAATCACATAGAACTATCTTTCGATCCTTCACAAATTCAAAGACCACCATGAAGAATCCTCTTGCATTGGGGTAGATATCTACATCTCCCTCCCAGATAGGGTTCCAATTCTCTACAATCCAAGCATGCAGCTCTACAAGGCATGGCCAAAACCCCCTGAATCTATCAACCAACCCCTTCTCTGCAAAATAACTTACATTTTCAACCACTTCATCAGCAATGTCTCCCTCAAAGGAGATCATTGGGGTGGAGGATGCACATCGAAAAACCCTAGGAATCTATCTCTCACCATGATCAACCACCCCCGCCTTTGAGCTCACCCCCCGTCCATTGAGCGACCCCCAAATCTGTTGTGGGGATGAATACTACATAGTCTTGTCACCTTCCCGTCCCCAACCTCCTGGTGAAGTCACTGGCTGGCCAATAGGGCTCAAATCTAATTTTTATGCCCTTTATCATGCCCTCGCTTTGTCAACCCTAAGCCTTCGACCACCATTGAATATGATCGGACATGATCTGCCGCAGCCCGTGCACCATTGTTAGCCCTAATTTGCTTGAAGGAAACGAAAGACCAGCGCTCAATTTTAGACCCTAAATCGACCTCAAATTTGTCATCCACTGCCTGAAGGGTGCCATCGCTCAAGCCAGTGGAGAAAGCCGTAGCCCTTCCATCTCCCTTCACAGACGCCCTTAAGTTTGGTAGTGCAGAAGATTTTGGCAACGACGCCATCAAAGGTTTTTATTTTTTATTTATTCCAATTTCTTTTTTGGTTTTTATTTTTTATTTTATTTTTGCTATATATTTACATAGAAAAAATGAGTGCTCTCATCTCAGCATTATTATTATTATTTGTGGATTTATATAAATTTGTGAGATAAAATTCTTATCATGGAAGGCTTAATAAATATTTACTTTGGTTATGAGCATGAATTTATTTGTTATCATTTTTTTTAACAATAAGAAAATCGGAATCAAAACAATTAGGTTTGACATTGTTCAATAGAAAAGAAACTAGTTGTTGTACATTGAAAACTAGGATTGCTTAAAGGAAAAAGAAACCTAGTAAAATTTAGGAGAATCATATGATTTATGGAATTCAAACATAGATTTAATTTTTAGATTGGACCTATATGCTAGAGGAGTCAAATTATATTTTTCATGATGTTTTTATTTATTATTGAAACTCTATTTCAAAATGAGTTTTTGGAGAAAAAGAGTTATAAAGTAGTAAAATTGTCACAAGGAGAAAAATTAGTCTAGTACGTCTTAAATAAATTTAGTTTTAGGAACTAGGTTTCTCTAAAAAATCTAGGGAAGGTGTGCAACTAAATTTTGTAAATCTTGAAAAAAAATCAGCCTTACTCAGTTTTTCAATTCTTAATAATTTATTAATTAGTGACTATTTATCTCTCATGTTATTTTTAGAATTATATTTTGCTAGTGATTATATTGTCATTATAAAAGTATATTAAAGAGATTTATTGCAGAAATATTTTATGGGTTTTATACATCTTTGTATTATCTTTCCAACACATTATAAAAAGTAGAAAACTATTATATTTTGAGAAAGATATGCTTTTTGGTGAAAACTATTTTTATGCAATAGATAGAATTTATTAGCATGAAAATCATATTTGGTGTATGTGATCTGCTTGGTGAGTTTGTACTTCTTAGTGAATATGTTAAATTGTTATGTGGATACTATTTATAAGGGTGTGAGCATGAGTTGGAACTTATTCTCTATGCTACCCAATACTCATACACCTAAGTATAATGATCTTGTATTTGAGAGTCCTTTAGTGGATTTGTGTATGACAATTTTGATGTCATGGTTAGAATGTTTGACTTCCATTGTTACCTTTATTTGTTTTCCCAACTTAGTTTGGTGGAGATCATCTCTTTGTCAGGATACTGTTATTATGTGTATAATGTTTTCTTTACTATATATATAGGATGAGATTCTCTTGTTTATGCTCATGTAAATCCAACTTGGATTGGTAATGTATTATCTCCTTGGGGAGATGATTATACTTATATAACATTCTTTGTGTCATGGTTGATTATATTTATGTGACATCCTTTGTGACATGGTTCTACTCATGAGAGTAGGGAGGTAGTTATATGAGTGAGCAGTTTGTGGGTGTTATCCCAGAGCTTATTGACATTTGATTATTTTAAGGGTTAGGATGGTTGATATCTTGACTTCAATTGGAGGTGACAAGATTAAAGGAGTAGGAGGGGTTAGATGTCCTAGTCATGGGTGGATACATCTTGGCATCATCTTCTCTACGTCAGTCCCAGCATGTTGAGACATTGTCCCCTTAAGAAAATTGGCCAAGGAATCGAACTTGCTCTTTCTCGCTATAGGCACCACATCGTGTGAATCTCTAATGCTCTTGATTGCATAAGGTCCACAAGTTATTTATACATTGTTTTTTCCATCCATCACTAGTACCTAGGAGATCTCTGAGGATAAGACTTGTGGCTTGTTTATTAGTGTGTGTGTGTGTGTTGTTCTACCCTAAGGGATTGGGGTAGGATGTTTTGTGGTGGTATAGTTAATCTTCTTGTCTTATGTGAGGTAGTGGTACTTGGGTACATTTCATAGTTGGGAGATGCCCTCTTAATGGATTGTGGGGACCAAGTGTGTGTCACAGTTGTGGATTCTTTATGTGATTTTGTTTAATATGAGTGTCTTTGTTGTAATTTTTCAATGTATGATGTGCTTGTATTATATGTTTCTCTTATGTACTTTTTTTATGTGTGGTTTTTTTATGTGTATGACTTATGTATTGGTGCAAGAGCACCTAGTCAGTTTAGTCAAGTTGATGTAAATATGATAGTCAAGTTTGCAAATAAGGTTTTTTTTTCATAAATTGATGTGTGTCAAGTCATTTGTCAAGTAAAGAAGGTCCTAATAGGCCATATTTGGTGTCTTAAGTCATTTAGGGGATTCATTCTTGTAAGTATTGCAATGTTATCAAATGATGTAAAATGTGGTCAATGTAAAAATGCAACAAAGTGCAGATTAGGAAGTTGAAAGGTCATTTTTGTTAAGGGAAGTTTAAGAGTCAGTTTGAGTCATTGGTTTTGGTGGAAAAAGCATGAAGAAGCCTTAAAAAAATTTGGAGGCAAGGGGTTTGTTGAGGAGGAAGAAGATGTATTGAAGTTGAGGAGTGAAATCAATAAGAAAACCTTGTTTTAACTGCATATTTCTCTATTCTTTTGCATGGTATGGCCTTGTACGGCCTGTGGGTGATCTCTCATGTATTGGGATTGATGAATCTATGAATCCTATTTCATTTTCATTTTTTTTCATTGATTTTCACTAAGTATTATGAAAGTTATGGTTGTTTTAATGACTGCAATTTCTAGATTTTTTGGGTAACAGTCATGTTGCAGCGAATAGTACAGATTTGTACGGATGTTTTATGATTTTAAAGTGATATTGTTTGATATAGGAATGAATCTACTTTCTTTTGCAACTGGTTGGGTCTGATTTCATGAAGTTTTGAGCATTTTATAGCTGATTTAATAAAAATTGTCCCAATTGTATTCTCTGAGTTTTTAACTTGAAAAAGGTGGCTAAGAGTGTGAGTTTGTATAAGAAACATTGGTAAGGGACTTGTGAAGGTTTGGAAAGCATAGGCAGACATATTCCAACATGTTTGAGGTATTGGGAAGGGTCTGAAGGTGTGTGGAAGGTATATTTTCAATAAACCCTCGTTGTATGCAAGCCTAAATAGGCCAAAAGTGAGATTTAGGGGCTGGGTGAAATTGTGACTGTTCCTAGTGATAAAAGTTGTGGATTTTGTCTATTGGAGACCTATTGAGAGTGTTGGAGTTGATAGGGAAAGTTGGGAGTGTGTATTTCTTGTAGTTGTTTTGAAAAAGTGACCTAATTGGGGCTCTTGGAGCAACGTAATAGTCAAGTTTTGGGGGCTATGGCCAAAGGACCCTATGGTGATTTTGAGATATGTTTTAGAACTAAATAAAGGGTATCTAAAAGTGTCAAAATTTTTGGGTTTTAGAGCTTGGTGAAGAAATAATGAATGATAGTCCTTTTTGGAGCCTGATAGGATTGTGACAGCTAGGGAGCGGAGTGCTTTGGATAAAGAGTGCAGACCTAAGGGAAGGTTTGGAATGGTTGTGTCTGAGTTCTTGAGAGTTAAGAAGACCCTTGGAAAACTTGTTTGGGTTGTGAAGTGTTGAAATCCTTGATTTTGCTCTTGTAGAGAGAGATTTCTTGTGAAGAAAGCCTATGAAATTGGGAGAACCTGATTGGTATGAGCCCATTGTTGTGAAATAAGTCTCCTTGATTTGAGTTTTATACCTAGCTTGACATCAAATTGGTATCAGAGCACAGGGATTAGATCTTTTGAGGGTGACAAGTTGAAGGTTGAAGAAGAGAACAATTGGAAGTTGAAAAGACAAGATGCATCCAAGAGATAACATGGCAAAGGAAAATAGAGAGAAGGAAGCAGCACCAAGGAGAGCACTTTTCAAAACCACCTGCAAGTGCAATGGAAAGGTATGTAAGGTTATAGTAGACTCTGGTAGCATAGATAACATGGTGTCACAAGAGATGGTTGATAAATTGAATTTGGTAAGGATACCTCATGAGTCACCCTATAATGTTTCTTGGTTGAATGATGAACACTCTCTTTTGGTTAAGGAGTAAGCTTTTGTTGAGTTTCATATTGGCCTCTATAAGGATAAGATTTTATGTGATGTGTTGCCTATGAGTTGTTGTCACTTATTACTAGGGAGGCCATGGCAATTTGAAAGACATGCCTTATATGATGGAAGAGCTAAAACCTATCAGATTGAGAAGGATGGGGTTTCTTTTACATTGACTCCATTGGTGCAAGAGGATAAAGGACAGAGTAAGACAACAAGAGTGATTATGTGTGGTAAGAAAGAATTTGTGAAGATAGAGGAAGAAGAAAACATGACATTTGCAGTCACTCATACACATGAAGACACTAAGACAACAGAACAAGAAGACAAGGAGATTGCAGTCACTTCAAAGCATGACTATGTTGAGGTAGCAAGTAAGAAGTTTGATTTTCTTTTAGAAGGAGATGACATGGAATTGAGGACCAAATTTGACTTAGAGAAAGTCAAGGATGAATTGATTGGAGAGAGGAAAAATTGCTTAGAAAAACATGATGAGGTCTTGGTGGGGACAGTGATTTGTCCTTTGAAAGCAAAAGAGGTGAAGGGGCAGTCTAATACTATCAAAATAGAGACTTGTAAGTCTGATAACACAGAGATACTTGGGGCAGAGACCCTGATAAGAGGAAAGAATGAAGTGGTTATGGAAAGGCAAGATTGGGAAAAGAGGCCTAGTGAGGTCATGGGGGAAAAGAAATTTTGTCCACTGATTGGACAGGAGGTTGGTAGGCAGCAAGAGTCTGTCAGTAAAGAGGATGGTAGACCTGATAGCATAGGGGTCTTGGTGGCAGAGAGGTTAACAACAAAGGTAAAGAGGAATAGTGAAGGAGTTGAAGACAAGTTATCAAAGATTGTGGCCAGCTTTGAGCACATAAAGAGAGTTAAGATGAAGACCAATCCATTCAAGAATGGAAAAGATTTGTTTGCAGGTAAAGGAGCAAGTGCAGCATCAGGTGTAGATGAGGGACAAATCAGAGGGCATATCATAGGTCAGATTGTGAAGGTGCAGCAGTACCAATGTGTTAATCAGTTCAACAGGGCAAAAGATGATGCAAGGTTCCAATACTTGACCCAGTGGAAGGGACTACCAAGTGGAGAAGCATGTCAAGAGAAAAAAGACAAGAGGATCAAGAAAAGAGATCATGTAGTATATTTCTTAAGGGACTTGAGGTTTTTTTAGTCCAGGTGTATGGTACAGGAGCACCTAGTCAGTTAAGTCAAGTTGTTGTAAATATGATAGTCAAGTTTGCAAATAAGGTTTTTTTTTTATAAATTGAGGTGTGTCAAGTCATTGGTCAAGTAAATAAGGTCCTAATAGGCCATAGTTGGTGTCTTAAGTCATTTAGGGGGTTCATTCTTATAAGTATTGCAATGTTATCAAATGATGTAAAATGTGGTCAATGTAAAAATGCAACAAAGTGCAGATTAGGAAGTTGAAAGGTCATTTTTGTTAAGGGAAGTATAAGAGTCAGTTTGAGTCATTGGTTTTTGTGGAAAAAGCATGAAGAA
Source organism: Cunninghamia lanceolata (assembly GCA_027924645.1). Classification (NCBI taxonomy): domain Eukaryota; kingdom Viridiplantae; phylum Streptophyta; class Pinopsida; order Cupressales; family Cupressaceae; genus Cunninghamia; species Cunninghamia lanceolata. The sequence goes on from BSBN01000923.1 coordinate 2,732,656, forward strand.
GCCTTAAAAAATATGTGGAGGCAAGGGGGTTGTTGAGGAGGATGAAGATGTATTGAAGTTGAGGAGTGAAATCAATAAAGAAACCCTGTTTTAACTACATATTTCTATGTTCTTTTGCATGGTACGGCCTTGTATGACATGTGGGTGATCTCTCATGTATTGGGATTGATGAAGCTTTGAATCCTCTTTCATTTTCATTTTGTTTCATTGATTTTCACTAAGTATTATGAAAGTTATCGTTGTTTTAATGACTGCAATTTCTAGATTTTTTAGGTAACAGTCATGTTGCAGCGAATAGTATGCATTTGTATGGATGTTTTATGATCTGAAAGTGATATTGTTGGATAGACGAATGAATCTATTTTATTTCACAACTGGTTGAGTCTGATTTCATGAAGTTTTGAGCATTTTATAGCCGATTTAATAAAAACTGTCCCAATTGTATTCTCTGAGTTTTTGGCTTGAAAAGAGTGGCTAAAAGTGTGAGTTTGTATAAGAAACATTGGTAAGGGACTTGTGATGGTTTGGACAGTATAGACAGACATATTCCAACATGTTTGAGGTATTGGGAAGGTCTGAAGGTGTGTGGAAGGTATATTTTCAATAAACCCTCGTTGTATGCAAGCCTAAATAGGCCAAAAGTGAGATTTAGGGGCTGGGTGAAATTGTGAGTGTTCCCAGTGATAAAATTTGTGGATTTTGTCTATTGGAGACCTATTGAGAGTGTTGGAGTTGATAGGGAAAGTTGGGAGTGTGTATTTCTTGTAGTTGTTTTGAAAAAGTGACCTAATTGGGGCTCTTGGAGCAGCGTAACAGTCCAATTTTGGGGGCTATGGTTCAAAGGACCCTATAGTGATTTTGAGATATGTTTTAGAACTAAATAAAGGGTATCTAAAAGTGTCAAAATTTTTAGGTTTCAGAGCTTGGGTGAAGAAATAATGAATGACAGTCATTTTTGGAGGCCTAATAGGATTGTGACAGCTAGGGAGCAGAGTGCTTTGGATGAAGAGTGCAGACCTGAGGGAAGGCTTGGAATGGTTGTGTGTGAGTTCTTGAGAGGTAAGAAGAACCTTGGAAAACTTGTTTGGGTTTTGAAGTGTTGAAATCCTTGATTTTGCTTTTGTAGAGAGAGATTTCTTATGAAGAAAGCCTATGCAATTGGGAGAACCTGATTGGTATGAGCCCATTGTTGTGAAATAAGTCTCCTTGATTTGAGTTTGATACCTAGCTTGGCATCATGTATGTGAATTGTGAATGTTTGGGTTATAAGTTGTGGTGAGAATTTTTCGCACCATTTTGAAACTTTTCATTTCATGAGATTTAATGAATTTCAATGGAGTTTCAGTAAAGATTAAGTGAGATTCAAAGATGCAGTCACTTAATAAGTCAAGGCATGCATGTGAGTTTTTCACTGGATACAGATCCTCCTATTTCAAAGAGACTCAGGGAGTCTTGTGTTTCAGTGTAAAGGTTTTAGGGGGCAAATAGATTCAATAAAGTTTCAAGGCACGAGCCAGTCCAAATAGAAAGACATTGCCAAAAGCAAACTAGACATTGCATCAAAAAACACTCTTCCTTTGAAAGACAAGTCATTCATCTTTGTCGCCAGGATCATAATAAGAGAAGGAGCCACTCTAAATAATAACTCGGCATGAAATCCCAAGAACAAGGCTCTTCATATCAAAGGATGGTGGTTTTCATATTGAAACTATGTAGCATATTAAAGGAGACCAAGCGATATTAAAATCAAAGCACACAGTCATTCATATAGTTTTGGCACGCAACTCATTAGAGATTGGGGCAGCCATATGTATTAAGGCACAAACTTATATTAAAAGGTGCAATGCACAACATGAATGGAGTAGTGAGTGCCATCTTCAATGATAATGCGGGCCCGAGCCTTTCCTTATGGATAGCAATATAAAACCAAGTCATGAACTTACAAAGCAAGGTGCAATGATTGACAGAGGTGAGGTATTAACCATAGAGCAAATTGGTTATAAAGGAGAAAAGTCATAAATCTATATAATGCTCAGCCTTTAAGAGAGAAGAGTGAAACATCATAGAAGGCGTCCTTTCAAAAGCAGTGCAAGCCAAAATGTGGCGCAGCCCTTCAAACGTCAAAACAAAGCTCAGCCAAACATGAGCCGAGGCATAGTCCAAACATCAATGGCATTAAGTGAAAGTCAAGTCTCAGCAAAGCACCGCCATTTGTGCTAGATAGTCCAAATGAATGGCGCAAGCCATAATAGATGCTCAGCCATTTCAAACATAGCATGACCTCTCTGAAAGTGGCACTGCCAGTTGAAAATGGTATGGTGCTAATTCTCATAATGATGCAATCTCTATCCATAATACTCTCTCCTCTAAAATGGCATATGGAAGAATATCTAAAGACACAGCCTTTCAAAGGATAATGTGCAGTTCATTTACAGGCCATTACAAACTCGGCCTCTGTTTTACGTGGTGCAGCCTTTGACTTTGAAGGTGCAGTTTTTGAATCAAGGTGCAGCCATTGCAAGTATGGCATGAACCATAAACAAGGGTAGAGTAAGAAATCAATAGCATGAGCATTGTAGATGGCAGTGCCATTAAAAGAGACTCGGGTAAATAAAGGCTTAGCACAAACATATCAAAATGGAACAGCCTGAAATATCAAGTCTAGGCGCAACCATTTAAAGAGTGCAGTCCTTCAGTTTCAAGACATATGATATAAATATTAAAAGCCACTCCATTAACAAGGCACGACAGATAGAAACGAAGTCATCACCTTTATAATGGCGTGGGCCATAAAGAATATTAGCAGCCTATAAGGATTCAAGGCATGTAACCTCAATAATATGGCGCAGCTAGCCATTATTATAAGCACAGCCAATTTGAGATCATGGCACAGGTATACAATGAAATGACACAGTAATATTGATGGCGCAACAATAAGATCAAAGCCACAATGCACAAATATAGTGGTGTTTGCATTATAAAGAGATGGCGCATCAAATGTCAAAATGAAGGCCTTCAAAGCTAGCATACAAAGGATTTAAAGACACAACCTAAAGTGAAATCTCAGCCAGTTGATCAAATGAAGGCGTGACCTCTATAAGTTTCATTGATGGCAAGTTTCACGAGATGATGATCCATCTTAAGAGACATAAGGCACAAGCAATAATATTGAGGCCTCAATCAATATGGAGGAAGCTGCGGCTTTAGAAACAAGGCACTCAACAGAGACATAAGGCTCAACACTATCAAAATAAAGGGTATTGCTCATAAGAACAACACAAGCATAAGTGAGGTACAGATGCAAAAAAGTCTCAACTATCTATAGAGCATGATGGGCATTCATTAGAATGCTCAACCTTTTAAAAGGAGAGGTTTTATTAAATAATGTGATCCTTAGAATCAATGGCACCATTGAAACAACACACAGCAAGAATTATGGTTGTCGCTTCACAAAGTACGAAAGAGCACACAGGAGGGTGTTAGGGTTCACACAATGCCAAACACAGTCACCATTCGATCAGAAGGAGAATCAACAGATGGAAGAGCAAAAAGAAACAAAGCACCAGAGGCTGCCAGATGTCAACACTACGGGCCTTTAAGGGCAGAGGAGGAAATGTTTCTCTCAAACACGTGTCTGTACACCACGTGGAAGTTGCGGGAGAGGGATAAATGAGTTGTTTTATTTTATAAAATTCATTTAAAGTTAGGGTCACATGATTCAAAAGGAAGCTTGGATATTATTTTAATATTGTGTCTAATGGTGGGCCCTTTCTATTAAAGCTAAGTTTTAATAAAAAACAAGAAACTCATTTGTTTTAAAGTGCTCACAGGAGTCTATAAAATGTAAATCTTTTATTAAAGACAAGAAACTAGTGGGTCCCTCAAAGACATAGAGTGAAGCTTATTAGTAATTTGACTCTATGACTCACGGTGAAAAGCAAATGCAACCCTAAAGTTTTCATACATAGACCTAGCTTTATTTTTTACAGTAGCTGTAAGAAGAGATGAGCGGAATAGAAACTCACGCAGGCCAAAGAATGGAGAAAGATGCATTTTTCATCCATGGAAGCTACAACCAGTTCAATTGCCAGGGCAGTTATTCAAGCCAGATTTTAGGGCAGATTTTGTGGGTTTTCGGTTGGAGATTTTCTGGGCAGTTAGAGATATTTTCTTTGGGCTTTTTGCTATAAATACACAGGTCCGAGTCAAAGGAAGACAATTCTACACAGAAATTATAGCAACAGATAGAGATATATTTTTGCCTCAGCAGTTGCTCTCAATGAGGGTTGTAACATTTATTTTGTGCAAGTTATTTTTGCCTCTATTAATTTGTTCTTTATTCAAATAAAGAGAGATGGTGTTTTGTGCAAATCCAAATGTATATCTGTTTCTTTCTTATTCCTTTCAGTTTCTTTGCCTCTGATAAATCTGTTTTAAACTGGGTTATTAATCATACACTATGCTCTTTAATTTTTCCAGTGAATCATTTAGGGTTTGATCATTGTGCTATTGAGTAAATGGTAGATCTAGTGCATCGCCTTAACAATTTAGTTTCATATTGTACCTGTAATCTTGTTTCTCTTTCCCTTTCCAAAAACCCCCATTAAAAGGAAGAGCCATCTTCCATAAAATCTGGAAGTTATTCTGAGAAACAATCCCACGTTTTTAGAGTTTCCCATGTTGGTGCTGAAACCCATGCAATTTTACACATCAATAGTTTTTGGCATGCCCAGTGGGACTGAAATCAAAGACTTGGGTCTTTGTTTGCACTGAATCTTTACCTTATATTTTCGTGGTTTTGGTGGAAAATCACAAAAAATATTTGCTCATGAGAGCATGAATCTTCCACCTGGTGACTCTACTGGAGACTCTTTCTTGAATCTTTGCTCTTGCAGACCATGGCAGCCCCAGGTATCTATGTGCATCTGAATATTCCAGCAAGAGATCTGCCCTTTGTGACTTGGGATTCAAGTCCTCTCGTTTTGCAGCAGTAAGGTCAAGTTCCTGAGACAGCTTGGAAGGCATTACCTCGTTTTCTTGGGGATGGCTCAATTTGTCCTGCAGATCACATTGAAGATGTGGCCAATTTGTGCACCATTCACAATATCACAACTGAGAATCATGCCCTTCTATTGTTGGCATCTTCCCTCAAAGGAAAAGCAAAAGAATGTTATAGAAGTTTGCAGCCTGGTTCAATCATTGGATGGGATCAGCTAGGAGGACTTATCTACAATCAGTTCAAAGAGAGGACAGACATTAGCACCCTCACCCAGAATCTCATCACCATCAAAAAGCATCCAATAGAGAGCATGTGTGACTTCAATTCAAGATTTGATAAGGTATAGAAGAAATTCTCAGTTGACATGAGGCCTCCTCTAGTTTTTGCATTTCTTTATTATTTAAAGGCTTTAGATCCTGAAATATTTATTATGATTCAAGCCTTAGGAGGTGAAACTTTGCCCCAATCATATAATCTTGCTATTAGAGTTGAAAACAACCTCATAGAGGCTGGTAAACTACCTCCTCTGCCCTTGAAACCATTGTTGCCTCATGCAAATAACCTATCTCAAACTCTTTCCTATGGCCAAATGCATATAGATTCTAATCCACCCACCCTCCCTGTTGATTCATCAAATCATAAGGAGATGATGGAGGTAAAAGAACTTATAAAATCCTTCACCCATGAGCTGAATGAGTTAAAATATCAAAACATGTACCATGTTGATCCATATTTCATGCCTCGGAATCCTTATGAACAACAATACCAATGTGGTCAGTTTGTAAAAGAAACCCTCCCTCAGGCACAGAAGAGACCCAATAATCTTTAGAATTATGCATTACAAACCTCTGTAGCTGCAAACCAGTCCATAGAAGCCATAGATTAGGTTCTTTGTCACTTTGACATCCAAGAAGAATCAAGTTTCAAAAATCAAATTACAAGAAGAGAAGTGGCTCCTATTTATTCAGTGTGTCCCTTTGGTTCTGAGCATCATGCACCTTTGGTGAGGTTTAATTCAAAAACTCTGTTAATTAATGAAAGAGATTCTGAGGATGCCTATGAATTGCAACTTCTAGAAGCTGAAAAGTACTTCAAAAGGGGCTTTGAAGCTAAAAAGTACTAGGTCAAGAGTGATGTCGCATATGTACCTCATCTTGAGGAAGAGGTTGCAAGAGAGATTTCTGCAGAGTCTATCAAGAATGATTGTTTTTATTTCTGTCATGAGATTTCCCATTTTAAAGAAGATAGCACAGAGATGCATGAGGGGCAGCAAGATGAGGATTTATTCTCAATTTTCTAGTAAGGATATCAGATTATGGATGCAGGAAATCCCACCATTGAACATGTGAATCGCTACTTTGAAAAGCCTAATGTCGCAGATTAGAAAGAAAATTTTGAAACAGAGGTAGATGCAAGAGCTGATTTGTTTTCTATTTTTAAAAATAGATATTGTCTTCTTCTTGATGAAGATTCACAGCTATAAGATGATGAGGTCCAAAGAGACATTTGCAAAATTGAAGAGTTATACACTGAGTCACATTATACACCTTTCTTCTTGCAAGAAGGAATCCCAATCAGATTCAAGGTTGTGATGAACAGTTCCGTCACTTGCAAGCCTAACTTGGACACTATCTTGAGTCATCATCATGTTGAAGATCATGCAAAAGAGGTTACCGATGAAGTTCTATTAACAGAAGCCTTCAAATGCAAGCAGAGAAGTAAGCTTCATCACTTGATTTTCCCTTCCCACCTTTCGGTGAAGCAAGAGCAGCACGCATATCAGCCTGATTGGTATTTTTGTGCCAAGGATGAACTTCCAGAGAGCAGAAAAGCAAAAAAAGTACAAGTTCCTAATATTTTTCTTCATGCATTTTATTTGGTCAATTCTTAGTTTGATGTGGATTTGCTAGAGCAACATCGTCAGATCCCGCAGTTACTTTGTTGTCCCGATTAATGTACATATTCCTATGTGTTCAATATGTCAGTAATTTAGTTTCAAATGATTCAAAATAAGTTGTAGCATCAGCATTAGGTTTTCAGTTTCAGTTTGGTTGCTTTTCAATGAGTCTTAGTTGCTACAAATAAAGGATATGTGGTTCAGCTATGTGTCAGTTTCAGTGGTTATCAATTATGGTTTTAGTTGTTGGTGTGTTTGGTTCAATAGTGTCAGTTCAGACTCAATACATTTTTTGAGAAAGTTTGTATCAGTTTGGTCGCACACGTTTTGGGTGCCAATCCATTTTCAGTTATGTGGATGTTTCAGCTTTAGCATAGTATGACTCTCTGCCCAATGGACAAGGCTCTGATTTGTAAAACCATAGATTCTGATATTCAAGTGAGCAAGCCCACTTTCCCAGCCAGTCACCAAGAACTAGTGAAAATTTTTTGCACCATTTTGAAACTTTCCATTTCATGAGATTTAATGAATTTCAATGGAGTTTCAGTAAAGATTAAGTGAGATTCAGAGATGCAGTCACCTAAGAAGTCGAGGCATGCATGTGAGTGTTTCACTGGATACAGATCCTCCTGTATCAAAGAGACTCAGGGAGTCTTGTGTTTTAGCGTAAAGGTTTTAGGGGGCAAATAGATTCAATAAAGTTTCAAGGCACGAGCCAGTCCAAATAGAAAAACATTGCCAAAATCAAACTAGACATTGCATCGAAAAACACTTTGCCATTGAAAGACAGGTCGTTCATCTCTATCGCCAGCATCACAATAAGAGAAGAAGCCACTCTAAATAATAACTCGGCATGAAATCCCAAGAACAAGGCTCTTCATATCAAAGGATGGTGGTTTTCATATTGAAACTATGTAGCATATCAAAGGAGACCAAGCAATATTAAAATCAAAGCACACAGTCATTCATATAGTTTTGGCATGCAGTTCATTAGAGATTGGGGCAGCCATATGTATTAAGGCACAACCTTATATTAAAAGGTGTAGTACATAGCATGAATGGCGCAGTGAGTGTCATCTTCAATGATAACACAAGCCCGAGCCTTTCCTTATGGATAGCAATATAAAACCAAGTCACGAACTTACAAAGAAAGGTGCAATGATTGACAGAGGTCATAAAGGAGCAAAGTCATAAATCTATATAATGCTCGGCCTTTAAGAGAGAAGAGTGAAACATCATAGAAGGCGGCCTTTCAAAAGTGATGCAAGCCAAAATGTGGTGCGGTCCTTCGAACGTCAAAACAAAGCTCAGCCAAACATGAGTCGAGGCACAGTCCAAATATCAATGGCATTCAGTGAAAGTCAAGTCTTAGCAAAGCACCACCATTTGTGCCAAACAATCCAAATGAATGGTGCAAGCCATAATAGATCCTCAACCATTTCAAACATAGCACGTCTCTGAAAGTGGCACTGCCAGTTGAAAATAGTATGGTGCTAATTCTCATAATGACGCAATCTCTATCCATAATACTCGCTCCTCTAAAATGGCATATGGCAAAAAATCTAAAGACATGGCCTTTCAAAGGATGATAAGTGGTTCATTTACAAGCCATTACAAACTCAACCTCTGTTTTACGTGGTGCGGCCTTTGACTTTGAAGGCGCGGTTTTTGAATCAAGGTGCAGTCATTGCAAGTATGGCATGAACCATAAACAAGAGCAGAGTAGGAGATCAATAGCATGAGCATTGTAGATGGTAGTGCCATTAAAAGAGACTTAGGTAAATAAAGGCTTAGCACAAACATATCAAAATGGCACGGCCTTAAATATCAAGTCTAGGCGCAACCATTTAAAGACTGTAGTCCTTCAGTTTTAAGACATATGATATAAATATTAAAAGTCACTCCATTAACAAGGCACGACAGATAGAAATGAAGTCATCAGCTTTATAATGGCGTGGGCCATAAAGAAGATCAGCGGCCTATAAGGATTCAAGGCACGCAACCTCAATAATATGGTGTCGCTGGCCATTGTTATAAGCACATCCAATTTGAGATAATGGTGCAGGTATACAATGAAATGACACGATAATATTGATGGCACAACAATAAGATCAAAGCCACAATGCACAAATACAGTGGTGTTTGCATTATAAAGAGATGGCGCATCAAATATCAAAATGAAGGCCTTCAAAGCTAGCATACAAAGGATTTAAAGACACAACCCAAAGTGAAATCTCAGCGAGTTGATCAAATGAAGGCGCGACCTCTATAAGTTTCATTGATGGCAAGTTTCACAAGATGATGATACCATCTTAAGAGACATAAGGCACAAGCAATAATATTGAGGCCTCAATCAATATGGAGGAAGCTGCGGCCTTAGAAACAAGGCACTCAGCAAAGACATAAGACTCGGCACTATCAAAATAAAGGGTATTGCTCATAAGAACAACACAGGATAAGTGAGGCGCAGATGCGGAAAAGTCTTAGCTATCTATAGGGCATGATGGGCATTCATTAGAAGGCTTGACCTTTTAAAAGGAGCGGCTTTATTAAATAATGCAACCCTTAGAATCAATGGCACCATTGAAACAACACACAGCAAGAATTATGGCCGCCGCTTCACAAAGTATGAAAGAGCACACAAGAGGGTGTTAGGGTTCACACAATGCCAAACACAATCACCGTCTAATCAGAAAGAGAATCAACAGATAGAAGAGCAAAAAGAAACAAAGTACCAGAGGCCGCCAGATGTCAGCACTGCGGGCCTTTGAGGGCACAGGAGGAAATGTTTCTCTCAAACACGTGCCTACACACCACGTGGAAGTTGCGGGAGAGGGATAAATGAGTTGTTTATTTTATAAAATTCATTTAAAGTTAGGGTCACGTGAGTCAAAAGGAAGCTTGTCTATTATTTTAATATTGTGTCTAATGGTGGGCCCTTTCTATTAAAGCTAAGTTTTAATTAAAAAAAAATAAGAAACTCGTTTGTTTTAAAGTGCTCACGAGAGTCTATAAAATGTGAATCTTTTATTAAAGACAAGAAATTGGTGGGTCCCTCAAAGACATAAAGTGAAGCTTATTAGTAATTTGACTCTATGACTCACGGTGAAAAGCAAATGCAACCCTAAAGTTTTCATACGCAACTCTAGCTTTATTTTTCATGGCAGCCGTAAGAAGAGATGAGCGGGAATAGAAACTCACGCAGGCCAAAGAATGGAGGAAGATGCATTTTTCAGCTATGGAAGCTACAGCCAGTTCAATTGCTAGGGCAGTTATTCAAGCCAGATTTTGGGGTAGATTTTGTGGGTTTTCGATTGCAGATTTTCTGGGCAGTTAGAGATATTTTCTTTGGGTTTTTTGCTATAAATACACAGGTCCGGGTCAGAGGAAGATAGTTCTACACAGAGATTTTAGCAGCATATAGAGATATATTTTTGCCTCAGCAGTTGCTCTCAATGAGGGTTGTAATATTTATTTTGTGCAAGTTATTTTTGCCTCTATAAATTTGTTCTTCATTCAAATAAAGAGAGATGGTGTTTTGTGCAGATCCAAATGTATCTTTGTTTCTTGCTTCTTGCTTTATTTTTCTTTGCCTCTGATAAATCTGTTTTAAACTAGGTTATTAATCATGCACTCTGCTCTTTAATTTTTTCAGTGAATCATTAAGGGTTTTTTCATTGTGTTATTGGGTAAATGGTAAATCCAGCGCATCGCCTTAACAGTTTAGTTTCATATTATATCTGTAATCTTGTTTCTCTTTCCCTTTCCAAAAATCCCCATTAAAAGGAAGAGCCAGCTTCCATAAAATCTAGAGGTTATTCTGAGAAGCAATCCCACATTTTCAGAGTTTCCCATGTTGGTGCTGAAACCCGTGCAATTTTACACATCAAGTTGTATGATATTGCCTTATGTGTGTGTTTGTGTTTGTGTATTTGAATTGGTGTTTTATGTATGTGTGGATATGTGTGTTGTGTTAAGATTAGGATGCATGTAGTTCTACCTTAGGCATGTGCTCTTAGTAAGACATATAGCATCACATGAGAGCTTTTGCAATATGGGATGTGAGTAGCAATTCATGTGGATGTTGGATATGATCTTGGATGTATATTTTTAAGTCAAACCTTGTAGGGTTAAAATGATGTGGTTACTATTGATGGTCATATTTGGCTTGTTCATGTATTTACATTCATGTGTATTAGATGCTAAATATGTGTTGATGTGTGTTGGGAAATATATTTCTTGTATTTAAGATGTTCTAGATCTATGATTTCATGTGTATGCTTATGTTGTAATAAATGAATGAACTAAATAAGATAATAACCAATATTGTATTGTACCACACCTTTGGATTATGGACGGTGCTTCTTTGCCTTGAGTGATGGATGGGGAGGAAAGGGACATCCTCATGGTGGGTTCAAACCCTTCCCCAATCAGCAACAAAGAGCATGGGAGCTTGGAGGATTAGCTTGCAAAGTTGAGCTTGCAATTCTTGAGATATTATTCATGATGTACATGATATATGGCCACTTATATTAGTGGTGGTTGGTTGTGGTTTATTGTATTCATTATTATTGATGAGGGTTATAGTATTTGACCCCTTGTATATCTTGGTTATGTAATTAGGCTATCTTCATTGATGAGTACTAGATATGTACTTGGAAGACTTTCATATTATTTAAGATGTTCTTATTATTGTATTTTCTTAATATATTTAATGAATGAGGTTTATATGTATTGAATTGATCTTATTGGATATCACTTTGATGTTTTGTAGATTGTTACATAATATTGTATCACATAAATTAATGTTAGCTATTGGAAGTTTATCTTGTAACCTTTTGTTAGTACCAGGTTGTTGGTTAATACTTAATAATTTTGAGATTGCATTTTGGAGGTTGTTACAATAACTTGTATGCAATGTAATCAATTTTATTTATTTTTTAAATCTATTTTTTAATATGCTAAAACATTTATTTTTCATTTAATCAAATTCTTATTTAACTAATGTATTTGTGCAAATGTTCTTCTTCCTACAATTTACCTTTTGGTTGCACGTGTCATATCTTGTCTTTAATATCTTGTCTTTAAAAGGTGTTGAGCTGCTAAACCTAGTTGAACTATACATTGATTCATTTATTGTATTTTACTATGAGGTTGGAAATCTTTGTTTATTTAATTATTTTTCTTTATTAAATAGAGATAACACTCCATTAATACTCCTGTATACAAATTAATTTTTGAAAACTAATATTATGTGTGATACATTAATATATTAATGAAAGTATTTCTAAATGGACTTGAAACAAATGATGTAAATTGAAAAAATAGGCAAGGATATAAAGTCAAGAAGAGTTTTTGATATTTAATATTGTTTGTATTTTATGTTCAATGTATTATTGTTTTATTTTATGTATTTCAATCCTAAAAACACTTCATTTATTTGGGGAAATAGTATGTTGACATTTTTAAAATTATTTTATTCAAAATTATTCATGTTAATTTGAATTATAGACAATAATATATTTTTAAATTATTTATTTTTATTATTTCCATAAATTAAACATTTTTTTTGACAATTTGTATTTTTCTTAAAATGCCAATTGGAAAGTAACTAGTATAGATATCACTCTTGAGTTATTTTATTTACTTATTCATTTTATTTTACTTTACAACTATTCAAAAAAAAAAAATTGTTTTATTTGCATTGTTTAGTAAAGAGCTATTTTTATTTACTTAATAGTTCTTTTATTTACTTAATAGTTCTTTTATTTACTTAAGACTTATTTTATTTTATTTTACTTTAGAACTGTTTAAGAATTACTTTATTGTACTTACATTTTTAGTGAAGAGTTATTTTATAGTTTGTGTATTTTTTAAGACTTATTTTATTTTATTTTACTTTAGAACTATTTAAGAATTATTTTATTTTACTTACATTTATATTGAAGAGTTATTTTATAGTTTGTGTATTTTTTAAATATATGTCTATTATTTTTTATGTACATGGTCACAACATGATGTTCCATTGATGCCACTATACTATAGAATGCCTCTCAACATAATTAAATGATCAAACCATCATGAAATTTTCATATGAGCAAGGGTGACTATCAAATTCTAGACTTATCTTTGATCCATACACACCATAACATTCTATAATATAAAATTCATTATTTCTTAATTCTTAGCTTTCCAAATATTAAATCTTGTGACTTCAAGTGTCATCATCTCACACCTACTACACCATGCATCATGATGTCACACTACTTGTTATCCCAATTTGATATGCCAGATGTCTTGATCCTCACACTATTTGTTGCTCCAGACACAGCAACTTTCTGAATATTAAATCATTGCGACTTGAAGTGTCATCATCTCACACCTACTACACCATGCATCATGATGTCACACTACTTGTTATCCCAATTTGATGTGTCAATGTCCTGATCCTCGCACTATTTGTTTTTTATTAAGATAAGCAGCTAACAAGCGGCTAAACCCTTCACAAAGCAAGTCCCCAGGGCAGAAGAAAATAGGACAGACACAACAAACCAACAACAACCTAGCTGCAAGAAATAAACAGCCCAAAGGGCAACCCAAACAGTGCACATGACGTACACAAACAACATGAAAACAAAAGCAGGTTGCAAAACAGCAAACAACCTGGAGACCACACCAAACAGAGGATCTAAATAACAGCAGATCCCGAACAAGTAAACCTAACTCCCTTAGCCCTAGGGCACAAATCCGCAACAGATTTGGGGAGTCCCTTCTTTCTACGTTGGACCACAGTCCATGAAACCTCCGAGTCAAAGTCCTCAGAGCGTGGCGAGAAGGGGGGGGGGGGGGGGCCTTCTTAGATGCAACAATCAAAGAAGGCGCTCACAAAGAGACCGACCCAGAAGCAGACACAATGGAATGAGTGGCCAGAATAGTCAGAAGTAGCCTGGCCACAAACATGAGTTGAAAGAGTCGATGCAGGGGCCTCAACATGATCAAACAAATCCATATCCACCGCCACACCTTTGGGTACCGCAGGGGGAGCAAGAAGGCATCTTGGGAAGAATCGTCTCCATGGGAGGAGCCATCATCCGGAGAATCACTAACAGTCAGGGGATCCATGAGTGCATTCTTCCACCTAGTTGCTGCAAGACAACAAGTGAGGACAACCTGAGACCAAGTGACCAATAGAAAAACATCTTCTGCACCTAAAAGGAAGGCCCTCATAGTCAAGTTGTTGTGTCCAAAGCCTTTTCCCAACCATCAATACAACATCTCCATGGAGGGGCTTGGAGATGTCAATATCAACCAAGATTTGAGCAACTATAGTATGCTCCATATCTGAGGTAGATGAATCTACCTTCAAGAAACGACCAATAGCGTTGCCAATGGTCTCATAGCAAGAATCCTTCCAAAATTGAAGGAGATTCGGATGTCGAACCCATATTGCTCTGATGTTAAGTGGCTCAGTAAGAGAGTTGAAGGACCAAGCCCAAGGTTTGATGGAGAGCGAATGCTCACCCCACATCCAAATCCTACCATCTAGCACTAAGCCTCGCTCCTTTGTGTAGGCAAATGATGCTATGAAGAAACCTCTAGCACAAGGATAAAGTTCAATCTTACCCTCCACCAAGCGTTTCCACGAATCCCTGACCCAAGAATGAAGATCAAAAAGAGAAGGTCAAAGCCCATTAAACCGGCAGATCACTCCATGGTTCAAGTAGAACTCCTCATTCTCTGAAACCTCAAGGCAGAGCAGGCAGCTGCCAATGGCCTAACTCTTCCTGTGATGAACGGGCCTGAGTTCCTGAGCCGTTAACAGCCTCAATGAAGGATTTCTGGGGGCGGCCAAAAGTCCCAGAGCAAAGCCTCGCCTCACCAGTTGCAAGCTTTGGAGAAAGACTAGAGGCCGGAGTCAACCTATCCACAGCACGCTCAGCTTGGTCAAGAATACCATCGGCACCAAATCTACCTCCTTACCATCGGCACCCACTCCCAAGGTGTTCTAACACCCAAGCACACCCACAGACCCAGCAGTTTTTACGCTATGCAAGCGCTCATGCCCCGACGAGCCCTCGGGTTCTGCAACCTTTGCGCGGTCAGTCCGCCCTCCGGCGCTCTGCATTTTCAAAATGTTTATGACTTCCTACAACTGAATGTAATGATATCCTCACACTATTTGTTGCTCCGAACACAACAATGATTACACTATAATAAGGACGAATCGGGGTTGGAAAGTGATTGGTGTCAAAAAGAGGAAAAATGAAGACTTCGAGCTTGGAAAGCGGCCATCCAATCCACATGTATGGCCATCGAATCACTTTGAAAAAAAATTAGAATATCTTTAAACTACACATGGTTTTCGTAAATAAGTAAACACGTGTCAACTAACTCTATCATATGGACAGAAATACTACTCAATACAATGGTTTACATTTATTTAAAAGTCTATTTTAACTGACCATATATAATATGAACACTACATGATGGACATAGTACTTTTGAAGAATAGCCAATTCCGTAGCCCGTTAAAATTATGAATTCAGTACTTCATAACATTGATATACAAAACTCGTCGAGTCTGTCGTTTTATTTAACTATGTTACATGTCGATTTCAAACAATTCCAAACCTGGCGACATAAATCCTCTCAAGATTCGGGATGATACCGAGGCAAATATATTCTTCCAAAGTTTGTTTCATCCCCGATTTGAGATCAGATCCAATCTCCCAATATAAATTGTTTCTGAGAATCCTATGGGGTCCCAAAAAAGTTGAACCCCGTGACATCCACAATACACGTGTCTACGTTTTGCAAACATAACCAAGACTTGGAAAAGCCAAGTTGGATGAAGTATTCAATTAACATTTTCCTTTAATTAGACTCTATTTCATACCATCTTAACCAAATTTCAGAACAACTACAATTTGATTTGGATTTGAGGACCACAAGGGTTAAAAAAAGGAATATAGAGTCCGTTCAACGAAGTCAATGATCCAATATTTTATGAATTACGATGTATATATCAGATACCCCCACAATCAAAAAAACATCAGGGACATTTTAATACCTAACACAAACTCCAAAAGAAATACACTCAAATTAAAGCATACATCAGGTACACCGGGGGATTTGAAGCAATTGGGAGGAAAATGTTTATGGAAACCCTTTGATAAAGTTACTAGATCCAATTTTACAAATAAACCATAAAACATCTGAAACCTGAGTTTTCATAGATTCGAACCAAAAAGGTAAACCCCAGGTAATAATCCAAATATAAACCTGAAAAATATATAACAATAAATCAAATTCAAAAAGGTGTAACTCAATCTGGGATATCAAGAATGAAGTGAGTTGGCAAATTTTACTTGGAAAAAACAGGGAACCACGGTGAATTCACAATAGACATTAAAATTTTGAGGGGCTCCAAACTGTGATAACGAGGCACAACAAATACCATTTCAATTGATCTTCCTAACCCTCCATTAATAAGTGAAGTCACCATATCTGGTAACTCATATACTCTTAGAAACATTTCGGTCAAAACATCTTAGATATCTTCTTTTACAATAAAACAAATATAATTTCTTCCCCATTTCGTACCATAAGAGAGTGTTAATGTGACTTTCAATTTGAAAAACTAATCCTCGTCTGTCCACATGATATAAACATTCCATTCATTTATTTCTTTGCATTTTCAACCTTACTATATTTTATAATGCCCACCTAGTGCAATGAATGGTAGGTTTTAAATTCAAAATTATTAAAGCAATATGCCTATTTTACTAAAAAATACTTTTACTTTACTTGAAAATTTATTAAAATTTAAACATGTAAAATATAAAAGAAAGTCTAAAAAATACCAGTGAATCAGGCCCTGCACATGCCGTGGCTAATCCATCCAGCTCTTCGGTTAATCATTGGATAGAAGAGCAATGCATTTGGCACATGGTATTGATTAAAATTTGCATGCATCAAATCCTCTGGATACATTTCCATGCCTTGTACCTTATATTCAGGGGTTATGCTTATTAAAAACTAAAGAGGCCACGTATGTTTGTCAACAAATTAACAGGTCTCTCTCTGCATTTAAGACTGCATTAACTAGAAAAAGAGCAATGTATACACTACTACTACAAGACCATGGCCTCCTATTGTATACAACTGCTTTGTTCAGACAAAAAGTTAATTCTAAAACATCTCAACATCAGTAAACCACACAGGACCTTTCCGCCTGTCGGCTATTACTACTGTGTACATTGGAAGATGGCTGCAAAACTTCAACTAGGGCATCAAATCCCCTAAACTCACATCCTTCAATGACCAGAGAATTAGACCAACAAGTCTGATCTGAAGCATAATTTATAAAAAGATCAAGTTCAGTAAGATATCCTTTAAAAACCAAAAAATCCTAATTCACTGGCCCTTTCCTTCTCGAATGTCTCAAAATACTGGTAAATAATGGTTACAGCAAGAAGAATTCCTGTCCCAGAACCAATAGCACCCATAAAATCAGCCATGACAGTAAGAGCACCGATGCACATGCCACCAAAAGCTGCAGCTGTTGGTATGTAACGATTCAGCTCCTTCTGGAGATTAGACTCTCTGTGGCCTGGCATAACCATTTGTTGCTCCTGCAGGTTGAATGTTGACAAATGATGTGATACCGAAGAACAAACAGTAAACAAATACCAAAAAAGTTGAGAAGCCCGTCATACCTTAAGCTGTTTTGCCACATCTCTGGCAGAGGAACCTGATACTTCAATCCATGTCTTTGAAAAGAGTGCACAAGCTGTCAGCATAAAAGTCAAATAGAAAAGAGCATGGAAAGGATTTGCTGCCATCTCTGCCAAGCTGCAAAACAATCAGTAATTTTAACAACAATTGGGGGTGAAACTCATATCTAACAAAATGCAAATGCACCATTAATAATGTCAAACTGGAGTTAAAAAACATCATTCGAACCAAACACAGTATCAGTATTTACCTGGAAGGTGGAGTGATGTAATAGACAAGGCCACCCACGGGAACAGACTGACCACTTGAAGAATACTCAGATTCTTTCCACTTTCCTAGCAAATTAATTAGGAAGTTTCCACTGTACCTTCTGTAGAGCAACTGAAAAATAATACAAATATTGAAAGAGTTTACACAATTATCATAAGCAAGAGAAACAATATAATCGAAGCTAACAATTCTGGACAACAAAGGAAAAAAACATACCTGAGAAATGAAATACAAATTTGAAACAAGAGCTGACTGCAGAATGATTGGCATGTTAGATGTATAAAATAACTTAATAGGATATGATCCTTGCTGCCCACGTGCATTCTTTGATCTCACAGGTAAAACAACCCTAAAGCCTTGAAAGTATATCACAATGAGGAAAACCAAAACTGTTGCAAGCAGATTGGTCACATTTGGAAGGTTCTGCCTGTAAAAAGCCTCTCTGAGTGCCCGGACCTTGTCTGTTCGGGTTATCAACAAATGGAACAATGCGATGACAGCTCCCTCAAACTCAGCACCTCGTCCACTATTAATTGTCGTGGGACTGAACGCCTTCCATATGATACTCTCACTGCAATTACACACATCAGTAATGAGTATTTGGAAAAGCAACAATGAAGGCAGAACTTTAGTCAAATTCTTCCTCTAGAACACCCTAAAAAAATCACACAATTGAGGCACCCAAAACCTACAATATATAAAAGCACCCACCATATGTTAGTTGCAATAAATAAGGAAATGCCAGAGCCCAAGCCATAGCCTTTCTGGAGCAACTCGTCCAAACATATCACAATTATACCAGCGAAAAAGAGTTGGACAATAATAAGGATGGCATTCCCAGCTCCAAGGTCCCTGATGTCACCATACATTCCTGAAAGCACATATGCAACTGCTTCACCAATTGTGATAAGGACACCAAGTAACTTCTGGGCCCCATTCCTGCCAACCACAAGAAGCTCACATTATTACAAGATCACATTGCTAGTCAAAGCGCTATCATAACTAGCACCAACTGAATTTTCAAACAATCTGCTACAATTCTGGGGTGAATGTTCCCTTTGTAGGAAAGAGATTAAAAAACTAATAAAGAATTTCTATTTATTCATTGCGTACTCTTGCACTGATAAATAGTCAAACACTTACAATAGTGCACGGTCTTCTCGAACACTATTGTCCACCTCAATTATCTTAGATCCTGCCAAAAGCTGCATCACTAGGCCTGAAGTAACAATAGGGGTAATACCAAGCTCCATAACAGTTCCACGATTGGAGGCCAGAATTACACGCATCCAATAGAATGGATCTGCACCTGTAGCTGAATGTATACCATACAGAGGCAACTGACTGCATACCAGAAATATGAAAAGGGAGATTACAGTGTAAAGAACCTTCTCCCTAAAGGGAATTTTTCTTTCTGCTGTCTGAACCTCAGGCAAAATTGAGAGAAATGGCCTCACAAGGTGTAGCACCCTAAATCCACTGCTCGGCATTTTTTCTTGTAGGGAAAACCCAAAATATTAAACTGTAGATATAGAACACAATGTAAGCATATGTAATACCAGATTTCACATCAAGAAGAAATGAAATAGATAACTAATCTAATACACAAAACATGGGATTAGAGAAAAGAAATGGAGAACATAATTTTTTTAAATAATTAAATAATGATTTCGGTTATGTACCAAAAATAAAAATCTGCAACGTCAAACTAAAACAACTGAACTGAAATATTAAAAATATACATTTATTTCCTTTAGGTTCATATCTGACATATGGACAGCAAATAAAACACACCACAAATCTCAAAGAAACTAAGTTTATTGCATTACACAAGTCAATGCCATACCATAAACAGTTAAGAAATTTTCCAGAGAAGGTGACTCCTTGGTAGTAGTGTATTAGAGTATTTATATAGATTCATATCCCTCTGTGATTAGTGAAGATAAGAGTAGGATAAAATGAAAATTCTTATTGCACCTGAAAAAGAAAAGAAAGGTAGTTCCTCTTAAGAGATAATTTCTAAGGCAAAGGAACAGAACTCATACAGACAACATAAAAACATCCTTGGAGACAAATTCTGATTAAACTTACAATCAATAGATTATGACTAAATTTACAATCAAAAGAGAAAATAAATGGTGAAAAAGGTCATTATTGCAAACCGTGGTCATCAACCATGGCCATCTAAATCTAAATTTGTGGATATCAACTGTGGCCATCTAAATCTACCAGCCATGGGCATTTAAATCCACAATAAGAAATTAACATATCTGAACATACAACCCTGAATCTATTCATTGAGAGCTGTAATACAATAAGGCAAGGCCATGAAGAAGAATCCTAAAAGTATCTCTTCCAATTATACCAAAATGTATGCATACACAACATAGTTGCCAGGAAACTGTGGACCGCGTACCCATCCCTGTACCCACAATTTCTGTTGACAACATTTATATATAATATACCGTCTCCTTATTCATTTACTCACGTACCCTAACTTGATTGGCATTCTCATCCCTGTACCAGTACTTATACCCATGTCTCCTGGTAACTATGATACACAACCTTAAACTAAATCCAACTATATCCAAAATTTGATAGAATGTATATTTCAAATGAAAAAGAAATAATGAATGTTGTATTATGGAAACAATCCATTCATTTTCTCACATATATGAGAGAAATAAGCGCTTCTAATGACTGCCCTGCACTGTTTTCTCCTCATGAACAAGGACCCAATAAGCGCTTCTAATGACTGCCCTGCACTGTTTTCTCCTCATGAACAAGGACCCATTGCATCCAATACATCCATTAATTTTGAGAAGCTGCATAGTACTACTACAATAGCATGCACATTCCATAGCAAAAACAACATGGAGATGTTTCTATTGTTTCAGAGATCATATTTTAAGTTTTTTCTAGGTAATACAGGGACCAAAATTTATGTCGAAGAAGACCAAGGTCTGTATGTGGAGTCAATACCACTTGTTATAGTAGCATGCTCAACAAAAAGTGTGATTTAAGAACTACCACAACTAGCATAATGAAGTGAAGTCCACTTGTTATAGCAACATGCTAGACAAAAAAGGTGATTTTAAAATAACTATTACACGTAGCATAAAGATGTCATACCAATTCATACAAATCAATTGTCAAAGTTTTTTTTTCCACCTCTTTGTGATTTAGCAAATGAGATTTTTCAAAATATGAAGTTTATGAAGCTCAAGGAAGGTAGCTGGCAAGATGCCAGGATACAGTGAAGATATAAAAGTTAAAACTAATCTTGTACACTCCAGAGGACTCGTTTTCATAAACTGCAAGACTTGCATATGTTCATGAATGCAAGGGCATATCATACTATCTTGACCTTATTAGTTATTTGAATGAAGCCTTAATTTCCTCCAATGTTTTTCCCCCAGTCTGAGGTACACACAATGCAACAAAGACCAGCATGAAATGAAAGCATGAGGCATAAATGTTCCTGCAACAGAATGCCCGTTGTTTTCAGATTTCATCATCCAGGGCACAGGCACAAGAAAATGGTATACTGTTTATTTCATCATTATCTTATAGAGAAAACAATACCTACAGAGCTCCACTCTAAAAGCATATTGATTGTCATGGTCACACCACAAGATGCCAACCAATTTGCCAAAGTTGCTACATTGCTAGCAAGACCTTTGACATTGACATGAAGAATTTTATGTGGGAAGAAATAAGTCAACCAAAACAGTTTTCAATTCTTAAATCACCTCCACCAAGAATACAATGGAGAAGAAATTTAGCAAATTATCAGAATATTGTACTTCTCCAATTCAATTGCTTTGTAGATTTGATTTTGTTTTAAGGCTAAAAACCTTTGGATATATGCTTAGCAAAGAAGGAAAAATATCTCAGGCATAATAGTCCATGGAATGGATATAATACCGATGGAAAACAAGATGTTGTAACCTACAATGAAATTCTCATTCTGTGAGAAGGGATCCTCGAAGCAGTAATCTTTCTAGAGATATTACTCCTCCAATGGAAATTCTAGTCATTCTGAAGCCAAAGGACGAAGAGCAAGTCCCTTCCTCTCAAATATGATACAAGTCCATACAGCCAAGGTGAAACTGAAAACCATTCATACCCTGGAGGATAGCATTAAATACCTGTGTCAAAATTTTGGAGATCATGATGCCCAAATCCCTATGTTGGGGAGTGAATTAGCAAATTGAACTATCAGCCACATAGGCTCCAGACCATTGAAAAGCTTCTAAATTTCTAATCTTATTAGAAGGTTGGTTGCTGAAGCAATGCAGGAAAACTTGGAGGTTCAACATGCAGCCAAGTGGAAACAACTCAGGTTGGAAGTTACAAAACCATCCAGAACTATGCTAGAAATTGGCGAGCCATGGTGGTGTACAAACCCAGAGTTAAGCACACTACCTCAGTTGTTTGGTCTCATGCTGAACCAATGTAGAAAGCTCATCCGCAGGATCCAAAACAGAAGGATCCGGTTGAAAGGCCCTCTTGAGGGCTCTCCTATTCCCTCTGAAATTTTTAGGCATGGCTCTAATGCAAACCATTGAAAGAATCCCATTTTTGTAATATTAAAAATTCAAATTCCAAGGTGATACGGAAAAAGATGACTGTACATTATTTTAGAAAAATTTAATCTGTACTTGTACATATTAGAGTCAGGATTGATTCTGTTTAGTAGTTGTAAGGTTCACGTTGGTAGGAGTCTCAACAAAATTTTCTATGCGCTCATAGTGATCAGGCCTAAATTTGACAGTCAACCCTGCCTGTCAAGTAATTTTTTTGTGACAGTCATCTATTTGAAGTTGCCTTTCAAATATTAAAGCCTACCTATTTTAGGAAAAATATATAAAGACTAAAAATATATATATAAGAATACTTACATAGAAATTTTGACAGTTTACTTGAAATCTCGCCTTTCAGGTGATAGTCTTTCTAAAATTTCAACTGTATTTTACGACTAAAATGACTAAATATGGCCATACGGCCATCACATTTAGGCCCTGGTAGTGATCAATGCATAATCAAGCCAAGGAAAGCAAAACAACAGTCCACGCTTTTGTTTATTAGCACTGTCCAAAATCTCCAAATTTTTAATAAAGGAAAACATAGGAAAAAAATTAATAATGTAATTTTTAAAACTCATAACCTAATATTTGTCATGTTGTCAGAACACCTTAAACATTGCACTTCTCAAGGACTCACTTTTTTGCTGTATTGTTGTTGATAAAATTTTGAGCTTACCACTTCAGCAAGTACATTTTAAGACTTTCCCCATTTCCAATAACTTTATCCAAAAGCTATAGAATATAGCTACAGCTCCAGCAGCCAAAAGCTTTATACAATTTTAACTTTTGAAATTCACATAAAACCCAGCTAGCCCTAAAACCTATGCTCTGAATATCTCAAGCTATTACAGCACTAGAAATGCAAAATTACAAATCCGAGGCCCATAAATCTTGCCATAAATGACAGGAAACAAAAATCCATAGAAAAAATAAGTTTGCCCTAAAATTTGACATAAATATACTGCAAGCATCAATTCCCATTTCAATTGTTAAATTTAAACTAATTTTCTGGGGTCTCAAAACATGGCATCTATAGAAGGCTACTTAGTAGTTCACACTAAAAATGAAAAAACTCAATTCTAGGATAAAATCCATAAAATCGCAAACCCTTCTTTAAAATGCTGAAAACCTAAAACATGAATCCAATATTGAACGTAACAATAGTATTTGCTTTAGTTTTTTTAGGTACGAAAAGCAAATAACCCACTGAACAACATATTGAAGCGTTAAAACCCTGAAGAACACATAGACAACATAGTCCCCTAAATTGTAACTCTGGAAAAAAAACAATTGTGAAATATCTTATGGCCCGGGCTCAGGAGCGACAATGACCATTCCCTCGAGGATGTAATTCAGAATGAGGTGGCAACCATCCAAAGGGTGAGGAAATTTTTCGAGCAGGCAGCAAGCGTTACTATCCTCGCATTCGAAAAAGCATTCAGCGATGAGGCTGCTGTTTACCAGGGATTTCCAACCTTAGCCCTCCTAATTCAAAATAGTATACAGCATACGACAATAATCCACTTCTTATTATTTTGAGGGATACGCACACCCTGTTCCAAAGATCCCACTTTGGCATCTGAGTTTGGCTCTACACCTATCACCTGATTGCATTTCCGCGTCTGATTTATGCAGTTTTCAAAGATTAGGGAAAGCAGTGTCAATACCATGCCTGGCAATAATTTTTGACGGATCTCCCATGCCCTATTCAAAAGCAACCATTTTGGCATTCTCAGGAAGGATGATTGCAAAAGGTTGCTGCATTTGGCATAACAGAACATGCTACAATCTCCGAGGCTTATCAACAAGCCTAGCAAAGAAGCGATCCACATCTGAGCGAGAGATTTTGTCAAACAACTAGTTCAGCTTCAAATCGAGTCTCGCATCAACTAGTTGTCCCTTCTGAGCAAAATTATAGATCTGCTTCACAGCCATTGGGGCCATTTTCTTAAAACTAATTCAAACAAAACTGTAATAAAATGCAAGAAAAGATACTTCTGGGGCGTTTTCTTAGAACTACCGCAAACAGAACGGTAATAAATTCAAGGAAGAAAGGCCCTAAATGCTTCATTATTTCAATATTTTTGAGATGGGTAGTCGAGATTTGTACAGATTTTGACTCATAACCAGATCCAAGCAACATTACTTGTCATTTGTTGAAAGAAATTCAAACAACAACCCAAAAAACACAAAAAAAACTGTACCACTCAGGAAGGCGTTCGTGAAGATCGATGGTGTACTCCCTGGTCACGACCTCTTCTTTGGAGCTCTTTCCCTTCTCAACCTATTGAAAATGTTTTATAGGTCTCGCTCAAGATGTTTAATTATCCATGGGAAAGACTGGTTAAACAAGTTTTTTTTAGTTTGAACTAAATTGATCTCCGCAGAGAAATAGTCAAAGCGTGTTCTTGGAGCCGCCGTATAGAAAAAGTCTATTGAATAGATGTAGGTAATGGTGAAATTAGCATTATATATTTATCTGGATGCAATGGTTTAATACAATTACAATATTTATTATATATTTATTTGTATTTATTTTTATGTATTTAATCATATTTATTTTTATGTATTTAATTTTGTTTCATCTGTATTGTATGCATTTTAATATATTTGTTATTTATTATATTTATATTGCACCTATTTCTATACATTCATTTCATACTTTGAGATCTTTATTTCGTTATCCTAAGTCAATTTTGAGTGGTGCATTTTAATATATTTAAATTGACCTTAAATTCAAATTTTTAAATTCAAATTCCAACTTGCACTCCCTTTTCACTAGTTATTGTGAGTTGACTTGGTACATGTTTATGCAACTTATTATTCTCTTATTATTTAACAACATTCATTTGTGCAATGGATTCATATGGAATGATGCAGTCGAACAAGGAGAACATATAAAGGACAAAGAGCATTCATTCTAGGAACATCTAAATTTAGAGCTTAAATGAATCTTAGCCTACATGAGAATCACATAGGCCATCCATGTGTATGCCTATGTTGTCTTCCATCATTTGCTCAAAGTCGTAAAGTTGGTTCGAAAGGTAGTTGACCTAGGACAACTTGATCCTAGTAATCTGACAACTTCCCCAAAGGTATTTTTAAATACTACCATCCTTACTCATCAACAGATATCAAATATTATAATGAAATAGTTTTTAGAAGTCCACTACATACCAGATCAAATATGCACATTAGAGGTCAAATTCACATTGTAGGGTTGAACTCAAGCCACTTAGGATTGATCCATAGAAGATTCTGAGTATTTTGATTCTAAGACAGTAAGCACATCAAGAACATCAATTTCTAGAGTATGGCGACTTAATATGTTAATCTTCACCATTCATGTTTCCTCATCAAATTGAAAGCCAAGTACCCTATCCATTACATTTATTTTCTAAAAATAACATTTTTATTTATCAACCCAACTCCTAATTAATCTAGGTTGATTATGCTTAATTGTTGTATTTGATTTAATTAGCCTAGACTTATGTAAAAGGGATTTTATTCCCTTGTATTTAGATTAACATGTACACTCTTACACCACCCTATGATTTTGCCTTAAGATTTATTCTTCTTTTAGGATTTGAGATATGTGTTCTTGATTGTTGTATCGTAATTTTTAAATCTTGCTAGGGTTTATATTTTTTACTCTGTTGTACTTCAAGTTATATCTTTATTTAGGGTATGTGGCTCATTAACATATCATATCTTTTAGCCACCTTGCCCACCCTTGTTGTGACCTCTAGATTTTGCATTTCACATTTGTTTTAGATTTGATCATTAACTAGTTTATTTTTTATTATTAGCCCTTAGGTCATCCTTGTTCATTTTTCTCCTTTAGGGTTTTGAATTTTTTTTGTATGCCAAAATCTCTTTCCTCTCATCCACCTTTCTGAAGGAGTGCTCACTTGAATCAAGGAAATCATGTTGTAGCACCTCCCAACTAAAACTTGCAAATATATACAAATCCATTCCATAGCCATGTAAATAATATAGAAACACATAATGATAGTGTTATGGGACATGATATTGTATAAGATAATCATGTTGATTCTAATGATACATCACATACATGGATGCTTTTGTGGAAACAATACATTCCCAAGCTAGATCTTCTTACTCTTTTGCTACTCTATTGATCACATTTTCTGGTGAGGAGATCCCACATAATAATCATTATGGTCAGTTGTATGTGTTAGGTGGGATACATGATAACGTCATTAGTGATATTCTTGTTGATTCTACAAATCAATATAGCATATGCACTAAGGAATTTCTTGTTTGAAAACATTTGAATCCCAATTATAATGCTCATTCTAGAGTTTATCTTCAAAAATGACAACTAGAATTTGATTCATACATGGGGTTATACCATGTTACCACTTAGAATTGGACCAAAAGGAGTGCAAATATTATGCCATGTCATTCCTTCTCCTAGTAGATTCTCCATACTACTTGCTAGACCTTAGCTAGAACACTTGGAAGTAGTACCTTTGGTTGTAAATAAATGTATAAAATATGTTAATAAAGGGAGAGTGGTCACAATTTTACATAATTCATGCAAGCCCATTATGGAGTTGAGTCACTTTACACTAGATACTTATATGCCAACTCCAAAGGGACCTCCACATGAAGTTGAAATAGATATTCACTGGGTATATCAGAAATGATTATGTAGACAAAAAGAATAAAAATGAGAAAAAGGATCAAGAAAAGCAAGCATCATCATTCATCCTGCCAAAGACAAATCAACAATACAAAAACAAATGTTTCAAGCTAATAACAATGCTACATGGGTTCCTAAGACATATTGTGATAAAAAAATATAAAATCTTCCTACACAAACACATCCAAAAATTCGACAAAAATGGAAAAGAAAAGAAACACCAAGTGTACCACCTCTTAACAATATATTTACAAATTTAGGACATAATCTTATCAAGATGAGACACATGTCATTGAAAAAGCAAGACAAGGAAGATCTGTAACCAAAGAAGAAGAATATGATGATACATTTTGGGAAGAGGGTTATCTTTTGGAGAAGGAACCTCCTAGACCTATTCTATGATTCATGAGCACTCCTTTAGACTACATTCCTTGTATGTCTATATTTTAGTTTTCACTTTCTATTTTACTTTTTTCTCCTTACACTTGGCCTTTTTTACTATACCTTGTTTGTTGGGTTCATATTTCACCTTCTATATTTAGTTTTCACTTTCTATTTTACTTATTTTTCCTTACACTTGGCCTTTTTTACTATACCTTGTTTGTTGTGTTCCTATTTCACCTTCTATATTTAGCTCATACTTTGTCTTCCCCCACTTGGGGGCATCCTTTGTATGTCATTTCCATTTTTAACACTTATGCTTTCTTTATATATATATATATATATATATATATATATCATGTAAGTCAATCTATTATTTTCTACTACCCTGGTTTCTTTATATGCTTCAATGTGTCCTTTGTCTTTGCTTCATCATTTCCCACTTTGGTGTTCTATTGTTCCTCATTTGCATACACTTTCATGATCCATGTTCCTTAAACTATACACTTGTCATGCCTTCTATATGCCTTGATCACTATGCTCCTTGATTTTATCTATTTCATATGCTATGGGGTACTCCCACAATAGTGTGTCCCAGTTGTGGGAAGGGGCAAAAAATGAGCCCTAGGAAGCAAAAAAGCAAAAACACCTCAGAATGAAGGTCCACCTTCGAATGATCTTTTTAATGTTTTCATGTTAGAAAATAGAAGGGACCTTTGAATGAAGGTCCCTTTTAATTTTTTTTAATGTTTTTATATTATAAAATGGAAGGGGCCTTCAAATGAAGGTACCCTCGAGCGAAGGTCCCTTCCATGACATTTTTTCTGAGTTTTTTTCTTCAGAAATTTCTCTTTCAAAGCCTAGGTTGGACCATCAAACTCAGTCACTAAGACATGAAATTTTGCAAGATTGTAGCCCTCTAAATAAGCATTCCAAACATTATAATTTTGAACTTATTTAATTTAATTATTATATTTATTTTCTATTTTCTAGTGAACATAGGTTGTTCACCAAACATCAAGGTCTCAGTCCCACACACATGGAGAAATAGAGAAATAGAGAAAAAATTGAAAAATATATGTGCACTACGTATTGATGTCCATTTTTTAACAAAATAATAATAATTTGGATATATACGGAAAAAGTTATGCTTGATGGAATAAAACTATGTCTTAATTATAATTAATCTCACATAAAAATTTAATAATAAATAAAATATGCAATAAAAATTATGAAAAAATATGTGTGTACTAGATATTGGTGTTATGAATATATGTTTAAAAATTTATAATTTTTTCTTTTTTGTAAAAAAAGTTATGCGTGATGGTATAAATGTCACTTTTTAAAAATACGATTAACTATAAAAAAACAAGCTATTAAAAGATATGTAAAAATTTGCACATTTTTTTTTAAATATATATTTAAAGTCTAGACACAAAATTTCAACAATCTAGTTCACATCATCTTCAAATTCTTATGATTTATTTTCTATAGGTGAAAGAAAGAGAAAAATTGGTTAAAAATGTTGATTTTAATGTCCCACTTTGGTCAAAAAGTGGGACACACTATTGTGGGATCACCCTATGTCTTATGATTATCATGCCTATATACTTCTCATTTTAAAGTGCTTATTGCTTCATACTTCGCAAT
This sequence comes from Cunninghamia lanceolata, assembly GCA_027924645.1. Taxonomy (NCBI): domain Eukaryota; kingdom Viridiplantae; phylum Streptophyta; class Pinopsida; order Cupressales; family Cupressaceae; genus Cunninghamia; species Cunninghamia lanceolata. The sequence goes on from BSBN01000923.1 coordinate 2,761,848, forward strand.
CTATCATGCCTATGTTGATATATGCTTATGAGCCTTACCATGCTTTTATCTTATGAGCCTTAAATCTCATTTTAATACTCTATCATGCATTTTCATGCCTACATCTTACTTATTTAAATTTACATGCCTATCCTTTGATTTGATTACATTATCATGGGGCTTATAAGATCTGTATTTAGTCATTCTAGGTCCATCCCTACATTATGATTTGTTTATACTAGGGGTAATTATTCCATGTTAATCATCACCAACCTACATGCTTACATGCTTATCTTATGATACATCTTTACATCCTCTATGTACTTACATGATTATTATTCTAATATGCATTATTTTCTTGTTACATGGTGCTATATATGGCATTTGCTACATGCTTTTACAGATATCATTTAGATTATCATGTTTTCATTTTTCTTTTTCCTCCAATTGGATGGGGGCATGTATATTGTCACTCCTATTGTTGATATTTCAAGTAGTGACTTGTGCTATGTAAAGACTCATCACCTAGATGGATCTTGATCATTTTACACACTTGTAATTGAGTGGAGCTCTATCACATTATTGTAACTAACTATATTACATTTATCCACAATCGAGTGGAGTTGCATGGCCATATTGAGCATGCCATATCACATTGTCATAATATCTAGTAGAGTATTTTTATATCACTTTCCATATAGGCATAATTCATAACCCTTCTCTCTCTCTCTCTCCTTATGTTTTTTAGAAAATTGAAATTACTAGTTATTTGTGTTTATTTCACTTTTGTGACAAAAACTAATCATTACATGTATTTTATCTATTTTGTAGGTCCTTGTGGAGCACTCATGCAAAGAAAAAGATACAAAAAGACTCCAAGAATGGTCAATTACTTTCCATGGATCAAATATATTTTTATGAGTGTTTGAAATTTTATTTTCCATGCATTCTTGAGAATGATCATATACTTTGAAATATGTTCTCATAGTAGATTCACATGCATCTCAAAGTGTCGATAAAATGTAATGGTGGAATTAGCGTCACCTTCTCTAGTTCTAACTTGATGATAGCCACTCTTCAAATCAATCTTGGTGAAATACCTTGCTCCACTCAAATTATCCATTATGTCATCCATCATTGGCAATGATAACCTATACTTTATAGTTATCTTATTTATAATTTCTTTGGAATTTATACATGTCCTCCACTCACCATCCTTCTTGGATGCTAGTATTGTAGGTACCATACATGGGCTTAAACTCTCTCTGGTCAACCCTTTCCTTGACAACTCATGCACTTGTCAGTTCAACTCTTCATTTTCTATTGGTGTCATCCTATGCGCTACCTCATTTGGAAAACTTGCCCCTAGAATTAGATCCATATGGTGACTGACACTCCTTATTAGTGATAATCCATCGAGCATGTTGTTGGATATGATATCCTTGTATTCTTTCAACAAATTTGTTCAACTTCTTCCTATGGTACCTTTTCTAGATTTGTGGTGGTGCCTATTGTTCTTATGATGCCACATACTTTAGGAATCAAGACAAAACACATATTTTCATGTCTCAAGCTATCTAATAACTTTCTTCTATCCATTGAACAAATTTTGGTGCTACTGTAGGTCTATCCTTCTCTTTGTTTTAGCAAAATCAACTAGTGTCTCTTACCATTCATTGTTAGATTGTAACTTCCATCATGTACAATGATTCTATCAAATTGTCATGGTCTCCCAAACAACAAATGACACACATCCATTGGCATTATATCACACAAAACTTCATCATGGTATGTACCTATCTTGAATTTGACCCAACATTGTTCCTTTACTAACACTGTGTTCTTTTTGAAACCAAGCAATCCTATATGGTTTAGGGTATTCTAGCCTTTCCAACTTTAGCTTATCAACCATCACTTTAGACACTAAATTGTTTGTACTACCATTACCTATAACAAAATTATAGCACTTACCTCCTTATTTACATGTATATTATTCTGAACAAACTTTTCCCCTATATTGGTTCTTTCTCATAATCATGTTTTAACAAATCTCTACTTATAGAAAGTGACACACCTCTCTCATGTTCATCCTCAGAGCTATGTGATCTCTTAGTCTCCTCATCAGTATGTACGATTCTCACTCTCCTTTTTGGCTTCCTGTTAGGGATTTCGTAACCTTGATGGCATTCAAATGCTTGGTGTCCTTCCCCACACCTAAAACATGTTCTCTTGAAAGACATCCCATTTCTTCCACCATATATCCCCATACCTCTCTTATATCCATTTGTTATGTAATTGCAATAAGAATTCCTATCATCTTTGTCCTTGCAGTATGAGTTAATACCTCCTCCTTTCTTGGTGTATGGGCTATTACTCTTAATATCCTTTGCATATGGCATTATGTCACCATGGTGAGATCTATCTTCCTAAAACCTTCCTTTTCTACTTCTTTGTTAGTTCTTCCTATCCCCAAATCTTCTACTTGATTTCTTTTCTATGGTTAAGGCCATCTGATACGCCTCCTTTATTTTTTGAATATTTAACATGCTCAACTCTTCTTGTATTAATTCTCACAACCATTCATGTATCTAGCCACTTTCTTTACTCATTCATCATGATGTCCTAAATGAATTATTAGTCTATAGCAATATTTAGTGTTATCCTTCACAGTTATATCCTTTTGCTTTAGATTGTGTAGCTCCATTAGTAAATATAGTTGATAATTTGCAGGAATGAACTAAGATTTGATTTTCTTCATCATCATGTCCCATTTCCCAATACTAGGTTTAACTTTCCTATTTCCTTCTAGATAGACTTCCTTCCACCAAATGACCACATGACCCTTCAACTTAGTCTTAGAAAATTTTACTCTATTCAGGTCATCAATATCTTCATACTCAAAATGCTCTTCCAAATCACTTATTCAATCTATCAATTCTTTAGGATTTAGACTACCAAAATAGTTTGGAATATCTATTCTAATTTTCTTACCAATACTTAGATACAACTTTCAACATCTTTTCTTTCTTGTCTCCCTCTTCACTTTCAGCTCAATAGGATTGAATTCTTGCTCTTCATCACTTTCATCATCTCTAGGGTTAGGGTTTCTTTTGTAGTCTTCTTCAAAAGCATCCATTTAGATCTTCATAGCCTTCAACATCTCAGGCATCTCTTCCATCCTTCTAGTGACATTAATAATACCATTTCCTCTTGATGGAGACATCTTGGATTTGGTGTAAATTGTCTCAAGTCAATGGTCTATCCATAATCACTCCTATAAACTGCCCCATAGTTGGTGCTCTTCTTACAAGATTCTTGTGGACTACCTCAATTTGATGATCAATTTACAACCAATTCAAGTCAAAGGAATCTTCTACCCAAATCTCTTTTGCTAGAACATTAACAATGTGTGTCCTCTTTTTAATTTACCAAAATCATATCATGATTCATGAATCCCACACTAGGTCAATCAATACTTGTGAATTTGCTTTCTCCCTCCTCTTTTTTTAACCAAAATCATTCTAAAATTCCATTCTAACCTTCTTCGATACCAATAGATGCAATCATGGCCAGAGGCTCCAATGAAAGATTATCCAACCATGCAACCAAATGAACAAACACAAAAAAACTCAATGCAACAACAAAACCACAATATATTTTTTATTTATTCATAGTCACGACAAAATTACAACCTACCATAGTGGGCTTTCAACATGATAGGTCTCATCCATTTGATTACAAATGGGCAAATTAGATAATTCAAAAGATATATCAATACAATGTCATGCCAAGATCTCTTCTACTTTCTTTGATGAATTCTAATAATCTTCAAAAATGTTTATATATCAACTAATAGCCTTAAAGATGATCTTAGTCAGCCGCAAGGTAGTGCAACACTCAATGCCTAATGAAATGTGTAGTCAACTAAATGTGTAATTGAATCTTCTGGAATGAATGCAATGGCAAATAATCATTGAGTATTGATGTGGTTCATGCCATAAGCTCTCATAGGTCCAATATGAAAGGAAGAAAGGTACGTGGAACACACTTCCTACGCTAATCTAATGAGGGAAGTAGAGTGCAAATTCAAATTAACCTTTCCAGTTACAACATTATTAACACAATAACAGAGATATTGCAACAATACACATACACATAGAAAGTAGACAGAAGAGAGAGAGAGACAAGATATATGTGGGGAAAACCCTTATAGGTGAAAAACCCCACACTCTAAAACACAACTCAAATGCATTATAGTAAACAATAACAGATTACAATACAGTTTCAAAGCCAATGCTCTTTCAGGAGTCTTTGAATGTCGAATATGGAGATATTCCAGCAGCATAACAGTACTTGTACAAAAAGTATATATCTCCCATCCAAGCACCTATTTTTATAGAGTTTACAAGTCAAATATGGAACCTTCTAGAGATGGGCATCCATCTTGGACTCATTCCCCAAAACCCACGCCTAAGGACACTTGTCCAACATCCCATCCCAATGTGGGCACCTTGTCCCAAGATAGGCTATGACAGATGCTCTTACTCACCTTATAGCTGTCATAGAATCCATCATAATTGATAGCACTTACAGCTGTAAGAGAATTTGTCATACACTGACTAAAAATATCATATTCCTCTTACAACATGTCATAACCTCCCTTGACCACCCAAAGATGCCTCTCTCACGTGCAAAGATACTCACTGACACTTGTCATTAAATAAAAGTTGTTTGATACTCAGGGAGTGTGCCAGGGGCGCTACCCCTAGAACCCCGCAAGGGGCTCCGCCCCTTGACCCCGCCTTGGGTGCTCTGCCCCCAAATCCCTGTTAATTATTCAAGGGGGAAACCGCGGCTGCCAAAGTCACCAAAATTTATCCTGCTGCATGTACACAAGGTGCCGACTATGCCAACTCAACATGGGATAAATAAATACAACATTAGGAATTTGCAAATGTTGAGACACCTTAATTCCCAACACAATATACCTTGGAATGTGTTCCTCTATTGCCAGAAGCTTTGAAAAGTTGCCCCAAACAATGATAGTGAAACTTAGTGTTAGCCGATAATGCTTGATAGCACGTTAGAGACCAAATTAGACCTTTGTGGTGATCAAACTTTTGGAAAGTGAATATAGCATTGAAGGATCAATGCTAAGAATGTATTCCCAATTATCAAGTAAAAGTGCAAGTGTGGTGAAATGTGGTAGGATCTGTGATAATTGACTGGTGACTAAAATGTAAATGAAAACTTGCAAACAAAACAAACAAGTGAAATAAAGTATTTTGAGCGATGCAATATTACTCTTACACCTTGGGTCTACTCCTATACTAGGTGGGCCTTAGTTCCTCTTGGCAATGTCAATATTGCCCCAATTATTGAACTAGAAGCATCCACATGGATGTGGAAAGGTTATTTTTAATTGGGAATGATCAAAATAGGTGTTTCAGTGATCTTATTCTTTAGTGCATCAAATAGTTCCTAAAATTGACTTGTCCATCCAAAATTCTTATGACTCTTCTTTTTAACATGTCTTTAATAGGCCCTACAATTGTGGCATATTTTTTGATGAACTTGCAGTTGTATCCTATGTACCCTAGGAAGTTTTGGTCTTAGATGTGCTCTTAGGTGGAGGAAGGTTTAGAATTATAGCCACTTTTAGTGGGTTGACCATCATTTCTTTTCTTACAAATTATATGCCCTACTAATGCACCAAAAGGTGTTGCAAACATACACTTTTAAGACTCAAAGCTATTCTTAAACTCCTATATCTTTCAAACATTAGCTTTAATACATGCACATGAGATTTTAGTAGTCCATACACTATCCAATCATGTAGGTATACTCTGAAGAAGTAATGTATAAAATCCTTGAACGCGTTGACTGTAATTCTACTAAACACAGTTGGCCCATTTTTCAGTCCAAATGGCATTACTATATACATAAAAGATCCTCATTCAATAGAAAAAAGTTGTCTTGGATTGGTCTTCCTTTTTAATTTTAACTTGTTGATATCCTAAGACCCCATTAATTAAAGAGTATACCTCCCTACCTGCTATTGATTCTAACACTTCTATAAAAGAGGTAGGGAAATGATTGTGTATAGATGCCTTATTTAATTCCCTAAAATCTACATAAATTTGATTCATTAGTCTTCTTGTGTTAAACTATCATGGCGTTGATCCATTCCATATCTTCAATAGGTTTAATGATACTGCCTACTACTATTTTATCCAATTCATGGTTTACCTTAACTTTTACATTTGGATTCAACTGGTAGGGCCTTTTCCTCTATAGTTTAACTCCTTCCTTTAACTGTATCTTCATAATCCCCACTTCTTCTTTGATGCCTTTTAATTCAAGAAATGTCTTAGGAAATATATCCCCATATTGTTTAAATACTTTCATCAGTTTCATTATTTCTTCTTCTTCCGAGCACTCTGCAACTCTCACTATCTTAGGTGTTCCCTCACACGCTATGTTTTCTTCTCCAATTTGATGAGATTGGTAATAATATTATGATTTTTTTTCATTTTGTTCTACTAGCTCCATTTCACCTTCCTCAATCCCCATAGACAAATTCTTTGTGTTCTCCTCTTCAAAATCCATGTCTTTTCTCTTCTTTAATTTACAATGAGTTCACTAAGGTACCACATCATCTTTCTCATTCCATTCAATCATTTTCCTAAATCTCTTCTCCTTTTATAGTATTGGTGTTTCCCTTTTCTCTTTAAATTTTAACCTTACCTTTTCCACATGTAAAGTTATAGCTTCTTCATATTTTGGAGTATATTGTACAATTCTTTATTTGGATCCCATAACTAATTTTTTTACAAAAATCTTCTTGTAACATAGTCCAAATTCTAGTTTTTGCTCTCTTGTCCTAATTTATGTACCATGTATTTACAATTGGAGCCAAAGTCTAATAGAATAAGTGTATGCATAGCCTTTCATTATGTTCCCTCAATGCATCCCAACTATCAATGCATTTCTCTATATGTTTGTGTGCATTGGATGTGCCATAGAATTATGCAGTGGTGCCCCAATCCCCTTCTTTTACCAAATATCTAGCCTTTATTATTATTGTTAGTGATTTCCATGTTGGGACATTAGGTTTATACGTACACCACCATCTCACTACACTTACCACTAATGTATCATTGAGATCCTACATTCTTAGATCTTCTCTTTTGAAGCTTCTCTCCATCTATTCTAGGTATCCAAGAAGGTCCCCTACTCCTGAGTATCTTGGTAGTTTGATGTAGGATATTCCATGCTTAATGTTGTAGGATCTATAAATCTATGGTAAATCTTCTACCTCTATGGTACTCTTTGGTACCACTTTCTCAATTCATCTAATGTTGTGTACTCTCCTAACTTACTAAGGATTCTTCTCATCCTTCTCCCAGGATCATCTAGGATTCAAGCTTCTATTGTATCCTTTATATTAGTGAAATCACGACTTTCTACTAGTGTTCCTCCCTATGATTTTGGGTCACCTGTATATCCATCTTAGTTATCCTCGCCATTGAACATAGCCCTTTGAATGTATCTTCTTCTACATCCTCTTCCTAGTATATCTCCTCAATATATGCCCTTTCCATATCCATGTATAGTAGTATATGTACTCTTTTCTCTTCTCCTTGGAAGATTATTTCTTCTTTTTGGGATTCAAATATTCCATTATAGTCGATGAACTATTATAAGTTAAGTAAAACACTAAAATATTGAAGTGGTCCCTTCATGTCAATTACCTTAAAATCTAGTCTACTCTTTATTGCCAAGAGGTTCACTTATACATTTCACCATGTTCCTATGACACTTATAGATGTTCCATAAGCCAAAGCTCTGTCATAGGGGGTGTCATGTAATGCTGATTTCCCAAGCTTCTCTTAGGTTGGTTTGGGCATAATATTAACATCCATGCCTAAATCTATCAACACAGTTTTCAACCATCTATTTTTAACTCTTAGTTCAACCAAAATAGGATTTTCCTTCATTTCTTCATGGATTTCACTGCACTTCTAACTTGATATTTCCTATTGTCTTCCTTTCATTTATTCTTATACTTGGCAAATTGTTTTAGTTTTTCTAATATATTTTCCTTTTAGCTAAGTTTACTCTAGTTCTTTTAATATCTATGACTCTTTTTTCTAAAACAAACCTTGTGGTATTTCTCCTTTCTTTGTATTTCTCTAATGGCTTCCTTAGACCTTTCTACAATAAAATCACGCTTGTCCCTTGTAGGGTACTCCTCCTCTTCATTTGAATCTTCCTAGAATAGCATTTGTTTTCTAGTGTTAATCTTTCCTTAGGTGACCACTACTACTCTGCTACCTTTCTTCTTCTTATACTCCTTTATATCCTTCTTCCTCAACATCTCCATTTTCTCCTAGTACTCTTTTTCTAATTATCACTCCTCATCTAGGGATGTCTCCCTTGATTCTTCCTCATTCTCTACCCTAGTCTTTTGGCATCATTTGGAATTAGGGGATCTTTATATTTGGAATTCTCATTAAGGCCTTAGCCCCCTTTACTAAATTTGATCTTGATAGCCCTTCACTCCTAGTGCCTACCAAACCTTGTTTGTTCTTGGAATATTGAGTTGCTTTAAGAAAACTAAAATAATTGTAAGACATTACCATAGAATCGAAAAGACATCGCCCTTTCTCTTTTACACTCATTTTCATTGTTCCCTATCTCACCACACTTGAAACAAGTGACTTCTTCTCTCCTTCTTTGACCTCAACCTCTCCCTCTATTGTTCCCACCTCTACTATCATTGTAGTATTGTCCTCTATAAAAAATCTTCTTTGTGATGGAAATCTTCTTCTATTTATGGCATACAATGAGGTTTGGATGCAGTGTTTCTCATCAGTGGTCTTGTTCGTGATCCTTTGACCTCTAGATAATCATGGTTTCTTGGTCTCCTAATTACTACTACATGATTCTCTCTTCATCTAATTTGAATTCAGTCTTCCTCACCACTACCATCCTCCTAGCTAATTTGATTTTCCTTGTCTTGTAACATTAGACAATCTTATAATACATGTCTATACCATTTTTTACAAAAATGACACCAAATTCTATGATGCCTACCCTTTGGTCTGTAACCAAACTCCACTCTTAGTGCCACAACATGTCTAAATCCCTATATAATTAGGCATTCATTCCATGTATGTCTTTCATTAGCACAACAAATACACTACATCTTATTTATGTGTGGTGGCAATGATCCCCTATGGCCCTCTCCCTTTACCTGTATCTCTTTTTAAGCCTTAACTACTCTAACTCCTTTTCTAGTTTTGGGCTATTTTTGACTGTCCATTTGTTTATATATTTCTCCTCCAGGATTGCACCTCAATCCTTGAAGTCAACTCCATGAATTGTGTATATGAATTGAAAAGTCATTCATCCAATGTTGTCCTAACTCTAGGTAATAGTCCAAAAGTAAACCATTCAACTCTTTATTTTACTGTAAGAGGTTCCTCAAATTTTCTAACCACACTCTTAAACCTTGGATCATATTCTTTTATGGTTTCATTTTTTTATTGAATCATCTCATGCATTTTACAATCACTTTCTGAAGGGACATTGGGAGATTGGAATTTATTCAAGAATTTAATATTTAATTATGTCCATTCTTTTTGTGTAAAGGGAACTCTTTCATATACCATTTCAAGGATTCATCCCTTGGAGTTCCAACAAAATTGTATAGTCTTATCTAATTGTCCCTTACTCTTAATCCTAAAAATTGGAAGTTTAGCATGATTGATCTAATTATTACACATTGTTGGAGAAGTAGGTGTTGACATTCTTTGAATCAGCATTAGGGTCTGCCACTTCTAATGCACAGGCAGATTCAGCCAACTGAATACAGGAGGTTACGTGAGCTCCTCCCCTTCACTTCTGGTTCTGCCGCACCAAGGGGGGTATCCCTATAACTCAAGATGTAACCTTGACTAGCTCAAAGATAGAAAGATCTAACTTGACAACAACAGGCAGAATACTCTCATGTATGGACCAAGATCTGCATGATAGATCACAAGGCTGGCAACATTCTTGGACATGATGTCTGGTTGGGTATGAGAGCATGCAGGGGGTTCCTAATCCTACTCCTACAACTAACAGGTGGAAGTATGAAATGTTTTAGTTTGAAGTTTGGATGCAAAGCTGGACATGGTGTATAACACAAGAACACAGCATGATTGGTGCCTATCCAGGGCTTGGAGTCGGTAGACATACACCTGTGAATGATCAGCATGATTAGCTAAAACTGGATTTCAGGGGGATACACATGATATCTGCCCTACAGATATCTCCCAATGAAGAGTGTTGAGTTATCTCTACTTATGGCATCCCTACTGCAGTATACCCTTCCCAATGTTCAACCTGAAAACAGTTTAATCTACCCCTTGAGCAGAAGTTAAAAGGTCAGACATTCAACATAGGAATTCTATGCTCTAGAATCTAAACATTACCCAAATATCCAGATCCAGAAGAAGAATACATGCAATACTGGAGACAGAATTAACACAACACATGCTAAGATAGCATTACTCATACAAGATCAACCATGAAATCAGTGGATTCATGCCAAATCGTACAACAGGAGATACATAAACTCACAAGTTTAAGCTGTACAGAGCAACCAGATCAGCTGGTTTTGAATTACAGAGCCAAAAATCATCAACTTTCAACAACCTTGAATGAATAACACCATCTGCATTATATAGCAGGAGGGTGTATTCAGCATTAACTACCAGGTTGACCAAAAATCCCGCCAGATACACAGTATCATAAAAATGGCGCTCAAACACAACCAGATTGGCGCCCAAACTTGAATGCAGCAGGTAGGGGAGGAGACAGGAAGATTTCTCGAGCCCTGCGCCACTGATGTACACCTTCAATCGGGTACCAGATCAGCCCACGCCATCGCCCATACCTCTGCAACAATCGCCATTGATGGCGCACCAACCCGCGGCCTCGGGAAGAACATCAATTCTGCATTCGCAAGCATTTCCCGCCGAGACTCATCATCATGATATTTGAAAATGCAGGATATCAATATCCCACATGCACCCCACGATGACCTCAATAACACTTTATATACTAGGTCATGAGCATATATCATGTCGGTGCTTTTGCTCCTGACGACACTAGTATAAGACTTCATCATCATCATCCTCCAGCAGCATGATATCCTGTTGTTCGAAATATCACCCTGACGTCATCATGATATTTGAAATATAACCTGCATGATAATCGGCACAACCTGATCCATCGGAGGAACATCCTCCTGCTGAGCCTATACCAAAAGTCTGGCCGATGAACATCCTGATGACGTCATCATCATATCCTGCTGACGTCATCATCATATCCTGCTGACGTCATCATCATATCTGCCTACTGCGCACCTCCTCATATCCGGATGACGTCATCATCATGTTTGCAAATATCAGGGGATCTCCTTAAGATGATCAGTGTTAGAAATATGACCCCCCCGGGACCCTGATGACGTCATCATCATATTAACATCATCATGATATTCGGAAGACAACCGGATATTTGGAAATATCACCCCCGCAAGCAACTTAGGGCGCACTGTAGCTCATCAGCATCATCATCAGGATAAAAACCAAACATCACCCGATATTGAAATATGATGATGACGATGAGAAACCGGTCGACGGAGGACATGATGACGCTGACCACCATCGAAGAAAATATGATGATGATGACCTCCTCCTCAAAGAAAAAATGATGCTGTAGCTGAGAGATACTGAGGAGGTCCAACACTTAGAGCATTTTTTGGATTCTTAGGGAAAGTGCCTGCATGAAAATTGCTCAAAAATTGTCAGTCAATTCAGGCACTAACAGTAGGTTCCTTGGATTTGTCTTTTTTTTTTTAAGGTTCCTCTCTACTCTCCTTCCTCTTCCTTTGTTCTATTCTAGATCCTTCCTTCCTTGATCTATTACCACCCTTTACAACCTTCTCTTGTTTAACAAGTTTTTTCACTCTATACTTATCCTTAGTTAATTCAAATTTAAAGAATCCTTCACCTAGGGTTTCTTCACACACACTCACAAATTCACTTCCCAAGGCCTCTTCCTCATAGTTCAATGAGTTTATCTCCTCATATTGTCTCTTTGGTTCTGAGGAAGTGTCTTTTGATAACTTTGTTGGGTAATAATTTTTATTTAATAGTGTTTGGGTTATCATCTTCTATTTTATTATTTTCTCCACATATTTTCCCTATTTGTTCTATATTCTCAAACATTTCCTCCAAGTTTTTACTTCCTTTGTATATATCATCTTCTTAGACAACCTATCCTTTTGTAAATCAACACTTATCGTAACCACCATATCCAAATAATCTATACTAAATATAGAGGTTTCAAATGAGAAATTCGAGTTAGCAATTTCTCAAGCCCTTCAATAGTTATGACCTTAAGATGTGATGAAGGGGTTAAACCATAAAACACACAACAAAAATTGCACACAAAAAATGGAACTTTCTTTTATTGATTTGGACAACTTATTACATTACAGAAGCTCAAATACAATAAGAGGAATCAACCCTCCACATGCTGCAACACATTACAGCTTCCTCTCGCAAGACTCTGGAATCATCTGCCTTTTGTAACCCCAAATCATCTAGGGTTTCTGTTTTCCCACCTATTCTTGACTCTACGCTTCACCCCTTAGCTCTACTACTACCCAAGGTTCCCAAAAAATGGTTATTAATACCCTTTTTGGCGGCCAACAACCTAATTTCAAAATTTGCATCTCCCTCCAAAAATAGGTCAACTTCCGGGAGCCATAACTTTTAATCTAGGTGTCCGATTGACGAACCGTTTTATGCGTCGGAAAGCTTGTGGAGTGCTCTACATGCTAAAAATCCGCTCTACTAGTTCCAACCATTTTCAGGCCCATACGGGGCCGTTTAGTTCCTCAAACCTGAGTCTGAATATTTTTTAGGCATTTTTCAGAAGACATAAACTTTAATATCTTTCAGCTCGCAAATGATCTTTGTGTGATTCCTTCGCCAAAGGTCTTATTTTTCTGTTATGAAGCTTCCTGTACAATCCGTGCCCAAATGCAAACTTTATAAAAATAGCAGGTTGCTATTTTTAGCAGTTTGGAAAAACTGAAAGTTCTACATCATTATTCAAGCGATTATGGACCTAGAACCACAAATTTTGAAAAGAAATGGAAAGAACATCAACAATTTTGAAACACATCTTGTTTTGGGTGATGCAAGATTGCTCTTGCACCACTGGATGCTCCTGCATCAGACACCCAGGGTAATTTGAGAAGTGACCCTATCACGTCTCATGTGTTTGTGTGAGGAAAACCCAAACAGTCAACCTCTACCTTAGACAACCAAGAAGAATCTTCAACAGGCCTTCCTTTCCATTTCACCAGATATTCTTCATATTACCTATTCTGAGTACTTCTTCTCACATGACTATCCAAGATCTCTTCTATCTCCTTGGTTGAAGTAGATGCCGGAATACTCCACTGTTCTTCTTTTGGTCCATCCTTTGTTCCACCTTCATGATATTCTGATAAATCAGCAATGTTGAAAATAGGGGAAATGTTGATCTCACTTGGTAGCTCTACCTCATATGCATTTCCTGAATCATGTTTCTTCAAAATTCTGCATGGTCCAAATTTCTTCATTTTCAACTTATTATATGTTCCAATTGGGAACCTTTCTTTCCTCAAGTGAACCATGACTTCATCTCCTACCTGTAATTCCTTATATCTCCTCTTCTGATCTGCCTTAGCCTTGTATTGAATATTCATCTTATTAATGTGTTTTCTCACCTCTTCATGCAAATTCTTCATGTGTTCTGCAAAGTCTTCAGCCTCGGCACTTGTCTTTTCTCCTTTGTCCAGATTCCTTAACTCTAAAGCATTTCTTGGACTATTCCCATATACAATCTGGAATGGTGATTTACCAGTACTCTTGTTGATAGAATTGTTGTAAGCAAATTCTGCCTGTGGTAAAATCAAATCCCATCCCTTGGGCTTATCTCCTACTAAGCATCGTAGTAGGTTACCCAAACTCCTATTCACCACTTCAATCTGTCCATCAGTCTGTGGATGGTGTGCAGAACTAAACTTCAAATCTGTCTTCAACTTCTTCCATAATGTCCTCCAGAAATAACCAACAAACTTATCTCGATCTGAAACTATGCTCTTTGGTAGACCATGTAATCTCACCACCTCCCTGAAAAATAACTCTGCAATATGAACAGCATCATTAGTCTTCTTGCAAGGAATAAAATGTGCCATCTTTGAGAATCTGTCCACCACCACAAAGATGGAATCATGTCCTCTCTGTGTCCTTGGTAAACCAAGAACAAAATCCATACTAATATCATCCCATGGCTTCTCTGGTACAGGTAGTGGCTGATATAACCCTATATTCTGACTTGTCCCTTTTGCCATCTGACACACTCTGCAACTCTACACAAATTTCCTCACATCCTGCTCCAATTGTGGCCAATAATAATTTTCACCAACAATAGCAATGGTCTTATCTCAACCAAAGTGTCCAGCCAATCCTCCACTATGCTTCTCCTTAATTAGGTTCTCTCTCATGGAACTCCTTGGAATGCACAACCAGCTTCCTTTAAACAACATGCCATCTTGGATTATGAAATCCAACCATTTTGTCATATCCAAAGTAATAGGTTCCAGACAAGCTTTCCAAGCCTCTGTAAAATATGGATCTTTAGGATACAAACTTTTGAGCTCATCGAACCCAACAACCTCTATCTTCATTTTTGTCAACAAATTTTGCCTTCTGCTCAAGGCATCTGCAACTCTGCTAGACTTCCCACTCTTGTGCTTCAAAACAAAAAGTATAGCTCTGCAAAAACTCAACCCATTTTAGGTGCCTCTAGTTCAACTTCCCTTGACTATTAAGATACTACAAAGCCTGATGATCAGTATATAAAATAAACTCTTTTGGCAACAAATAATGTCTCCATTTCTTCAAAGCTTGAACTATTGCATAAAATTCCTGATCATAAATAGAATATTTTTTCTTGGCATTATTAAGCTTCTCACTAAAATAGGTAATGGGCTTACCTTCTTGACTCAAAGTAGCTGCTATAGCATACCACTAGCATCACAATCTACCTAAAATACCTTATTGAAATCTGGAAGTGCCAAAATAGGTTGCTCTATAACTTTCTGCTTCAATGTGTCAACTTTTGTCTGCTCCTTTAGTCCATCTAAACTCTTTTCTATCCCCTCTCATTGTCTCAGTCAGGGGTGCACAAATGCTACTAAAATTTCTGATAAATTTTCTATAAAAACTTTCCAAACCATGAAAAGATCTTAGCTCTATTGCACTCCTTGGCATAGGCCATTCAATGATAGCTCTTACTTTTTCTGGGTCCGTCTTAAGCCCTTGCTCTGAGACAACAAATCCCAGGTATACCAACTCCTTCTTTGCAAAACTACATTTCTTTAGATTAATTAGCAACTTCTCCTCCCGTAGCTTCTCTAAAACTCTTCTAATATGCATCAGATGCTCATCCCAAGTTTTACTAAAAATTAAAATATCATCTCAATAGACAATAACAAAACTTCCTAAAAATTCTTTCAGTACCTCGTTCATGAGCCGCATGAATGTGCTCGGTGCATTGGTTAGCCCAAATGGCATGACTAACCACTCATACAAACCTTCCTTCGTCTTGAAGGATGTCTTCCACTCATCTCCTTCTCTAATACGAATCTAGTGATACCTACTCTTTAGGTCAATCTTCGTGAAGAACTTGGCTCCACTCAAGCAGTCCATTATGTCATCCATTCTTGGTAATGGAAACCTGTACTTGATCGTGATCTTATTGATGGTCTGAGAATATGTACACATCCTCCACTCTCCATCTTTCTTCAGTGCTAGTACTGCAGGTACCACACATGGACTTAGGCTCTCTCTTATCAGCCCCTTCCTTAACAGCTCTTGAACTTGTCTGTTCAGCTCTTCACTCTCTGCAGGGGTCATTCTGTGGGCTGCCTTATTCGGCAAACTAGCTCTTGGTATCAAATCCATTTGATGACTTATCTTCCTCACCAGTGGTAAACCTTCTAGTACATTATCAGAGATAATGTCCTGAAATTCTTCCAACATATTTAAAACTTCTGCTGGTACATCTTCACATTTCTCTTGACTAATCTTAGGAATCAATGCAAAACAATGACGCTCATGCTTCATACCCTCCAAAAATTTCCTACCATCTACCAAACAAATTCTGGTAATACTACATACCTTTTCTTCCACCTCCTTCAAGGGCTTCAACTTATGTCAAACTCCATCCTTTGTTAGGGAATATGTGTTTGTATGACCATCATGGATAGCACTCCTATCATACTGCCATGGCCTCCCCAACAACATATAACATGCATCCATCGGTATGATATCACACAACACCTCATCATGGTAGTCCCCAATCTTGAACTTCACTAAACACTGCTCATTGACCAAAGCTCTATGGTCCTTCTGCAACCATGCAATCCGATATGGATGTGGGTGCTTTCTTCTCGCCAACTTCAACTTGTCAACCATCTCCTCTAAAACAAGATTGTTAGTGCTCCTACTATCAATAATAATATCACAACACTTACCTTCACATTTGCACCTTGTGTGGAAGAAACTCTTCCTTTGAGTTGGTTCTTTCTCCTCATTTAGCAAAGTTCTTCTGACAACTAGGGTTTCTCCCCTTTCAACATCTTCAGAACGCTCAGACTGCGCATCTTCATCTACATGTGCAACTCGTGCATTACCTTCAGGTCTTCTATTCATCTGTCCTTGATGTTGTAGACACTCGTATGCTCGATGCCCTTCTTCTCCACATTGAAAACAAGTTCCTCTAAACCTCTCTTCCAAGTCCTTGCCCAGGTCTGCCTCTTCCTCTTCCTCTTTGCTCGCCATTGTTCTAGTCACGAGGGTGGTAGGCATTATCCCCTCTCTGATTTAGACAGGTGCCAACTTCTTCACTTCTCTTGGAATCTTCATTTTAGCCCCCATAGGGTCTTCCACCAGTCCTTCCGCCTTGACCTCTTCCCCTTTGTTTGCTATCAAATCTTTTATTTAGTTTCTCTTCCACCTTTAGGGAAAACTGGTATGCATCTTCTATGGTGATCATTCTGACCAGGCTCAGTTCCTCCTAAATACTCGGCCTCAACCCATTAATGTAACAGGCTACCTTCTCCTTATTGGCCTCTGCATGACCGGTTCTGATAGTAATCTTATAAAACTCTTTTGTATACTCCTTAACAGACTTGTTGCCTTGCTTCAATCCTTGCATCTTCTTCAATAACTCCATCTCATAGTCCACAGGAATGAACTGCTTCTTTAGTTTCTCCACCATCTAATCCCATCTAGTGATCTTTTCTTTTCCTCTTTTGTTCCTCTCTAACTGGACCTCCTTCCACCAAATACTGGCATGGCCCTTCAATTTTATTTTTGCAAACTTGACCCGATCTGGGTCTTCCACATCTTCATACTCAAAATATTCCTCCATGTCATTGATCTAATCAATAAGCTATTCTGGATTCAAATCTCTAGAATATGTAGAAACTTTAATCCTGGGCCTCTTTCCAATCTTAGAAATGGCCCTTAACAACCTAACTTCTGCAGGATCTCCTGTAGCTTCTTGTTCTTCCTCAGATAGTTCTTCTTCAGCTTCATCTTCACTTTCTTCTCTTGTTCTTAGATCAAACCCTCTTCGCAGCTCCTCTTGCAATGCATCGATTTGCCTTTGTAGGGCTTTAAAACCCTCTTCTGTCAAAGCATTCCTCCCAATACGATTTCTTCATGGAGGCATCTTGATCTCCGCAGCAAACCCACAACCTTAGGTCCTGGTGCAAACTGCCTCGTGGTCGGTGATCTGTCTACACACTCATGAACCCTTGCTTTGATACCACTTGATGAAGGGGGTAAACCATAAAACACACAACAATAGAAATTACACACAGAAAATAGAACTTTCTTTTATTGATTTGGACAACTTATTACATTACAAAATCTCAAATACAATTAGAGGAATCAACCCTCCACATGCTACAACACATTACAACTTCCTCTCGCAAGACTCTGGAATCATCTGCCTTCTGTAACCCCAAATCATCTAGGGTTTCTATTTTCCCACCTATTCTTGAGTCTACGCTTCCCCCCTTAACTCTACTACTGCCTAGAATTCCCAAAAAAATGGTTATTAATACCCTTTTTGGCGGCCAACAACCTAATTTCAAAATTTGCATCTCCCTCCAAAAATAGGTCAACTTCTGAGAGCCATAACTTTTGATCTGAGTGTTCGATTGACGAACCGTTTTATGCATCAGAAAGCTCACAGAGTGCTCTACGTGTTAATAACCAAATTTGCTAGTTCCGGCCATTTTCAGACCCGTACGGGGCCGTTTAGTGCCTCAAACTTGAGTTTGAATAATTTTCAGGTATTTTTCAGGAAACATAAACTTTAATATCTTTCAACTCGCAAATGATCTTTGTGTGATTCCTTCACCAAAGGTCTTATTTTTCCGTTATGAAGCTTCCTGTAAATTTTCACTTCAATCCATGCCCAAATGCAAACTTTCTAAAAATAGCAGGTTGCTATTTTTAGCAGTTTGGAAAAACTAAAAGTTCTACATCATTATTCAAGCGATTATGGAACCAGAACCACAAATTTTGAAAAGAAATGGAAAGAACATCAACAATTTTGAAACACATCTTTTTTTGGGTGATGCAAGATTGCTCTTACACCACTGGATGCTCCTACATCAAGATGTGACCAATCTAGAATATAAATTGAATCCTTAAATAGAAACACACAATCTAGCTGAGTGCTACTGCTTCCAAACCCTAGTTGAACACTCTTAATTCTAAGCCCTCCCTTATCTAACTTAACCAATTCCTCATATTCCTTCAATAGTTAGATGCCATACTTCTTAGATTTCCTTTAGCCTCTTTTATTAGGGTTATAGATTCTTCTAGTTCTCCAATGTTCATGAGTGCCATTTTGTTTGCTAAATCCTCTATTTCAATTTCTAAACTAGTAGCAACCCTCTTAGTGTGTTTTAATGAGGCTTCCCTTGCCTTTTCAATCCTTTTATAGTAACACTTCTCTCTTTTCTAAGTCTATCTTAGTCTCCTTTCTTTGGTAAGGTCCATCCCTTACCTTATGTAACAACCATCTTAACTCAAAATATATTTCTCTCAATATCTTACTATTTCCCTTTTCCACTTGTGTTTTAATTTGCTTACATTAATCATTTTATCCATTTCTCCATAGCCTAGATTGGATCTAACTCAATGGTTGCATGTTTTTACAATCTCCCCATCCCATCGTTGCCCCTTAGATGCTTAACCATCCTAAGGGATAGGAGCTAGTTTTTTCTAATGCACAACCTCACAATTTCTTCCATAAACATATTTAAACACTTTCAATTTAATCTTATTTAGCACAACTCCCACCCTAGGTTTGGTAACAATATAGACTAGTGGTTTGAATTTATCTATGTGCTATAGTGATTACCTCAATGCGATGAGAATGAAAAGATAAAGTATGCAATGTATTATAGAAAGAAGCAACAAAAAATATACATACATTCATACTTATATCTCTTATATACACATAATAGAGCACTTAACATCTTATTTCTTAAAATAAAGTATGCATGTAATAAATTATCATGTGTTCTTCATTAAAAAAGCTTTACAACATTCATCACATTGCTCATCTCCTTATATATTCTCTTTATATTATATTACAACACTCACACTCATGTGTGGTATGAGTATGTCACTATTATAGCTTCTTAATATATAGGGAAGTGTCTCTAACCTTGTTCCCTCATGGTCATGCCCTTCTAAAGTTATCACTAATCACTTGAATGTATTGCTTTTCTATTCCTTTGTCTTGTGATAACTTTGGTTGTCTCTAAATGTATGGGAATTGGTTATCCTAATTCTATCCTTTAGTTCCCTTGCCGATAGGGAAGATGAAAAGTTTTCGCTCTAAAACCACATAGGACAAAATATACAAAGGAATTCTAAAAGCCACTTGACTTGCACTTTTGAATTACAACTTTTCATTATGTTTAAGCTAAAATTTGACATGCAAATACACATCATTTCTCCTTGTGATAGTATTATTTGTCTTCCTCAACCTCTTTCTCAGAATCTTGTTCCTTCTATAATTATAAAGTGTATCTATTTAAAATTCCCCTTACTAAATCTTGATTGGGGCTGTTTGAATATACAAACCTTACATCCACATTAATGAAAATGTCCAACAATTTATAGGGTACTTTTCAATTTCAATGAGCTTATTCTCAAAATTCACAAATAATCCTTATCTTCATAAGGTTATTAATCAAGGTTGAACTAAATCTTGAACCACAAGTTGATTCTCCTTTTATGATGTTTTTAAATTATTTTTTAATATGTCAACTAGATTAACATTATTATTTTCAACATATAGTTGACCCAAAACTGCTTCAGTGAATTTATCCATACCATCAAAAGTTCCTTGTGCTAAGGCATAAGTTGCATTGAATTTATCCTTGCCACCCCTCAAAGTTTTGATCCTTTATTGAAAGGCTTCTTTCTATTTTTTGTGCAAGTGAGACTCTCTGCCATAAAAAATGTCTTTTGAAACTAGAATTTGAAAATCTCCTTTAGCCAACTTTATTACCTGGGGATAATTTCCTTCCAAAATTTATAACTTTGCATTTAATCTTATTTCTAACCCTTAAT
This sequence comes from Cunninghamia lanceolata, assembly GCA_027924645.1. NCBI lineage: Eukaryota > Viridiplantae > Streptophyta > Pinopsida > Cupressales > Cupressaceae > Cunninghamia > Cunninghamia lanceolata. The sequence continues at coordinate 2,782,607 of BSBN01000923.1, forward strand.
AGAATTAAGCAATGATCTTATGATACAAATTAGACATATCTTCCATAATCTTGGATACAAGGGAGAGAAATTCATCATTCCACACCCTATTGGCTCTAACTATACTACCTAGTTCTCCTACTAATGGTATATCTTTAGCTATAGATTTAATGAATGACATAGTAGGTTTGCAAGGGAAGACTCAGTGAACCTTCCAAGTATTGAATATATGAAGTCAAATATGTAACCTTCTCCTTTAAATCCTCCTTTGTAGCCTTATCCTTATCAACTTCTATATCATAATGTCAATTAAGGATTTGGCTTTTGAGCCTCATCCATAGATTGATTTCCCAAAGATATCTTTGTCACTTGATAGTTTGATGCTGACATCTCCTCTTTTGTTTTATCAATTAGTGGAATTATAATTTCAACATGCCTAATTCCCTAACATCCACCATGATAGAGGATCTAACTCTAGCTTTCTTTGGAGGAGTTGACTTGATAATCATATAGAAAGCTAAGAAAAGTCCTCCATAATTGACTTAGTATTTTTACTTTCTTCAAAATTTGGTCAAACCATATAGGTTATCTTGAGCAACTAATTGTCCTTGTGTTTTATTATCATCTGCAATATGCTTCGCTTGATAATCATGTTGTGAAGTCGATTCCTAGGTCTCTTGGTATTTTTTTGGAGATGGAGTAGGTATTCTTGTAGGGGAAGGAATATGAGTCTTATTAAGAGGAGGTGAAGGATTAGGATGAGGAGAATGAGGAAACCCCTTAGGTAATTGGGATGATTCCTCATGTCTTGCAAGAGAATTTCAAGAGTCGGGGAAGAAGGGATACTAATAGGAGTTTGACTCACTTGAGAAGAAGGGGGATTAGGAAGAGAATAAAAAGTTGGAGTCCAAGAGGATCCTTCCCCTTATTGTTTTTTCCTAGAGAATACACTTTTAATCTATGGATTTGTATTTCTAAATTTTGTGCTTCCTCTTTAGATTTCTCCCCCAGATCTTCTGTATTTATTACCCTGATTGGTGGTGAATTTGTTTCTTGATAAATAGGTGGAGGTTGGGATTTCTTTTGATTTTTTTATCCTTCTCTTTCTTCTTCATCCCTATAGAAGATTCACTTTTAGGTAGATTGGGATCTTCAATCCTTAAGTTGATCCATGCTAAGCTTATTTAGACTACTTTCTCTCTTCTTTTTTCAATGATTTGAACTCTTTTAGAGACCAATTAACCTTAGAGATGGGATTTGTATAACTCTTATTTTGCTTGTATTCAATATCTAGAACTACTCCATCATTGGAAATTATTTTACGAATAGAGGATAACTTGAATGCTTTTAACTAATAGGTGGTGAGAATAGAGTAGTCTCTTATTCTTACTTCATGTTCATCATCACAATCTACCTAATAGTCTTTCAATCTTGATTGGTACACAAAAGATGATCCCAATACTGACTCCAAATGCCCCCTTGGATCAAAGAATGATCTAGACTCAAATTGGTAAAGAGTTGTGTGGGAGATTTCAATTTTTATTTTTTGGCAACTAGGTAAGAAGGGAAAATCTATTTGCTAATAGAAATTGAAAATTGAACCCCAATTTTATGCTTTCCAAATAAGAACTTATGCACTACTTCCAAATGAAGAGATATCCTATGATGAAATAACTTTCACAAGACAATAATATAATAGGAAATATAATACAAATACTTGATAATACTTAAGAATAATAAACCACTTCGAGGGGGGAAACTCCAAAAGTCTCCAAGAAGAACTTAGTTTGCAATATGATGATCATAAACTAACCATTAGTTCCTATATATACCTCCTTGGATGCCACCTAGATTGACTTAATTACCTATATAAGGCTACAATAATGCTCATATAACTTAATTAATAGTTAAGGTAGACACGAGATGACTACTCATAACCTTATGCACACTATAGGATTAAGGGCATAGCATGCCCCCTCTTCACATAAGCATTGTCCTTGATGTTGATCAATTGTGGGTGCTTCTGCATAAAGTTTTTATCTTCCCATGTGGTAACTTTGATAGGAAAATACTTCTATTTAATGAGGTACTCTATGATTGTCCCAATCTTAAGCTTTTTTATTCATGTCTAGAAAATTAACTGAGACTCCAAGATGGGTCTTCCCTCTACATCTAGCTGAGGTAGCATTGACTATGTCAAAAATTTGCACTGATCCACTTGCCTCTTCATTCTGTTCCATTTCCTTGTTCTCCTTAAGACTAAAGGGTACCTCTTGCTAGTGTTGAATGTGTTTTTCCATTGCTCTAACTTGTGGGTGCATCCTCAATAAAGAGGTGATGGATGGTGGGTAATGACCTGTTACTATTTGAATGGCATGATTAGAATCTACTTTAGGAGCCAGTCTTGTGGCACATCCCTAGTAACTATTGAGTACACATCTATAATTGCTTGTAGATTTGATGGTGTAGGAATCTTTGATCCTTCTTAATGTAAGAGCATCTTTGGGCATCATTGAAGTCTTGCATCATTCTGGAAAAGTGGATTTTGTGGTTTATTTTAGTTGTTTGTTTGTATGTTAGTTTGTGGTTACTAGTATGTGATAGAGAACTAGCTAGCACATTTTACTGCAATTTGAAATTGTCTTTCATGGTTTTGAGAATAGTTTGAGTCATGATTGATGGGTATTATATTAAATTTTAAGTAGAATTAGATGAATAATAGATTATAAATTAGTTTGAGAGCATCTTCTGGGTTGACAGTTATGCATAATTGTGATTGTTTCCATTTGCAACAAGTTATTGGGAGTTTGCACCAATAGAGGAATATTTGTGAAGATTTATTGAACCATTTAAGATGTATGTTGAGTACCATGTGGAGGTTCTCCACCATTTTATCATTTGAATTTTAAATTTTGTAGTAGTTTATTAGGAGTTTACGTCATCTTGAAGTCAACACAAATCATTGAGTAAGCTTGGGAATGCTATTTATACATAGTTGAGAGTTGTTTGAAAGTAAGCAAAGAAGGAAGGAAGAAGAGAGATTGACAACATAGGTAAGAAGTGGGACTATGAGATGTGAGATGGAGAATGTGAGCAAGGAAAAAGGAGTATGATATGGAGTGCCATCTTAAGGAAGCTAATAATGTGGCATATAGGAAGATAGTGGAGGTCATTGCAATAACATAGTATTTATTAATGTAATTGTACTTGAATTATCATCTCATAATAGTAATGTGAGTGGCCTATGCAATAAGATCTGAAAGTTATAATTCCATTTCATAGTTGTTATTCAGTAGCTAGTAAATGAAATGACTAGGGCCTAGCATGTAAGAGGGTGCATCATGACAAGGTTGTGAAGGTTGTAATCATGGAAGTATTCAAAATCAATGAAGATGTTTCTATTTTTGTGAAATTCTTTGTTATTGTAATTATTTGTTGTGTTGGTTGCATCGTTGGATAGTCCTTCATTGTACCCTCCATCCATGATTACATTAAGTGCTATTACAATAAGGTAGATCATGGATTAAGTGTTGAGGATTTTATGTTGATGTGAGCAAGCTTGATTGATGGAATTTTTTAAGGATGAGTTGAACAAAAGAGGGGAAGGTTCAGTTAAGTAAATTAAGGCATAAGTAGTGGAAGCACACCACATTTTGTTATTATACTTTGTAGAATTAAATAATGTATCTTCTAGAGAGAGAGTGTTAGGTAGAATATCCTTGTAAGTAAATAGATCATGAACTGTATAGTCCATAAGAATCTTGTAAACAAAGCGTTGATTATGAGGCAATTTACATGGGTGATTGTGGGTAGATCACTAACCTAAAGATAGTTTTCATCAAGTCAAGAATCTATCAACAAGAGGGTGAGGTGTTATCAATGTTCCTAGTAGAATGGAGGAGATGTATGAGATGTTGAAGGCTATGCAAAACTAAATGGATGCATTTGAGAAAGTTCATCAAAAAAACCCTAACCTTAGTGCTGAGGAGAGTGATGAAGAGTAGGAGGCAGATCCTATGGAACCAAGTGTAAGTGAAGAGGACAAGGAAGAGAGGATGCTAAAAGCCATAATTGACATTGGTAAGAGGACTGGAGTAGACATTCTGAACTTTTTTATAAATTTAGATCTTGAAGAGTTGATAGATTAGATCACTAATTTAGAGGAGCATTTTGAATATGAGGATATTATGGACCCATATAGGGTAAAATTTGTAAAGACTAAGTTGAAAGCCCATGTTGTGATATGGTGGAAGAAAGTTTAGTTAGAGAGGAGTAGGAAAGACAAGCCTATCATTAGAAAGTGGGACCAAATGGTGGAGAAGTTGAAGTCCAAGTTCATTCTAGCAAATTATTATTTGGAGCTATTGAAAGAGCTACATAATTTATGACAGAGAAACATGGATATAAAATAATACATCAAAGAGTACTATTGGTTGACAATTCAGTTTGGACATCATGAGGAAGGAGTTGAGAAAGTGGAAAAAATGTCAATGAATTGAGGGAATCCATCTAAGAGGAGTTGGGTATGTGGAATATCCATACAATAGAGGAATATCCATGAAATTAAATTAGAGGCTAGAAGAGAGATAAAACTGATAAAGAGAGAAAGAATAGAGATGTAGTAACATGATAGAGAGAGATGCAGTGACAAAGGAGCATACTCAAGGGGTCAAGGGAGAGGTATCCTTTGTAGTGAAGGAGGAAGTTGAAATTCCCACTATAGAGAGAAACAAGATGATAGTCCCTACCATCACGAGCAAAGAAATGACAACAATACCCACCATAGAGGTAGAGATGTTGGTAAGAGTTATTGCAAGGATGAAGAAGATGAGGAAACCCACCATAGAGACTCTTAGTAGGGTAGAGGATATGAGAGGAAATTGCAAAAATCTTTTAGAGGAACCTATTTCAAGTATGGAGAAGAGGACCACAAAGAATTTGAATGTAGAGGAAGGAGAATAGAAGATAGAACAAGGATTGCATTTGTGGATGAAATTTCACCTAGTTTGAAGAGGGACCTAGAACATGGAGAGTCACTGGTTGCATAGAGAGCCTTGAGATGCAAGAAAAGGCATATACTGGAACAAAGAGAGTTGTAAGGCAGGGAGTAAGCATTGTAATCTTGTTGTGGATAGTGGTAGTACTTGAACAATAGAGAATGGAAAAATATTAATATGTTAAAGCTTACATGTTTTTTACAAATGAGTTTACTTTTAAAAATTACTTTTTGGTTTAAATATATCCTTCCTTTAAATACATTCTAACTTGAACTCTCTTTTATATTATATGTGTAGGGGCTCAACATACAAAAACTAGAGTATAAGTCAAGTCTAATTTATATACTAGAGTAGAGGAGGCCCAACCACACATAGTTGATGTTAGGGAGGAGGCCAAGCTAGACTTTGATGTTGGAGAGGGGTTGAGATCACTTCCTTCCATAGATATTTATATGAATCTAATTGACGAGGTTAAGGGAATTTTTGTAAAGATAAATATGGATCATTTAGTTGGAATTGATATGTAAAAAATGAAATTTTATGCTAAACAACCTAATCAAGTTACTAAGAGGTTGTTGAATAGAACAACAAAAGAAATTCTATAGAAGCATTTTAAACATCATGATATAATTGGTAAAGCCCAACCATTATCAACTATACTTACTCGTGATGAATTGAAAGAGCCATTAGAATTGTTGGGTGTAGATTTCACAAGAAAGAGGAAAAGACACCTAGAAAAAGATGTTCAAAATGTTGCAAAAGGTTTGATTTCTATTGGAAAAAATATTGGTCAGTTGATAAGAACATTTCAAGAAGAGTGATGCTGACCTCTATTGTAAGTCCACAATGTCAAGAAAGTATCAAATTTCTTTTCACTTTCAAGTGAAATTGGCTTAAGTAGGAAGACACTAAAAAGATATGTGAAAAGGAGAAATATTTTGGATGATAGTACTAAAGAAGGAAATTGTGCATTGATGTGTAGGGATCCTCATTCTGACAAGATTGAAGATGGTGTTAGGAAGTTGATCTCAAATTTTTGGCACGATCATACTCATCCTTCATCAAATAGTAGAGATGTTCTCAAACATAGGATTGGGCCAAATGATTATGAATTACATACAAAACATTGGTAGACATAACAAAACATGAGATGTATGTTACATTTTGTGATACAAATCCACATATAAAGATTAGGAAAATAATGTTTGAAATGTTAAGGCCATGGTATGTGAAGCCAAATAAAGTTTTTGAAATATCAGGTGTTTCGAAAGATCAAAGAAGAAAGATTAGAGAAGTAAGTGAGTTCATAGCAATCATCTTATGTGATAAATATGATGATGAAGTAGATGGTCCAATGAAATGCATAAAAGGACTTTGTGAAACATGTGGAAATTTGGCGAAATTGCCCTTGAGAAATGAAGATACTCACATGATGAAGATGGTAAATTACTAGAGTTACAAGTACATAAAGTATCAAACAAAATTCAAGATATAAGTCACAAGGTTAGATTACGTAGAAGAGGAACTACCTATCGGAACATTTATGGAAAATTTCTGTAAATTGATACAACCATACTTACAACATGCTTTTTTTGTAAAATGACAAGAAAACGAGTTTTAGTTGTTGAGAGATACTTTCCCACCTAGAACAGTCTTATTAGTAGTCAACTTTGCAGAAAATTACTCTTTTACCCATCAAAAGTAAATTCAAACATAGTATTATTATTCATAGCAAGTCACTATTATGGTGCATGTGTGTTATCAACATGCAAAATTGGATTCAGATGGTGTTGAGAGTATATATCTACAACAATTCATTACAAAAGAAGATAAATTTTATATTAGTGATGATAAAGAGCATGACACACATTTTGTACAACATTGGTTTAAGAAGTTTTTGAATATCTGGCAAGAAGGGGTGTGAAAATTGAGAAACATTTTGTATGGTCAGATGGGTGTGCATCACAATTCAAATCATCAAGGCCATTTTATCCACTTTGTATATATCATTGACATAACAATATACCTCACATTTGGAGTTTCTTTGAGAGTAGGCATGGAAAGGGCAAACATGATGGTGCAGGAGCTTGCATCAAACATGCTCTAAGAAAACATCAAATGAATTATGACAGAGATCGTATAATGATGCACATTATCTTTTCAATGGTGTAAGAAACACTTCACATATGAGGTAGACACATCTTTAGGGAGGAACCCACATCCAAATAGAGTATTTTGAGAGATATTAGTTCAATGGTTTGTTTAATATTTACTTAAATATTTATCTTATTTGATTGTCATTACAATTTTGCAATTTTGACAAAATTATAAAATTGTAATTTGTAGGTGTGGATCGAAGAACAGCACATGGATGTGAGAGGGTAGAGAAAACAAGGTCATTGCATTATGTCATGAGTACAAATAACCACACATGGACATTGTGTACTAGGGATTACTCTTGCTTTGTTATGAATGCATGTTGGGAGATTAGGAGAATTGCAAGAGTCAATAATGTGATATGTCAGTGAATGGAATTTTGTGCTACTAGTTGTTACTAACACATACAAAGATGACAGATAAAACATTTGAAGACATTCTTTTGATTTCAACTGATTATGACCACATTTCAAGATTGACTGAAAAAGGTATATATATCACAACTTGTAAAAAATTTTAATTTTAAAATGATAAAATTTAATTTTAATTTAGTTCTTAAATTTTAGAATTCATGACAGGTTCTAATTTTTATACATTTCATTGTGGTCTAAGAGATGTTTTTGTAGTCATAACGGAGCCTGGAAACATAGAAGGTGTAAGTTATTATGTATTACATTGCACAGAAGAGAGGATGAAGTTAATAAAACCAAAAATAAGTGATGGAACATTGCTTCCCATAGGTTTAGTTGTAGTGCAAGAAACATATTTGGAACAAGTCAAAATTGTTTTTAAAGTGGGATTCATTTTATTGATTACCAATCTCACAACATGGTGTATCAATATAGCCACCTAGTAATTGCTATTGACATGTCTCTTTGTCATGTTCAACATGCACGTGGACATCGTAAGTGGATACTAGATAGAGATGACCATGATAAAATTTTACATGCTATCGAAGAGCGAGATAAATGAATTGATGTGGTATAAAAATGTAGACAACTTTCATTTCATTTCAAACATGATCTCTAGACTTCCTATGGTAGATTTTTTTCTTAGGTCTACTAGGTATCTTAGGTCTACTAGAAGTTCAGGTGTCAAGTGTAGAACTTTTTAATTTTAATATATATGCTTCAATAGTTCATTTAATTTTAATAAATGGATTTAAGGTATCATCTCTACACTATGACATAATATTATCTTAGGTCTAAGTTAGGTGTCTTAGGGACCTGCTAGAAGTTCAAGGCTAGAATAGGTATCTCAGGTGTCTTAGACGTCTACTAGATCTAAGATATAGAATAGGTGTCGTAGGTTTAGTAGAAGAAGGTTTAGAGTAGGTGTCTTAGGTCTACTTAGAGAAGAAGGTATATAATAGGTATCTTAGACTTGTCTTAGGTCTAGACTAGAATAAGGTATAAAATCTAGGTGTCAGAGGTCTACTAGAATAAGGTATCTGGAATAGGTGTCGTAGGTCTCAGGTGAGGCCACATGAGCTTCCACCTTCACATGGTTGTCCTTGTCAGTACATAATAAATATTCTTGAAGATAAACGAAGCTCTTTTTTTGTAGAGATAAGTTATGAAACCCTAGTAAAGTTTCTTGGTGCTCATGTGTTTGGTATAATTAGATTTATAGTCAATTCTAGTTGTATTTATGTATTGAGTTGTTTTAATAGTGTTAATGCAAAGGGTTTGAGTATTATTGTTTAATTATAATTCACCTTGGACAAGTAGTGTATTCTTCTATCTCATTCATTTATATTCAAATAGGATGTTTGTATCTAATATTTGGTATAATATGTCTAATTAGTTGCATCGGTATTCAAGTTATCACATATTTTCATGGTTGATTGATTTAAATCCATGTCATATACATTAATTGTACATTATTGTTCATATGTACACCTGATAAGTTTGAAGGGTTTTTGGGAAGTCCAAGGAGTTGATGCATTGGTTTAGAGTGCACTCCACAACTCATATTTGACTGGATGATCTTCAATATATGTTATGATATTTTTCTTTTAGATGATCTTTAATTATGGTGATATGAAAATGTTTAATAGTATAATTTTTTGAATGTTTAACTTGGTTAATTGTTTAATGTGGATGAATGTTTAATTGGTTAATTTGTTGAATGTTTAACTTGGTTTTTGTTTTGTAGGAAAAAGGGGGAAGATGGGATTGATTGTGTAGATCCTCCTTTCACTACAAACATTCAAGGACATTTCAAAATCACACCTTTTGCAAGAGGATTTGCCTATAGGTTGGGTGTCACTTGTAACGCTGTGAAAACTCAGAAATTATCAATTAATGTATTAATTTAATTCTCAAATATGCTCAAAACCCTAATTATGCAAAATCGTAAGCAAACAGATAAATTACGACAAATGCTCGCAGACCAAGATAGTAGACAGAGACTAGTTACTAACCATTTTTTGAAGTTTGTGATGCAGAATGGTTGAGGACATTGTCACTCGCACCCTAGCCCAATGAAGTGTTTTCTTCAGGGGATTCTGAACTCTTTACGACACTGATGATCACTGTTCTGTCCATTTCTGCCATGGAAGATGTGGACACTGCCACTCGCACCATAGTCCAAGGCAAGATATTCCTTAGGATGTTAGGACTTCTTCTGATGCTAATTATCACTATCATAGAGATTCCTATGTCTACAACCTAGGAGGACATTGCCACTAGCGCCCTTGTCCTAAAAGTGCACTAAGCTCCTTTTTGCCGGATCTAGAATCCTTACCTTCTACAACCTTCCTCTGCAACTCCACTCCGTGAAATATGATACCTGTAACCTGCAATCACAAGGAGTGTGGTTGGCGGTTGTGGTGTTTAGGAGCTTGCCTCAGTCAAGCCCCAGAGGGACATTCAAGTCTTCTGAACACCATTGTCAAATAAAGAGTGTATCCCTACAAGATAGAGGCAAAAACAAATTGATACATGATTCAAACACAAATAGATATCACCTTGGAGGTGTATCTCGCATGTAGATGAAAATCCTTCAACACATGAGAAGATGAAGCTAAATATGCAATCACAAACACAACAATATTCTACTCTACAATAATGAATATCTTGAATGCTCTAAAATCATAAGTTTGCCAAACGTTCATGATCATCTTCTAGTTTACAAATGAAACCCTAAACATGCTTATATATGCATTCTCGCTACAAATTTTGTAATTCAAACTTAAGATGTCAGCAACGAAACCTTCTAACGGTCACATAACCGACATTCAAATTTGGGACCTGCTTGAAATAGGGCAGGACAAGGGTGTGAGTGCCCATGTCCTCAGGTCCTATTTCAGGGCAAGATCAAATGCCACAATGTCCCTCAAGCCCCATTTGACATGGGTTTCAGGCCATTTTCTTTCAGGAGTTAAAATGATCATGCAAGCTGTAAAACAAGGGACCTGTGAGCTAAACTTAGGATGTAAAAGTCCTAGGGGGACATTTTACGACATAATAGTTTTTTTATGTTAGACATGGTGTTTAAGCTTTTTGATTAAAATAAGAATAAATCTTGATGTAGGAGCTTCTGGGTACATAGGCGATCTTGCATCAACCAAAAAGAGTTTTAGGTTTTTTAGTTTGGTTTTGTTGTGCTTTGCTTTCCATTGTGTTTTTTTTGGTTCTTTTTCTTCAAGAGTAATTTCCAGGAAAAATTGGGTTAAGTTCATTTGGATAAGTTTGTAGTTTTGAGCATTTCAACGAAGGCATTTGGTCTTTGAATTCAAAGGAAATGTTGAAAGGCTCCCAATTCACTAGTTTGTTGATGAGAAAGTCTTCTTTTTGCACTGGCACAACTTTGTTCAAAATGAGTAAGTTAGAATTTGCACTATAATACTAACTGCCTTTGACAAAATCTCCTTACGCATTAGCGCAACTTCGTTAAGGGATGAAAGTCAAAGGTTGCGCCCATGTACTAATTACCTTAAAGGAAGACTTATGTGTACTAGCACAATTTTGCTCAACCTGTAGAGAAGTAAGGTTGAGCCATTGCACTAAACCAGGCTATAGTGCACCAACACAACTTTGCCCAATATGCAGGGGTATAAATTTGCACCCTTGAGCTAATTGTTGCTAAGGAAACCTTCTAGCATAACATCACAACTTTTATTAAGGTGTATGGATTCAAGGTTGTGCTCTTGCACTAACTTTCCAATATGCATTTGAAAGCATGGTGCCAACATTTCATGATTTACTGAAAGGCATCATAGACAAAGTTCACACAATTATAATCTTCTAACGCAATGGTAATAGTTCAATTGTTAAAATACATTGATGACAAAGTTTAAAAGGTTTGAAGGTGAGTGCAAATGCCAAAGTGTATTATAAGAAATTCTTTTGCGCACAGGCGCAACCTCACTCATAGAACATGAATTCAATGTCATGCTCTTGCACTAACGTGCCAATAAGGAATTTTGTTGCGCACTGGGGTAGCCTTTCTTGGGGCACATGGATTCAAATTTGTGCTTTTGACACCAACTATTGATAGAAAAGTTTGACTTGGTGCCAATCTATCAACATGTAAGTTTGAAGATTAAAACGTCGACGAGGCACTTTGTGAGGAGGTTGAGATATATATTTTTGGTAGATGGCACCTATTGGGATTTAGTTTTGAAACCATTAACTCCTAAACTTCCTAAAGCCTATGTATGAAAGGAAACCGAGGCATTTAGTTTGGGGTTCACTCTCCTCTAGTATTTTGATCACCATTTTGTTGTTGGTGAAGGTAGTTGTGACAATTGCTTGGAGAGGGAAAGAACTACCAAGAATAGGGAAAGGAGTCGCATATGAAGGAAGAGAGTATTGTGATTTATAGGAGAAGACTATCCTGGGTGTTTTTGTTGTAAAGAGACAAAGTACCTGAAGAAGATTTAGATTATTTGGAAATTGTAAATTATTTCTCTCATGTTTTTGTTGAAGCAATGTGAATTGAGAAATGAATAAAATATTGAATTTGTTGTGACTGTGAATATTGTTGTGGCATAGAGATTAAAGTTAAAGATTTGAATAAATTTAAATGAAATTCAGTTGTTTTGTTGTTGTATTGTTGAAGGATTTATGTGTTTGGTTGCAAGGTTGGGTTGTTTGATAGGACACCCTGACCTTGACTGCATCAAATGGTATCACAAAAAGGTTTGCTCATTGGGATGTGTTAAAGTCAAGATTTGAAGAAGGTTGTTTTCCTAGAAAGAGTTTAAAAGCTAGGGAAAATTTCATAAAGAAAGAAGGAGATTCTATAATAAGAAGAGAAAAGTAGGAAAAGGAAAAGCTCGATGGAAAGATTGGGAATGAGTTTATGAAACTTGTGTTCTAGATGTAAGATGAAGTTGAAGAGATTAATAGAGAAGTCAAATAGTACATCCTAGGAAGTTGGAAGGTGTCTCAACAAAAACCTAAGAGATTTGTTGCAGAAGATGGAGTTCTGTGACTGCAAAGAGCTGGATGCTTTGAGTAATTTGTTGCAGGTGAGAAGAGGCCTATAATTGCAGAGGACTTGAGTCTTAGAGAATTTTTTACAAGTGTGAGAAGGAGCTTGTAATGGCATAGGGTAGAGAAGGAGGCATGAGAAACCAGAAAAGGTATGTTTTATTTTTGAATATTTGGCTGAGAGTTGAGAAGTATTTTATTACAGGTAGAGTCCTATAATTGTAGAGATTTAATACCCTAGAAGTTGGAGAAATTGTTGCAACTAGAATCTTATAATTGCAGAAGTAGAGAGAGATGTATTAGAAAAGGAGGATGAGAAAGGTCATGAAGAGACTTATAATGATATTATTTGTAGAACAACGAGCAGAAAGAAGGTTTGCAGAATTTGCTTGTGAAGAATTGAAGAAATTCCACGCTAGACTAATTGCATTAGTGTTGGGAATTAAGGTGTCTCAACCTTTGAAAATTCTTAATGTTGTATTTACTCTTGCCTACTATTGTAATTTTCTATGTATGAGGAGGCAGGCGTCCCATGTTGACTTGGCATAGTTTTGCCATGTGTCGGCACCTTGTGTAGATGTAGCAAGATAAATTTTGGTGACTTTGTTAGCCGTGGTTTCCTCCCAAAATAATTAATGGGAGAGTGCAGGGGGGGAGTACCCCTCCTCGGGGCCTGGGGGCCTCATCCCCCCTGATAGGAGCTCAGAGGTGGACCCCATAGTAGGAGTCTGGGGGCAATGCCCCCGAAGCAAAAAATGCCCTATATTTAATAAAGGTGTTGATAGTTAGTTTGTTATTGGCCAACATGGAAAAACCAACATTGGATACCGCCAAAGAGGATTGATAAATAAGTGGTTGGAGAATGTGAAAGGTCATGAGATGCAAATGAGAATCAACATTGTGTACTCCTGAAAGAGATTGCATTGCAAGTGTGTTGTAATCATCTTTTTATTTGATAATACATTTTGCAAGTTTTGGAGTGTGGGATTTTTCACTCAAAGGGGTTTCCCCATGTATATCTTGTGTTGTGAGTTTTATATTTGTGTTTGGATGTTTTTATTACCTTTCTATTAATGTGCATCTTAAGCTGTAACTATAAAAGTTAAAATTTGCATAAATCTTTCGTTAGTAGATCAATGTAGGAAATATTTTTGCATACCTTGCTTCCTTTCAGTTGGTATCAAAGCTTGATCACCTTTGGTTATAGTTTTTGCGTAGAGGGTTTTTTGAGTTGATCTTCATTTGAGTGGGAGCTTGTGCATAGGATTTTGAAATATTTGTTGCAGGAAAGAGATGGCGAGCACATCTGGGAGGTTTGAGATAGAAAAGTTTGATGGAGACAAATTTGAGTTGTGGAAACTCAAGATGGAGGACTTATTGGTGGATAAAGATATATGGCTCGCAATATCCAAAACCATGTCATCGGGCATGAAACAAGAAGATTGGGATGTGATGGATTAGAAGGCTAAGGGTTGGATAAGACTTTGTTTGGTTGATTTGGTGCTCTTGAATATCCATGAACAAAAGACTGTAAAAGATCTTTGGAAGAAACTTGGAGATGTTTATCAAGCTAAATCCCTGGTGAGCAAGTTATTCCTATGAAATAAATTGTATTATCTATGGATGGAAGATGGAGGATTTGTCCTTGATCACCTAAATAATTTCAATATGCATGTTGCCCAGTTGACCTCTGTTGGTGTGAAGATGGAGGAGGAGGATTGATGTATGACATTACTGTGTTCCTTACCAGATTCATGGGACCACCTTGTTATGGCCACTGAAAGTACCACTAACACCTTCAAGATGGATGAAGTGGTTTCTTTATTGTTGTCAGAAGAGATGTAGAGAAAATATTCTAAGTCAGCTAAGGAGGCTCTTGTGGTTCTTGGTAGATCTAAAAATAAAGGGAAGAAAAAGGATAAGAAGAAGGAAGAAAAAGGAAGATCCAAATCCCTTGGGAGATCCAAGTCTCTTGGAAAGTCCAAGGCTCTATGTTGAAACTACGACAAACCCGGTCACTTCCACAAGGAGTGCAAGGAGGAGAAGAAGAAAAAGAAGAACTATGATTTAGATTCTGACAAGTCCTCTCATGATGATGGAGAAATGTTTGTCGTTGCCTTGGCAACACATGCATCTGAGGATGTATGGCTTATTGACTTTGGTGCATCTTTTCACATGACCTCTCATCAGGGTTGGTTTTCAAAGTATGAAGAATATGATGGTGGGAAGGTGCACTTGGGTGATGACTCTCACCTAAAGATTGTTGGTCGTAGAAGAGTCTTGATTCAATTTCATGATGGACAAGTGAAGGGGATCAATGGTGTTTTGCATATCCCTGGTTTGGCATGGAATGTATTATCTATAAGTAAGTTGAATGATGTGGGTGTGCATATTGTTTTCTCGAATGGAGGATGCATGATGACTAGAGGAGCTATGGTGCTAGCTAAGGGTGTTCGGATTGGTACTCTATTTCAGCTTGATGCATGTGCAGTACAATGCAATAGTGCCTTTGTTTCAAAGAAGAGAACTTTAGATGCTTCATCCTCACCATTGGAACTAACAACTAAGAAGACTGTTGCATCTACTTCTAATGGTTGTGCTTTTTGGGTACCTAAGGGTGCTCATTATATGGAGATGAAGCTTCCAACTGAGAAGACAATGGCACCAAAGGGTGGGTCACATTGGTGAAAAGGGTTTGAGGACCTTGAAAAATAAAAACCTCATTAAGGGTATGAATGATTGTAATCTTGAGTTTGATATTTGCAAACATTGCATCTATGGTAAACAAAATCATGTTTAGTTTTATTCCAATTCTCATAAATCTTTTGAGGTGTTGGACTTGATTCATTCTGATGTGTTTGGTCTAGTTAATGTTCTTTCAATTTCAAAATCTATTTACTTTATTTCATTCATTGAAGATTACGGTAGAAGGACATGGGTGTATTTCCTTATAATCAAATCTGAAGTCTTTAGTAGATTCAAAGAGTTCAAAGCTCTTGTATAAAATCAGAAGGATAGAAAGATTAAGTGTTTGAGGACTGATAATGGTGGTGAGTTTTGTTCAACACATTTCGACAAGTTTTGTAAAGAACATGGGATTGAGAGGCACCAAACAACTCCATATACCCCTTAGAAGAATGGAGTTGCAGAGAGGATAAACAACACATTGATGGAGAGGGCAATGAGTATGCTAAGTGGAGTTGGCCTTGAACAAAAGTTTTGGGCTGAAGTTGTTGCTACCGCTTGTTACCTAGTTAACAAGTCTCCTACATCAATGCATGTTGATAACACACCTATGGAGGTGTGGTCTGGTAAAATGCCTTCATTGAGACACATTTGAGTATTTGGTTGTGAGACATATGCATATGTGCCTAAGGAGGAGGTCTAAGTTGGAGAACAAGGCCGTGAAGTGTATCTTCATCACTTATGGCATCGGTGTGAAAGGGTACAAGCTTTGGGATCCAATGGCTGAGAGAGTTCTGTATAGTAGAAGTGTGATATTTAGAGAGCTCAACCCTTATTTTGTTGTTCTATAACCAGAGAAAGAAGAAGAGAAAGAGGATGTGGTTCAACTTCCTTCCACCCCTGAGAAAGTTGAACCAAAGACATTTGTTGGACCTGATAATGAGGAGAGCTCTAGTAACTCTGAAAGTTTAGAAGAAGATTTAGAACCTCAACCTCAATATTTGAGGAGGTCCACGTGAATAAGGTAGAAACTTGATAGGTTTGGTTATTCATTACATGATTCTAGTTGTATTTTTTCTTTGATTTCTAACAATGATGAGCCTAGGACCGTAAGCGAGGCTATGGGTATGAGTAATACAGATTCCTATAAAGAGGCCATGGAAGAAGAGATGGCTTCCTTGGAGAAAAACAATACTTGGGATCTAGTGCCCTTGGCTAATGGACGTAAACCTATTGGATGCAAATGGGTATTCAAGAAGAAATTTGGTTTAGATGGTAGTGTTGATAAGTTTAAGGCAAGGTTGGTCATGAAGGGTTATTCGCAGGTTTAGGGAATAGATTATGGTGAAATTTTCTCTCCTGTTGCAAGGATGACATCTATCAGATTCTTGTTATCACTTGCTACAACATATAATTTAAAAGTTGAAAAAATGGATGTGAAGACAACTTTCCTTCATGGTGACTTGGAGGAAGAAAGCTATATGTCACAACCAAAGCACTACATGGTAAACGGTAAAGAAAATCTAGTTTGCAAGTTGAAAAAGTCTTTGTATGGTTTGAAGCAATCTCCCAGGATGTGGTACCAGAAATTTGATGGATTTGTGTTGAGTTTGGGATTTGTAAGATCTAAATTAGATCATTGTGTTTACTTTAAGATGGATAACGATCGCATTCTCATTATTGCATTATATGATGAAATGTTGTTCATTGCGAATGGTAAGAATTTGACTTCTGATTTAAAGTCTTAGTTGTCAACACCGTTTGAGATGAA
Organism: Cunninghamia lanceolata; assembly: GCA_027924645.1. NCBI lineage: Eukaryota > Viridiplantae > Streptophyta > Pinopsida > Cupressales > Cupressaceae > Cunninghamia > Cunninghamia lanceolata. The sequence goes on from BSBN01000923.1 coordinate 2,799,637, forward strand.
AGATTTAGGGGAAACTAGATACATCTTGGGAATGGAAATCAGAAGAGACAGAGCTAATATAAAATTATGGTTAGGCCAGAGTAAGTATGTAAACACCGTGTTGGAAAGATTCAACATGGTAGCTTGTAGATTGTTGAATATTGCTATAATGATGGGGACAAAGTTATCTGTTATAGATTGTCCAAAGTGTCCTTCTGAGATGGAGGATGTGAGTAGAGTTCCTTATGCTAGTGTTGTTGGTAGCTTGATGTATGCTATGGTTTGTACAAGACCAGACATTGCCCAAGGAGTGGGAGTCCTTAGTCAATTTATGGCTAATCCTAGACGGGTACATTAGGATGCAGTGAAGAGAGTGTTCACATATTTGCGGGGTACTTCTAAGTATTCCCTATGTTATCATGGCTATCCTACAAGACTTTGTCATTCACTTTGTATTTGAGGATTTGTCTAGATTCAGATTGAGCAGGTGACATTGACAACAGGAGATCCACTAATGCTTATGTTTTCATTATGTTCAGTGGTGCTATTAGTTGAATGAGTAAGCAAAAACATGTGGTTACTTTGCCCACTATTGAAGTAGAGTACATGGCAGAAAATTATGCTTGTAAAGAAGACATTTGGATTAAGAGTTTGTGTTCTGATGTTGGGTTTGATGTAGGGAAGATTACCATTTGTTGTGATAGTTAGAGTGCCATATGTTTGGCAAAGAATCCTACTTTCCACGCGAGGATGAATCATACTGATGTCCAATACAATTTTGTTTGTGACATGGTAGAGGATGGGAAGGTGAATTTGGAGAAACTTGACCCTTTGACGAATGTTGCAGATGCCTTGACAAAACTTGTGAGCAGGAAGAAGTTTAGATGGTGTTCAACATCTATGGGCCTCTCAGCCCCTAGCAGTTAAGTCTTGTCTTTATTTTCACTCTTGAAAGGTGTTCGACAAGTGGGAGAATGTTGGGAATTAATATGTCTCAACCTTTGCAAGTTCCTAATATTGTATTTACTCTTGCCTATTATTGTAATTTTCTATGTATGAGGAGATAGGCATCCCATGTTGACTTGGCATAGTTTTGCTATGTGTCAGCACCTTTTGTAGATGCAGCAAGATAATTTTTGGTGACTTTGTCAGCCATGGTTTCCCCCAAAAATAATTAATGGGGGAGTGCAAGGGGGCCAGAGCCCCTCCTGCAGGGCCTAGTGGGCTCATCCCCTAGACGAGAGTCCGTGGGCAGAGCCCAAGATAGGAGTCTAGGGGCAACACCCCCAGCGGGGTCACTAGGGGCAGCACCCCTGAAGCAAAAAATTACCTATATTTAATAAAGGTGTTGATAATTAGTTTTTTATTGGCCAACATGGAAAAATTGACATTGGATAAATGCCAAAGAGGCTTGATAAATAAGCAGCTAGAGAATATGAAAGGTCATGTGATTAGAATGAGAATCGATATTGTTTACTCTTGAAAGAGCTTGCATTGCAAGTGTATTACAATCATCTTTTGATTTGATAATACTGTTACTAAATTATGTTCACACCTAATTTAGTTAAAATAAATTGTAGTTGTCACAAAAGGAATAAAAGAAAACTTTTAAAGTGTAATGATAAATTAGTGAATGTATGACATCATGGCAAGAGACAAACAAAGATCATTTGTCTGGATAATCTGACAGTCCAATCAGAACTGTCAAACCATCCTGACAAGTGAAGTTATCTGATGACAAGAGACCACACAGTCAATGAATGACACAAGGTTTTAACTGGTTTTATCTTTCAAGTATGAGATGATTGAATTATTCAAGTAATCACAATTCAGTGTGAAAGAAAGGTATTTATAAAGCTGTCATTTCATATCATGTTTTGAACATATGTTTCATATCAGTTTCAGTTATTCTATCCTATGCATTTGATTCAAAAAAGTAAACATACATAAATCATTTGCATAAGGTAAAGTAACTGATCATATTTAAAGAAATGTTTAAATGTGTCCCACACAAGCCGTGGGAGTGACTAAACTGAGCAATGCAAACATGTGCAAGCTATACATCTGTGGATAAAGGGAAAGAAAAGAACATATGAGAATAATGGATATCCATCATTGCCTTTTTTGCAGGTTGATCTTCTTGTTTGGCAGCTGATCTTCATGTCTTTATCTTTCGCTCTTGATTAGAATAGTGTACCTACAAATTTGGGGAAAAGCCCTGTTAGAAGCTCCAGATATTCATATTCTTCATATGCTTTATCAACATATATATAAACTTGCAAACATTATGCATCTTATGTGATTGGACAAAATCAGACATGTGCAATAAATCAGATCATTATGAGAAAGATCAATCAACTTCAAGAGATATGTTTTTTATGCTAACTTGTTTGTTCACTGTGCAGGTATAGGAAAAGTAATGTTGCTAATTTGAAGACATTAAAGCATGTGGAGAAAATGTGGCTCCCACAAGGGTAGAGCCCATCATGTTTCCTTTCTATTCATTTGAAAAGGATATCATATTACAATAGACATAATGCACTATTCAAGAGATACTATGCATTGGAATAGTCAAACTTGCAAATGGAGTGAAGTCATCATCATAGAAGTGAAGAGGACCAGTTGCTCCTATAAAGTATGCCCGCTTCATAAAATAGTTTGTCAAAATCAGAAAATCATGTTCAAAATGCTTCATCACATGCTACAGGATGAGCAGTGATTCTACTCAAGAGTGTAAATATGCAAAGCATAGGAGTACAGTCATTAAAGGTATTTTCCCATCTACTTGTAATGATTGAAACATGTTTTTTGCTATTCAAATATACTTCAAAGATAAAACAATGATCATATGGAACAATAATGTAAAAGAAAATGTATTGTTTTATCATAAGGATATCATGTTCTTTCATGCATGAATGAAATCATATCTCAGATGTATAAAGATGTAGAGAAAGTACAACAGTCTTACAATCTAGAAGACAAATTGCAAGAAAGAGAATAACTCCTGCAAGAAAGAGAACAACTCTTGACAAGACAAAACAACAATATGTATGATAGTGACAAATATTATACTATCAACAATTTATGTCAGCATGAACTCATTAAGTTACCAAAGAAAGATAGGGAAGTATGCTAGGTTCAGTAATCTTGATTCAAAGACAGTCATAGCTCCAATTAAAGTTTAAAAGCATATGGAAAAACCATGTAACCATAAGCAATGCCTCATGAAGATGGAGTTATGACAGCTCTCAATGAAGATTACATGACATGCATACAATCAGGAGAGTATAGGTGTCAAACATATCATGTTACAACCATGTGCCTGAGTAGAAATAGAGCAACTTAAAGATCACAGCCATCTAGAGGCATTGAAACAACAATAAAAGAGATACAAGTTGAATGCCACATGTATGGAATGCAATAAGGTGGATAAGACAAACATAGTTCATCATTGTTCTAGAAGCAGGAGATAAAGAGACTGGAACAACTATACAGGAATAAAGAACAACATGGAGATAGCAGTTCATTCTACAATTTTATCCCAAGATAGCAATAAACCAACAGCATGATAGTGAAAGGTTCAACAAAAGCATGATCTCTTCACAGAAAGGCAAAATTTCACCATTGCAAGCAGAGAGTTCTTCTCTTTTCTCAAAAAATGCAGATACAGAAGGAGTATAATAGGCCGTAGATAGAAGAACATTATTGCCTGCAATAAAAAATAAAACCCTCAACATTTTTATCAAACCCTCATATTTTCTTTTCTGCAGAAGAAGATAAATCGAAAGGAAGATACAGTAATAAAGGTCATAGCCAGAAATGTAGTGTATTCTTTCAAAAAATGTAAACCCTTAGTTTTTCTTCATTTTTCTTCGAACCTTGTGTTTTTCCCATCTGCAAAGAAGATAAATAGAAGATATCAGAAGGAGCATAGTAGGCCATAGCCAAGAAATGCCTTATTCTTCATAATACAAAAGGAGCCATATCAAAGCATGTTATGAAGCAACAATTTTAGATGCATGAAAGAAACCCTTGTACAGAAAAAATAAGATAGATTATCCATTAAAAGTCATCGTAATAGCAGTGAAATGAAGAGGTTAAACTTATAGAGAATGAATAGGGTGCAGGTTTGGCTCTATATCTGCAACAGGAAGATTCCCATGGCAGCCTCCAAATCCATGAAACCCTTGCGAACAAGGCAGCAGCTCATGAAAATGCAAAATGTATAAAGTATGAATGACCCTGAGTTAGGGCAACTTTGTTGCTTTTCATGTATCAAGCAAAAACCTAAGATGCTCAATCCCCATAGTGGTGTTTTGTCAGTTTGTTTCCAAAAAATCAAAACCAATCAATTGCTGGCCGAGGTCAAAATTCAATATCATTAAACCTTATGATTAAGCCACAGGGGGCCGTGAGGTCGAACTTCTTTTCTGCCTTTTCTTTTGATTTTATTTGCAAGTCAAATATATTAATCATGATAAGGTAACACTTAAGCCTTCTTCTTTTACCTTCATAAAAATCGACCAAGATGGAGAAAGGTCGAATTGCCTTATATAAACATGGAGATCAAGTCAAAAGTCAAACATTACCTTATGTATTATACATTGCAAAGATTCATGTGCTTATAAAGTCAAAGAAAGAAAATCAGTTAAAGGCATGATATTAAAGGTGGCAGAGATATGGATAAGGTGATAATGCATGAGAAGTCAAAGGATAGAAAAAAGGCGGTATTGATGAGCTAATGCATGGTGAAGGAGTGACAAGGTGGTATTTTGTTATACTTTGTTTGCACATGATGCATAATATATTTTTCCTTTTGCATGGAGTAATAAGGAAGTGTAAATGCATTTATCATTCTTTTGATAATGCATAATTATTTTTGCATGTAATGACCTAAGTAATTCCATGGGAGACATAAGGAGAGAATATTCTTTATTTTTCATGCATGATGACCTAATTCTTTTTGGCATCATAGTTAATGAAATCATGCAAATTATGTAGCTGTAAAAGGAGAGATAAGGTGTTATTTTTCTTTTTCCTTTCTTGCATGATTTTACAACCATAAATAATGTAAACAAATTAATAAAGTAATATTTTTAAAATTACTTTATTATTTTGTCACAAGTTGTAAAATTAAAGAAATTTGACAAATTAAAACTCATAATAGAGTAATCATGCAAAAAGTTACTTTATTTCTCGTCCACGTTATTAACACATGCAAAATCATGCAAAATGGAGGAGTTAAGTTGACGAAAGACTTTGAGGTCTTTTTTGCATGGTTTAGAGGTCAAATTGGAGAATTTTGATCAACTCTTGGGTTAAACACATGGAAACAAGCAGTTTTGAGCTATTTTTGCTCATTTTGAGGCAATTTTGACCCTTAATTTTAGGGATTTCATTGGTTGCTCGTGGAACAAAATTGGAGAGCTTATTTTTAGAGGTAGTTGACTGCAGTTGATTTTTTCTATGTCTCTTGGAGAGAGCAAACTATATATTGTAAGAAAAACTTAGGTTTTTCTAGTTCTTGCCTTTTTGCTCTTTACACTTTGAGAGAGAAAGAGGTTTTGTAACTCACTTATTTGCAGATTTATAGAGATTACAATAGGTTACAGGTTCTATACTTTGTTTTTATGCAATTATTTCTTTTATTTTTCAGTTTGATCAAGTATCTACCTTCCATCAATGCAACTTGTATGAGTGATTTGATGAGATTTTATTGTGTTTAACATCAAAACCTTTAAAATCATTGTCTCATTTATACTTGCATGTGTTAGATAACATTGAAAATCACAGGTCTTAGGCCGTGTGAATTGGTGAATGTCTCTTTTATGTTGTGAAAAATCCCTTTTCCTTCAAACAATTTTTTTTTCAAACCTCCCTTAGAAATATTTTTGTGATCAATTTGTTGAAAGTGGTTTGTGTGGATATATTTTCTGAGATCTATTGTGAGTTAGATTGCCAAGTTTTCATCATTATTAGGTGCATCACCATACTTTTTTAGTTTTCATTCGCTTTTTAGAAAGATCCTTTTAACCCTTTTCCACATTAAAGTCATAGATCCAATTGAATATTTTAAGGGAACCAACCCATAATCTTGAGGTTCAAACTCGACATAGGTCACCCATAGCCTGAGTTTGACCCCATGTTTTGAAGGATTGCTGAGTATCATAACTTTGCATCATGGGTGCAATCCTAATCGACAACAGTTTTTGGCACGCTCGGTGGGACATTAAGAACTGATTTTCAGTTCAAAAAGGACTTATTATTGCTGTTGTTTTGGTATGATCAACAGTTAATACAAACTTTTTAGAGCTTTTATTTTAAAATACCTGGCGACTCTAACTTTCTGGTTTGAATAGATTAGATTTTTGCAGCCTGTGAAAAAGATTCATAAGATCAGATGTTGTTTTCCAACTTTTGAATGAGTAAACATATCTATCCTTCATGGAAACATGTCATATCATCCATCATATCATGAAAATGCCGCTAATCCAGCATCTTATCAGCCATGCTACTGATTTCAATCCAAATTCTATGGTTTCTCAAGTAAACCAGCATGTTCAATATGCTTACCTCCCACCTGCCCTTGCTCAAACTTCATATCAGCATGCATAAGTCCAAAATCAACCTCAAGAAATATCTCTGATATCAAATCAACTCAAACGCTATCACCTCCAAGGGGTTGAAGATATAAAGAATAGCATGAATGAAACAAAAAACACATTGCCATAAATCACAAAACAGATAGAGGAGTTCAAGAGGCAACAAGAATATGAGCAGCAATAGGAAAAGATGGCTTATCAGGCCTATTTGTATGAACAAGACTTGCTGATACAGAGAAAACAAGATGAAGAAGGTCTTAGAAGGGAGATAGCAGCAAAAGAGGAGCAGATGAAGTTTTTGCTTGCACAAGTACAAAAGAAAATGATCTAGACAACTGCATTCATTTCAGATTAGCCTGTTCAAAATGAGGTTAGTAGGTATCAAATTCTAAGTTTTAGAAGTCCTGATTTTGCTCAGGAACCTATTTGCATTCAAAATCAGTCTATTAATCCTCAGTATCAGTCACATCAAGTGCCTGAACCAAGTCATCAAAGTTTTGAACAACCATGGCAGCCTTCTTGGACCAAACATCCTAATTATAAAATGCCAAATCTTGTTAAAGCTACCCCTTCCATACCAATCCAAAATCAAGAAGGAGAAGAGGTAGTCAAATTTGAGCCTATCAAAATTCTAAGTTTTATTCCAGCAACTGAAGGTTCTGTTGTTTTTACTATGTCCCCAGCTGAAAGTAAGCATAATGCATATGATGTGGAGCAAGAGGTCACTGCTGCTCTAAATCCTTTACATTTTGAATTAATTGAAAAGTTCTCTAATGCTGTTCACAAGATAAAGGGAAACATGATACAAAGATTGGAAGGTCAAAATCTTCAATTAAGAGACAAATTGCTCATATTCTGGAGGAGAATAAACCAGACAAAGAAGAGGATTCAGTTTCTTTGTTTGATCAACTACCTTCTTTGTTGACTAAGATGAAGACATCATACAAATACCCAAAATACCAGTTGATTTGAGATATCCAGATGATACTGTAGAACATGATGTACTGCTAGTCTGTAAGGATAAGGATGAGGTTGATACTTCAGTTCAATTAGAAGATCAAAACGACAGTCTCATTTTGGAGACTAATAATCTTGTTTTGTATGATCATAGGATTGATTACTAGGCTAGATATGAAACTAAATCAAATGACATTCTCTGTGAAAATAAAACATCTAATTTATTTTCAGACCAGTCAAATGAACTAATTAAAGATATTCAATCTTTTCAAAATAATTCCATATCTGATTGTCAAGATCCTGATTGTTTAGCCTATAGGAAGCTTGCCAATCTGTTGGATTCTTGTAGTGATCAGAAGCCTAAACCAATAAATGATGAGTATAACAAGGTAAATCAGGTTTCTAAACTTTTGCCTTTTACATTTAAACAATATGAGGCTAATCAGTTTGAAGACAACAAGGAAGGTGTGCAGGTGGAGCTTTTGAAAGATAAGCAATGTTTGGTTGAACTAACATCAATACCTAGTTTTGAACAACAAAGGGATGAAATTCATATAGTTTCAGTGTAGGATTTTCAGTTAGATAAGAGCATGTTTTTAGGTATTATAGAGTATTTTTGTTCTAACACTGATAATGATCTGATACCATGTGAATCAACAGTATGTGATCAACATGATCAAGTCAAAGAGGCAAGCTTTCATTCATTTCATTCAAGTGGACTAACTCTTCCAAATCAGGACACCAGGAGTACTGACCAAAGATACATCATTACAAGAGGGTGCCAAATTAGGGATATAGCTGTCAGAGAGCTAAATAAGGAGTTATAGATTGTTGTTGTATCTAAAGATGAAATTGCAGCTTTAGAACAACGGAATCAACTAATCTATTCACCTTATAATAGCATTTCCTATGATCATATTCAGATAGTGAGAGAAGTTCTATTCATTCTTTAGAGAGTTTTGCAACATTCTATAATGTATGTCCTTGTGAACCATATCTTATCAGTAGTGAAACACTTGGCAGAACATCCTTTCTTAACCAGAAAGGGAAGTTATTTCACAAAGCCAGTTAATGGATTTGTTTGACCAGCTTCAATGGATGGTTAGTGTAGGGTAGAGTAGAATTTCAGTTCAGTATTTTTTTTTCCAAGAAGTGCACATGCACATTTTGTTGGCCATGTCTCAAACAGGTCAAAATAGTTTCAGTTTCAGTTTTGCTTTGCTGCTGTAGTTTTCTATCAATTTGAGTTGCAAAAGGTTTTTTCAAAGTTTCAGACAGAAAAAGACTCATGTGCCCAATGGAATTGCAAGGCTACTGGTTCTATTTTGTTTAGCCAGCAAACACCCCTGAGAGGTCGCCTGAAATGTTACTAAATTATGTTCACACCTAATTTAGTTAGACTGAATTGCAGTTGTCACAAAAGGAATAAAAGAAAACTTTTAAAGTGTAATGATCAATCACTGAATTTATGACATCTTAGCAAGAGACAAACAAAGATCATTTGTCATGATAATCTAACAATCTAATTAGAACTGTCAAACCATCCTGACAAGTGAAGTTAGCTGATGACAAGAGACCACATAATTAATGAATGACAGAAGGTTTTAACTAGTTTTATCTTTCAAGTATGAGATGATTGAATTATTCAAGTAATCACAATTTAGTGTGAAAGAAAGGTATTTACAAAGCTGTCATTTCATATCATGTTTTGAACATATGTTTCATATCAGTTTCAGTTGTTCTATCCTATGCATTTGATTCAAAAAAGTAAACAAACATAAATCATTTGAATAAGGTAAAGTAACTGACCATATTTAAAGAAATGTTTAAATGTGTCCCACACAAGCCATGGGAGTGACTAAACTGAGCAATGCAAACATGTGCAAGCTATACATATGTGGATAAAGGGAAAGAAAAGAACATATGAGAATAATGGATATCCATCATTGCCTTTTTTGGAGGTTGATCTTCTTGTTTGGCAGCTGATCTACATGTCTTCATCTTTCGCTCTTGATCAGAACAATGTACCTATAAAATTGGGGAAAATCCCTGTCAGGAGCTCCAGATAGTCATATTCTTCATATGTTTATCAATAGATATATAAACTTGCAAAGATTATGCATCTTATGTGATTGGACAAAATCAGACATGTGCTATAAATCAGATCATTATGAGGAAGATCAATCAACTTCAAGAGGTATGTTTTTTATGCTAACTTGTTTGTTCATTGTGCGGGTATAGGAAAAGTAATGTTGTTGATTTGAAGGCATTAAAGCATTTGGAGAAAATGTGGCTCCCACAAGGGTAGAGCCCAACATGTTTCCTTTTTATTCATTTGAAAAGGATATAAGATTTCAATAGACAGAATGCACTATTCAAGAGATACTATACATTGGAACAGTCAAACTTGCAAATGGAGTGAAGTCATCATCATAGAAGTGAAGAGGACCAGTTGCTCTCCTATAAAGTATGCTCACTTCAGAAAATAGTTTCTCAAAATCAGAAAATCATGTTCAAAATGCTTTGTCACATCCTACAGGATGAGCAGTGATTCTAGTCAAGAGTTGTAAATATGCAAAGGATAGGAGTACAGTCATTAAAGGTATTTTCCCATCTTCTTGTAATGATTGAAATAAGTTTTTTTCTGTTCAAATATACTTCATAGATAGAACAGTGATCATATGGAACATCAATGTAAAAGAGAATGTATTGTTTCAACATAAGGATATCATGTTCTTTCATGCATGAACGAAATCATATCTCAGATGTATAAAGATGCAGAGAAAGTACAACAGTCTTATAATCTAGAAGACAAATTGCAAGAAAGAGAATAGCTCCTGCAAGAAAGAGAATAGCTCCTGACAAGATAGTGATCATAATAAAGCAATATGTATGACAATGACAAATATTATACTATCAAGCATTTATGTCAGCATGAACTCATTAAGTTACCAAAGAAAGATAGGGAAGTACGCTAGGTTCAGTAATCTTGATTCAAAGATAGTCATAGCTCCAATTAAAGTTTAAAAGCATATGGAACAACCATGTAAACCATAAGCAATGCCTCATGAAGATGGAGTTATGACAGCTCTCAATGAAGATTACATGACATGCATACAATCAGGAGAGTATAGGTGTCAAACATATCATGTTACAGCCATGTGCCTGAGTAGAAATAGAGCAACTTAAAGATCACAACCATCTAGAGGCATTGAAACAACAATAAAAGAGATACAAGTTGAATGCCACATGTATGGAATGCAATAAGGTGGATAAGACAAACATAGTTCATCATTGTTCTAGAAGTAGGAGATAAAGAGATTGGAACAACTATACAGGAATAAAGAACAACATGGAGATAGCAGTTCATTCTACAATTTTATCCCAAGATAGCAATAAACCAACATCATGATAGTGAAAGGTTCAACAAAAGCACGATCTCTTCATAGAAAGGTGAAATTTCACCATTGCAAGTAGAGAGTTCTCTTTTCTCAAAAAATGCAGATACAGAAGGAGTATAATAGGCTGTAGCTAGAGGAACATTATTTCCCGCAATAAAAAATAAAACCCTCAACATTTTTATCAAACCCTCGTATTTTCTTTTCTGCAGAAAAGATAAATTGAAAGGAAGATACAGTGAGAAAGGCCATAGCCAGAAATGTCGTGTTTTCTTTCAAAAAATGTAAACCCTTAGTTTTCTTCGAACCTTTTGTTTTTCACATCTGCAAAGAAGATAAATAGAAGATATAGGAAGGAGCATAGTAGGCCATAGCCAAGAAAGGCCTTATTCTTCATAATACAAAAGGAGCCATATCAAAGCATGTTATGAAGCAACAGTTTTAGATGCATGAAAGAAACCCTTGTACAAAAAAAATAAGATAGATTATCCATTAAGAGTCATCGTAATAGAAATGAAATGAAGAGGTTAAACTTATAGAGAATGAATAGCATGCAGGTTTGGCTCTATATCTGCAACAAGAAGATTCCCATGGCGGCCTCCAAATCCATCAAACCCTAGCAAACAAGGCGGCAACTCATGAAAATGCAAAATGTGTAAAGTATGAATTAGCTTGAGTTAGGGCAACTTTGTTGCTTTTCATGTATCAAGTAAAAACCTAAGATGCTTGATCCCCATAGTGGCATTTTGTCACTTTTTTTCCAAAAAATCAAAACCAATCAATTGCTGGCCGAGGTCAAAACTGAACATCATTAAACCTAATGATTAAGCCACAGGGGGCCATGAGGTCAAACTTCTTTTCTGCCTTTTCTTTTGATTTTATTTACAAGTCAAATATATTAATCATGATAAGGTAACACTTAAGCCTTCTTCTTTTTCCTTCATACAAATTGACCAAGATGGAGAAAGGTCAACTTGCCTTATATAAACATGGAGATCAAGTCAAAAGTCAAACATTACCTTATGTATTATACATTGCAAAGATTCATGTGCTTATAAAGTCAAAGAAAGAAAATCAGTTAAAGGCATGATAGTAAAGGTGGCAGAGATATGGATAAGGTGATAATGCATGAGAAGTCAAAGATAGTAAAAAGGTGGTATTGATGAGCTAATACACGGTGAAGGAGTGACAAGGTAGTATTTTGTTATACTTTGTTTGCAAATGGTGCATAATGTATTTTTCCTTTTGCATGGAGTAATAAGGAAGTGTAAATGCATTTATCATTCTTTTGATAATGCATAATTATTTTTGCATGTAATGACCTAAGTAATTGCATGGGAGGCATAAGGAGAGAATATTCTTTATTTTTCATGCATGATGACCTAATTCTTTCTGGCATCATTGTTAATGAAATCATGCAAATTATGTAGTTGCAAAAGGAGAGATAAGGTGATATTTTTCTTTTTCCTTTCTTGCATGATTTTACAACCATAAATAATGTAAACAAATTAATAAAGTAATATTTTATAAATTACTTTATTATTTTGTCACAAGTTGTAAAATTCAAGAAATTAGACAAATTGAAACTCATAATAGAGTAATCGTGCAAAAGATTACTTTATTTGTCATCCACATTATTAACACATGCAAAATCATGCAAAATTGGAGGAGTTGAGTTAACTAAAGACTTTGAGGTCTTTTTTGCATGGTTTAGAGGTCAAGTTGGAGAATTTTGGTCAACTCTTGGGTCAAACACATGGAGACAAGTAGTTTTGAGCTATTTTTGCTCATTTTGAGGCAATTTTGACCCTTAATTTTAGGGATTTCTTTGTTTTCTAGTGGATCAAAATTGGAGAGCTTATTTTTAGAGGCAGTTGATTTTTTCTATGCCTCTTGGAGAGATCAAACTATATATTGTAAGAAAAACTTAGGTTTTTCTAGTTCTTGCCTTTTTGCTCTTTACACTTTGAGAGAGAAAGAGGTTTTGTAACTCACTTATTTGCAGATTTGTAGAGATTACAACAGGTTACAAGTTCTATACTTTGTTTTTATGCAATTATTTCCTTTATTTTTTCAGTTTGGTCAAGTATCTACCTTCCATTAATGCAACTTTTATGAGTGATTTGATGAGATTTTATTGTGTTTAACATCAAAACCTTTAAAACCATTGTCTCATTTGTACTTGCATGTGTTAGATAGCATTGAAAATCACATGTCTTAGGCTGTGTGAATTTGAGAATCTTTCTTTTATGTTGTGAAAAATCCCTTTTCCTTCAAACAAAAATATTTTTTAACCTCCCTTAGAAACATTTTTGTGATCAATTTGCTGAAAGTGGTTTGTGTGGATAGATTTTCTGAGATCTATTGTGAGTTAGATTGCCAAGTTTTCATCATTATTAGGTGCATCACCATACTTTTTTAGTTTTTATTTGCTTTTTAGAAAGATCCTTTTAACCCTTTTCCACATCAAAGTTATAGATCTAATTGAATATTTTAAGGGAACCATCCCATAATCTGGAGGTTCAAACTTGACATAGGTCACCCATAGCCTGACTTTGATCCCATGTTTCGAAGTATTGCTGAGTATCATAACTTTGCATTAGGGGTGCAATCTTAATCAAAAATAGTTTTTGGCACACCCAGTGGGACATTTGAATAGATTTTCAGTTGAAAAAGGACTTATTATTGCTACTATTTTGGTATGATCAGTAGTTAATACAACCTTTTTAGAGGTTTTGTTTTAAAATACCTAGCGACTGTAACTTTCTGGTTTGAATAGATCAGATTTTTGCAGCCTATGAAAAAGATTCATAAGATCAGGTGTTATTTTCCAACTTTTGAATGAGTAAACATGTCTATCCTTCATGGAAATATGTCATATCATCCATCATATCATGAAAATGCTGCTAATCCACCATCTTGTCAGATCAGCCATGCTGCTGATTTCAATCCAAATTCTATGGTTTCTTAAGGAAACCAGCATGTTCAATATGCTTACCTCCCACCCGCCCTTGCTCAAACTTCATATCAACATGCATATGTCCAAAATCAACCTCAAGAAATATCTCTGATATCAAATCAACTCAAACACTATCACCTCCAAGGGGTTGAAGATATAAAGAATAGCATGAATGAAACAAAAAACACATTGCCATAAATCACAAAATAGATAGAGGAGTTCAAGAGGCAGCAAGAATATGAGCAGCAATAGGAAGAGATGGCTTATCAGGCCTATCTTTATGAACAAGACTTGCTGATGCAGAGAAAACAAGATGAAGAAGGTCTTAGAAGGGAGATAGCAACAAAAGAGGAGTAGATGAAGTTTTTGCTTGCATAAATACAAAGGCAAACGATCCAGATAGTTGCATTCATTTCAGATTAGCCTATTCAAAATGAGGTTAGTAGGTATCAAATTCCAAGTTTTAGAAGTCCTAATTTTTCTCATGAACTTGTTTGCATTCGAAATCAGTCTATTAATCCTTAGTATCAGTCACATCAAGTGCCTGAACCAAGTCATCGAGGTTTTGAACAACCATGGTAGCCTTCTTAGACCAAGCATCCTAATTATAAAATGCCAAATCTTTTTAAAGCTACCCCTTCCATACCAATCCAAAATCAGGAAGGAGAAGAGGTAGTCAAAAGCCTATCAAAATTCCAAGTTTTAGTCCAGTAGTTGAAGGTTCTGCTGTTTTTACTATGTCCCCAGCTGAAAGTAAGCATAATGCATATGATGTGGAGCAAGAGGTCACTGTTGCTCCAAATCCTTTACATTTTGAATCATTTGAAAAGTTCTCTAATGTTGTTCATAAGATAAATGAAAATAGGATACAAAGATTGGAAGGTCAAAATCTTTAATTGTAGAGACAAATTGCCCACATTGAGAAGGATAATAAACCTGACAAAGAAGAGGATTCGGTTTCTTTGTTTGATCAACTGCCTTCTTTTGTTGACCAAGATGAAGACATCATCCAAATACGCAAAATACTAGCTAATTTGAGATAGCCAGATGATATTGCAAAACATGATGTACTGCTGGTCCGTAAGGATAAGAATGAGGTTGAGACTTCAGTTCAGCTAGAAGAGCAAGAGGACAGTCCCATTTTAGAGACTAACAATCTTGTTTTGCATGATCATAAGATTGATTACCAGGCTAGATATGAAACTCAATCAAATGACATTCTCTGTGAAAATAAAACATCTGATTTGTTTTCAGACAGTCAAGTGAACTAATTAAAGATATTTAATCTTTTCAAAATAATTCCATAACTGATTGTCAAGATTCTGATTGTTCAGCCAGTAGGGAGCTTGCCAATCTGCTAGATTCTTGTAGTGATCAGAAGCCTAAACCAATAAATGATGAGTATAACAAGGTAAATCAGGTTTCTAAACTTTTGCCTTTTGCCTTTGAACAATATGAGGCTAATCAGTTTGAAGACAACAAGGAAGGTGTGCAGGTCGAGCTTTTGAAAGATAAGGAATGTTTGGTTGAACTAACATCAATACCTAGTTTTGAACAACAGAGGGATGAAATTTATATAGTTTCAGTGCGGGATTTTTAGTTAGATGAGAGCATGTTTTCAGGTATTATAGAGGATTTTTGTTCTAACATTGATAATGATTTGATACCATGTGAATTAACATTATGTGATCAACAAGATCAAGTCAAAGAGGCAAGCTTTTATTCATTTCATTCAAGTGGACTAACTCTTCCAAATCAGGACACCAGGAGTATTGACCAAAGATACATCATTACAAGAGGGTGCCCAATCAGGGATATAGTTGTTAGAGAGCTAAATAAGGAGGTACATATTGCTGTTGTATCCAAAGATGAAATTGCAATTTTAGAATAGCAGAATCAACTCATCTATTCACATTATAACATCATTGCCTCTAATCAGATTCAGATAGTGAGAGAAGCTCTATTCATTCTTTAGAGAGTTTTTTAGCATTCTATAAGGTATGTCCTTGCGAACCATATCTTATCAGTAGCGAAATAGCTGGCAAAACATCTTTTCTTAACTAGAAAGGGAAGTTATTTCACAAAGCCAGTTAATGGATTTGTTTGACCAGCTTCAATGGATGGTTAGTGAAGGGTAGAGTAGAATTTTAGTTCAGTATTTTGTTTTCCAAGAAGTGCACATGCACAATTTGCTGGCCATGTCTTAAACAAGTCAGAAGAGTTTCAGTTTCAAATTTTTTTTTTCTGTTGTAGTTTTCTATCAGTTTGAGTTGCAGAAGGTTTTTTCAAAGTTTTAGGTAGAAAAAGACTCATGTGCCCAATGGAATTTCAAGGCTATTGGTTCTATTTTCTTTAGTAGAAAAATGCCCCTGAGAGGTCGCCATAAATGTTACTAAATTATGTTCACATCTAATTTAGTTAGACTGAATTGCAGTTGTCACAAAAGGAATAAAAGAGACTTTTAAAGTGTAATGATCAATCAATGAATGTATGACATCTTGGCAAGAGACAAACAAAGATCATTTGTCATGATAATCTGACAGTCCAATTAGAACTATCAAACCATCCTGACAAGTGAAGTTACCTGATGACAAGAGACCACACAGTCAATGAATGATAGAAGGTTTTAACTGGTTTTATCTTTCAAGTATGAGATGATTGAATTATTCAAGTAATCACAATTCAGTGTGAAAGAAAGGTATTTATAAACCTGTCATTTCATATCATGTTTTGAACATATGTTTCATATCAGTTTTAGTTATTCTATCCTATGCATTTGATTCAAAAAAGTAAACATACATAAATCATTTGCATAAGGTAAAGTAACTGATCATATTTAAAGAAATGTTTAAATGTGTCCCACACAAGCCGTGGGAGTGACTAAACTGAGCAATGCAAACATGTGCAAGCTATACATCTATGGATAAAGGGAAAGAAAATAACATATGAGAATAATGGATATCCATCATTGCCTTTTCTGGAGGTTGATCTTCTTGTTTGGCAGCTGATCTTCATGTCTTCATCTTTCACTCCTAATCGCAATAGTGTACCTGTAAAATTGGGGAAAAGCCTTGTCAAAAGCTTTGTCTATTCATATTCTTCATATGCTTTATCAACAGATATATAAACTTGCAAGCATTATGCATCTTATGTGATTGGACAAAATTAGACATGTGCTATAAATCAGATCATTGTGAGAAAGATTAATCAACTTCAAGAGGTATGTATTTTATGCTAACTTGTTTGTTCACTATGCGGGTATAGGAAAAGTAATGTTTCTGATTTGAAAACATTAAAGCATGTGGAGAAAATGTGGCTCCCATAAGGGCAGAGCCCAACATATTTCGTTTTTATTCATTTGAAAAGGATATCATATTGCAATAGATAGAATTCACTATTCAAGAGATACTATGCATTGGAATAGTCAAACTTGCAAATGGAGTGAAGTCATCATCATAGAAGTGAAGAGGACCAGCTGCTCCTATAAATTATGCCTGCTTCAGAAAATAGTTTGTCAAAATCAGAAAATCATGTTCAAAATGCTTCATCACATGCTACAGGATGAGCAGTGATTCTACTCAAGAGCTGTAAATATGCAAAGGACAGGAGTACAATCATTGAAGGTATTTTCCCATCTTCTTGTAATGATTGAAATATGTTTTTTGCTATTCAAATATACTTCATAGATAGAACAGTGATCATATGGAACAACAATGTAAAAGAGAATGTATTGTTTCATCATAAGGATATCATGTTCTTTCATGCATGAATGAAATCATATCTCAGATGTATAAAGATGCAGAGAAAGTATAAGTCTTATAATCTAGAAGACAAATTGTAAGAAAGAGAATAGCTCCTACAAGAAAGAGAACATCTCCTGACAAGACAGTGATCATAAAAGAGCAATATGTATGACAGTGACAAATATTATACTATCAAGCATTTATGTCAGCATGAACTCATTAAGTTACCAAAGAAAGATAGGGAAGTATGCTAGGTTCAATAATCTTGATTCAAAGATAGTCATAGCTCCAATTAAAGTTTAAAAACATATGGAACAACCATGTAAACCATAAGCAATGCCTCATGAAGATGGAGTTATGACAGCTCTCAATGAAGATTGCATCACATGCATACAATCAAGAGAGTATAGGTGTCAAACATATCATGTTACAACCATGTGCCTAAGTAGAAATAGAGCAACTTAAAGATCACAGCCATCTAGAGGCATTGAAACAACAATAAAAGAGATACAAGTTGAATGCCACATGTATGGAATGCAATAAGGTGGATAAGACAAACATAGTTCATCATTGTTCTAGAAGCGGGAGATAAAGAGACTGGAACAACTATACAAGAATAAAGAACAACATGGAGATAACAGTTCATTCTACAATTTTATCCCGAGATAACAATAAACCAATAGCATGATAGTGAAAGGTTCAACAAAAGCATGATCTCTTCACAGAAAGGTGAAATTTCACCATTGCAAGCAGAGAGTTCTTCTCTTTTCTCAAAAAATACAGATACAAAAGGATTATAATAGGCCGTAGCCAGAGGAGCATTATTTCCTGCAATAAAAAATAAAACGCTCAACATTTTTATCAAACCCTCGTATTTTCTTTTCTGCAAAAGAAGATAAATCGAAATGAAGATACAGTGATAAAGGCTGTAGCTAGAAATGTAGTGTTTTCTCTCAAAAAATGTAAACCCTTAGTGTTTCTTCGAACCTTGTGTTTTTCACATTTGCAAAGAAGATAAATAGAAGATATAGGAAGGAGCATAGCAGGCCATAGCCAAGAAAGGCCTTATTCTTCATAATACAAAAGGAGCCATATCAAAGCATGTTATGAAGCAACAGTTTTAGATGCATAAAAGAAACCCTTGTACAAAAAAAATAAGATAGATTATCCATTAAGAGTCATCGTAATAGCAATGAAATGAAGAGGTTAAACTTACAGAGAATGAATAGGGTGCAGGTTTGGCTCTATATCTGCAACAGGAAGATTCCTATGGCGGCCTCCAAATCCATGAAACCCCAGTGAACAAGGTGGTAGCTCATTAAAATGCAAATTGTACAAAGTATGAATGAGCTCGAGTTAGGGCAACTTTGTTGCTTTTCATGTATCAAGTAAAAACCTAAGATGCTCGATCCCCATAGTGGCATTTTGTCACTTTGTTTCTAAAAAATCAAAACCAATCAATTGTTGGCTGAGGTCAAAACTCATCATCATTATGCCTAATGATTAAGCCACAGGGGGCCGTGAGGTCGAACTTCTTTTCTGCCTTTTCTTTTGATTTTATTTGCAAGTCAAATATATTAATCATGATAAGGTAACACTTAAGCCTTCTTCTTTTTCCTTGATACAAATCGACCAAGATGGAGAAAAGTCGAATTGCCTTATATAAACATGGAGATCAAGTCAAAAGTCAAACATTACCTTATGTATTATACATTGCAAAGATTCATGTAAAGTCAAACAAAGAAAATTAGTTAAAGGCATGATAATAAAGGTGGCAAAGATATGGATAAGGTGATAATGCATGAGAAGCCAAAGGATAGAAAAAAGGTGGTATTGATGAGCTAATACATGGTGAAGGAGTGACAAGGTGGTATTTTGTTATACTTTGTTTGCATATGATGCATAATGTATTTTTCCTTTTGCATGGAGTAATAAGGAAGTGTAAATGCATTTATCATTCTTTTGATAATGCATAATTATTTTTGCATGTAATGACCTAAGTAATTGAATGGGAGGTATAAGGAGAGAATATTCTTTATATTTCATGCATGATGACCTAATTCTTTTTGGCATCATTGTTAATGAAATCATGCAAATTATGTAGTTGTAAAAGGAGAGATAAGGTGTTATTTTTCTTTTTCCTTTCTGACATGATTTTACAACCATAAATAATGTAAACAAATTAATAAAGTAATATTTTATAAATTACTTTATTATTTTGTCACAAGTTGTAAAATTAAAGAAATTAGACAAATTGAAACTCTTGGGTCAAACACATGGAGACAAGTAGTTTTGAACTATTTTTGCTCATTTTGAGGTAGTTTTGACCCTTAATTTTAGGGATTTCATTGTTTGCTCGTGGATCAAAATTGGAGAGCTTATTTTTAGAGGTAGTTGACTGCAGTTGATTTTTTCTATGCCTCTTGGAGAGGGAAAACTATATATTGTAAGAAAAACTTAGGTTTTTTCTAGTTCTTGCCTTTTTGCTCTTTACACTTTGAGAGAGAAAGAGGTTTTGTAACTCACTTATTTGCAGATTTATAGAGATTACAATAGGTTACATGTTCTATACTTTGTTTTTATGCAATTATTTCCTTTATTTTTTAGTTTGATCAAGTATCTACCTTCCATTAATGCAACTTGTATGAGTGATTTGATGAGATTTTATTGTGTTTAACATTAGAACCTTTAAAATCATTCTCATTTTTACTTGCATGTGTTAGATAGCATTGAAAATCACAGGTCTTAGGCCATGCAAATTGGAGAATCTTTCTTTTATGTTGTGAAAAATCTCTTTTCCTTCAAACAGAAATATTTTTTAGCCTCCCTCAAAAACATTTTTGTGATCAATTTGCTGAAAGTGGTTTGTGTGGATAGATTTTCTGAGATCTATTGTGAGTTAGATTGCCAAGTTTTCATCATTATTAGGTGCATCACCATACTCTTTCAGTTTTCATTTTCTTTTTAGAAAAATCCTTTTAACCCTTTTCCACATCAAAGTCATAGATCCAATTGAATATTTTAAGGGAACCAACCCATAATCTGGAGGTTCAAACTTGACATAGGTCACCCACAGCCTGAGTTTGATCCCATGTTTCAAAGGATTGTTGAGTATCATAACTTTGTATCACGAGTGTAATCCTAATCGACAATAGTTTTTGGCATGTCGGTGGGACATTTGAACTGATTTTCAATTGAAAAAGGACTTATTATTGCTGCTGTTTTGGTATGATTAGAAGTTAATACAACATTTTTAGAGGTTTTATTTCAAAATACCTGGTGACTCTAACTTTCTGGCTTGAATAGATCAGATTTTTGCAGCCTATGAAAAAGATTCATAAGATCAAGTGTTGTTTTCCAAGTTTTGAATGAGTAAACATGTCTATCCTTCATGGAAATATTCATATCATCCATCATATAATGAAAATGCTACTAATCCACGATCTTATCAGCCATATCAAATCAACCATGCTGCTGATTTCAATCCAAATTCTATGGTTTCTCGAGGAAACTAGCATGTTCAACATGCTTACCTCCCACTTACCCTTGCTCAAACTTCATATCAGCATGCATATGTCCAAAATCAACCTCAAGAAATATCACTAATATCAAATCAACTCAAACACTATCACCTGATCCAAGGGGTTGAAGATATAAAGAATAGCATGAATGAAACAAAAAACACATTGCCATAAATCACAAAACAGATAGAGGAGTTCAAGAGGCAGCAAGAATATGAGCAACAATAGGAAGAGATGGCTTATCAGGCCTATCTGTATGAACAAGACTTGCTGATGTAGAGAAAACAAGATGAAGAAGGTATTAGAAGGGAGATAGTAGCAAAAGAGGAGCAGATGAAGTTTTTGCTTGCATAAGTACAAAGGCAAACGATCCAGATAGCTGCATTCATTTCATATTAGCCTGTTCAAAATGAGGTTAGTAGGTATCAAATTCCAAGTTTTAGAAGTCCTAATTTTGCTCAGGAACGTGTTTGCATTCAAAATAAGTCTATTAATCCTCGGTATCAGTCACATCAAGTGCCTGAACCAAGTCATCAAGGTTTTGAACAACCATGGTAGCTTTCTTAGACCAAACATCCTGATTATAAAATGCCAAATCTTGTTAAAACTACCCCTTCCATACTAATCCAAAATCAGGAAGGAGAAGAGGTAGTCAAATCTGAGCCTATCAAAATTCCAAGTTTCAGTCTAGCAGTTGAAGGTTCTGCTATTTTTACTGTGTCCCCAGCTGAAAGTAGGCATAATGCATATGATGTGGAGCAAGAGGTCACTGTTGCTCCAAATCCTTTACATTTTGAATCATTTGAAAAGTTCTTGAATGCTATTCATAAGACAAATGAAAACAAGATACAAAGATTGGAAGGTCAAAATCTTCAATTACAGAGACAAATTGCCCACATTCTAAAGGAGAATAAACCAGACAAAGAAGAGGATTCAGTTTCTTTGTTTGATCAACTGCCTTCTTTTGTTGACCAAGATGAAGACATCATACAAATACCCAAAATACCAGTTGATTTGAGATAGCTAGATGATACTGCAGAACATGATGTACTGTTGGTCTGTAACGATAAGAATGAGGTTGAGACTTCAGTTCAGCTAGAAGAGCAAAAGGATAGTCCCATTTTGGAGACTAACAATCTTGTTTTGCATGATCATAGGATTGATTATCAGGTTGGATATGAAACTAAATCAAATGACATTCTCTGTGAAAATAAAACATCTAATTTGTTTTTAGACCAGTAAAGTGAACTAATTAAAGATATTCAATCTTTTCAAAATAATTCCATATTTGATTATCATGATCCTAATTGTTCATCCTATAGGGAGCTTGCCAATCTACTAGATTCTTGTATCGATCAGAAGCATAAACCAATAAATGATGAGTATAACAAGGTAAATCAGGTTTCTCAACTTTTGCCTTTTGCATTTGAACAATATGAGGCTAATCAGTTTGAAGACAACAAGGAAGGTGTGCAGGTGGAGCTTTTGAAAGATAAGCAATGTTTGGTTGAACTAACATCAATACCTAGTGTTGAACAACAGAGGGATGAAATTCATATAGTTTTAGTGCAGGATTTTCAGTTAGATGAGGGCATGTTTTCAGGTATTATAGAGGATTTTTGTTCTAACATTGATAATGATCTGATACCATGTGAATCAACAGTATGTGATCAATAGGATCAAGTCAAAGAGGCAAGCTTTCATTCATTTCATTTAAGTGGACTAACTCTTCCAAATCATGACACCAGGAGTATTGACCAAAGATACATCATTACAAGAGGGTGCCCAATCATGGATATAGCCGTCAAAGAGCTAAATAAGGAGGTACAAATTGCTGTTGTATCCAAGGATGAAATTACAACTTCAGAACAAGGTAAATGCAAGGAGATGGGGGACCAAAAAGTCACCACCATCTCCAAAATTGAAGCAAAACACGAGTGCATTATAATGCGCTCACATTTTGCCTTTAATAAAAGCAAAAAAAAAACCATTTTTTGCACATTCACCCACAGCTTTTCTCTTGACAACAGCAAAGAAACCAAGCAAAATGTGATCGCGTTGAAAAAAATGAGATTCAGTGCACGTGGGAAAACAAGAAATTCATAATGCTACCTCACTGCCAAAGACATCGTCGTGCAAATTTGGAGGCTCCAGCACAGGAAGAAGGTAGGGTTTGTTTGATTTTGTTAGTTTTAGAACAATTTTTTAGTTTTGCAATGTTTGATTTATGTTTATATTGCATTTACAGTTATTGGAGAAACATAAAATCTAAATCCAGTTGAGGAGGGTGAAAACAACCCCCAAAACCCTCCAAACCCTCCAAACCCTCAAAACTCACCTTCACCTCCTTTTCATGTAAGGGATATTCAAGAACACTACTTAGGGATAATAGAAGAAAACAAGAAACATCTTGAAACTATTATTCAAACCCTAAACAATCCAAGTGGAACCACTGAGCATAGGAGGGCACTTGCAAAATCACTACAAGAGATTGTTTCCCACACGGATTTGCTGACGAAACAAATCACCGATTTCCAAGACTATAGGGAGAGGAGTCAGCAATATTATGCCGACAAGTTGTCATATGAACAAGTGAAGAAGGAAAAAATTACAAAATCTCAATTATGTGCACAATTTACTAATCCCAAAACCGGCCAAACATTAGAGGAAACTTGCAAACTATTTCCTATACATTGGTGTAGGGATGGAGACATATCTAAAAACTTTTGGGATAGATGGTACATGTTCTTCGATGAGTGGACATGCAACAATGATGAGGTACCACAATATTTTTTGAGGAAACTCTATTGCGAGTTCGTCCTCAACAATATTTTGAATTATTTTGACATTTGTGAGTTCCAAGGTAGAGGTGGTGGCTCTACCCAAGATAGACTCGAGGCTCAGCGAGATGAACATGTGCCTATACCCCGAGTGAGGCCAGAACGTAGGTCACTCCCTTTGGCTTTGAAGGAGAGTGTTGAGCTGGAGACTTTACATTCACTGACTACTCTCACCCAAAGTCTATCACATCATGTGGATGATATTACCCAGGGAGATGAGGGTGAGAGTAGTAGGCATCATGTGTCCCCACATTTGTGCAGTACATGTGGGAACCTATGTGATTATGGGATGCAGGAGGCATGACAGGATTCTACGACATAGGGGCAACATGCTGCGACACAGGGGCAACATGTTGCAACACAGGACAGGACATATTGGATGATCTTGTTCTCAGTGACGATCTCTTACATCATACATTTGGTATTGACTCTCAGGTAATTTGTTACAAGTTTCATCTTGATTTAGTATATTGTTATTTGAAATTTTTAATTAATTTTATATGATTATCTATATTATAAGTAAAAAATAATGTATGTAATTGTTTGCACAATGAAATTCCAGGGTCAGAGTCTTCATCCTGCCTCTGTTAGCCATCCATTGGCGGCTTATGAGCAGAGGTCAAGTCAACAGGTATGTAATTTATCACATATTCGTAATTATTGTAGATATGTCAATGGTAATATTATTTTGTGACTTGATTTGATGATTTCAACAGTCGCCAACACCTCCACAGTTTCCTTGGTCTCCTGGACGCCAAACCACCACTTTTACTGAGGTAAATTTAACCATTTCTAATCATTATGCATTTTAAAAAATAATGTTATGGATTTATTTTGTTTTAATAATCTTGAACTTAATTTTTAGATGTTGAATACAGTGGAGACTCCTCCTCATATTCGTGAGTCGGCACAGATAGGCATTGATGCAGCCATGATGTCTGCAAATCCTTTGATTGAGGTATGAGCCAATAACGTGAAAATATCATAATTTTGTATTTCTTTTTTTATCTCATGTCATTTGATGTACATAAATGATATTTATTTTTAGTCAATTTTGCTTCTTGATGCTTTTAATAGGAGGTCACAACTCCAGTCCGTCCAACTATAGACGAAGAGAGAGTCAAGATGATGGAGAGTGATCATCAGTTGGTAGTAAGTGATCAATTACATATGTGATGTTATATATTTCATACATTTTTTATACTAATGCACATATTGTTTGTATTAAAAGGTGCAGCTGGATGAACTTTATTCGAATAGGTCTACTCGACGGCAAAGAGAGAATGTGTCACTAACTAGCTCTCCATCTTCACAGTCAAAGAAGGGTCGCCAATTATTTCCTAAAAGTCCATAGGAAACTAGTTTTGGAGAACTTTTTTGTATGCCTAGATGGCTTTGTATACATACTTTTGTATGTTAATCCGATGTATATTTTTGTATATTTGCCTATATGGCTTTGTTTGGACACGCCTATATGGCTTTTTATATAAACTAGATGTTATGTTCATGACATTATGTATATATGACAGTTTATATTAAATATTTAATATGATAATCAATTATTGTTATAGGAATTTGGTTTTACAAGTGCCAATTGCATTTTCTTGAAAGTTTATGAATCATTTTCAAATAATCCATTTTGTGCATATCTTGCATTCATTGAATTTTGTTGACTATGCATTTCTTTGAGGCATCATTTTAAATAGTTCACGTGCCTTTTCTATGCTTCCATACTTTCCATACATGTCTACAAGGGCAACTTTGCAAATACAATACATGTGAGAAAATTCCTATATCATTTATACTTTGATGGTTGTCCACACCATGTTCTCTAGATCCCATTATAGTATAGACAAGGAGGAAGTTGGTTAAGGTTGTGCAATTTGGTTTTAGATGTGCCAAAATTTGCATAAATGGTTGAAATTTATTTTTGCGCATTTGCTTGAGAGTTTTTAAAGCCTTATAAAAAATCCATTTCGTGCATATCTTGCAATCATTGCATTCCATGAGACAACATTTCTTTGAGGCATCGCGTCTAACAATTCATGTTCGTTATATATGCTTCCACACAAGTTGCATACATGTCTTGCAGGATACTTAAACTATGACATTTGACAAAATTCCTATATCCTTTATGCTTTGATGGATGTCTATACCATGCTCCAAACATACCATTTCTAAGGTTTTGGAATTTGGCTTTACACTTGCCAATTACATTTTCTTGATACTTTCTAAAGGCTTATCAGTAAATCCATTTTGTTCATATCTTGCAATCATTGTATTCCATGAGGCGACATTTCTTTGAGGCATCATTCCAAACAATTCACGTGCCTTGTCTATGCTTCCACACTTTGCATACATGTCTTTGAGGGCAGTTGCAACTGCAACATCTAACAAAATTCCCATATGTTTTATCCTTTTGATGGATGTCCATTTTGGCACAGGCAAGGAGGATACTGGCTAAGGTTGTGGAATTTTTCTTACACCCGCCAATCGCATTTTCTTGGAAGTTGCTAATGCCTTATCAAAAAATCCATTTTGTTCATATCTTGCAATCATTGCATTCAATGAGGTGACATTTCTTTGGGGCATCATGCCAAACAGTTCACGTGCCTTGTCTATGCTTCCACACTTTGCATACATGTCTATAAGGGTGATGTAGTAGGTAAGGAAGACGACTCAACACCATGGAAACATATTTCATGGTGCAGGAGCACCTTAGCCATAGCCAATCTTGGCTAGGAGCATGTCATAACAAGGTCCTATGACATCATAGGACAAGTTGATGGTCTTGTGTCATCATTTTGCATGTAATAAGGTCAAATGACCAATGCCATTTGTATTTGGAGTCATGTTTTATGTTGTTGTTAAACAAAAAGTCTAATGATGTAAGTAGTGGTAAGAAGTTGCTTTGTCAACTTAACAAATCATGTAATAAAGAGGTTACCCAATGATCAAACAGGTTGAAAGTCAGTTATGATCAATTGGAACTATTGTAAACATGTATAAAAACCTTCACACACACTGAGGTCTTGTTTCGTGTGCCAAGCGTCGCATTCGTTTGGGGCAGCAAGCTACCGGCAAAGTCCCTTAAGCTCCCTAAGACGAAAAACTTGCCAAACTTTAATGGGACTTAAAATTCATGGTAGCTGGGAACATTTTGTTTGGACCTATAGGTGCACGTGGAGTCCATCCACAATAACCTCTCTCAGTTTCGTTCAACTCCAGTTTGTTTGACCGTGCCAAAATCAAACGTATTCTTGCAAAATGCTTCAGTTTCATGCAATGGAAAGGTGCTAGGAGTGACATTTTGCATTTCATAGCTCGTGGGGCCAAATGGACTTCACCAATGCATCAAAGTGGGTGGGTAAATGCTAGGGGAGGTCTTGTTTCGTGTGCCAAGCGTCGTATTCGTTCGAGGCAGCAGGCTACCGACAAAGTCCCTTAAGATCCCTAAGATGAAAAAACTACCAAACTTTGATAGAGCAGTTCTCAGAATTCATGGTAGCTGGGAACATTTTGTTTAGACCTACATGTGTATGTGGGGTCTATCTACAATAACCTCTCTTAGTTTCGTTCAACTCCTATTCGTTTGACCGTGCCAAAATCAAACGTATTCTTGCAAAATGCTTCAGTTTCGTGCAGTGGAAAGGTGCTAGGAGTGACATTTTGCATTCCATAGCTCGTGGGGCCAAATGGACTTCACCAATATGTTGGGGTGGGTGGGTAAATGCCAGGGGAGGTTTCATTTTGTGTGCCAAGCGTCACATTTGTTTGGGGTAGCAAGCTACCGGCAAAGTCCCTTAAGCGCTCCCTAAGACGAAAAAATTGCTAAACTTTGATGGGACAGTTCTTAGGATTCGTGGTAGATGGGAATGTTCCATTTGGAGCTACAAGTGTACGTGGGGTCTGTCTACAATAACCTCTCTCGATTTCGTTCAACTCCTATCCGTTTGACTGTGCCAGAATCAAATGCATTCTTGCAAAATGCTTCAGTTTCATGCAGTGGAAAGGTGCTAGGAGTGACATTTTGCATTCCATAGCTCGTGGGGCTGAACAGACTTTGCCAACGTATCGGGGTAGGTGAGTAAATTCCAGGGGAGGTCTCATTTCATGTGCCAAGTGTCGCATTCATTCGGGGCAACATGCTACCTGCAAAGTTCCTTAAGCTCCCTAAGACGAAAAATTGCAAAACTTTGACGGGACAGTTCTTGAAATTTGTGGTAGATGGGAATGTTTTGTTTGGACCTACAGGTGCATGTGGAGTCTGTCCACAATAACCTCTCTTGGTTTCATTCAAATCCAGTATGTTTGACCATGCCGAAATCAAACGCATTCTTGCAAAATGCTTCAGTTTCATGCTGTGGAAAGGTGCTAGGAGTGACATTTTGCTTTCCATAGCTCGTGGGGCCGAACGGACTTTGCCAACGCGTCGAGGTGGGCGGGTAAATGCTAGGGGAGGTCTTATTTCATGTGCCAAGCGTCACAGTCGTTCGAGGCAGTAGGCTACCGACAAAGTCCCTTAAGCTCCCTAAGATGAAAAAACTGTCAAACTTTGACAGGACAATTCTTAGAATTCGTGGTAGCTGGGAACGTTCTGTTTGGACCTACAAGTGCATGTGGAGTCTGTAGACAATAATGTCTCTTGGTTTCATTCAGCTCCTATCTGTTTGATCGTGCCAGAGTCAAACACATTCTTGCAAAATGCTTCAGTTTCATGCAATGGAAAGGTTGCCAGGTGCCATATTTTTGTTCTTCTCATCGTGGGGCTGAATGGTCTACGTCAACATGTTGGGGTGGGTGGGTAAATGCTAGGGGAGGTCTCCTTTCATGCACCAAGTGTCTCAGTCATTCCGGGCTGCAAGCTACCGGTAAACTCAAAAAGTGCTAGGTCTCGGTAGCTTGCAGGCCAGAATGACTGGGACACTTGGCACATGAAATGAGACCTCCCCTAGCATTTACCCACCCACCCCGACATGTTGGCACAGTCCATTCAGCCCCACGATGAGCAAAACAAAAAAAATGGCACCTAGCAACCTTTCTACTGCATGAAACTAAAGCATTTTGCAAGAATGCATTTGATTTTGGCACGGTCAAATGGATAGGATTTGAACAAAACTAAGAGAGGTTATTGTCGACGGACTCCACATGAACCTATAGGTCCAAATGGAATGTTCCTAGCTGCCACAAATTCTGAGAACTACCCTGTCAAAGTTTGGCAATTTTTCGTCTTAGGGAGCTTAAGGGACTTTGCCGGTAGCCTACTGCCTTGAATGATTGCGATGCTTGGCACATGAAATGAGACCTCTCTTGGCATTTACCTACCCACCCCGATGCATTGGCAAAGTCCGTTCGGCCCCATGAGCTATGGAATGCAAAATGTCACTCCTAGCACCTTTCCACAACATGAAACTGAATCATTTTGCAAGAATGCGTTTGATTTCAAAATGGTCAAACGAACTGGAGTTGAACGAAACTGAGAGAGGTTATTGTGGATGGACTCCACGTACACCTGTAGGTCCAAATGAAACATTCCCAGCTGCCATGAATTCCATGAACTATCCTGTCAAAGTTTGGCAATTTTTTTGTCTTAGGGAGCTTAAGGGACTTTGCCGGTAGCCTGCTGCCCCGAACGAATGCGACACTTGGCACATAAAATGAGACCTTCCTTGGCATTTAACCACCCACCCCGATGTGTTGGCGAAGTCCGTTCGGCCCCACAAGCTATGAAATGCAAAATGTCACTCCTAGCGCCTTTCCACTACATGAAACTGAAGCATTTTGCAAGAATGTGTTTAATTTCGGCACAGTCAAACAGACTGGAGTTGAACGAAACCGAGAGAGGTTATTATGGACGGACTCCACATGCACCTGTAGGTCCAAATAGAACATTCCCAGCTACCACAAATTCTGAGAACTGTCCTATCAAAGTTTGGCAATTTTTTCGTCTTAGGGAGCTTAAGGGACTTTGCCAGTAGCCTACTGCCCCGAACGAATGCGACACTTGGAACATGAAATGAGACCTCCCCTGGCATTTACCCGCCCACCCCCATGCGTCGGGGAAGTCCATTTGGCCCCATGAGTAATGGAATGCAAAATGTCACTCCTAGCACCTTTCCAAACATGAGTAAGAACCACAACCAATTCTAACTCCTGAAAGCATGAAGACAGTGAGAACACTGACGACATGGAGGACAAAGAAGCATGAAGACATGAACAAAATCCTATCATGAGGAAGAACCGCAACCCAATCTAACTCCTGAAAGCATGACGTGTTATTATGAAGAAGCACAACCAAAATCTAGTGATCCAATGGCATGAACCAATGACATAAGAAACTATGTCTTACTATTGTAACATGATAAACATGAATGTTATGAACTAACATCCAAACCCTTTGACATGAATCTTGATATGACATGAGTGAAACACGAGTGAATAGGATTCAGACCAATTAGGATCAACTTCATCCATTACTTAGATCTAACCTCATGAAACAAATCAAACGAAACACAAGGCCTTCACTGCCCATAGTTCATACCACTGCTCAAGGATAATTTATCATCATATTAAATATTTAATATAAACTATCGTATACAAAATGTCATGAACATAACATCTAGTTTGTATACAAATCCATATAGGCATGTCCAAACAAAGCCATACAAGCATATATACAAAAAATATCCATGACTCATCCTCTCTCTGCCATCGAGTAGACTTCTTCGATAGTTCAAGCTCATGCAACTCCACCTGTTAATACAATCAAACAATATGCACATTACTATAACAAAATGTACATGAAATATATAGCATCACTTATGTAATAAATTACTTACCGCCATTTGATGATCACTCTCCATCATCTTTTCTCGAGCTTCTTTGTCCATAGTTGGACGGACTCGAGTTGTGACCTCCTGTGAGAAGCATCAAAAAGAAAAAATGACTAAACATAAATATACTGGAGCGAAGCAATTCATACTACTATTTATATACAAAACAAAGTACAAGTAACCATCTAGGAAAGTTTTATGCATACTTACACATTAATCCAACGAACCATCTGGGTCTTCTCTACTCTTTATTGTGTCAAGTATGGCCTCATGGTTAGAGTCACACACCTTCCACAAGGTCTTGTTCAAACGTCTACCTCGATATTGTATCAAATGAACATTGGTTTCCACGACAAGGTTGGAGTAATGAAGAATCTTTCGATGCATGTTAAAGTCCTCAAACAACCAAACATTAAGACTCATATGTGGGTACATTCTAAGCCATGTTCCAGTAACAACCACTGAGCCTGTAGGGTATTCGATGTTTTCTCCATTTGTAACTGGGGCCTCTAATTTCTTTTTGGCCTCAACACAATGACACAAGTAATAATCTGTTCGCTCTTCGTTATCTTCATCTACAATAACTGCATAAACATGCCCTATAATGATATGTGCAGCAATTTAGATGAAATTAATCAACATTACAAAAATACTACAAAGTTTAAGATAACATTAGGAACTTCAAATTTAACTATGCAAGTAGATATATTACCTAGTTGAACTAGATCTGATATGTGGTCAAAGTCAACTGATGATTCCATCTCTGTCAATTCCAGTGCCGTCGAGGGTTGATACGTATCAAGTGGGCAAAGATAACTGAACTGCCATTCGTCAACCCACTCCCTTGACTCGCACTCATTCCAAGCTTGAATTGTACATGCAAAAAAAAAGCACGCCATCTTCTGCGTATGTATACTCCATGAACCTACAATTGAGCTTCTGATAGAGTGTAGCTCACTTGATCCTGTCAGTGTACAACAACCCTCATATGGTGCAATGTTAGTATCATCTATCAACCAAAAAAATCTACGATCTAAAGACTTACCTTGATTACCTTGACCCATAGAAGCATTACACCACTCGACGATTGATTTTGCATATGTCAGCTTTGCATTGTCTTTATACTTTAACTGTTCTCATGCTATGGCTCTTTTGATACACGCTCCTACACCATCATGCTCCCCCTTTCCAAGCCTGACCTCACAAAAGTTCCACATATGCTGAACACCTATAATATTATGCCTCCTGCTTAGCCAATAGAAATTCTGTGAGTTCTTGAATTGTGATGCACAATTATCTGACCATATGATATGCTGACTGAATGATATGCCTCTTCTAGCTAGATCATTGTAGAACACCTGAAAACAACCTTGCACGAACTTCGTGGAATGTGTGTGATCATCGCTTGTATAAAAATGATACTTCCTTATGATCTTTCTGTCATCCTCTATACTATCATTCGCATGAATGAATGCGATGTGCACAAATATAGAAACCTGTGTCAAGTTATTGTTATCACCCAGTTTTGCACCCTTGCATGAAGCTGTTAAAGCTCTGCAAACTAGAATAACATGGGATTGATCTCCAAGTGTGGGACTTTGCTAAATGAGATCAAACCTTGGAGAAGGCTAGCTTCCTTGTCTAGCTATCACTTGGAACTACTAAATTTTGGGGGGAAAAGGAAGAGAGAATGCTTGCAATGAAAATGAATAAAGGCTTGAAAAACATAAAAGGGTGATACACCAGACAGATTTAAAGAAACTTCCACAGAACTGAAGGATGCACAACACAATCAGAATATGGCAAGTAGGCATACACAGGTTAGATGACTCTAGCAGAGGCGAGAAGCAATATGATTGAGAGGAATACAACATTCACAGACAAACCATATGTAGATTCACACAGAACCAGAAAAATCAGTAAAGAGGTAAAAATAACTTGCATATATTTGACAGAGAGACAAGGTTACAGTATATGAAAACTCTATTTGGAAACAAAAAGACCAAAATGCCAAAAAATTTCCAACCTTATTTACAACATTCGAATGCATACTTATAGCATTCCAAAATAGCCTAAGTCGGTTACAAAAATGTGCTCTATGAGTTGTCATAAAAAAAATCTACATTGATGACTATCCAGCTGCATCAGTTATGGCGTCGAAATCTAGAACCAGGCGGATGGGGAGATATTTAGAGTCTTTATTGCAGTTGCTTACTCATCGCCAATCTTCAGCCAACGCATCAGTGAGGAGATATTTTGATCATGAATGCGAGCAGCTTCCATACCTGCAGAAATGAATGCAAAAAAAAACTATCTACATCTCGTTCAAGAAGTCGCTGAAACGTCCAGTCGCCCAAAATATGCAACTCCAGATCTGAATCTGAACAAGTGACAAAACTCCTGAAAACCCCTGCCAAATGAAAGAGGGGACCAAAATATGCAACTTTTCTTCTTACAGTAGGTTGAAATTTGCCAAAATGGAGGAGATACAGGCGGTCAAAGATTTGGTCAACCGCCTGTATATATCACTTCTGCATCTCTGTGTATATCGCTTGCATTTGCCGCCTGAATCGGTATTCAAAAAAACTTTCTCTGCAACTCCTTTACATATACATGGCGCTTTGCATATCAGGCCTTGTACATCCCTTTGTATTTCGAAATTGTATATACATACAATTTCCCCTTGTATATGCGAGCCCTACCTTTTGTAATCGCCCAGCATATATCTTTGTATCTGCTCCTTTGTATGTCAAAATACAAGCTGTGGACCTCAAAACACCATTAGTTGCATTTCATTGTTTTGTCAGGTCCAACTTGTATCACCCTCTCATGTATATTCTGACTTGTATATCGTAATATACAAGCACCACATACATGCAAGCCACGGATTCCAAACCTTTTATGAAGCAGATCGAAAGCATTTTTGAAATCCGGCTTGCATGTGTCTTTGTATCTGTTCCTTTGTATGTCGAAACATACAAACACCTTTCAAACATGGTGGACCTGAAGCCTGAATGAGCCAGAATGATATTCATTTGAAATCCGACTTGCATATCGCCAATGTATATTCGCTTGTATATGCGCGGTATACAAGCCACTATTCACGTGATCCTTTGTATGTCGAAACATACAATCCTCCTTGTATATGCATGGGCCCCACCTCTTGTATGTTGGTAATATACAAAATGCCTTTGTATATTTTCCCTGTGGCACTGTAGCAAATGTATCTTCACTTGTATATCGGCCGTTGCATATTTCCTTGTATCTTTTCTTCATATATTTCGCTTGTATGTGCAAACATACAAGTGCAAATATACAAGCCAATGTAGCAACCTGCCAATATACATTACACTGTTCCTGATGCATATAGATCGGCCTTGTATATTTTTCATTGTATATTGGGTTGTATATGCGAATATACAAACCTGATATACATTCCACTGTAGCACATGTATGTCCACCGGCCTTGTATATATTCCATGCATATTTCCTTGTATCTTTTACTTGTACATGCGAATATACAAGCCAAATATACATTCCATCCTTGTATATTTTTATGCGACCAGATATACAAACCAGGAATATTCTGGGAATCTGTGAAAGATTCCCCCTTTGTATATGTATTTCCTTGGCTCGATATACATTCTGAAATGCATAAAAACTCAATTTTTTCTATATTTTCTAAGGCCGATGTAGATTTGCAAGCCCGCCAAATGTACATTTGAACTGTATGTTGACCAAAACTTTGACCATCAATAACTTCTTTATTTGGCCAAATTTTGGGGTGATGTAAAAAGCAAACCTGCCTATTTTTTCAAGTTCTTTCCAATGGTAAGGTTTTTTAGGCAATTTGGCACTTTTCATTTTTAGGCAACATTTTCCAAAGGCTTTTCAAGGAAAATACCCGGTGAACTGTTTAGCTCTGGACAGAGGAAAAAATGGGTCAACAATTTGGTGACCTCTATGGGATGCTTGCCTGCTAAACAGTTAGATCAGTGGCCTTATATATCTATTGGGAATAGAGTCACACAGAGACTAAAATACAAATATTTCTGACCTTAGCAAAACAAGATAGAGCAATGAAGAACACTTGGAAGACCAAACCAAGACAAAATGTTGAAAGCAAACCCTTTCAACTATGCTAGACAACATTTAGGGAAAGCAAAAAGGGATCCAAAGTAATGTGCAACAACACTTATTGAAAGCATAGAGACCTAATTTATTGATTTACAAGGCACTTATACCTCAAAACACCTCTTTAGGTGTATCCCATTGACTGGGATAGGCAGATTTTGTCCATCCATATTTGATAATTGAAATGCATTGTGCTCCTTGCATTCAGTAATGAGAAATGGACCACTCCACATGTTTTCAAATTTGGAGTGCTTTCCAGGCCTGCTCTTCAATTCATCCCATCTGAGCACCATATCACCTTCTCTAAAGATTCTGGGAGTGGCCTTTTGATCAAAACTTCTTTTGGTCTGTAGGTGGTGATATTCCATGGTCTTCATAGCCTTGTCTCTGATTTCTTCAAGCTCCATAAGCTGAGCATATCTAACAGCCATTGGATCCTCTTCTTCAAACATCTCCAGCTAATTCATGATGTCCAGTGCTGGCAATTCTATAGAGATAGGCAATCTTTCTTCCTTCCCATATACTAACATGTATGGAGAATTTCCAATGGACCTCTTAGGAGTTATTCTGTCTACCCATAAGGCATACTTCAAACTAGTGTGCCAGGTCCTCTGGCTATCTTCCATTGATCTTTTAATAATTCTTATGAGATTTTTGTTCGTAGACTCAGCCAAATCATTACCCTGTGGGTAGTAATTGGAAGAAGTATTCAAATAAATCCCATTCTTAACAGCCTAGTCAGTTATCTTTAGGCCAACAAAGGCTAAAGCATTGTCAGAAATTATTGACTCAGGCACTCCAAATCTGGAAATCAAATCATGATAAAAATTTAAAACAACACTTTCATTTGATTCCTTTAGAGCCACTGCTTCAGTCCATCTTGTGAAAAAATCTGTAGTTGTAAGAATCCACTTGTGGCCTACACTTGATGGTGGATTAATGGGTCCTATGAAGTCAATACCCCATCTCGTGAAGGGTTGCTCTATTTGAATTAGCCGTAGAGGTAAGGCTGGCAGCCTCTCTTTGCCTGCAAAAATGGCACACTTTATACATTTCCTCGCCCATGCATGGGCATCCTTAAATAGGCTGGGCCAGTACTATCCAGCTCTCATTATCTTCCAGGTAGTAGTCTTTGGGGTGAAATGACCCCTTGTTGTTCCATCATGAAATTCATGCAGTACCTTATCAGTCTGATCTTCAACAATGCATCTCAGCAATACACCATTAAAATCTTTCTTGAAAAGAGTGTCATTAATCAAAATGTATGGAATAGACTGCAGTCTATAATATCTTCTCTTGGTTTTATCCAGACCTGCTGGACATTTGCCAGTTTGCAAAAATTGAGTCATATCAGTAACCCAACTTGTGCCCACTGCCTCTGAATTACCTTGAGGTGCATCCTCAATGGTCAAAAGTGTCTCATCCCCCTTGTTGGAACTGGTAGCGAGCTGTTCGCTGAGTCCCTTGCCTCTGACACGCTTGGTTACCTAGATATCCATGTCATATTCCATGACCTTAGTGACCAGCCAACTCTTTTCTCATTTATGTCTTTGCTCAATAGGAACTCCTTCACGCTGGGATGAGCCGCCATCAAATGTATCTTGTTATTAGAAACTAGATGCCAAAATTTCTTGAGGCTCCTTATCACTGCAAGGATGTGCTTCTCAACAAAGCTATACCTCTGCTCATATTCTTCTAGTCCCTGACTGAAAAAAGCAATTGGCTGCTCAAAGCCACTACTCTGCTTCTGCACTAAAATCACAGAAATTGTATCTAGGCCACCATAAGCATATAGAATAAAATCCTTGGAAAAGCCAGGATTTACCAAGGTTGGTGCAACTGACAATGCTTCTTTTATAGACTCAAAGCTGAGTCTGGCCTCTTTTGTCCAATTAAAGGCTATATTCTTTTTCAACATGCATGTCAAAGGCTTCGAAAGGGTTGCAATATCAGGGATGAACCTTCGTAGAAAATTAATTCTACCAATAAAACTTTGTAATCCCTTCTTATGACTTGGTAAAGGCAGCTCCAAAATGGCCCTTATCCTTTCAGCATCAATGGTAATGCCTTCTTTTGAGACAACGTGCCCTAACAGCTTGCCTTCATGGACATCAAAAATGCATTTGTTTGGATTAAGGGATATCCCAAACTCTCAGCATCTTTCAAATACTAGCCTCAGATGGGATAAATGCTTAGATGCATTCTTGGAAAAGACTATTATATCATCCAGATACACCAGCACCAGT
Source organism: Cunninghamia lanceolata (assembly GCA_027924645.1). Classification (NCBI taxonomy): domain Eukaryota; kingdom Viridiplantae; phylum Streptophyta; class Pinopsida; order Cupressales; family Cupressaceae; genus Cunninghamia; species Cunninghamia lanceolata. Next base: position 2,836,849 of record BSBN01000923.1, read on the forward strand.
TTATAGAGCAAACCTTTAAACGCCATATCCATGGCTCTTTGAAAAGTTGAGCCAGCGTTAGAGAGATTGAAAGGCATTCTCTTGTAGGCCATGGTGCCCCATTTAGTAGTAAATGCAGTTTTAAATTGATCTTCCTCCTTGACTAACACTTGATTATAGCCAAAAAATTTGTCAAGTAATGAGAATCTCTCCGAGCCAGCCACTACTTGTAAAATCTACTCCATTGAGGGGAGTGGGTAGTGGTCCTTTAAGGAAGCTCTGTTTCGATCCCTGAAATCAACGCATAGCCTAATCTCTCCATTCTTCTTTCTAACAGGGACCAGGTTGGAGACCCAAGAAGTATGCTTGATGGGAAAAATGATCTTTCCCTCTATTAGCTTAGTCAATTCTTTAATCATCAGGGGCTCTAGCTTTGGATTTAGGGGTCTCTGCTTTTGCCTTACAGGCTTTGTACCTGGTTCCAACTCTATGGTATGCTGGGCAATATGAGGATCAAATCCCTTCAGGTCTAAATAATCCCAAGCAAATACCTCCTTAAATTCCTGACAAAGAGCAATAAAAGCTCTCATGTCCTCAGCTGAACAGATTTTACCTATTTTGAGGAGTTTTCCCTTAAAGATTGCTAACCCCTCATAATGCTCCTCCTTAATCTGCATACCGGTCTTTCTTTTCTTCAATTGATCATATGTGCCAAAAATAGACTCCAAGGTTACCAATCCCTTGGGCAACTTATTTGTTCTCAACTGCACAAATTGATCGTTGCCATATTGCTGATTGAGCTTATCCTGATTTATCACAGAAAACTCATCTTCCTCTAATAGGAATCTCAGAATCTGTTCATCACTTCAAAGACCTGCCAATGAACATTATTGTTAGGGATAGAGGGTCTATCAACTATTTTTACATGAGGCTGCATTTTTCCTTGTTGGATATCACTGGGAATATCAAATTGTGCCCCAATTGTAGCTAATTGATCAGCATGGGAGTTCTGATTCCTTGGAATGGATATCATGTTAAAAGCATCAAACTCCTCAATCATGTTCCAGACTCTATGTTTGTAGCATTTCAGAGCATCATTCTTTGTGAGATGCAGTCCCCTTACCTGATTTACAATTAGTTCACTATCCCCAAATACTTGCAAACAACTAATTTTCTTCTTTCTTGCCCATTGCAATCCCTGGATTACCCCCTCATATTTAGCAGTGTTATTGGTGCATGAGAAGGCAAAACGGAAAGCAGCATAATATTTTTCACCCTGTGGGGACACAAGCATTGCTCCACCACCGGATCCATTTTTGTTCCTAGAGCCATCAAAATACATTTTCCACACTTCATTCTGCTGCCCTGTCTGCTATTCTACATCCTTTACCACACCTAGAATTGCTACCTCAGGCTCATGTAGTATGTAAATCCCCATACCAGTTTCTTGAATATATGCCTCAGGGTCATTTACAATATTTTCTGAGGCCCATTCCCTCAATAGTACCTTTGGTATGCTTTCATTTTGTAGCTCTTGGGTAGCCACAAGTTTAGGATCATCAGAAATAATACAATTTGCATTAACAACACTAGGTGTGTAAGGCTCTATGTGATGATTTGAAAGTAACTTAGATTTTAAAGTTACTTTGGTGCCATATCTGGTCCTAAAAAACATGTGGGACCAGTCTAAGGATAAATATCCTCCTATCTTGGCTGTAAATTCTCTTGATAAGCACATGACAAAATAAGGAGGCAAATCTATGATGAACACCTCCTGTGAAATGGAAACATTGGGACAAGTGTGCAGAGTAAGACCTAAGTCTTTTATTACACCCACAGTATTAACAGATGTGCCATCTAATTGAAGTACACCCTTTTCAAGAGGCTGGTATTTCAATCCTAATTAGTCTGCAATTTGTTTGGGCATCACAGAACTGCTTGCACCACTGTCAACCATACAGTTATGAACTAATTTGTCTCCAATTATCAATGATACATAGAATGGGAGTGGCTTAGTACTTTTGTTTGGCTGTTTGTTGTTATCTTCGGATGAATTGGTAAGGATAGCCTTATTTGGGTCAATAGTTGTATCATTTGATACTTTCAAATCAGATAAAGCAGACTGCAACATCTTCTTTTGACTGGGGATGGCTAGGGAATCCCACATGGACATTGTCACATTCATCTTTTTCATATTTTTAATAATATTGAAAGGTGGAATGGAACTCACCTTCTGATTAGACTTTGTAGCAACAACTTCCGCTTGCAAATTAGGCATCTCCCTTGCTTTTGCTGGGTCACTTCTTTGTAAAATGTGGGGAATATGTGATGTTGAAGCACCAACATGTCCTTTCTCTTTATTTGCTGCTTGCTCTACTTCATAACCCCTCTTCTTAGCCCTTGTATTTGCTGCCACCGGTGTATCCTCTCTATTCATGCCACAAAATTTGCCTTGCTACCAATTCATGAGGGCAGAATCACTTTGAGGTTGCTCTTATTGCTGCACAGCTCCATCATGAGGTGTATTTCACTGTGGGACTACAACATTCTGTACCATCAGAGCCTGATTTATGACCCCGTTTGAGTAGGCTGACTGATTGTGTGGCTGACTACATGGAAAACACCATTCGTAATCAACTGCAAGATTATTCTGGACAGGGACAAGGTCCCTGGCTGTATTGATGGGCACTAGATTATAAGGCTGAAAAGGCCTTTGATTGACATTCTGCCTGGGACCCTGATAATTACCTTGGTATGGTTGTCTGTTGGCTTGGTAAGGCTGATCCTGACCTTGATATGATTAATTCTGCCCTTGATATGGTTGTTGATAAGGCTGAAAAGGCCTTTGGGATTGCTATTTCTTTATGTTCACCAACGCATTTCCAAAAGTTTGAAGGATGCCCTCAATCTTTTATTGACGATTTTTAATCTCTTTCAACTCTTGAGATTAACTAGAGGTAGAAGGTTCAGAATTGACAGTATTAGGTAATGCTGCAATAGTAGGCAAAGGGGTAAAACATGGAATTGGCAAAGGCATGGAAGCTTGAATCTCAGGAAAAATAGGCACTGGCGGTCTAGGTGCTATTTTTCTGGCCTGAATTAGATTATTCTCTGCTCTAATGGCTAATTCATATGCATTAGGTAAACTATTACCTTCTAATGATTGAATCATTACTGAAATATCACTATTTAAGGCCTTTAAAAAATATAAGAAAGCATATTCAGCTGGAGGTCTTACCATGGTGGGGATTCTGTCCCATGTCTTCTGAAATCTGAAGTTAAAATCCATCATTTGCTCCTGAGGAGCTCTCTTTATAGTTGTCATTTGTTCAACCAACGATATATTATTTGATTTGTCTTGCAATTGCTTATTCAATCTATCACCTAGATCATCCCAGGTTCCCATAGTCTACACCGGTAGACTCCTAAACCATTGCAATGCTTTCCCTTTGAATGAGGCAGCCAACAACCTGATGGCTACATTCTCCTGGGTGACATGATGTACCCCACATAGAGATGCTACGTCTCTAATATGTTCAATAGGAGTAGTTTGATTTCCCCTGTGAAGTAAGGCAGACTCTTCAAAGCTGCCATGGGTATAGTGTCATGTACAGTTAGGTTTAAAGGGCTACCCCCGTCAAAAGTCACGAAGGGCTGATTTCTTGCCATCTGAAGAGCTGTAGATAGATTTACTTGAGTTACTACAGGAACTACAGAACAGCTGGTCTGAAACTTGGGGGAGTTGACTGTACTCTTTTGGAAACTAGAGTCCTTGCTGCAGCTCTACTCTGTCTCCTAGGTGGAGAAAGCTGTAGATAATCAAACGAGCTTGAACTTGAACTCCTAGTTTGTATCTTTCTCATAAAATGTAAAAACAGAACTAGTCTGCTTATCCTTCCTCAGTGTGAGTCGCTAGATATGCAGGTTTAACCTCTTGTAGGTTTGAAATTACTGGCTGCATATCAACATCAGTAATAAGGGTTGCATTCTTGACTTCACGAACTCATCCCACCAGGTGTGCCAAAGTTGTTATCACCCAGTTTTGCACCATTGCATGATGTTGTTAAAACTCTACAAACTGGAATAACATGGGATTGATCTCTACATGTGGGACTTTGCTAAATGAGATCAAACCTCCGGAGAAGGCTGGCTTCCTTGTCTAGCTATCACTTGAAACTACTAAATTTTGGGGGGGAAAGGAAGAGAGAATGCTTATAATGAAAATGAATAAAAGCTTGAAAAACATAAAAGGGTGATACACCAAACAGATTTAAAGAAACTTCCACAGAACTGAAGGATGCACAACACAATCAGAATATGGCAAGTAGGCATACACAAGTTAGATGACTCTAGTAGACGTGAGAAGCAATATGATTGAAAGGAATACAACATTCATAGACAAACCATATGCAGATTCACACAGAACCAGAAAAATCAGTAAAGAGGTAAAAATAACTTGCATATATTTGACAAAGAGGCAAGGTTACAGTATATGAAAACTCTATTTGGAAACAGAAAGACCAAATGCCAAAAAAATTCTAACCTTATTTACAACATTTGAATGCATACTTATAACATTCCAAAATTTCCTAAGTCGGTTACAAAAATGTGCTCTACGAGCTATCATAAAAAAATATCTACATTGATGACTGTCCAGCTGCATCAGTTATGGCGTCAAAATCTGGAACTGGGCGGATGGGGAGATATTTAGAGTCTTTATTGCAGTTGCTTACTCATCACCAATCTTTAGCCAACGCATCAGTGAGGAGATATTTTGATCATGAATGCGAGCAGCTTCCATACCTACAGAAATGAATGCAAAAAAAAACTATCTACATCTCGTTCAAGAAGTCGCTGAAACGTCCAGTCGCCCAAAATATGCAACTCCAGATCTGAATCTAAAAAAGTGACAAAACTCCTAAAAAAACCCTACCAAATGAAAGAGGGGACCAAAATATGCAACTTTTCTTCTTACAGCATGTCGAAATTCATGAAAATGGAGGAGATACAGGCGGTCAAAGATTTGGTCAACCGCCTGTATATATCGCTTCTGCATCTCTGTGTATATCGCTTGCATTTGCTGCCTGAATCGGTATTCAAAAAAACTTTCTCTGCAACTCCTTTGCATATACGTGGCACTTTGCATATCGGGCCTTGTAATTCCCTTTGTATTTCGAAATTGTATATACATACAATTTCCCCTTGCATATGCGGGCCCTACCTTTTGTAATCGTCCAGCATATATCTTTGTATCTGCTCCTTTGTATGTCAAAATACGAGCTGCAGCCCTCAAAACACCATTAGCTGCATTTCATTGTTTTGCCAGGTCCAGCTTGTATCACCCTCTCATGTATATTCTGACTTGTATATCGCAATATACAAGCACCACATACATGCAAGCCACGGATTCCAAACCTTTTATGAAGCAGATCGGAAGCATTTTTGAAATCTGGCTTGCATGTGTCTTTGTATCTATTCCTTTGTATGTCAAAACATACAAACACCTTTCAAACATGGCGGACCTAAAGCCTGAATGAGCTAGAATGATATTCATTTGAAATCCGGCTTGCATATCACCAATGTATATTCGCTTGTATATGCGCGGTATACAAGCCACTGTTCACGTGATCCTTTGTATGTCGAAACATACAATCCTCCTTGTATATGCACGGGCCCCACCTCTTGTATGTTGGTAATATACAAAATGCCTTTGTATATTTTCCCTGTGGCACTGTAGCAAATGTATCTTCACTTGTATATCGGCCGTTGCATATTTCCTTGTATCTTTTCTTCGTATATTTCGCTTGTATGTGCAAACATAAAAGCGCAAATATACAAGCCACTGTAGCAACCTGCCAATATACATTACACTGTTCCTGATGCATATAGATCGGCCTTGTATATTTTTCATTGTATATTGGGTTGTATATGCGAATATACAAACCCGATATACATTCCACTGTAGCACATGTATGTCCACCGGCCTTGTATATATTCCATGCATATTTCCTTGTATCTTTTACTTGTACATGCGAATATACAAGCCAAATATACATTCCATCCTTGTATATTTTTATGTGACCGGATATACAAACCAGGAATATTTTGGGAATCTGTGAAATATTCCCCCTTTGTATATGCATTTCCTTGGCTCGATATACATTCTGAAATGCATAAAAACTCAATTTTTTCTATATTTTCTAAGGCCGATGTAGATTTGCAAGCCCGCCAAATGTACATTTGAACTGTATGTTGACCAGAACTTAGACCATCAATAACTTCTTTATTTGGCTGAATTTCGGGGTGATGTAAAAAGCAAACCTGCCTATTTTTTCAAGCTCTTTCTAATGGTAAGGTTTTTTAGGCAATTTGGCACTTTTCATTTTTAAGCAACATTTTCCAAAGGCTTTTCAAGGAAAATACCCGGTGAACTGTTTAGCTCTAGACAGAGGAAAAAATGGGTCAATAGTTATAATATTGGGATTGCACCTCACACTATGGCTATAGACTATAGTTTTTTACAAAGTTGATGACTGAAACAATGCTACCAACTAAAAATGTGTCCTTGCATAACTTGAATTGCAAGTCCAACCATCGAGCTCTATGGGCATGTCTTACATACTCATACACTATGTTGTCACAAAATATAGGTATAAATTGATACACTGGAATCTTCTAAATAAAATATTCACACCTCTTTGCTTCTTTACCATCTCTTGTATTGTATGCCATTGTTTTATACTTGCCGAACTCTAGACTAGTTCGTTTACAATCGCATGTGTTATTTCCATATGTTCACATATTGGCATACGTTTCAAGCCACTGCAATGCTGACATGTGCCATCCAAGTATAATTTCCTATAGAATAATTGACCTTCCTCTCTATCACATAAAATCATTGATATGAAGTCTCTTGAGGTAGTTGGTGGGGCACGTATGCCACAATCCTGTAAAACATTGTTAATATGCAAATCTAAACATATAGACCGATAAACATCAAAATGGTTAGAAAATTCAATATGTAATCTACAACAACAAGTAGTGCGTGTGTGATTTATTTTGACAAAGAAAGGTTTTAGCATTTCAAAATATCTTTAAGAAATTTTAATTTGAGAATACTTCTCTAGAAATTTACCAAAAAACTCTGTTTGAGTCATATCCAAAAAATGCTTTGGATGTGGCTCACAGTTTCGACTATCGATTCTCCTTCTTACCACATCCCTTTGATTTAGAGATACCCTTGTGTAATTCTTCCAAAAGTCTTCAATTAGTGATCTCAAAGCTTCGACAACAACTTTATCTTTTCGTGGGAGTCTCCCAGAGAATGCCCACAATTCATTAGTGCTTGGATCCTCAACTCTTTGACATCTTCCAATGACTCTTATTAGAGTTTTTCTATTTATTTTCAATGCTTGACTTGTCTTTCTAATGAGGTGGGCTTTTTTGCTTGTTGGCTTACAATTGTCAATGTAATGACACGTTGTGTGACATTACTATCCTTGGTGCGTGAGGTGGAACCCACACTCTCATATGCACTCATTAGATTCTTGACAATTGATTTTTTAGTTGATGCATTCGATATTCTTAGGCCAAGAATCTTCATAGTGGGCCTAAATTTTATATTTCTCATCAGTTCAACAAAGAGTTAACATCTTCCGGTTTCATTTAAATTCTTAAAGAATAATTTCCATATCTTATTTGCATATCTTTGGCAAGTGTGCATGGGAATCTTATCCTGCATGGGCTCCAATAAATTCTCATCAATATCAATTAGAAACTTAGGCCTCCTATGCAAAATTCTAGGAGGCATTTTATTTGGTAAAGTAGACTGAACATTAGGAATTTCTTCAATATTTACTTGAGATGGGATAGATGACGTACCTTCGATTGGAGGTGAAAAGGTTGAAAATGACGTACCTTCAACTTGATGTGTGAATGATGACGTGTGACCAACTTGAGAAGAAAATGTAGATGTGCCTTCTACTTCACCTGTGAAAGATGGAGTGTCTCCAATTTGAGAAGATAATGATGGTGTTCCTTCAACTTGACCTGTGGATGATGGAGTGCCTCCAACTTGGAGATTCACTTTCCTCATTGCATAGAGGTTTTGCATTCGTTCCCTTTTTGCCACCAATTCCATCTCTCTCTTAGCTTCGTTAGATGTGTCATGTTCCTCTTCAATTGGCAATGGTGGAATATCTTCTTGTATGGTTGACAATTTCCTACTTTCTCGAATTTGCCTCATTCTCTCTTTTCCTCTCATTCTCAACTTCAAGCTCTTTTGGTTTTAGAGTCTTTGCTCATTTCCTCGGCATGATGATGATTTCTACAAGAATGAAGAATACGACAATGATCATTAGAAATTTTATAATGACAATGAATAGCATAGTCAGAATGAATAACAAGGTTTTACAAACTTCTGAATAAGACACCTCATATCAAGATAACTTGAACATACATAGGTCATGGAGTATGAATTTGAACACACATATACACTTGAATCTAGTTTGAATAGAAGAGAGGAGGATGAACTTGGAGGAAGAAATAAGAAGTTGTACCCTATTTTTCTGCTGTAACTCATTATACCCTGTTTTCATGCATTTTCCAAGTGGAAAGGGTGGCTAAATAGTGGTTCTTTGTGAATTTGAATGCAACCTAGCCAAGTAAGTGTTCCTATAGCATATGCAGGCCTATTTAAAGGTGAATTAAGTGTTAGTTTGTTATGGGTTGGAGTGGATATGAGATTTTCATTAAAACTCCCTTATTTGTGAAGAAATGAAGGGTTTTCTAGTTTGCACCCTAGATGAGCATGGCTATACTAACCAATGGTGGAATTTAGAGAGATAGAAAGGTAAACCTCAAATAGTGAGGGAGAGAGAGATAGAAAGGTAGAGTTAGAGAGAGGGGATCGAAAGAGATCTAGCAAGATACAGAGACATGGAGAGAGAGATAGAGAGGTAGGTATAGTTAGAGAGAGGGATTGAGGAGACATAGATATCTCTCCCAGGCTCGGTCTCCTTTGTATCTCGCTATTCGCCTCTTTACCTAAACCATAAACCTAAACCTCTAAACCTTAACCCCTAACCCCTAAATCATAAATAATGCCCCTAAACCCTGACCCCTAACCCTCAAATCCTAAAAATGAGCAACCCTAAACCCCTAACCCCTAAACCATAAAACCTGGAAGCAAACCTAAATCTCTATCTCCCTATCTCTCCCAATATCTATAACTTGAAAACATTAAGCTTTCATTCCAACCAAATTCATTCCTAATCAATCCCAAATCATCCCTAATCCATTCAATTTCATCTCTAATCATCCCTAAACCACTTCTAATCAGCCCTAAACCACTTCACACCATCCCAAATCACATCCAAATCAATTTAACTTTATCCCTAATCATTTTCCAATCAACCTAGATTTCATCTCAAATACCATCCCTAAACTATTCCTAAATCATTCTAATCATTCCCTAATCAGCACTAAACCACTTCAAACCATCCCTAAAACCATTCTAATCATTCCCAAATTGTTCCTAATCTATTCCTTTTCACCTCTCATCATCCCTAAACCAATCCATTTCATCCCAACTCCATCCCAAATCAATCTAAGATCCATCTCAAATGATCCCAAAAATAATCAAAATCAAAGAAATACCTCACCAGGAGCCATTAGAAGATCATAGTGCCAATCTGTTAGTCATTTGCACCATTTTGTATATTGTATATGCCATTATGCTCCTTAGTAGCACCTACCTATCAATCAAAAACATCATTCTACACCTAGCCACTCACAGGTGTCATTCTACCCTCTGCCAGCCACAGGAGCCATAAGAACATCATAAGCGCCAATATGTTAGTCATTTACACCATTCTATACATCATATATACCAACCATAAACCCTAAACCTGATCAACCCTAAACCCTTATCTTCTTGTCTCTATCATCCCTCTACCTCTCAATGTCTTTGCCTATGTCTTTGGCCATGTCCATCACCCTTTATCTCCCTATCTCTCCCTCTCTAAACTCCCAACCTCTAAACTCTAAACCCAATCAACCCTAAACCCCTATCTCCTTGTCTCTATCATCTCTCTACCTCTTAATCTCTCTAGCTATGTCTCTGACCATGTCCCTCACCCTCTCTCCATATCTCTCCCTCTCTAAACTCCTAACCCCTAAACCCTAAACCCGATCAACCCTAAATCCGATCAACCCTAAACTCTATCTCCTTGTCTCTATCATCTCTCTATCTCTCAATCTCTCTGCCTATGTCTCTAGCCATGTCCCTCACCCTCTATCTCCCTATGTCTCCCCTTAGTCTCCTCTATATCTCCCTATCAGTCTTCTCTCTCTACACCCTAACCTAAACCTAAACCCCTAACCCCTAAAACATAAACCTTAAGTTACCCTAAATAATGCTCCTAAACCCTAACCCCTAACCCCTAAACCCTAAAACTGAGTGTTATGGGTAAAAGTGGATAACATCATAAATTAATATCAAACCCAAAGACACAATAGAACATGTAGATAATAAAAGCTTAAAATGAAAGAGTAAATCTTACAACCCTGTTATCCCGCGGCTTCCATTGCTCGCCTATTCTCGATTGATCTTTTTGTTGTGAAGACTATGGCCCTCAAGAAGAGCACTTCCTTGCACTTCTTCAAGATGGCGGTAGAGAGGTGGCTAGGATACTTTTTGCATTGAAGATGAACTTCAAATACAAATGAGGATGGTCACAAGCTATAGATTGCTATGGAATGATATGAATTCTGCAGAGTAACAATATGGAAAGCTTGGATATCTGAAATGGAAGAAGAGGGTTGTATTTATAGAGTTGTGTGAGAGAAGATAAACGGTGTAGAAGAAATAAGAAGATCAATGGTAGAGGGCATTTGAGGGAACGTGCACGAATAGAAGAAGGACATGTGCCATAGAAAAAGCTATTCTCTTTGAGTTAATTGCTTTCATGACAAAGATAAGATTTGGTTTTACAAAATTAGAATGTTTTATTCTAATAAGGTTGTTTTAAATCAATAACTCAACTTTTACTTTTGCATGACAAGAAAGATTTATTTTTAGAAGATTTTGGAAGATAAGAAAGCGAATTAAATAAATAAATTTATTTAATTACTTGCACATGATTTGGAAGAATAAATAAAATATTTAATTATATTTTATTTTTGGAGAGTGAGAGGATTTAAATAAATTTAAATGATTTATTTAAATTTGGCGGAATAGACTTTGACTTAATTAAATAATTTAGAATTATTTAATTGCTTTGAAGAATTTAATTAAATAAAGGATTTTATTTAATTTTGACTTTAGAAGGGATAATTAAATATTTTGATATTTAATTAACTTAGAGGAATATGAATCGACTAAATAAATTTAATTATTTATTTATTGATAGAGGAAGGTAGACTTAAATAAATATTAAAAATATTTATTTAGACAAAGTCGTGTCATTTTTAGGTGTATACATTTTGCCCCTCTTTGATGCAATGTGTTTTATCACGTTGTTTCAAAGAATAAGATTGTCTAAAAATGATACATGCCCCAGTTTGCCCCTGGTACAGGTTTAACGACAATAGGATGCCCCCTCGGGAGATTGGACGGGAAGAAGGCAGAAGGGCGTGAGATGGACAATCTCATGATGAAGAAGAGGAGAAACAGGTTAGGGTGAAGAAAAAGCTGAATGATATGCGATGCAAGATAAAATGATAACACACACAAGCAAGTAAGCAAGTATGCACAAATGATATAAGAACAAACAAGGTATTGGCCTTGGAAAGCGGTAAACCAAATCGATAACGATATATGATAGTGTTGTCATGGAGGGGAACGATAGATCCCTAGAGCAACACGATAAGATAGTGTCTGGTTTTAGGAAATGAAACATGTCGTGTAAGACGCGTGTGTTGGTCTGATTTTGACAATGCAACACCCTATATAAGACAATTGATTGATTATAACTGATTGAGTTGGTTTACAACTAGACAAGGATCCAAACCACTGATTGTGAGTGGATCATTTGACAAGATTGACTAACATGATTGGTATGGATTAAGGATAGACTTGCATTTGGATCATTGCTCGGATTGACAACTAGAACTGTTGACAAGAGATACAATGATAGATAGAAATTTGATTGATAGAAGAATGACTCGACAGAAGAAATCAAAAGCTTTTATTTGTAAACATTGATACTCTACATAGAATTTCTATTGCATGGGATATGGATATGGATATGGATATGAGATGTAATTGGATACGTTATGGATATGGATAAGGAAATGCTTTTTGAATATGTTATGGATATGGATATTTGCCATCTTGATATTGCAAGTATTTTGAAGTGCTTATTTCATCATTGGGCGTTTATTATGTTGTAAGAAAATACAAGCATCTAGGTATAATTAAACTGAGATGACCTGAGTATTCCTTACATGGATTTTGATATAGCAAGTTGATACAAGCATCTAGTCAAACTTGAATCTAGATGACCGGAGTACCTCTTGTGTTTCAACAGACAAGGATTGCCCCTTTTCATGTTTAGACCTCGAAAGTCCTCGATGATCTTTTGTTGATCATGTCATTAGACAAAAGTCGTCACACTACTAAAGATTGATCCACAAACAACAGACAAAGAAAAATGATTATGCCCCCATCATAGCATCTCTAGCTTTTGGCATCCTCGAGTAGCATAGAAAGACATAATAATGAAAATCAAGACTCTCTAACTTAACCTTTTCATAAAACATTCTTGCATTAGATGTGTCTTCTTGCCATAATTGATATAGAATCAGGTTAAGTGTTTTGGCATATGGTTTTGCTTTGATTTGGATAGGTTGATGTTTTTGTGCCAAGATTTCTGTTTGAAAGCGGTCTTGCATTGCGCGTGCTTGCATGCATGCATGGTAAAACGGACCCTAAGGGATTGACCTAGTGCCTCGGGGGCACATTGATAATGGCCTTGCCTACGTGACAACGTAGAGGCAACATAGTTTGGGACTTGGACCATGGACCTAAGATATGGATCGAATGAGACATAATATGAAACAAATATGGATTAGATATGGATCGAATGATATTGATGATAAGGAAACACCATGGATAGGTAGATGCATGGGTGATAAGGAATGAAAAGCACACAAAAGAGGGCAAGGATGTGATTACCAAGGACTAAGTCGCATAGGAATAACATGCCCCATTGTAGGTAGAGTACTTAGGATTTTTCATGACAATGCTTAAGACGAAGGAGGAGGATGAGAGGATAATGAAGGATTTGTGTGGTTTGGAAGGATAAGGTATGTCAAGAGACATCTAAAACATTTGTCAACATTGTGCCCCCAATCTTTATCAAGATCAAAGAAATAGAGAAATGGAAGATCAGGATGGATAGACTCGATAGTATAGGTATGTAATGGATAGAGGAATAGGATAGGAAATAGTGAGGAAAGGAATGATAGTAGAAGGTGATATGCCGATGAGACAAGGTGCCCCCAAGTGTAGGTGACATAGGAGATCAACTTACACATGATGCCTGTTTGCCAGGTTTTCATCATGGTACTTATCCAAGGCGCCTGTTTGCCAAGTTTTCACCATTAGACGAAGGGATTTTTCTCTTTCTTTTTTTTTTGAATATTTGGATGGAAGAAGGTGGATACGGAAGGACTCGAGCATCTAGTTCCTTGAAAGGTGATAGTCTCAATGGATGTCATCACATGGACCAAGTCAAGTGTTCTCATAGATGTTGGTAGGGGATTGCATGAAAGTGAGATATGGAGAAGGTAGATACTAGATAATGGAAGGTGTGATAGTGGATTATGATGCAAAATATGGAGGACTTATGCAAGGATGAAAGGAAGGTTTATGTAAAAGCATGGACCATAGGATGAGGAAGATATGTAGGGTAGTAGTGGGAGGGAGGGGAGATGGATTTATATGGAAGTGTGATGGAATGGAAGGGAACCGTGACCAACGGTTGCACATACCGTGATAAACATTGAAGCTGATGATAGGAGTGTGGTGTAGGAAGCAATGGAGATTTTTGCCTGGTGGATGAGTGATGTAGGCCTTTAGGGACCCACATAGACTTAGTATACTTCTAATTTTTGTTTGTCATGTGGGATGGAAGGATTTGATACTTGTAGATGGCATGGGAGAAAGTGGATGGTTGGGATGCTTTAGAGGTGGATGCCTCATTTGACTTGATGGCTTTTTGCTTGGGTACCCAAACCTTTTTGCTTGTAGATTGTACTTGTGAAGGTATGGGCTTGGGTATATGCAGCTTTTGTGCAGCTTCTGAGATAATTATTTGTTGCTTGGGGACCCACACCTTTTTCAGTTTGGCATTGAGATGTGTGGGTGTATGCAACTTTTGAGATGGATGTTTCTTTGATTCTTGGCTTTTGTATCCTAGGTCATGAGGACTCTTAGGATTTTTGACTTTATAGGTAGAGGCATCCAGATTTGTGCTTTTAAATCCCCTGGGGATGGTGGAAGTGAGGTTTGTGGAAGCTCGTTGTTTAGACAACATGTGCATTTGTTGGCCATGATTGGGATATTTAGAGGATTTATAGATGGATGGATAAGGTGTTGGAAGAAGTGGTGGTAAAATGCATGGAGGGATATTAGGAGTTGGAAGTAGCGGAGGTAGATTGGATAGTGGAAGGTGTATGGTCACATGCTTTTGACAATTGTAGGAAGATGGAGGTGGAATGGCCACATATGTTTTAGGGATATGATAGGGTTTGTGATGGAAAGTGGTGGACTTAGGAGGAGTGGAGGAAGTACCAACATCTTGAGATTGTTCATCTTGGGGTATGTATCCAAGGTCGTATGAGGGTGGAGGAACTTTGACATGGATCAGTTCCAAAATACCTTGTTCATGAAGGCCTAAGCCTTTACCTTGATAGTTCATATTCTGGAGTATGCGATGGATAGTGGGATTATGTATAGGTGGAACACTAGACATGAGTTCCTTATTGGATGGAGAAGGTGAAGAGGTAGATAATGGATGTTGGTGTTCTAAGGAGGAACATTCATGGATGAAGGTAGTGAGACCAAGGGGATATGATAACGGATTTGCAACATGGTCGATAATAGATGGTGCAGGATCATTAGGATTTTGACTAACATTATGTTCACTAGGATCCAAGTTATCAGTTTGATCATCTATGTGTTCTTGGGAGGCAAGTGTCTCATCAAGGGAAGTGGAAGTTGTTGGATCATGGATAGGACTAGATGGAAGATGGATAGAAGTAATGGAGGTTTCTTGCTCATGTATAGGTATGGGATCAAGTTGTTCATGAACATCTCCTTCGTAAAGGTAGTATCTTGATCATAGAGAAGGTATAGATTATGGACAGGTTGGAACTGGATCTCTTTCCCATGTATAGGATCAAGTTGCTCATGGATAGCTTCTTCATAGGTATTATCTTGATCATGGAAGAGATAAAGGTTATGAACGGTTTGAAATTGGATGGGGGTGCTTTGATCTTGATTTAGACAAACGGTGGATGTTTCCACATGCTCTAAGGTGTGCTCTTGACATAGCTCTTGGTCTTCTTGAATGGAAGCGGATAGCTCTTGGATAGCTTCTTGGTTAACAACATGGATGTTCGATGGACCTTGACTTTGGTTCATGGTAGGAGGTTCTTCGATAAGCTCAAGGGGTTGCGGATGACATAAAGGGGTTGTAGGATTTGACATGGCATTGGAAGAATCTTTGGTAAGGTTAAGGAACAGAGTTTGGGGACATGGTTGACTCTCTGCTAATAGTCCTTGGCTCACATCCTTCGTAGGTGTAGGAGTACATGGATGAGTGGATTTGGCTTTCTCCATAGCTTTTCTTTTGCTGTATAAATTTGCAAAACATTTTTCCCAAAACTCATCTGATTCTTTTTTGGTTGTCCATTTAGAGTTTGAGGAACTAGATGGCAGTGTTGGTGTAGGACTGGTATGTTTTGGGATAGGCATCTTAGTAGGTGGCGAAGGAGGTCTAGTAGACAGAGTGGTATATGAGCTCCAACTTGGCGTGGTGCTTGCCTTGTCACGAGTATGGGAAAAGGATATACAATTTTGGGGCGAGGTGTAGCTAGTACTGGCAGGTTCAACTTGCAAGATTGCCATTTCTTGTTGTAAGACTTGGATTTGTTGAGCAATTGCTATACAATCTTGGGGCGAGGGACCTAAGTTTATTTACAATTGTAGATATTGGAGTGTTTGAGCAATATATTCTAATTTGTTTTCCATCTCTACAGAAATTGACACAAGACCGGAAAAACTTACTGTGATAGATGCACAGCTACAAATGCATGGAAATAAAGGATAAAAGCGCAGTAGGTCAAAGCATATGCTTAGATCTGGCAAAGTTTATTTTTGCAGAGTTTTTTGGCACATTTTTAAAAAATTTCTGTTTTTGGTTGAAAACTTGGTCTTTTTTGCTTTTGATTTTCAATTATGGCAGATAAAGACACAACAAACGCATAGAAGTTTTCATGATTTTTATCTTTTATTTTTTTTTATATTTTTTTGCAGATTTTTTGACAGAAGAACAGTTACAATCCTAGGCTAGAAAAGACAATATTTGTTGAATCCCCTAGCTGTGCATATTCAAAGCATGTAGCTTCAGGATCTGGTAGCACCAGCTCCCCTCCACAGCACTCACTTCTCACGCATACCAGATCTGGGTTTCCTTAGGCTCGTACCCCCACCGAACCTTAGGATTGTCCCTGCTACCTCTACTAAGAATCACATGAATCAGGGCCGCTTCAAAGGCTCCGCCTTTTGTGTCAACAAATAGGGGTTTTTGGTATACTAAACAAGTGGCCAAGTAGTCAAGGCAACCGTTCGAATGGTTACACGTATGGTAGCACTACTCTCCGTTATGGAGTCTCCCAGCCTCCAAGGGTTACACCTTGGAGGGTTTTAGGGGAGGTTGGCTGTCAATGTAACACAGTGGCACTCGTTGCAGGAAGCTTTCGCCTCAAGCACAATTTATTTTAAGTGGATTGGTAGGGCTTGGATTTAGCCTGTTACCACTTAGGGTTGTTCCCACTTGGATAGGCGGGCATCCAAGGGCAGGCCCCTCTAAAGGTTATACAAAGGGAATAACAAGTCTGACATTTTGGTCACCCAGTAAAGGGGAGAGCATAAGCCTATTGTCATTCAACAGACATAGAAGACAGTGGTTAATCCAATCCTAGTTAAAAGGAAAAAAAATAAATGTGCTATCTACTTGGGCACTCATGCATTTGTTAACTTTGAAGTGTTTAAAAGATAGCAATGTTCTTTTCCGTTTGTGAGATAGTAATGTTCTAAACTAGGAAAGATAGCAATATGCAAAGATAACAGTGATGCAAAGATATCAGTGGTTCAGTTACTATCTTCCTAGTTAATGACTATGTGAGATTTGCATGCATGCATTATTTTTTACTTTTCCCCCTAATTAATCTAAAATGAATTAATTAATGCAACTAAATGATCTATCCAGCCTCTAATCTTGCAAGACAAACATTAGAATCAACCTGAAAAATCACTAGAAATCCTAAAAACCCCAGTGAGAAATTAGATGTGCCGCTATATAGTCTGTATGAGCAGAAACAGAGCATGTAAGCATCGTTTTACAAATGCGCTAAGACAGATGTCAAAAGCGCAGGAAGAATAGATAGAAGCACCGTTTATTCAGATATGCTAAAACAGTATGCAAGCACCGTGATGGAGGGTATATGCGTCAGGATTATGCAGGTGCCGTAAAACGAAATGTATGCGCCGTCTTAGAGGATGGATGCGCCGTATTACCATAGGTGCCAGAACAGAAAATAAAAGCGTCGGTTTAGAGGTTATTTGCGCCGGAAGTCTGTATGCACCGTAACAGGAGGTAAAAGTGCTGACTCAGAGGATGGATGCACCGTATGAACCTATCAGAAACCTGTATGAAACCTGTATGGAACCTGTCACTAAGAAACTCAGATTTTTGGTTAGATTAGGGGCAAGGGCCCCACAGTGGGCGCCATAAATGCTATGGGTAAAAGTGGATAATATCATAAATTAATATCAAACCCCAAAATAGAATAGAACATGCAGATAACAAAAACTTAAAATTAAAGAGTAAATCTTACAACCCTGTTATCCCACAGCTTCCATTGCTCGCCTATTCTTGATTGATCTTTTTGTTGTGAAGACTGTGGCCCTCAAGAAGCGCACTTCCTTGCACTTCTTCAAGATGGCAGTAGAGAGGTGGCTAGGATACGTTTTGCATTGAAGATGAACTTCAAATACAAATGAGGATGGTCACAAGCTATAGATTGGTATGGAATGATATGAATTCTGCAGTGTAACCATATGGAAAGCTTGGATATCTGAAATGGAAGAAAAGGGTTGTATTTATAGAGTTGTGAGAGAGAAGATCAACGGTGTAGAAGAAATAAAAAGATCAATGCTAGAGGATGTTTGAGGGAATGTGCGCGAATAGAAGAAGGACATGTGTCATAGAAAAAGCTATTCTCTTTGAGTTAACTACTTTCATGACAAAGATAAGATTTGGTTTTACAAAATTAGAATGTTTTATTCTAATAAGGTTGTTTTAAATCAATAACTCAACTTTTGCTTTTGCATGACAAGAAAGATTTATTTTTAGAAGATTTTGGAAGATAAGAAAGCAAATTAAATAAATAAATTTATTTAATTACTTGCACATGATTTGGAAGAATAAATAAAATATTTAATTATATTTTATTTTTGGAGAGTGAGAGGATTTAAATAAATTTAAATGATTTATTTAAATTTGGAGGAATAGACTTTGACTTAATTAAATAATTTAGAATTATTTAATTGCTTGGAAGAATTTAATTAAATAAAAGATTTTATTTAATTTTGACTTTAGAAGAGATAATTAAATATTTTGATATTTAATTAACTTAGAGGAATATGAATCGAATAAATAAATTTAATTATTTATTTATTGATAGAGGAAGGTAGACTTAAATAAATATTAAAAATATTTATTTAGACAGAGTTGTGTCATTTTTGGGTGTATACATTGAGCAACCCTAAACCCCAAACCTCTAAACCATAAACCCTGCAAGCAACTCTAAACCTCTATCTCCCTAGATCTCTCCCAATATCTATCTATCCCCTCACTCTCTCTCTCTAAACCCTAACCCCTAAACCTAAGCAACCCTAAATCCCTAACACCTAAACCGTAACCCCTAAACCCTAAACCCTAAACCTAAGCAACCATAAACCCCTAAACCCTAAATAATTCCCCTAAACCCTAACCCAAACCCCTAAACCCTAAATGATTCCCCTAAACCCTAAACTCATAAACCTGACCCACCCTCTCTCTCTCTCTCTCCAAAATAAGAAAAGTAGGAATATCTATCTCTCTCTCCCTATCACCAGGTATCTCTCCTAGGTTTCTCTCCCCTCCATCTCCATCCTCTCTCCCTTTTCCTCCCTCTCTCTCTCCCTTGTTGACAAATAACATGGAAATGTAAGAAAAATAGGACATGTAAAGATGGATGAGGATATAAATTGGGATTCAATGAAATGGAAACAAGATAATTTATGAAATTTCATTGGATGGGAAGAATGAGGAGGAGAGGTAGAGAAAGGAGGGAAGTAGAGAGTGAGAGAGAGGATAGGAGGTAGAGATAGGATGGAAGTAGAGAGTGGGAGAGGACCGTAGGAGGTAGATAGGGTAAGGAAGAAGAGAGAGAGGGTAGGAGGTAGACAGGGGAGGGAAGAAGAGATTAAGAGAGAGGGTAGGAGGTAGATAGGGGAGGGGGAGAAGAGAGTGAGAGAGAAGGTAGGAGGTAGAGAGGCAAGGGAAGCAAAGACTCAGAAAGAGGGTAGGAGGTAGATAGGAGAGGGAAGTAGAGAGTGAGAGATAGTAGAAGGTAGATAGGGGAGGGAAGAAGAGAGTGAGAGAGAAGGTGGGAGGTAGAGAGGGGAGGGAAGCAAAGACTCAAAGAAAGGGTAGGACGTAGAGAGGGGAGAGAAATAGAGAGAGAGACGATAGGAAGTGCAGCTGCCCTTGTAGACATGTATGTAAAGTGTGGAAGCATAGACAAGGCATGTCAATTGTAAGACATAACACCTCAAAGAGATGTTATATAATGGAATGTAATGATTGCAAGATATGCAAAAAATGGATTTGTTGAAAAGCATTTAGAAACTTTCAAGCAAATGCAATTGGCATGTGTATTGCCAGTTATGTTCATCATAACGCGAGCGCGTTATAACGCGCTCACATTATGCTTGGCTTTGTTTGACGTGTTTTTATCAATTTTTAGCAAAATCTAGACATAATCTGGAGCGTGCTCCCCATCAGGATGGCACTTTTTTCAATGAAAACTCAAAAAAAAATACCACCATAATCTTAAGCTCTCTATTAGCTATCTAACCATATAATGTTTTTCACATTTTGAGTACGTTTAGTGTTTCATCTTGAATTTCTTTTGTCAGTGTGTCCAGTTTTTGTCAAAACTTAGTCTCTAGTATTTTTGACTTTTTTTTTAACCGTTCATCAAAAATTGAAATAAGTTATATTTTTAGAAACTACACTCCATTCTACACGAATTCAATTTTTTTTTTGATTTTCGATTAGTTTTCAAACATTTTAGGGGGGACCACGCTCAAATTTTTGTTTTTCAGGATGTGTCCACTTTAAAAATTACTAAAAAATCAATTATTCATTAAAAAATTATCAGAAAAATTAGGGATAAACTACATGGTGTTACCTAATTTCTCACTGGAGCAATTATTGAAATACTAAAAAAAAGTTAACATTTTAGGGGGAGCACACCAGACACTATGTTATGTTTTTTTTTAGAAAAACAAGACCAATTTGTGTGCTCCCCCTTTTTGAACCCCTTAATCTCAACCATTTTTGGAAAAAAATAGTAGTTTAGAAACTAGATTCAGAGCACTAGAACTCTTGTTTTCATTCCATCTTCAAATTTTGAGTGTAGCTATCTTCAATTTCTCATCCAACATCAATGTTTCCTGATTTCAGAAAAAAAAAGTGGCAACTTAAGACCCCATTTTGGTCCCTCATCTTTGTGCACTTACCCAACAATGGAAACAACTCATCTATTCACCTTATAACAACATTGCCTATGATCAGATTCAGATAGTGAGAGAAGTTCTATTCATTCTTCAAAGAGATTTGCAACATTCTATAAGGTATGTCCTTGTGAACCATATCTTATCAATAGAAAAACACTTGGTAAAACATTCTTTCTTAACCAGAAAGGAAATTTATTTTACAAAGCCAGTTAATGGATTTGTTTGACCAGTTTCAATGGCTGGTTAGTGTAGAGTAGAGTAGAATTTTAGTTTAGTATTTTGTTTTCCAAGAAGTGCACATGCACATTTTGCTGGCCATGTCTTAAACAGGTCAGAATAGTTTCAGTTTCAGTTTTGTTTTGCTACTGTAGTTTTCTATCAGTTTGAGTTGTAGAAGGTTTTTTCAAAGTTTCAGGTAGAAAAAGACTCATGTGCACAATGGAATTACAAGTCTACTAGTTCTGTTTTGTTTAGTAAGCAAATGCCCCTGAGAGGTCACCTGAAATGTTACTAAATTATGTTCACACCTAATTTAGTTAGACTAAATTGCAGTTGTCACAAAAGGAATAAAAGAAAACTTTTAAAGTGTAATGATCAATCAGTGAATGTATGACATCTTGGCAAGAGACAAACACAGATCATTTGTTAGGATAATCTGACAGTCCAATCAGAACTATCAAACCATCCTGACAAGTGGAGTTATTTGATGACAAAAGACCACATAGTCAATGAATGACAGAAGGTTTTAACTGGTTTTATCTTTCAAGTGTGAGATGATGGAATTATTCAAGTAATCACAATTCAGTGTGAAAGAAAGGTATTTATAAAGCTATCATTTCATATCATGTTTTGAAAATATGTTTCATATCAGTTTCAGTTATTCTATCCTATGCATTTGATTCAAAAAAGTAAACATACATAAATCATTTGCATAAGGTAAAGTAACTGATCATATTTAAAGAAATGTTTAAATGTGTCCCACACAAGCCATGGGAGTGACTAAACTAAGCAATGCAAACATGTGCAAGCTATACATCTGTGGATAAAGGGAAAGAAAAGAACATATGAGAATAATGGATATCCATCATTGCCTTTTTTGGAGGTTGATCTTCTTGTTTGGCAACTAATCTTCATGTCTTCATCTCTCCCTCCTAATCAGAATAGTGTACTTGCAAAATTGGGGAAAAGCCCTATTAGAATCTCTGAATATTCATATCCTTCATATGCTTTATCAATAGATATATAAACTTGCAAACATTATTCATCTTATATGATTAGACAAAATCAGACATGTGCTATAAATCAGATCATTATGAGAAAGATCAATCAACTTCAAAAGGTATGTTTTTATGCTAACTTGTTTGTTCACTGTGCGGGTATAGGAAAAGTAATGTTACTGATTTGAAAACATTAAAGCATGTGGAGAAAATGTGGCTCCCACAAGGGTAGAGCCCAACATGTTTCCTTTTTATTCATTTGAAAAGGATATCATATTGTAATAGATAGAATGCACTATTCAAGAGATACTATGCATTGGAACAGTCAAACTTGCAAATGGAGTGAAGTCATCATCATAGAAGTGAAGAGGAGCAGTTGCTCCTATAAAGTATGCCTGCTTCAAAAAATAGTTTGTCAAAATCAGAAAATCATGTTCAAAATGCTTCATCACATGCTACAGGATGAGCAATGATTCTAGTCAAGAGTTGTAAATATGCAAAGGACAGGAGTACAGTCATTAAAGGTATTTTCCCATCTTCTTTTAATGATTGAAATATGTTTTTTGCTATTCAAATATACTTCATAGATAGAACAATGATCATATGGAATAGCAATGTAAAAGAGAATGTATTGTTTCATCATAAGGATACCATGTTCTTTCATGCATGAATGAAATCATATCTCAGATGTATGAAGATGTAGAGAAAGTACAACAGTCTTATAATCTAGAAGACAAATTGCAAGAAAGAGAACAACTCCTGTAAGAAAGAGAACAACTCATGACAAGACAGTGATCATAAAAGAGCAATATGTATGACAGTGACAAATATTATACTATCAAGCATTTATGTCAACACGAATTCATTAAGTTACCAAAGAAAGATAGGGAAGTATGCTAGCTTCAGTAATCTTGATTCAAAGACAGTCATAGCTCCAATTAAAGTTTAAAAGCATATGGAACAACCATGTAAACCATAAGCAATGCCTCATGAAGATGGAGTTATGACAGCTCTCAATGAAGATTACATGACATGCATACAATCAGGAGAGTATAGGTGTCAAA
Source organism: Cunninghamia lanceolata (assembly GCA_027924645.1). Lineage (NCBI taxonomy): Eukaryota > Viridiplantae > Streptophyta > Pinopsida > Cupressales > Cupressaceae > Cunninghamia > Cunninghamia lanceolata. The sequence continues at coordinate 2,860,185 of BSBN01000923.1, forward strand.
CATATCATGTTACAACCATGTGCCTGAGTAGAAATAGAGCAACTTAAAGATCACAGCCATCTAGAGGCATTGAAACAACAATAAAAGAGATACAAGTTGAATGCCACGTGTATGGAATGCAATAAGGTGGATAAGACAAATATAGTTCATCATTGTTCTAGAAGTAGGAGATAAAGAGACTGGAACAACTATACATGAATAAAGAACAACATGGAGATAGCAATTCATTCTACAATTTTATCCCAAGATAGCAATAAACCAACATCATGATAGTGAAAGGTTCAACAAAAGCATGATCTCTTCACAGAAAGGCAAAATTTCACCATTGCAAGCAGAGAGTTCTTCTCTTTTCTCAAAAAATGCAGATACAGAAGGAGTATAATAGGCCGTAGCCAGAGAAACATTATTTCTTGCAATAAAAAATAAAACCCTCAACATTTTTATCAAACCCTCATATTTTCATTTCTGCAGAAGAAGATAAATCAAAAGGAAGATACAGTGATAAAGGCTGTAGCCAGAAATGTACTATTTTCTTTCAAAAAATGTAAACCCTTAGTTTTTCTTCGAACCTTGTGTTTTTCACATCTGCAAAGAAGATAAATAGAAGATATAGGAAGGAGCATAGCAGGCCATAGCCAAGAAAGGCCTTATTCTTCATAATACAAAAGGAGCCATATCAAAGCATGTTATGTGTTGGGTCTCAAAAATGCAGGTTGTGGATTCTAAGGGGATGCCAAGCCCTATGGTCAAATCTACAACGTTTTTGAGCCAATGATTGGAGTTTGACCTTAACGATCAACTTCTCCCTGCGCTTTAGGTCCTGCTACAACCTAGGCGGGTGAACCTTTGATTATCAAAGCAGGTTGTATGATTAAATCTATGTTGGTTTGCTATTAGTTTATCCAATTACAATGGCATGCTTGTAAATTAGATAAGATATTGTAAACTAAATTCTAAAGAAAGCAAATGATTTGATCTAAATTCTAACAAAAATAAATAACAAATAACATGAAATGAATCTAAACTATAACAATAAAATAATGTAAAGATTTTAATTATAAGATGAATCAATAGTTAGACTGGTGCTTTGTCTATTTGGGCAACGGAGTCAGGATGTCAGAAACAAATAACTTGTATCAGGTAATAACTCGATCTGATCGGCACATATAACTATTTGCAACTTGTACAAACGTGCAAGGAAGAAATTATTAATTCATTCTTAATAATCCAAAGGACATAATTGTATTAAATGCAAAATATTAAAAGGATTTTAATCTTTTCTGGAAAGAACCAATTTAACTTTGCAAAATAATTAGATCAACTATGGAGACAAATTAATAACCCTAATCAATTAATCGTACTTAATAATCCATTCAACATTCTAAGATTACTATAATTGATGAGAAAGGATTTAATTCTCTCTGAGAAACCAATCAAATCAACTACACTGAATTAGCAAATGTAATCAGACAATTTGAACACATCCTTAACATATTCAAATTGAATAATCAGAAAATGAATGACATGAAGATAATTAAATTGATTGAATTAAAAACAACAAACAAATGATACCGTCACAATGTATTTCAAATTTGAATCCTCAACTGCTGCCTCAGAATGTATCACGCACCATAGCCTTTCTTAGAATGAAATTTGCATAGAAGGATCAAATTTGCATCAGATTGCATCAAATCTAGCCTAATCTAATCCTAAAATGTTTCAATTGTCTTTTTGTAAAAATATCTATCTCTAACCTAATTCTAACCTCCTATTCCGGGTCCTGGGATCTCTATTTAAAGAGATGCAACAAGCCTCAGACCCGTTACATTCATTTTACAGTTTAAATAACTGATATAACGGATATATGGTTTCACTTGATAAGAAAATAATTAATCATCTGGCTGCATTCTTTCATCTCCGGCTTGAAACATTTTGTCTTCCATTAATTCGATCCTCTTCTTGAAATCACTTTATTATCATAATCATAATCCTACAAAAACAAATCAAATCATTTATTAGATAAATCATATATAAACATATAACTTACATTGAGGTGAACCTTACTGTGGCGTGCGGTATCGTTTCCTTATTTCCATTGTATATTTGCTTACTGCCATGTATTTAGGGTTTTATCACTGTGACAATATTCCATGTTATCTTAATTAATTATCACTTTGTATACCAATAATTCGCCTCGATATTTCCTTTTAAGCCTCCAATAGTTTCATAAATTCTTTGGCATGACAGTAGGTTTAATTTATTGTTTTTAATATTGGTCATTTGCCGTCACAAAATAAAATATTCTTCAAAGCTTGAATATCACCCTTTTCCCCATTCTAGCCTCTTCACGTGACATCTATTAGGGCATTAAATAATTTCTTGAGAATACTAATTTTCATATGGTAAATCCTAAATGTTTCCATCATAAACTTTTTCTTGGGGATTGATATTTCTTCTCATAAAATATCTTTCAACATTTTACCTTTTAGCATATTTTTTACTCCCTTGGTGAAAAACACTCATAAATATGCCTTTTAAGAATTACCAGAATAATTAATTCTCTGCAAAAAGTATTCTCTTTGAAATATGAAATTTTCACTTGACATAATCACATTAATCCTCTTCTTATTTTATTTTAATGTATTAGGAAGATTTATTTTACCTCTACTAATATTCTCATAATTCTTTCTCATGATATTATTTATTTTAGTGAAAATGATTTCCTCCAACTTCTTTGGTGAGATCGTTTTACCAGTCCTCATAAAAATATTCACCCACATTTTTCACTTTTGTTGGGCAAAATTAATTCAAAAACTATTACTCCTCCTTGGCAAAATATTTTACCAGCCTTTGTATGTTCTTCCAGAATATTTTCTGGGTGAAATAGTCACCTATTGAATTAATCCCTTCGATACCTTATTTCAGGATGAAAATACCAATATTTCTCCTTGTATCCGGTTAAATCTTCCAAAAAATAATTCACCTTTGAGCATGTGCAAATAAAATTAAATATGATGGTTGGAATATTAATCCAGACAATGATTTGGATTCTTTATTTGCAATTTATAATTTTTTACGAATTTGATTTTTACCTTTTGGCTTGACTATTCAATTCACTCCGGGCAAAATAAATATTTAATTGGTTACTTTTGCCAAATTAAATTATTGGTTACTTTTGCCAAATTTAATTAATCTTCGTCATTTTTGATAATAAAATATTTAATCTCATGTCTTAGCATAATAAAGTATTTCCAATAGTTTAATCTTCATCTCATTTCCCAATCATATTTCTTATGTTTTTACTATTATTTGACAAAATAATTATTTCCCCCATTTTACGAATTTAGTGAAAATACTTTACTCCAAATATTCCTCAGGCTTGATTTGCAATTATTTATTTGAGGTCTTTACATGTATTTTAACTCTTTGTTTGATAATAATTCTATTTAGGTGAAAATAATTGTCAATTCCCCATGAAAATATTTTACCAGATTTCATAAAATCTTCACCTTTTGGTTAATTTTGTAAAAACACCATATCCTTATTTACAAAATCTTTTCTTGGATAATAACTAATCTCATCGCAATTTTGGTAAAAATATTTCTTGTTTTGCAAAATTTATTTCTTCTCAAGATAATTTTTAACGTGATGACTTTAATATATTTCCCCAGAGTGTTTTATATTTCTCCTAGTAAAAATATCTCACATCTTGGTGAAAAATACTTTACAATTTTCATTTTGCATTTTGACCTTTCTCGGGAATCTATTTCTTAAATGTTTTATTTGCCTGGCATTTTGATTTTCCTTAAAATTTGTTTAAATCTTTCTCATCCCTTTTTTTTACTCCTTGTGAAATCATTTACCTCGGCACCTTTTTTATGAAAGTGTGAAATTTATATTTCGCTATAATCACATTCCATTATAAACTCCTATTTGCACATTAGAAATTTCCCTCATCAATATTTGTTTTTCCCGTTAATGATGTTCACTCTTCCTTCTAGTTTTCAAAGAAACACTCATCACACCCTTTCCAATATCCACAAACATATTGATTATTCATCTTGGAAGCCCACTTTATGTATTTTTTATTTTAACTAATATCTTGACTTATCAGTGCAAGTATAAGTGTTTCTTTAGCTCGCGTAGTTATAATAAATTTATTGGGTTGCCAAAGAAAACTGCCACACTTTCTATAAATAGTTTATGATACTTATTTTTCTTATTTTAAGAAATGGAAAGATTTCAAGCATGAAGAGTAAAAGTTTTTAGATTGTAATGCCCATTCCATATAAGATGTCACAATCCTGTACCATTAGGCAATGCTTTGAAAATGATTATTTGCAATCTGTAAATTCTGCATCTCATTATTATGTAACAGCGCACAGTTGGTAACATATTTGAACTCAACAAAACTCACCATTCACCAGCAAACTTGCAGTGGCTAATTTCACTAAAAATGGACCTAGTAAAGCAAATAATTAGCATTGCTAAAAACATTATTTTAAAAAAGTAACAATTAAGTACATTACAAGTAGAAAAGCAAACCCTATGTAGACAATACAAATGATAAAATAACTAAGTAAATATGTTGTGGACGCTGTTACATACAATCAGACACATGAAACTGTGAACAAGTAAAACCAATTTAAATTTTGTTAAGGAATTTCATGCCTGTCAAAACCCTTATACCTCAAGACCCTCACTTGATAAAGATCAATTTATCGCTCCTGCCTGTCTCTTATACTTTTGATACCTAATATGCTTATTGTAGACATTTAAATCAACATAATAATGAAGATATCTTCATCCTCATATGATGAACCTCATACTTTACAGCCTATAAGCCATTGTAGCACCCCGATGGATTTTGAAGATGTAGTTGAGACTATTTTATTTGTTGCCATAGTTTATGTATCACTACACCATTAGTGTGGAATTTTAATCATGACTGTTGCAGGTCTCAAAGCATTGACATCTAACACCTTATAACTATATTTCTGAGTGCTGGAATTAGTTTTTCATTATGGGAACCTAAAATATTTACAAAATTTGGTGGGAAAATTTTAGTTCCAACATTATGAAGCAACGGTTTTAGATGCATGAAAGAAACCCTTGTACAGAAAAAATAAGATAGATTATCCATTGAGAGTCATCGTAATAGCAGTGAAATGAAGAGGTTAAACTTACAGAGAATGAATAGGGTGCAGGTTTGGCTCTATATTTGCAACAGGAAGATTCCCATGGCGGCCTCCAAATCCATGAAACCCTAGTGAACAAGGTGACAACTCATGAAAATGCAAAATGTGTAAAGTATGAATGAGCCCGAGTTAGGACAACTTTGTTGCTTTTCGTGTATCAAGTAAAAACCTAAGATGCTCGATCCCCATAGTGGCATTTTGTCACTTTGTTTCCAAAAAATCAAAACCAATCAATTGCTGGCCGAGGTCAAAATTCAGCATCATTAAACCTAATGATTAAGCCAAAGGGGGCCGTGAGGTCGAATTTGTTTTCTGCCTTTTCTTTTGATTTTATTTGCAAGTCAAATATATTAATCATGATAAGTTAACACTTAAGCCTTTTTCTTTTTCCTTGATACAAATTGACCAAGATGGAGAAAGGTTGAATTGCCTTATATAAACATGGAGATCAAGTCAAAAGTCAAACATTACCTTATGTATTATACATTGCAAAGATTCATGTGCTTATAAAGTCAAAGAAAGAAAATCAGTTAAATGCATGATAGTAAAGGTGGCAGAGATATGGATAAGGTGATAATGCATGAGAAGTCAAAGGATAGTAAAAAGGTGGTATTGATTAGCTAATACATGGTGAAGGAGTGACAAGGTGGTATTTTGTTATACTTTGTTTGCATATGATGCGTAATGTATTTTTCCTTTTGCATGGAGTAATAAGGAAGTGTAAATGCATTTATCATTCTTTTGATAATGCATAATTATTTTTGCAGGTAATGGCCTAAGTAATTGCATGGGAGGCATAAGGAGAGAATATTCTTTATTTTCATGCATGATGACCTAATTCTTTCTGGCATCATTGTTAATGAAATCATGCAAATTATGTAGTTGTAAAAGGAGAGATAAGGTGTTATTTTTCTTTTTCCTTTCTTGGATGATTTTACAACCATAAATAATGTAAACAAATTAATAAAGTAATATTTTATAAATTACTTTATTATTTTGTCACAAGTTGTAAAATTAAAGAAATTAGACAAATTGAAACTCATAATAGAGTAATCGTGCAAAAGATTACTTTATTTCTCGTCCACATTATTAATGCATGCAAAATCAAGCAAAATTGGAGGAGTTGAGTTAACTAAAGACTTTGAGGTCTTTTTTATATGGTTTAGAGGTCAAATTAGAGAATTTTGGTCAACTCTTGGGTCAAACATATGTAGATAAGTAGTTTTGAGCTATTTTTGCTCATTTTGAGGCAATTTTAACCCTTAATTTTAGGGATTTCATTGTTTGCTCATGGATCAAAATTGGAGAGCTTATTTTTAGAGGTATTTGACTGCAACTGATTTTTTCTATGCCTCTTGGAGAGAGAAAACTATATATTGTAAGAAAAACTTAGGTTTTTCTAGTTCTTGCCTTTTTGCTCTTTAGACTTTGAGAGAGAAAGAGGTTTTGTAACTCACTTATTTATAGATTTATAGAGATTACAATAGGTTACATGTTCTATACTTTGTTTTTATGCAATTATTTCCTTTATTTTTCAGTTTGGTCAAGTATCTACCTTCCATTAATGTAACTTGAATGAGTGATTTGATGAGATTTTATTGTGTTTAAAATTAGAACCTTTAAAATCATTGTCTCATTTGTACTTGCATGTGTTAGATAGCATTGAAAATCACAGGTCTTAGGCTGTGCAAATTGGAGAATCTATCTTTTATGTTGTGAAAAATCAATTTTCTTTCAAACAGAAATATTTTCTGGCCTCCCTTAGAAACATTTTTGTGATCAATTTGCTGAAAGTGGTTTGTGTGGATAGATTTTCTGAGATCTATTGTGAGTTAGATTGCCAAGTTTTCTCATTATTAGGTGCATCACCATACTTTTTTAGTTTTTATTTGCTTTTTAGAAAGATCCTTTTAACCATTTTCCACATCAAAGTCATAGATCCAATTGAATATTTTAAGGGAACTAGCCCATAATCTAGAGGTTCAAACTCGACATAGGTTACCCACAGCCTAAGTTTGATACCATGTTTCGAAGGATTGCTGAGTATCATAACTTTGCATCACGAATGCAATCCTAATCGACAAAAAATACATTGTGCAGGTTTTGGAGTGTAGGGTTTTTCACCTGAAAGTGTTTTCCCCACATATATCTTGTGTTGTGAGTTTTGTATTTGTGTTTGTATGTTGTTATTACCTTTTTTTGATGTGCATCTTAATCTGTAACTGTAAAAGTTAAAACTTACATAAATCTTTCCTCAGTAGATCAGTGTAGGAAGCATTTCCACATACCTTGCTTCCTTTCAATTAGAAACTGAACAAAGGAGAGGAAACATGGTAGATGAGAGAAGATATGAGGAAGAATGCCATGAAGGTGACATAATAGAAAAGGATAAAAAATATAATGATGTTGAATGGCATGCAGAAATGATAGAAGAGTTCAATGGAAAGGAGATCTTCTTGGAAGAGGATGGTGAAAAGAGAACATTTTATGAGTTGATTTTAAAATCTTTTGAAATTAAGAAGTATGCAGTTAAAGAAATAGTTTAGATGGAAATATCTTTTGAAGCATTAGATGAAACCCTGTTAAGGTTGGATGCAATAGAGGCTGCACAGAAAATTTGTTGTAGATATGAGAGAATGTGAAAGAGAATGCTAGGTAGATGGCATGAGAAAAGATGAAAGTGTGATGGTGACAATAGAAGAAAAATAAATGGATAATATAGGAACTTATTATCTAACATTGATTTATTTAAAGATGACATTGAAGGAAAATAGAAATAAATATTCATGAGGGAACAATGAGAAGGAGAACAAGACAATAAGGATAAATAATAAAGTAGTAGAATAATAGATTGCAGAAATAGGAAAGAGTAAAGGACTTGACTTGAAAAATGAAGAACTTACAGTGGATGTGGATAGAGAAAAAGAGAAAATAGTTGAGAAGGATTTTGATTTTTGTGATAATTTGTATATTGATTTGTTTTCAAGTTGTGGAATAAATGAAACAGATGGAGTAAAAAGAGAGGTCATTGAAGGTCCCATATTTGATGAGGAACTTTGTGAAGATGAATAAGATTTCCTATTAGAAGAAGATATGAGAAAGCTAGATAGTTTATTTGAAAGACAATGTTAGATGAATATGATAAGGTGATGGAGAAGATGTAGATGGGATAAGATGAGCCCCATGATTATGCTAACACTATTTTGTTTGCAGGTAGTAGAGCAGATGCAGAAGAATGTCATGTATTTAACATTGAAGAAGAGATCCTCATGCAAGAGGATGAATAAAAAAGAATGAGAGAGAAGAAGAAGCATGTATTAGCAAAGGCACAAAGATGTTGTTAGTAGAGAATGAGGTTAGAAGGAATGTTACAGCAACAAAGGAACATGAGAAAACAAAGGTAAAAGTTAATACTTTTCATTTTTATGATGAAGAAGATAATGTTGAGTTGTATAGATATGAGATGATGAAAATGGAAGAGGAGATAAAAGGAAAGGTAGTATAGGTAAAGGAAGAAGTGAATGCAAAGGACATGCAATGGAACCCATCATTTCCATGATTTTGTTGATATAGATTTGCATGTGCAGTTTGTGCAGTGAAGAATTTTGGTGTAGAAGAACATGTTATAGCAGTGGTTGGTCCTTTGAACGACATAAAAATATTGAAACAAATAATGCAATTGAGTGTAAGAGAGAAGGAAAGAGAACATGATGGGGATAAAAAAGAGAAATGTGAGGTTACAATAAGACCATGTCTTGTGGAAGGCATGAAACAGTTGATGACAATTGACATTGGTGAAGTGAAAAGAGATGAAGAGGTAATGTTGGAAATTTTTAATTTCGTTAAAATTTGTGATGTTGATGTATGTACAAGTGTGATGGATATTGGGAAGCATAGAAGTGCAGAAGAAGAAAACACGAAGAGGCTAAGAGTTGTGGAGCAGCAAGGCATTGATGGGATGGTGAGAATAAAAGAGAAGATGGAAATGTTTAATTTCCATGAAATAGATCATATAAACTTGACTATAGTTAGGATGAAGTGGATAGAAGAATTTTGGTGTAGGTGGTCAGATTGTGGTGGGTCAAATCCCACGAGAAGAGGAAATGTGTGGAGATGCATTTGGAAGAATAATCTGGGTCATGATGGACATAAGTCCATGAAATGAAAATAGATTGAAGAGAAGATTTGGTGGAGGATAATGACATTTGTTCTAGTCAAATGCTGGAAGAGAAGAAGGAAGAAATAATGAAGGTATTTGTTACAATAATGGAGTTTGTTGCAGGTTGTCTACAACCTAGAAGTGTGATTCTATCATCCAACTCCAACTTTGTGAGCCATGCTCACAAACTTTTTACCTGGCGTGTCTGCTGCAGGAGCATCTGGGTCCACAAGTGATCTTGCATCAACCAAAAAATGTTTCAGGTTTTAATGTTTAGTTTTATTGTGCTTTGCTTTTCATTGTGTTGTTTTTGGTTCTTTTGTTTCAAGAGTAATTGTCAGGGCAAATTGGGTTAAGTTCATTTGGATAAGTTTATAGTTTGGAACATTTCGGTGAAGGCATTTCATATTTGAATTCAAAGGAAATGTTCAAAGGCTCCCAATCCACTAGTTTGTTGATGAGAAAGTATTCTTTGTGCACTAGCGCAACTTTATTCAAAATGAGCAAGTTAGAATTTGCACTATAGTGTTAACTACCTTTGACAAAGTCTCCTTGTGCATTGACACAAATTCGTTAAGGGATGAAAGTCAAAGGTTGCACCCATGTGCTAATTATCTTAAAGGAAGACTTATGTGCACCAACACATCTTTTCTCAACTTGCAGAGAACTAAGGTTGCACCATTGTGCTAAATTAGGCTATAGCGCACCAACGTAACTTTGCCCAAGACATAGGGGTCTGAAGTTGCACCCTTGAACTAATTTTCAGTAAGGAAACCTTCTAGTGCAACATCACAACTTTTCTTAAAGCATATGGATTCAAGGTTGCAATGTTGCGCTAACTTGATGATATGCATTTGAAAGTATGATGCCAACATTTCATGATTTACCGAAAGGCATCGTAGACAAAGTTCACACAATTGTAATCTACCGACACAATGGCAATAGTTTAATTGTTAAAATGCATTAGTGACAAAGTTTAAAAGGTTTGAAGGTGAGTGTAGATGCCAAATTATATTATAAGGAATTCTTTTGCACACTGGCGCAACCTTAGGGAACACAAATTCAAAGTCAAACTCTTGCGCTAATGTGCCAATAAGGAATTCTCTTGCACACTAGTGCAACCTCACTTAGGGCACACATATTCAAAGTTGTACTCTTGTGCCAACTATTGATAGAAAAGTTTGATTTGGTGCCAATCTATCAATAAAGTAAGTTTAAAGATTAAAACACCAATGAGGCACTTTGTGAGGAGGTTGAAATATATCTTTTTGGTAGATGGCATCTTTTGGGATTCATTTTTGAAACCGTCAACTCCTAAACTTCTTAAAGCCTATGTATGTTACACCCCATGTGTTTCTATCCATTTACTATTTACCTAGATTGGTTAATTTGTTTGAATATTGAATGATTATGAATCTCTGCATTAATGTGAAAAGTGAATTTTGAATTAAATATATTTGGAAAAGTGAATTATGCAATGTGATGGTTATTATTATGAAATGTATGAAGCATGTGATTGTCTTGTGAATGGCTAACTACTGTGATGGTGGTCTATGTAGTGCCCCTCCATTCTCACCGTGGATGTGCAGTTTAACGATCGTTGGCTAAGTTTGACTCAGGGGAAGAATACACTCTCCACCGAGAGGTATAGAGCAGACTTGAAACTTATTTACTAATTATGATATTTTATTAATTGTATTGTTTTGGAGTAATTATCTATATGAGTTAGTATTGTTTCATAAGAAAATCATATATAGTCATTTTATGCTTTATCATTACTAAGTGATTTCTAATTTTAGCCACAAACAAGAAGTGGTGGTTATCCACCTCTTTGATGGAATCTTTCCAGTTTTTGGGTCATTACTATTTTGTAGGAGTTACGGAAGGAAATTAATTTCATTTGCTATTTTATTTCTGAACATTTGATTTTGTGAAGATTCTTAAAACCTCTCCCTTGTTGGAAAAATAATTAATTTTTAAAATCTGTGCAACTTACAAATTAGAATATATGCATTTTCAATTAATTTGTTTTGAAAAGATTCTTTTAATGCATTAATTCTATTTATGTAAGGCATATCTGTAACTTATTATTTATTTTTCTTAGAAATAATTAGATAATTTAATTTGTCTACCAAAGAAATTATGCATGGTTATTTTTATTAATTGCATTCTTTTATTTGCAAGAAGTGGGAGCAATATTTAATTGCAGTTACAAGATTAGAGAAGCTAATTTAGTTATGGAAGTGCATGAGTAAATTAGTGTTAGAAGTGGAAGATGAAGGGACATCCTTTCTGAAAGAGGGAGTTTTTGGGGAAACTGCTATAACCTGGGGATCGTGCCTTCAAGGAAAGGGGACAATCATTGCATTTGAGAGATGAAATCTCTCTAAGAAATGACTGGAAAAGATTAGCTATGTGCATGACATGAAAACAAGCATGTTTGTAAACCCAAGAGAAGTGTGAGAAGATTGCATAGATTACCATAATAATTTCATAGAAGAGTAGCAGTTAGTGAGCGTAAACTCTCAATTTGTTGATAAACCATGGCAATCCAAATGAGCCAAAAAAAAAAGCGTACGCTTTTATTGATATCCCCACCGCATAATATTTTGAATTGGTTTCATTATGGCTGTGTATATACCATCTACTGAGACATTGAATCATGCTTGGGCTCCAGTTTGATGTTCTTGTCTTCCTTTGATAACTTTTTCATTCTGTTGATGTCATACATGCATGAGTCTTTGTCGTGCTGCATCCAAATACATAATGCCTGCTCTGTAGTCAAGCCAGTATTTATTCTAGCTATTCATCCCTCGCATATGTCACTGGGTGTGTAATTGGGTTATAAAGATACCCTAATACTGATAGTGAATATTCATTTTAAGCTTATCATACGTTACTCTTGCTAAAATAAAATTATTTTTATAACGCATATATATTTCAATTACAATTAACTTGTTTGGTCATAACTTGTGAGGAGTATCATACTCTCTCGGCATCTTCGCTGAAGTCTAAGCTTAGGATATGCTTGTTTATGTAACGCCCGCCTTGAACGCCTTAAAGAATACACATGTATGCAATATAAAATAGGAAAATTTTTTTTTCTTTAAAAAAGTTAAATAACGATAACATAACTAATTACAACATATTCTCTAAGGGTCCAAGGCTGCATCACTTAACAAATCAACTAACATAATTTAACATACATCAGTAACTGATCCAATCCAATGCATAATTGAACAACTGATTCATATTCATTGCATGTCGACAACTAATGTAATACCATCTACATAATTAAGTACACAACAGATATGCTTTCCTTACACATGAGTACATCATGATATCACCATTTGTAGACTACATCAGAATTACATACACAATAAATGTTCTGTTACACAAATCTGGTACAAGGTTATACACATACATCTTCATCAACTGGTACAAGCACAACTGAAGCAAATCCTTTTCTGCATAAGATCCTGACAAGAGAACCAATGGATAAAATAGCTCTTCCACCCGACCATGTGGAACCCAAAGGTCCACCCCCCGAGCTAGGAGTTAACATGAGGTCCCATACACTGACAGTCAGGTAGACGAAGGACAAACAAGAACAAAGGACGACCAAACGCCAATACAACACATGGCAATATCAATACAACACAACATAACTTAACTTAACTTTCACTTTCACTTTCACTTCACTTCCAGAGGCGACACCTAACAAACGAGGAGAGACCGAACAAGGAATGCTAGATTGTAGTAGGGAGAGTGTCATCGCATGGTCCTAACATGGGTTATCCTGACAGCCTCTCACTAGGCGCCGGCCCCCATCTATGGTTATCCTGACAGCCTCTCACTAGGCGCCGGCCCCATAGGGTGACACATGCGGAATCAACCTTCCTTTCATGAGGACAAGGAAGTCAATCATGCCGACCAGGCCTTCTCTACCCATCCTTAGTCTAAACAAGCACTACAGGCCATGGGAGAGGAATCCATTAATCTTATTAGTGTGAAATCTACCCTTAACCCCCTAATTAATTTTTAGGTTATCACTTGATTAATCTACTTCCAACGGGTTATCCTGACTGCCCCTCTGGCGCCGGCCCCACGTTGAAAGCCACTCTCCTTCCTAACACCTAGTAATCCTCAAAACATCATGCAAGACTTATAACAATACACGTAAATGAACACTGCAAGGCATAAACCCTCTTGCATCAAAATAGAATCATAACATCAATTGTTATCCAACACTTTTAACATTGCAAGACTTTATTCTTTTACAGATTTCAGATCTCTCCTTACGACAAAACAATGCAATAAGATCACATGAGGTTTGATATCTCATCCTGAGATTATTACTTTACAAGACACAACATTCAACCTTGACAGAACCTCATTGTACTTCATACTTTATTTGATACACATAAACGCTATTACATCGTAATTACAACATCAACAATACACAAGCTGCAAATACTCAACAATGACGACTTAGCCTCTGGAATTCGGGTTTGAACAACCTTAAATCGACTCATTACCACACTCAATCAATTCAATTCAAAATTCAGGAGATAAAATACTATCATTCATTCTCAGTTCAATGCAAACAGCTTCTGAAATAAAATCAACATTATATTACAACAGTTAAATTAATACCTTGCAACAAAATCTCTAACTAATCTTTATTTTGTTTCAAAAGATAGATAAATTGATTAACTAAAACATTACAATAATAATAAAAGAACCACTTAATTTCTGTTTACCATTTGACACTTTCATAACGATACGATCTTTATATACTTTCCTTCAATCTTGTCCAATTAACTTTATTCTATAAAGGATAATAACGCTAGGAGAGATATCTTACGGCTGAACGATAACTACACGAGGAGAGTTCAATCATGAAATGTTTGTTAACCTTCATTCGGTCTTGCAGATGTTCTAGCGAGCTCAACCAAATAGATTCCTTTATGATGATTTGAAACTGATCTTATCCATAGTGATTTAATTCCTTAGGGAGAATGGTCGTAAAAGTGCCCTATGCGAACAGTTTGAGATACTTTACTACTGAGATGTAAAATTGCTATTGACTGTTTTTCCAGAGAAGTGGATAGCTTCAGACCTTAACCAGTCATTTCGGACAGACATTGACATCTTAATCATTCTGTAGGATTCGACAGTTGATTTCTGTATGTACTTAGTTGAATTCCCTCGCTGCACTGGCCTTCGGAGGAGCGCCAATCTACATCTTCGAGATAACTGCTAAGTTTGTGTTGGTTGTGTGGTCTGATTGAAGTCTGTGCACTGGTGTGAAGGTGTAACCTGGAGGAAGGAACCTCTCAGACGTCTCAGCAATGTGAAAACAAACCACGGTGATATTCTAGTTATAAACCAAAATTGCTGTTAAAAGAGGTTGAACTATGGTATACGATGCATCTAGTTGACAGAAACAGCGTTCTATGTGCATTGACCTGATTGTAGAAGGTATGTGATGTAAGCTAGCTTCTATGGGCAGCGTTCTACAGAGTTGAATTCCTTCAGAAGAGCGCCCAGCCAAGACAAGGGCGATCTACATCATAACTCGACTAACTTTTAGATTTTAATGTTTCAAACTGTTAATAATTGTAGTGTCATTTGGATGTTTGGATAAGACAAATGCGGAGGCTGCATTATTCATCTCCTCGAGTTAAATGTATACCTTAAACTTTAATATTGAGATCACAGTTAAATCTGCAGCGATTGGAAGGGTTATGATTGCAGTGGCTGCAAATATACCCAAGGTAGCGATTGGCTGGTAACAGCGATCTAGCAAATACATAACATAATGCATTTCAGGCAATACTCCTCCAGATTCGCTGTGAAAGCAGTAGTAATCGATGCAAGACAAAATAGACAACACTTAGCCAATGAATCCGTTCAAAGCAAGGGCGATCTTTCCCGGATGATTATAATTCGCTCAAACTGATAGTAATCAGCTGTTTGCAGGTCAGCATGACTTCAATCACCCTAGCTATGGAGTGGACGGGTCAGATATAACAACTTTTCCAGTTTTGCAATGCAGGAAACCTAATTTATTAATACAAGCAAATTATAAGGAAGACAGTTTGATAAGTTCTCAAATGAAATTGTTAAAACAGATTATAATACGGCTGGAACCAATTATTAGATAACAGTTACAGGTGAGAGCAAACTTTGACAACTTTTACAGCAGGTTGGTTGAGTGACGCAGATTTACTGATCTTAGTGGTGGTGGTAATTGTATATCTGATGACACATCTTAAGTAGATATTCATTTCGCTCTCCGATCTTTGCAAAATTCAATTCTACAACTGCAAGTGTGCAAATGCTATGAAGCATTGATTCTATTTAAGTGACAGCTGTTCAGTGGTGGAGAAGAATCCATTTAGGTGTCAAGAAGCTGCTCGTTATAGGTTACTAACAATTTTCTGAATGAATCTCTGCATTAAATATGTTTACATGGAACATCTAGTGTCCACATAATCACATGGCACCTATTGTGTTTTTAATACCATTTTCCTGTGGTGCTTGTTTACATTGGCCTTCCTAGCTGTTGCATAACCTTATCCATCGAGTAAGATGTATTCTGGAGAATGGCGTTATGGAAGCATTATCACTATTAGTAGTTGTTGACAGAATACAGTATCATGGATCAGAAGGGTGGACTTAGAGATAGCACTAGAGGACAACCATTCTAAAACCACCGAATATCTTATTATGGATGTTTAACTTTATTTAAATGGATCATTGTCTGTGTGCTAAGAACAGAGTTCATTCCTTCCTATAGCACATCTCCAAAAGCCGTCAGCTGGATACTGCATGACCAGATAATTAAATTATTGTGATAAGCCCACGATGCTCAAAACGACCTGCAAAGTTTTCTGCGCTAAAACAGAATCTTAGATAATCATTCTACCCAAGCAAATATAGTTTGACATTGGCAAATCATATTAACAGAGCAACGTCATTATATTTCTATCATCAGTATTGAGGCTAAACCCCTCTAACCTACTCACCGGGCAGGTTCCAGAGCAATGGACGAAAACAGGTGCAAGCTTTCAGCCTTCTTAATGGCGAACCTTTATTATAAGGCTATAGTTTTGAAAACAGAACATCTAGAATCCGTTGCATATTCTTGGCACGAGTTATCATTGACATGGTCCTTTTGTCTTGGAATAACAGTCTACAGATGTAAAACAGTCACCAAGAGTGCTGTTCAAAATGGGGAATCATCGTGTTGATCTTATGTAGGAAAGGTGAATGAAAAGGATTCAAAACATTCATTTAAAACAATGATAATGAGGCAGCGAAACTAACTAAGAGCATTACCTCCCTATTACGCCCTAGAAATTGCCACCTACAGTGATAATTCAGTAATAGAGTGGACGAATCAGAGGGCAGCATCGTCCGGTTGAATGGTGAATGAAAAGACATTAAAACTTTCACTCCAGACAAAATAAGGCAGCGAACTCTCTTAATCGCCACCTATACAATTTACAGCGATGCTAAATAATATCAATCTGCTAGCAAATAAAACCTAAAGAAACAAAATAAGATGAATAGAATCTCAGGCAAGCTAATAACCAAGTTCAGCACCACTGCTCACCAGTCTCGCATCCAGAATGTGAGGGCTTCGCCTCAATATTTCTACATTACACTGGCATTACAGGCGCGAACCTCATAACTAACCCCCGGAAAACCAAACAAGATACAGATTTCTGATGAGTGGTTTCGAGTCATATAAATCGACAAAGCCATGGCCTCGCAGGAGTAAACCATCATGAAGAGAAAATGAGTTTTGTTCTGGCTATTAAAAAAGAAATAAAAGCTACAGAGCCACGGCCCAGTGGAGGTTCATGATCTGTAATGAAGTGTACCCAGTACAGTGCCTTTGAAGCCGTGAGAAGTAAAGCATAAGGGTTTTGAGATGCTCAGAAAAGGGATAAATTTGCATGCAACCAATCATGACTCCCAATCAATATACACGCTCAATAATGAGCATATATGCAGTAATAGTCACGGCTAAAGAACGAAGTGTGTAGAGAAAAGAACAGATGAAGGAAATGTAGGAAGTAAAAGAGCTACCTTTCGTTTCTGTGGAATCATGGTGTAACTACGAAGTATTCCTTCAATATGACCATGTATGGCACCTCAAGATAGAAGATCGACATAAGGGTTCATAAAACAAAAGGAATACGTCAGAGAGAATGCTAAAACCGTGGCTTGAAAGGCTGGTTCCTTCTCAGAAGATGAAAGAAATCAAAGAGTATAAACTATATTTGTATCAGATGAACCTGTATTGCTGTGGTCCAATGGCCTAAACATCTCATAGAATGAAACGATAGGATCAAAAATGAGATTGCAAGCAATTACCTTCGTTCCCTTGCGAAATGCTTCAAGAAGGTAGAAGATAGTTTCCAGCTAAACACAGAGAAAGAACATTAATAACATCGATCAGATCTTACAGTGACGACTAGCTAAAACCAACAGCGATCTACGGCGACCCTATCGAGGTGTCTTTTACATCTGCAAACCCTACCAAGATTACGCCGGTCTGAGAGTGCATACGGAATGATTCGGCAACCAGTGAAAGGAAGGCAATCGACCAATGGAGTCCTTGAGCAGAAAGGAATGATTTGAAACCCTAAGAGAGGATGCTGTTCACACACAGAAAGGACAGACTGCCGAACTATGCGGGATCAAACAAACTATAAAAACATTTGCAGATTGAAAGGAAGTTCAGAGATAAGGCATTCGACGGAACCTGATTTCGCAATCACCGCGACGAACCCGCTCCAATTGTTGCAGTTCTCCGCTGCTTCTTTCCTTACCCCTGTAATGTCCTCCTTGTTGCACCGACAATTCTTTTATAACTCAGTCTCTTTCTCTTCTCCTAGGGCTTGGCACGCGATCCCGTGCAAAACTCCTTTAAAGAATAAGTACTTTTATTTAATTTAAAGATCCCAATTATTATATACTTTATTTTATTATTATTTTCTTTATAACCGACCCCAAAATATTATCATTAATAGAATAGTACTACTTCAACTATCTATAATTTTGTACTATCCTATAATTTATTTTATTAATCCAGTTGTGAGACACAATTTACAAGTGTGGCTATAACTATTTATTTATTTAAATATTTATTATAAATAATATTATATCGAATAATACAAACTCCTTACAACTTATTTATCAACAACACTTCTATTAAAATAATAATTTATTTATAGCTAAAATCGACAACTAACGGCATTATGCCCATTTAACAACACTTATACTCTTCCGTAGAATAACTCTAATTAAAGCACAACATTACCACACATACTTAAACACCTTTGAACTTGGTTTGACTCCAAAATACAATATTACCTGACGGTGAGACATGGGCGAATGACAACCAATAACCACAAGGGTAAACTGACGACGAAGG
Organism: Cunninghamia lanceolata; assembly: GCA_027924645.1. Classification (NCBI taxonomy): domain Eukaryota; kingdom Viridiplantae; phylum Streptophyta; class Pinopsida; order Cupressales; family Cupressaceae; genus Cunninghamia; species Cunninghamia lanceolata. The sequence goes on from BSBN01000923.1 coordinate 2,878,996, forward strand.
AACACTGACTAGGGACCTCACGTTAACTCCAACCAACTAATCCATTGGCGAAGGCACGCTCAGACCTGTAATCAGGTGGAGTCGATGCCTAGTACCTGCATCCTGCAGCAACGCACATTAACCATAACAAGATATACATATACATCACAAGCAGTCCTATCGTGAATGGAAATCGCAGTGAGGTAGGGTACTCGAGAACGAGTAATACAACACTGTTCCATTCACGCTTATAAATAACAATCAACTATATTGAACAGAGTATCAGATTACTAATCTACGACATAAAATGATCAACTAACTTCCAATCCATATAATGAATAACATCAAAGCATCTAAAACATCAGTTCATTTATTAATTTGTATAGCATAAAATGGCATAATCCAACCTCAACATCTGCTATCTTAACAATTAAGTTCACAATGAAGTAACAAGATAACAAGAGATCCATCTTCTACGGTCTAGGACACTATAAAGTTTAAGCAAACATCAATCTGATGGACGATGAGACGAGGGGCACTACAGTTTATGCTTATAGATTTGGCCATGACAAGCTTGCAAGATAAAATAAACTTATAGAATTAGTTTGTATTTCATTTCTTCATGATGATGGTTTCCTCTACTATGAACTACTGATTATTCCATTGACTGAGGAGGCCTCTCTTTAGGTACTTTGTTAAATAGTCCTTATGCCTTTCAATGCATAGAGCATTTGCTGGTATGTTCAATCCTTCCAAATGATCTATTTTATTTTCTGCATATCTTGTAATCATTGAAGACCTTGAAACTACATTTCTAACGGGTTCTTGTCAAACAATTTTTCATGTCTTCCCGTGCATTATCACTTTTCTTGTTGATTAGAAAATTGTTTTAATGTTGTATATGAGTCATCGTATTCATAATCTATCTTATTACTTTGCTTTCTCATCTATACCAATGTAATATATACTCTGCTAGCCGTGACTTGTGATATACTTGCATATTATATATTGCATTCAACTAGCCATAGCATAATGATATACCCACCTAGAATAGAAAAATCTGCCCATAATGGATGAAAGTCGCAGTCAGTAGGGATCCTCTGTAACGGTCACACTTAATTTATATTCCATTTTCTTAAGGGTAATGAGAATTTGAGACTGACACCTACAACATGTATTGGTGTTAAGTCTTGGGATATTACATGTGTTTTAATTACCTTATCTTGGTGTTTAATAGATAATATGTTCGCATGCTTAATTACTAGTTTTGTAGTGTTAATGTCAAGAAAGTTGATTATCATAACCTAACCCGCGAATGAGATAGATGATTCCCTGCCAATCAATCATAAAAGAAAGATAAGATGATGTCCCCTCATTCATCTATCTCAGTTATCCATCAAGCGTGCTGGTAATAATAAAGCTTAAACAAAAGCACTAATTCTGCAGCATTTTCCAACATCTAAAAGATTACCGTCGAGATTAAATTCTAGCGAGTGCACTTACTATAATGGAGTTTTGGGTAAGGACTAGTAAGAGAACACCGTGCAAGAAGGAGGAAGAACCAATTTCAAATTATTCTTCTTCATCATCTAGCAAATGGCCAAAATCTAAGAAATTGAAATGGAACTTCAAATTATCCACAAAATTCAAAAGATTTGTGAGGGTAGAGACGTGTTTCGTACAATGGTAAAAGATTTTGTATTTAGTTTTGAAATTGCTATTTGAGGCATCTCCCATTTTAGCGTAGAAGCCAAATACTTAAATAAAGCATGTCTTTTCTTCTAAATAACCGTAGAAATTAGGAAAGGTGGCTTTTTGTTATTATATTTTCCTAACTTCTTTATAAAAGAGAGGAAGCTAGTTTAGAAAGAATATAAATAGTATAAGTTTTCTTTAAAATATTTTCTTTATCTTTAAAAGATTCCTCTCATAATTATAGAATGCTATATTGATCAGTAAAACAATAAAATAAGAATTCTAAATTAGTAAGAATATTATGGTTATTAATGTTGGAAGTATAAAAGTATTCTTAATATTTTTTCAGATTTATAGGAATATGTAATGGATAAAGTATTTGAATGCACAAGATTGGTAAAAATAGAAATATGTTTTATTTGATTATTGTTAAGCCCGTTATTGGGATGGTTAAAATAATTTTGTAATTTGAAAGTAGTTTTCTTTTTTGTTAGATTTGTCATAATATTTGCATGTGTATATCTATGGCAATATGCTTGCATCCTTTGATAGAGTATAGTAATGAATTCTAGAACTTGATTAGAAAGAAACTGACTAGTATAATATTTATATTGACTTGGAATAAGAAAGATTCCTTGTAATATCTCTACACTACTAGTGAGTTTTATGACCATTGTCATAGATAAAGAGGGTTGAGGTATTCTTTTGGATTAATGTGGATGTCATAATGGTAGATTCTTGAAGGTATAAAGCCATTATTAGTAGTCACAAATTAGAAGGTAGATCAATGTTTGGGGTTGAATCTTTTCAAGAGGAGTTTTATTTCATTATTACATTAAAATAATCTTCATTTGATGCATTTACTAAGAATTTTATGTCTTTCTAGGCTAAGTGGGTCAGCTAAACAAATATTCACTTAGTTGGATGTTCTCTTATGTATTTAGTTGACTAATATTAGATGCATGTTGAAGGGTGTTATAGTAAATTATGTGATTGTTTATGATCTCTTCTAGTAGTTAAATATATGGAGTATTGATGATTGTAAGTATAAATTAGTAATAGAAATTAGTTTTGAATTATGGAATGTTATACTGTAAATCAATCATAATGAGTTTTTGAGATTTTTATTCCGTAATAAAAAATTAATATCAGCATGTTTGACATTAAAGGTGCAATAATTGAAGTCATAGATGATGAATCCCTTTTTATGCTCTAAAAAATATTATGAACTGAATTTGATCTCTTATGAGTTATTTTATCTAGTCAACTTAAGGCTTGCAAGACGAGTGGTCCCGAACTACGAAGTCTCTGCACTACGCGTACGTAGGCAAGGCCATCATAGATGAGCCCCCGAGACATTAGGTCGGCCCCTAGGGCCTTAGGCTTGTCATTTTAAGCAGTTGATATTTGTCTTATGTAAATTAGTAACTATGCAGGACTAATGTTTCATTAGATGTGCAGTTTGAGATCTCTAAGCCATGTAGGATTCTGAGGCTAAGAAGATACACATCTATTAACTGAGCAACTTACTGGAGAAAAGAATATGTTTTCCACTATGCTAAGGATGGGTATATGGTTCTTGTTATACTTGTTTGTAATTGCATGAGAGATGTCTTGTTCCTAACTGAAATGATATTTTATTATGTAAATTAGGTTGTATCTCTGTTTATATCATTCATACACTAGTTAGCTAGAAACTGAATTGTAGTATTTGGTTATCAGTTGCCACATTATAGAAGTGAGTAATATAGGATCATCTAACTTGGTGTTGTAAAATAAACCTTGCTTGTTTATCAAACATGTATCTTTTATTATTCATGACAATTTCTTGTAATCCTTTATATAGGGCCTTAATGAATACTTATCTAATGTTATAATATGGAATTGTATGTGTATATTCATCTGATACAAATAGACTTAGAATGAACTATGGTTGTTAGGTAACTCATAAAGTTAGTTAGATCTTGTTATTTAGTAATGCAGCCATGTTATCCCTAGAGGTTAAAGCTTAACTTAGATGTTATAAATAAACATAATTTGCATATCATTGATATTTCTCTGTTAAAAAAATATATATTTGCCCTTTTGCATTGCTTAGTTGAGCTTTTCTCTAGGGTTTCATGGTGGGGCATTACAGTCTAAGTAGATGCAGGAACAGGTTGCTCCTCTGGAAAGGAGGGGAAGTATCACTCAGGGGAAGGACTTGGTCTGGTAAATGTTGGAGAAATCCCAAACTAAGAAAACACACACACCACTATCCTATTGGTCTAGGTTAGGTCGAATCTGTGTGGGTAGAGGTAAGTGATCTATGTTGTGAATCTTGATTGCATGTTTGGATGTTCAAGTGAGAATTGTGATTTAACCTGCATGTTGGCAAGTTTATGGTTGCATAGGCAAGATCTTATGTGGTTTGATCATAACTCATGCAAATCTACGATAAGTTCATACATATGAGTCGATACGAGCATGAGTGTACATAGGTAGATGTACCAACACACACTCATGAGCGTATTGCTCCTAGGTACAAGGCTATCGAATTGGACCATGTAGAGTTATTGTCATTTATGTGAATGTGAATATTATGTCAATTATGTCTATGTACATTTTATGTCAATAAATTATTTTATGAATGATAAGTTGTATGTGTTTTTATATTGATGATACATACATATATATATATATATATATATATATATATATATATAGTATTTATACACACACACACATATGTATATGTGTATATGTATGTATGTATGTATGTAGTAAATTAATTATTATTAAATTCATATATTATAATTATGTAATTATTACATTTGTAGTGAAATGAAACTATGTAAATTCTATTATCAATTTGATATATTTGAATAGAATATATATATAAGGCATGAAGGGCACTGCCATAGAGAACACACAACCTATAGACAAGGAGGAACAACACATTAAGCGCTTGGTATAGAGGCACATGTTAATAGGTGTCTTGGAGGTTATATTTGTTATAAAGTCAAGCCTATTGAGGCTATGCAAGCGTTTATGCAAGCGCGTGAGTATGAGCACTATATTCATTTTTAAAAGAGTTTTAAAACAAACTCTTAAGTTGTTTTGACTTTATCTTTGGATGCATGTGGAAGTTGAAAATCAGTTATGAGATTTAAAAAGAGTTTTCATTGTTTACCAACGTACATTTGACTATTTCCTTGAAAACAATTTTTACTATGAAATAGGGAACATGGTCTTATATGTGTCAAATTTATGAAGTAGTTTTAGTCTTATAGAAGTCTATTTTCTATATTTTGGTCGAGTTGTTATTTGGGTGTCCACTTATGTGTCATTTTCCTTTATTTTTCTTTTTGCCACCTCTAATTCGGTTTTGATGAAGGTGGAGTTGTGGCACTTTTTCAAGCTAGTTTGTAGCTTAAGCCCACTTTGATTTCTTGTATAAAAGAGCAGCTCTCTCATTCTATTCCACACAAGTTTTTAGCCAAGAGCTTTCTTATTTTGCTATTGTGATTTGAGTTAGTGATTGTGAGATTATTGTTATTTTGTTTTGGAGTTGTGAGAGGAAGCATAGGAAGATTAGAGAGAGTTATTTTACTTGGAGGAGATTATTGAGAGATATTGCATTGAGAGTTTATAATATTTGAGGTGAAGTCTAGTAAGCTGATTTTGGGATAGATGAGAACTAGATTGATCAATTGGATTAAGCGGTCAATAATCATGAGAATTATATTCCTCATTTACTTATCTTTTATCAGAAAGAATGATTGTTTAAATGTTTTACTTGGAATAGCATAGTATGCTTGCATTAGTGAATTGTATTATTTACTTATGAAAAGGAAAAGAATCATGTAGGTATGATTTCCTTATAAGTATTTTATATACACTCCATATTAAGGAGTGTATACTATCATCAGTATTACATATTAGGAATTGATGAACATGAATAGCTTGAGAAGTTATTAAATACTCTTATATACCTGATTAGGGAATTTCGATAATGATGTTTCTATACATAGTTAGTCTTTACTACATGTATAATGTGATATGTATCAATATCATAAAGTGACTTGACACCATGGCTTATTATGCTAGGAAACCTTAAGAATAATAAGGTTTAGCAATGCAACAATAAAGATACTATGAAAGATATGATATGGTGAGACGTCATATTACTAATCTATACTTGATTAATTATTTGATCTCTTCTTTTCCTTGGAATGAAACCTTAGGTTGATTAGCCTATTTGGTTGGGTTACTTAATTGATCTTTGATTGGAACACGTAGGTTTGGATTAACCTACATATTGATGATTGTTGACTTTATCCTAGGATTATGATATATATCAAGGTTGAGACTCACCTTTGTGATTAAGTTGATCACTTGAGTTTATGAATTACCTTCTGATTGGAACCATAGGCGGGATTACATAATAAGTCAGAGTTGTCTCTTGATTGGTTGATTTATATTTTTATATGAAGTTATATATTTATAACCATTTATTAATGAGATCACACCCTTGAATAGAGTCTTTGCAACTAGTATTACTTCGACATATGTGTCATAGTAAAAGTTGGGAATAGGTTAATCTGAGATTGGTAAACCTAGAATGGATGAGTAGTGTTATGCATGGGATTTGTTGATCCATGGGAGGGATAACCTAGAATTGTTCATGGGGTTATACCTGGGATATGTTGATCCATAGATGGGAATAACCTAGATGTCTTTGCAAATCAAACTAGAATGATGGGTGAGCGTGTGACGTCCATTCCGAGTTAGGGGTGATGAAACTTTGGCCAAAGTAGTGTAAACAACCAACGTTTACATTGTCAGTTCACTATGATCTAGGTTTACATTCTAGGAAGGGCAATCACGCTTGGGGTTGTAGCCACAACGTATGATAGAACTAGATATGTAGGACACAACATCAGCTCAATATAGGCTATTCTTTGAGGTTACCATACCAATCCCTTCGTTGAAGGGTAGGGCCGTTTACCCGTTTGGTAAATGTGCGGGGGACCGTAGTTAGTCCGTGGTTGGCAGAAAAGCGCTTGAGTGATGCTTCCCCTCATGCAGTTGGCGGTCGAGATTTGAAGATAGACAAAGTACAATTATGTATCTTTATTTTTAGCTAGCTCTTTGAAGCTTGTATGTACCTATTTTATGAAAAGTTCTAGTGAGAAATATTCAATTCTTTTAAATGAGGAAATGCAATTTGATTGTGCAACAGGAGTTTGAAATATGTTTCAAATGTGCATCTTATCGAATGAATACAAGGAAAAATTTATTTGCTTTCACTATCAATATCTTGATATTTTTATTTTTGAGTTAAAATTGGTAAATCTTAGTTGGTAAAGTAAGTGGCATGTTACAATGTATAAAAGGAAACCAAGGTATTGATTTTGGGGTTCACTCTCCTCTGGTCTTTTGACCACCATTTTGTTGTTGGTGAAGGTAGTTGTGACAATTGCCTGGAGAGGGAAAGAACTACCAGGAAAAGGGAAAGGATTTGCATATGAAGGAAGAGAGTATTGTGATTTGTAGGAGAAGACTGGCCTGAGTGTTTTTATAGAGAGACAACGGTCCTGAAGAAGAATTAGATAATTTGGAAATTTTAAATGATTTCTCTCATGTTTTTGTTGAAATAATGTGGATTGAGAAATGAATAAAATACTGAAATTTTTGTGATTGTGAATATTGTTGTGGCATAGAGATGAAAGTTAAAGATTTGAATAAATTTAAATGAAATTCAATTATTTTGTTGTTGTATTGTTGAGGGATTTATGTGTTTGGCTACAAGGTTGGGTTGTTTGATAGGACCCCCTAACCTTGACTGCATCTAATCCTTAAGTATTTTTTATTTGTTGAAAATAATTATGGATGCATTTGTAGATTCTATGCATGAGAAGGAATTTGTGTTATGATTTTACTCTTGTGTGAGCAATTTAAATGAGAGGAGCTCAAACTCATACATTACATTGAACTTAACTTGAGTAAATGAGAGGAACTTGTTATTAATTTATAACTTAATGTTCAAGGATTTATTTGATTTTATTATTGGAACTTGTAATACATGTAAATATCAAATATCCATTGTAAATATCAACAATCATTTGTATCAAAACTTTATTAAGTCATGGTAAGTCAAATATTGAAACAAACAAATATATCAACATTCATATCAAATTTATAAACATAATTACAATATAAATGGACCAAATATATAAATTTTGATCTATCAAATATCTCAAACATAAACATGTCCATACATAGACATGCATAAATGTGGATACATGTAAAATATAAACATAAGTGTCCATCTCAAACATAAACATGTCCATACATAGATGCATAAATGTCCATACATGTCAAATATAAACATAAATATCCATCTCAAACATAAACATGTCCATACATAGATGCATAAATTTCTATACATCATGTCAAATATAAACATAAATTCCATCTCAAACATAAACATGTCCATACATAGATGCATAAATGTCCATACATGTAAAATATAAACATAAATGTTCATACATGATTCCAAATATAAACATAAGTTCATAAACATAAATGTCCATATCTCAAACATAAATGTCCATCTCTCAAACAGGTAAACTAGTTGGTTTGATCCTTAACTCGACTTCTAGTTGAGCGACCTTGGGAGTGAGAATCCTGCTCTGGTAGATGCATAGATCCCTACAAAAATGTAATTAAATTAGAATATATATGTATGTTTCATGTACATACATACAAACACATGATATATTTATATATATGAACTTCAATTTGATAATTAACTCACCTATCCACTATCGTTGAGTGAAGCACGTGTACTTACATGCTACCCTCAAAATAGGAGTATCACCTACTACCTCAAGCTACACTTGCATGTAAAAAACAAAAATTAATTTCAAATATAATTTAATTGTGTAGGACTTCAAGCATATGATTTAAATTTTACAATATAAATTTAAATTAAAAAATTAAAAATTATATACCTATGTCATTGTACCAAGAGCTTGAATATCACCATCTCTAGCAATGATGGAATCTACTAACTCTTTCGAAGCTTTCTCACCTAATAGATATAGCAATGACGTGTGCAATGGATTGTGGAGTCAAGATGTCATCGATCTTGAAGAAAGCATCTCTACAAAATCCATACCCCTGCAAGCTACTCAAAATGAATCAAGTGCCATTGGCTAAGCCTATAGAGTGGTAGAATGATTAGTAGATGGTACTGCTACTCCAATATGTGACTCTTGTGGCACACTAGAGGATGTAACTTTGGGATCTACATCAGAACGCTGCAAGTCAACTTCTAGATTCTCAGAATCTACAAGGATGTAATCCACATGTAATTAACACTTAACAAAGGGATCCCCAGTTGTGATGATATCACTAGATATGCCCTCATCAGGTCCTCAGACAAAAAAGTGTCAACCTCTGAATCTGATCATTAACTATAATGAATCCAAGATCCTTTGGAGATGGGATGCCTACAACATGATAGGGATTTGAGTGAGTAGATGACCTGTGTGGATGCATCATCAAGTACTATCCCATGTGATATGAAGATATCATTTGAGCCTACACAACAATCTCATCAATACTATCAATTACTTCCCTTGGGAAACAATGACCATATGATCACCAATATTGCCGAGGGATGGAAATATCACAAACATCCTCTCACCAACCAAGCTCCTATAAGTAGGAGGTTGTCAATCTTCATGACAATATGCATCCCTATCACATTCCCTACCACATGCCTGTCCCAAATGTGGAGGTAAATCTAAATAGTTTACATTGAGGCCTAAATGAACCTCAATGCACAACTATTGTGCAAAATATAATGGAATTTGGTTTTTATTAGGATCACAACCATGAACAACAAGAAATCTAGGGTAAATCAATGGTGACATATGAGGGCACATGCACCTAGTCACCTAATATGCCCTAACACTAGTTTTGGGGGCATACTGAGGAAAACAATCTCTTTTAATAAATTCTTTTGGCACATTTGGTTGGATTGTACTCAATGAAACATCACTAGAAACCTTTTCCTACATTTGATCAAGAATAGCTACTAAAGTCTCATTGGGAAAAAGCACTAACACCTCCTAATGAATTTCTAATGCGAACCAGACTTTCTAGTAGCCTCTCACAATTTGATCTGTAAACCCATGTGGTTTGTGGGTCCTCTAAAATTAACTGTAATATAGTAATCTCCTTATCTCTATGTCCTAAAATATCATCCATATTCATGCTGTACAAAAATAAATTATTTAAATTTTAAATAAATGCACATGTGCACATATATACATGTGTTCAATTTTAATTTTATTAACCAATAATTTCTTTAGAGATGCATACTATACATATGTGTTGAACAATGCCAATCCTATTAATAATTAATTTGGGAAGGCCAAAGCTCATCACATAAGCTCTCAATATCATAAAGATTGACACTTTATTTTAGTTTAATCTAAAATCAACACTAACAATTTTTTTGCATTAAAATAATTGCAACAAAAACTATGATATAATATAACACCCTAGTGTTTTCATCATGCTAACAAGACTACAATTAATTGTACTCTGTACATGGGAAAGATATGTGTAGACACATAGAAGTAGAGAGGTGTCATCACCTTTATCCATGAAAGTTGGTGTGCATCACAATGTGGTCAACACACTTATACAAACACAAGTCGAAGACTTATAATGTGGAGAAGTAAAAAAAGAGTGTGCATAAGGATAGTGACGCAAGTCATGCTAAACTCTAAGATAATAATATAGGGGAGATATGATCTCACCCTATGCTTAACCCATAAACAATCATGCTTAACACCGAGTAAAATAAGAAATAGATGTAACTAGAATAAATGATTCATTAACCTTAATTAACATATCTACTAATTTAATATAAGTAAATTTAATAAGAAATTATCATGGCTTATCTATTTTCTACATTAAAAGAAAATACATGAAATTAACATTTAATCATAAGTTTAATGTAGGCTAAAAGATTACCACACATACAAATTTCAACTCACAAGTTCTAAAGTACAAGGCAATATCATAATGAAAAATGAAGTCTATTTCATTATTAGATACTTACAAATTTGAGTGTGATCAACTAGAATAAATTTAATCTTTTTAAACATATAATTGAAAACATAATTAACTTTACATTTAAAAACATCCAAAAACCCAACTAAACCCTTAGGTCAAACATAGGAATAAGTTTCAATTTCAATTCATTTGGGGAATCAACTTCATCAACACTCTAAATCCATGCTTAAGAAAATATCATAACTATATAAATAGTGAAAAATGGATACAAGTTTATTCAAGTCAAATGGACACACAAGTCTAAGGTTATATGATATTGTAAACTTCCCTTGAATTTTGTCACCGATAATGCTACACTTTTCCACATTTAAAGAATTGTTGGAGTATTGTTTTGAATATGACCTATTACATTGGTTGAGATTTAGCAAAATCTATGAAAGATCACAAAAGTAGATAAATATTCTAGAGAAGAGAAGATCTATAGAGATAACATGGAACCACCACCATCTCTTTGCTACAACATGACCCCGTTGTTAAACAATCAAGCCATTTTAACTTAGTTGATGATAAGATATATACTGCTATGGTTGCAATAGTAGTTGTTTATTACTAGATTAATAAAAAAATCTTTAAATTATCAACATAAATTATAAACATAATAGATATCAAATTTATGAAAATTCAAGGACTATAAAGCACTTGCAAGAGTGTACATGAACTATTGTTCCTACTCTTTCCATTCCTATGCAAGAGTGTTCATTTAAGGGTCCATATTGATTAACATTTGGTCTTTTTAAAAAAAAAATTATATGTGGAATAATTATTGACAATATATAGTATAAATATGTTGCAAGACTAAATCCTATAACCATGAGTACTATATCAACAATTTAGGATAGGCTGCTCACTCCTATTGTTAATATAGTACTCATGGTTATTGTTTATATAAAGGTTAGATCTATAACAATATTCATGGTTACTCATCATGAGGTTTCTTCTACCATTGTTGCACATGATACATATGGTTAAGACTAGTGATACTATTCCTTCTATATATGTCATGATGTTCTTATTCATATGGACTATACATCACAATGTCCTACTTTTTAAGCAAGCCCACCTTTATCTACTCTCATACCTACTTTTCATGCATTTAATAGATCACATACTTGAAATGCACCTAAGGGTTATGATATGATTGATCAACTTACAAATATCTGCTAAGAGATGTAGATTTGGGACCTAATGTTTTCATCTAAGATCTATAGAGATGTATTGAACTAAGATAATAGCACCATTTGATGTAATTCCTTATGAGGTTAGCATTTTATTTAAAAACTAATTCACTAAGAAAGATTTAAAATTTCTTTTACAAAGTTCATGAGTTACCTCCTCCCCAATTTGTTCAAGAGCATAGACCATTATAAACATCATAGTTAAATATGATGACATTCAAATTAAAAGAGAGTTTTATTTGACAACAAATTTGGATTAAATATTTGTAACAAAATTTTTGGATATCCAAGTAAGGTTGATTTTAGTAGCTTACCAAAATTTAAGGCCATGATAAAGGATTTGATACTATGGTCCAAATTTCTCTAGATGTTATATCACTCTAACCATCACTTTAGGCCTCATCACACTTGAACTACAATGTTCAGTGTGATGCCTTGCACTTTGGTATAAGGTTTACTTAATGAAAGTACACTTCATGTTTTCCAAACACTTTTATCAACCAGGAGAAAGAGATGGATATTGCCATGTACATTTGAAATTGATCTCTTTTCATTTCATCAATAAAACATAATAGGAGGAGATTAATATTATTATCATGCACATATGAGTGATTCCATTCTCTTTTCCTAAGTAAGATAGCATTAGAGAGATTTCAATTACATTTATTAGCCTTGTCTAATCACATAAGCATACAAATGATTTCATTTCTATTTAAATGGTTTAATATCAAGAGAGATAGAGTAATTATGATACATACATTTATGGATCTTTAATCTACATAAGAAACTATTCAATTATAAAGAGTTAGGAAGAGAGCCGTTTTCACTAACATAGTGATAAGACAATTCCTTTCTCAAGGCCATTGTTAATCATAAACACACACACATATGATTACTATGAAAATATAAGTAACTTAATGCTTGACTAATAAACAAGATACCATAAGGTAAAAATTAACACTAGTCAAAGTTTCATTTTCTATTTTTAAACATGCATAAGTATATAACATCCTATTAATTTATCCATGGATACATGCTATCATGGGTGTTGTACTCTCAAAACCCCATCAAAATGTAAAGTTCATTAGCAATAATAAGTGACATGATATGTCATGAAAGTTTATGGTAACTTAGGTATCAAATTTTCCATGTCATAGAAAAGTCTTAGATATATTGTAGTATGATCCCCTAATTGATTCATCACACCTTCTTCATTCAAAGAAGACACTCCTAGATCTCATTCACACCTCATTATAATATTGAGGATGATTAGGGATCCTTAGATTTCATGTGACACCATGTAAGGAATAATATGAAAAAGTTGATAGACATTCTACTATTACTCCTTTACACATGGTTCACTTGCTACACATGAACAACCAACTTTGGATTTTTATCAAGATACTTCTCATAATGAAGACATGTCTCTAATCATGTTTCCCAAATTAGTGTTGACTTGATTTCTAATTTATCATCTTCTACACTAACTAACTTAAATCCACTAAAGCATTTGTTATCTTATAGAAATTGGGATATAATGACGCATTGATTGATTATTTAGAGTATTTTGTGTTCAACTACTTGGTCATTTTTGTTGGATAAAAAGGTTGGAGATAACAAGATTCACGGTTACCAAAAGGTATTGAGATCATTAAGGTTGCATATAAGGTAAATATATTAAATAAGAATAGGATGTTGTTCTAACAACAAGTGATATTTTTTTGTTTAACTACTAGGGATTTCATGATAAAGTTTTGGTTGAACCTCTAAAAATTCATTTTAAGGACACTTATCACTAGACATGCTGATGTGGTGAGTTGTGTTATGAGTCACACCTCAAAACCTTAGTTGTAGATAGATAAGAGTCCATACTATATTTATTAAATAATGGAGGTCCTATGATATTCCATGTAATCGCAACATGGTTGCAAAGTTTTTGATTATTATGGTCAAACATGTTTTGAAGGGGACCCCGAAACCCTTTACAAAAGGAAGCAAACAAAAACTGTAAGCCAACCAACAGCCAACTGAAAGCTAACAAAACAACATAAGCATAGAAAACATAGAGAAAAAGAGAACAAACCAAACATAGCTAATTCATTTTCTTCAGGGTCTCTACTGCCTCTGTTTCTTTTTCATAAAAGGTCTCATGCATCTTGGCAAAATCGATCAATTCTTGCTTCTCAGCTTCGAACTGTTTCTTCTTACTCCCCGTAGTGCGGGTAGAGGGTCCACCAGAGTCCTTTGTAGCCACCTATTTACCAGTACCTTTGGTGTCCTCTTCCTTGTCCTGTATACCCAAGCCCTCAACATTCATGATGTCTTCAGCTCTGAAATCTTTGGATTACTCTTTCTTCAGATCTTTCAACTTATCGGTTAACATTTTCATCCCATTGAGACTATTTTGTATAGTAGGTTTGCTAATGTGCATTATCTTCTCAAGATTGTTATTCATCTCCATGAGTTTCTCCTCCAGATACTGAATTCTGGTATTAAACTCTTCCCTCATCCTTCCTAGCTCACGGTCTGTCTCCTCCATTTCTAGAATTGCTTCCCAAGTTTTGAAGATCAGAGTATCCTGTTCAACTGTTATATTATTTCCTCTCCCCAAGCTTTCCTACATCAATTGTAACTTTATATTGATTCTATTGATCTTGAGGAAAAACCATTTGGTCATCTTATGCTATGAGTTAACAACATTCTTAACCAGTTCAAACACTTCCTCAATTTGGTCTTTGTTTTTGGCCTGGGCCAGCACGTCATCAAAATCAGGAGGAAGGTTGCTTGAAGGGTCATGGATCTCAGGAAACTTTAGGCCAACTCTAGGGTCAGGGATTTGCATAGTTTTACCTTGGGTTTCCAGCTCACTTTCAACACCCTTCTCAATCAATTTATCCCATTTCCCCTATTTCTGGTTGATCCCCTGCTTCTGTCTAGTGTTGGCAATGCCTAGAGCTACCCACTCTTCATCACTATCTTTCTCCAAAATTTTCTTACCCTTCTTCATAGGAGTGGGGATTTTCCTTCTAACAGGCATAGCCCTCTTGTCTATAACCTCTTTGATAGAGGTATCAGAGTCATTTCTAGTGTTGGACCCATCAAACCAAGAAATGGTAACTTCTCGCTTTTGAGTTCTTCTCCTCTTCTTTGTAGACTCTGCTTCACTTTCCTCCTCTTTTTATTGCATTCTCCACTCTTCATCATCTGTATGGGATTCATCCTCACTAGACACCACACACCCCTTCTTTTTACCACTGTGTTTTTCCTTAGGCCCTTTTTGGGAGTGTTGTTTTCCTATGTTTCATAACCAGCAGAATGAGCCTTTGATGTAAAATAGGCAGCTTAGGGTTTCTGTTGTTTTCTTTTATGCCATACTCCAGAGAGGAAAGAAAGTAGAAGGGGATAGAAACAAACATACCATGGTAGAAGTGGTTGAGCAGATTGAAATGGTAGCTGTAAACAACAATATACCTCCCATCCAGTGTAATATATCTCATAATCACTTCAACCACCTTGGCCCATATGGGTTTAATAGAGAGATGGTTATACCCTCCCGACTGCATCTTAATCAACTTATCCCTTTGATTGCCTTTAAAGAATACATGGTTGCAAAGTTAGCTACTATAGACATTTCTAATTTAGAAATTAGGGTTTCAAATAGATATTTTAGGGTTTAAAATTTATAACAGGGTCTCAAATATACATTATAAGGTTTCACATCCACATTTTAGGGTTTTTAAATAGACGTTTAGGGTTTCAAAAGATGTTTTAGGGTTTCAAATTAGATATTTTAGGGTTTCAAATTGACATTCCAGGGTTTCAAATTAACATTCCAGGGTTTAAAATAGACGCTTAGGGTTTCAACTTAGATATTCCAGGGTTTCAAATTCACATTCTATGGTTTCAAATTAGTATTCTAGGGTTTCAAAATTGACATTTTAGGGTTTAATTTCTAGAAATTTTAGGGTATAAACATTCCATGTATCTAGTAAATTTTACCATATTACAATTTGTCAATTAAATTATTATAAATGAAGCCATTTGTTTTTTAGAAATACCTAGTAAAAATGTCAAATTGATGATTTATTCTCAGCCTAGTTATTGTCTACATCACCAACAAGACTCTAGAGACCTCTGTTCAAACCTATGTGGAAATATGCAAGAGAATAAGGGTTGGTTTTAGTGAGAAATCTTCCTTATTGTGTGGTTTGAAAGGAGCTTGTCTTTGTTTGTTTGTTGTCGATGGAAAGTGAAATGACAGTGAAAATATTATTTCGCTTCGATTAAAAACTCAAAAAACAATAAAATACTACCTTCGTTCAAAGGTCTCCTTCAAATGAAGGTAAATTATTTTATTGTTTTGAAATCAATAGAATAATACCTTCATTCGAAGGTCACCTTCCAATGAGGATGGCCTTCGTTTGAAGGCCATTTTTGCTTGATCTTTGAATGAAGGCATTTGCCAATGTTTTTGCCCATTCCACATGAAAAATATAATGTCCCAATTTTGGGACTCACTATTATGTGTTCACCTGAATATATGTTGTGTCATTATCTTTGTGATTGTAAAATTTGTTCAATATTTCTTCTCTTGAAATTGTTTATACCATAGATTCTTTGCATTTCTCTCATCATATATCAGAGTAAGAAGTATTTCCTCTAGATCTAGGTTCCTTTCATTTGGTATCAAATCTTGATCAACTCCATTCCCTATTGTTAGGAAAAATATTTTTTTGGTACTAATTTTGATTAGAGTGGGAGCCTTACATAGATCCATGATCTTTATTTTAGGAAAGATTAAAAGCACATCTTGAGTAAAGATGGAAAGATTCAAAAACATGAATTTTGAACTATGGAATATGAAAATAAAGGACTTGCTCATAGAGCAAGATCTATGGGTTGTAGTCTTTAGAAACAAATCTATGGCCATTTCAATATATGATTGGGTGTTGTTGGACAAAAAAGTGAGAAGATTAATTAGGTTTTTCTTGGTAGATTCAATGCTCTTTAATATTTTGGGAGAAGCCACGATGGAAGCCAAGTCTTTAAAAAGTTGGGTAAGTTGAACCAAACTAAGTCCCTAGTGAATAAGTTTTTTCTCTGATGAATGGCATTAAAAAGTTCAAAATTGATCAGGAAACTACATTGTTGTGTGATGTAGAGGAAACTAATGATGTGAGTAATTATTTATTTAAGAAGAGAAGCCAAGCCAATAGGATGAAGCTTAAGCTATCGAAAACAAAGGTGAAAGGAAGAAAGAAAACCAAATATTGCACAAAGAATGACATGATCTTCAAGAAGTAAAGAACAAAAAAAGGAAAAATAATGATCAAACCCCTCATTTGGAGGTCCAATATGTTGAAAAGAAAGAAGAAAGGAAGGAAATGGAGTAGGAATCACCTAGAGAAGGCATGGTATTTAGGAAGTAAAGAGAAGAAAAAGGGAATCCACTAATTAGACCTCACATCAGGAGAAGGAAGCTCATACTATCAATAATAAAGAAGTAGAAGGAAGGAAGAAAGAAAAGAAGTTATTTTATAGAGGTTGGAAACAAATCTTCAAGAAAACAAAAGAAAGAAAAAATGAAACTATTGAGCTAACCTTACATCTGGAGAAAAAGAACAACATGATAAGCATTCTTTGAAAATAAGGATAAGTGAAACTAAAGCATTGAATGTGTTAGGATCTAAAATTTATTACAATTTTAGGTTCCCATGATGAAAAATGTAACTTCAGCACTCAGAAATGCACCTATAAAATCTATCCCAGGAGCCCAATTTGAAAATTCACACTTGGAGACCTATTCACTCTTATGCTGAAACTCCTGCTCTTCCTTCAAAAAATTCAATATTTGAATCTATCCAAGAGGGAAGAGAAGGCAAATAATGTTGTGTATGATATTTGGGATGAAAGATGAAACAATAACAAACATGCTGAGAAAGGACAGGAGAAGGAGTACTTGAAATGGAAGCTAAGGAAGTCTGTCATTCCTGCAGTACAAATAGGCTTACCTGGGTGCTTTTACAATCCACCATTTGAAGCCCACCAGGATGCACTAGCAGTTGCTGTAGCACAGTAAATGCAAAAAGTATACAAGAAAGAACTAGAACCTTCTCCACTCCCTTCTTTTGTAACTGGTGATCCAGTGCTTGAGGAAGATAGATACTTTTTGGATATAGATGATGGAACAACTCAAAATCTGGATGCAAACAATGACGAATGTGACTTGGAAAATCAAGGGCAAAAGGAAACTAACTCAGGAAGAAGTGAATCAGAAATCTAGACGACAGGAATAATTGAAGATTGAGACAACAAAGAAGAAGCCTGAAAAAATTGAGAAGGATGTTGAAAGCCTACCCAACATAATTAAAGAGATAGAAAAGGAGGATGAAGAGAGAGAAAGGAAGCAACTTTGACGTAATGTGGCTAAACAAGATGACTAGCCAATGGTCCACCTCGGCTGGGAAGACAAAAATTTCAACCAACACCAATGCAAGTGTTTTTATTTGAAGAAGTTACAGGTTCTCTTCAAAAACTGGAGGGTTGTTGTACTTTGGCAACATATAGGTTCAAGAGTTTACAAAAATGTGGATATTTTGCTCCACATTCTCAACATAGAGGAAGAAATGAAAGACACAAGGTATCACTACTGGGAAAATATTTCTATTGGAAAGCATCATTATGTTACAGAGAATTTCTTTCGCTAGCTTTAATGCACTTGTTGTCTTTCAAGAATGGGCCGAAGCTTGGAAATCTTTTTCAAAATGGTGGCACTATGTCTGAAGACCATGAACCCTAATGCCAAGGTTTATAGAGTTGATCCGGCAAAAAGCAATATATTAAATGGTGGAAAACTAGGTTCTCATCATATCACTGGTTTTGGAGTCAGGTTCAAGCCTAAGATTCTAGACTTTGACATGCTTAATGGAGTCTTAGAGGTATCCAGTAAAGAAGCTGTAAAAGGGGTAAGGGAACTTGCAGTAAAGGAACAACTCTTGGTTGGAATATCCTAAGAAGCTAATAGAGTATCAGCTCTCAGAATAGCAAGCCTATCAGAGAATCAAGGCAAAACTCATTGTGATTATACATCCAATCCTTAGTGAACAATATCTGTTACCAATTTTGTTCGAAGAGCTAACCAAAACTAGTAGATTGATGACATTAAACAAGGCACTGAAGCCTTAGCACAGAGCAGTATTTGGTTTCTCTGATGGATATCCATTCGAAAGATCCTATGTCACATCTCAAACTTTGATGCATTCTAAACTAACTATATTTGGAGATATTTATGGATAATTATGTGTGGATTAAATAAATGTTATTTTATTTTGATCTGGATTAATTAGATTTTATTTTACTTTGATAGATGAAATAAGTGAATATTATTTTATATTGAAATGATATAGTGAATATTACCTTATTTAGAAACGTTGAAATGTAATGCTTCGGCTATGCTTCAACTATTTGGACACTAACCTATTAATGAACAAATTTGAGTTTCATGAGTTGCAGGTTGTTGAAGATAAGGGTGTGGTTAAGATAGAGGAGGTTAGCTACCTAACAGGGTTAGGATGGAGTGGTCTCTCTCTGGAGGAGATAGACCGTGAGCTGGGAAGGATGAGGGAAGAGTTTAATACCAGAATTCAGTATCTGGAGGAGAAAATCATGGAGATGAATAACAGTCTTGAGAAGATAATGCACATTAGCAAACCTACTATACAAAATAGTCTCAATGGGATGAAAATGTTAACCGATAAGTTGAAAGATCTGAAGAAAGAGCAATCCAAAGATTTCAGAGCTGAAGACATCATGAATGTTGAGGGCTTGGGTATACAGGACAAGGAAGAGGACACTAAAGGTACTAGTAAATAGGTGGCTACAGAGGACTTTGGTGGACCCTCTACCTACACTACGGGGAGTAAGAAGAAACAATTCAAAGCTGAGAAGTAGGAATTGATCGATTTTGCCAAGATGCATGAGACCTTTTATGAAAAAGAAACAGAGGCAGCAGAGACCCTGAAGAAAATGAATTAACTCTATTTGGTCTGTTCTCTTTTTTTCTATGTTTTCTATGCTTATGTTGTTTTGGTAGCTTTCAGTTGGCTGTTGGCTGGCTTACAGTTTTTGTTTGCTTCCTTTTGTAAAGGGTTTCGGGGTCCCCTTCAAAACATGTTTGACCATAATACTCAAAATTTTTATTTAAATGGTTTAATATCAAGAGAGATAGAGTAATTATGATACATACATTTATGGATCTTTAATCTACATAAGAAACTATTTAATTATAAAGAATTAGGAAGAGAGCCATTTTCACTAACATAGTGATAAGACAATTCCTTTCTCAAGGCCATTGTTAATCATAAACACACACACATATGATTACTATGAAAATATAAGTAACTTAATGCTTGACTAATAAACAAGATACCATAAGGTAAAAATTAACACTAGTCAAAGTTTCATTTTCTATTTTTAAACATGCATAAGTATATAACATCCTATTAATTCATCCATGGATACATGCTATCATGGATGTTGTACTCTCAAAACCCCATCAAAATGTAAAGTTCATTAGCAATAATAAGTGACATGACATGTCATGAAAGTTGATGGTAACTTAGGTATCAAATTTTCCATGTCATAGAAAAATCTTAGATATATTGTAGTATGATCCCCTAATTGATTGATCACACCTTCTTCATTCAAAGAAGACACTCCTAGATCTCATTCACACCTCATTCTAATATTGAGGATGATTAGGGATCCTTAGATTTCATGTGACACCATGTAAGGAATAATATGAAAAAGTTGATAGACATTCTACTATTACTCCTTTACACATGGTTCACTTGCTACACATGAACAACCAACTTTGGATTTTTATCAAGATACTTCTCACAATGAAGACATGTCTCTAATCATGTTTCCCAAATTAGTGTTGACTTGATTTCTAATTTATCATCTTCTACACTAGCTAACTTAAATCCACTAAAGCATTTGTTATCTTATAGAAATTGGGATATAATGAGGCATTGATTGATTATTTAGAGTATTTTGTGTTCAACTACTTGGTCATTTTTGTTGGATAAAAAGGTTGGAGATAACAAGATTCACGGTTACCAAAAGGTATTGAGATCATTAAGGTTGCATATAAGGTAAATATATTAAATAAGAATAGGATGTTGTTCTAACAACAAGTGATATTTTTTTGTTTAACTACTAGGGATTTCATGATAAAGTTTCGGTTGAACCTCTAAAAATTCATTTTAAGGACACTTATCACTAGACGTGCTGATGTGGTGAGTTGTGTTATGAGTCACACCTCCAAACCTTAGTTGTAGATAGATAAGAGTCCATACTATATTTATTAAAAAATGGAGGTCCTATGATATTCCATGTAACCACAACATGGTTGCAAAGTTTTTGATTATTATGGTCAAACATGTTTTGAAGGGGACCCCAAAACCCTTTACAAAAGGAAGCAAACAAAAACTGTAAGCCAACCAACAGCCAACTGAAAGCTACCAAAACAACATAAGCATAGTAAACATAGCAAAAAAGAGAACATACCAAACAGAGCTAATTCATTTTCTTCAGGGTCTCTACTGCCTTTGTTTCTTTTTCATAAAAGGTCTCATGCATCTTGGAAAATTGATCAATTCCTGCTTCTTAGCTTCAAACTGTTTCTTCTTACTCCCCGTAGTGCGAGTAGAGGGTCCACCAGAGTCCTCTGTAGCCACCTATTTACCAGTACCTTTAGTGTCCTCTTCCTTGTCCTGTATACCCAAGCCCTCAACATTCATGATGTCTTCAGCTCTGAAATCCTTTTATTGTTCTTTCTTCAGATCTTTCAACTTATCGGTTAACATTTTCGTCCCATTGAGACTATTTTGTATAGTAGGTTTGCTAATGTGCATTATCTTCTCAAGATTGTTATTCATCTCCATGAGTTTCTCCTCCAGATACTAAATTCTGGTATTAAACTCTTCCCTCATCCTTCCCAGCTCACGGTATGTCTCCTCCATTTTTAGAATTGCTTCCCAAGTTTTGAAGATCAGAGTATCCTGTTTAACTGTGATATTGTTTCCTCTCCCCAAGCTTTCCTGCATCAATTGTAACTTTATATTGATTCTATTGATCTCGAGGAAAAACCATTTGGTCATCTTATGCTGTGAGTAAACAACATTCTTAACCAGTTCAAACACTTCCTCAATTTGGTCTCTATTTTTGGCCTAGGCCAACACGTCATCAAAATCAGAAGGAAGGTTGCTTGAAGGGTCATGGATCTCAGGAAACTTTAGGCCAACTCTACAGTCAGGGATTTACATAGTTTTACCCTGGGTTTCTAGCCCACTTTCAACACCCTTCTCAATCAATTTATCCCATTTCCCCTATTTCTGGTTGATCCCCTGCTTCTGTCTAGTGTTGGCAATGCCTAGAGCTACCCACTCTTCATCACTATCTTTCTCCAAAATTTGCTTACCCTTCCTCACAAGAGTGGGGATTTTCCTTCTAACAGGCATAGCCCTCTTGTCTGTAACCTCTTTGATAGATGTATCAGAGTCATTTCCAGTATTGGAGCCCTCAAACCAAGAAATGTTAACTTCCCACTTTTGAGTTCTTCTCCTCTTCTTTGTAGACTCCACTTCACTTTCCTCCTCTTTTTATTCCATTCTCCACTCTTCATCATCTGTATGGGATTCATCCTCACTAGACACCACACACCCCTTCTTTTTACCACTGTGTTTTTCCTTAGGCCCTTTTTGGGAGTGTTGTTTTCCATATGTTTCATAACCAACAGAATGAGCCTTTGATGTAAAATAGGCAGCTTAGGGTTTCTACTTTTTTCTTTTATGCCATACTCCAGAGAGGAAAGCAAGTAGAAGGGGATAGAAACAAATATACCATGGCAGAAGTGGTTGAGCAAATTTAAATGGTAGTTGTAAACAACAATATACCTCCCATCTAGTGTAATATATCTCATAATCACTTCAACCACCTTGGCCCATATGGGTTTGATAGCGAGACGGTTATACCCTCCCGACTGCATCTTAACCAACTTATCCCTTTCATTCCCTTTAAAGAATACATGGTTGCAAAGTTAGCTACTATAGACATTTCTAATTTAGAAATTAGGGTTTCAAATAGATATTTTAGGGTTTAAAATTTATTACAGGGTTTCAAATATACAATATAAGGTTTCACATCCACATTTTAGGGTTTTTAAATAGAAGTTTAGGGTTTCAAAAGATGTTTTAGTGTTTCAAATTAGATATTTTAGGGTTTCAAATTGACATTCCAGGGTTTCAAATTAACATTCCAGGGATTAAAATAGACGCTTAGGATTTCAACTTCGATATTCCAGAGTTTCAAATTCACATTCTATGGTTTCAAATTAGTATTCTAGGGTTTCAAAATTGACATTTTAGGGTTTAATTTCTAGAAATTTTAGGTTATAAACATTCCATGTATCTAGTAAATTTTACCATATTACAATTTGTCCATTAAATTATTATAAATGAAGCCATTTGTTTTTTAGAAATACCTAGTAAAAATGGCAAATTGATGATTTATTCTCAGCCTGGTTACTGTCTACATCACCAACAAGACTCTAGAGACCTCTGTTCAAACCTATGTGGAAATATGCAAGAGAATAAGGGTTGGTTTTAGTGAGAAATCTTCCTTATTGTGTGGTTTGAAAGGAGATTGTCTTTGTTTGTTTGTTGTCAATGGAAAGTGAATGACAGTGAAAATATTATTTCACTTCGATTAAAAACTCAAAAAACAATAAAATACTACCTTCGTTCAAAGGTCTCCTTCAAATGAAGGTAAATTATTTTATTGTTTTGAAATCAATAGAATAATACCTTCATTCGAAGGTCACCTTCCAATGAGGATGGCCTTCGTTTGAAGGCCATTTTTGCTTGATCTTTGAATGAAGGCTTTTGCCAATGTTTTTGCCCATTCCACATGAAAAATATAATGTCCCAATTTTGGGACTCACTATTATGTGTTCACCTGAATATATGTTGTGTCATTATCTTTGTGATTGTAAAATTTGTTCAATATTTCTTCTCTTGAAATTGTTTATACCATAGATTCTTTGCATTTCTCTCATCATATATCAGAGTAAGAAGTATTTCCTCTAGATCTAGGTTCCTTTCATTTGGTATCAAATCTTGATCAACTCCATTCCCTATTGTTAGGAAAAATATTTTTTTGGTACTAATTTTGATTAGAGTGGGAGCCTTACATAGATCCATGATCTTTATTTTAGGAAAGATTAAAAGCACATCTTGAGTAAAGATGGAAAGATTCAAAAACATGAATTTTGAACTATGGAATATGAAAATAAAGGACTTGCTCATAGAGCAAGATCTATGGGTTGTAGTCTTTAGAAACAAATCTATGGCCATTTCAATATATGATTGGGTGTTGTTGGACAAAAAAGTGAGAAGATTAATTAGGTTTTTCTTGGTAGATTCAATGCTCTTTAATATTTTGGGAGAAGCCACGATGGAAGCCAAGTCTTTAAAAAGTTGGGTAAGTTGAACCAAACTAAGTCCCTAGTGAATAAGTTTTTCTCTGATGAATGGCATTAAAAAGTTCAAAATTGATCAGGAAACTACATTGTTGTGTGATGTAGAGGAAACTAATGATGTGAGTAATTATTTATTTAAGAAGAGAAGCCAAGCCAATAGGATGAAGCTTAAGCTATCGAAAACAAAGGTGAAAGGAAGAAAGAAAACCAAATATTGCACAAAGAATGACATGATCTTCAAGAAGTAAAGAACAAAAAAAGGAAAAATAATGATCAAACCCCTCATTTGGAGGTCCAATATGTTGAAAAGAAAGAAGAAAGGAAGGAAATGGAGTAGGAATCACCTAGAGAAGGTATGGTATTTAGGAAGTAAAGAGAAGAAAAAGGTAATCCACTAATTAGACCTCACATCAGGAGAAGGAAGCTCATACTATCAATAATAAAGAAGTAGAAGGAAGGAAGAAAGAAAAGAAGTTATTTTATAGAGGTTGGAAACAAATCTTCAAGAAAACAAAAGAAAGAAAAAATGAAACTATTGAGCTAACCTTACATCTAGAGAAAAAGAACAACATGATAAGCATTCTTTGAAAATAAGGATAAGTGAAACTAAAGCATTGAATGTGTTAGGATCTAAAATTTATTACAATTTTAGGTTCCCATGATAAAAAATGTAACTTCAGCACTCAGAAATGCACTTATAAAATCTATCCCAGGAGCCCACTTTGAAAATTCATAGTTGGAGACCTATTCACTGTTATGCCGAAACTCCTACTCTTCCTTCAAAAAATTCAATATTTGAATCTATCCAAGAGGGAAGAGAAGGCAAATAATGTTGTGTATGATATTTGGGATGAAAGATGAAACAATAACAAACATGTTGAGAAAGGACAGGAGAAGGAGTACTTGAAATGGAAGCTAAGGAAGTCTGTCATTCCTGCAGTAGAAATAGGCTTACCTAGGTGCTTTTACAATCCACCATTTGGAGCCCACCACGATGCACTAGCAGTTGTTGTAGCATAGTAAATGCAAAAAGTATACAAGAAAGAACTGGAACCTTCTCCACTCCCTTCTTTTCTAACTGGTGATCCAGTGCTTGAGGAAGATAGATACTTTCTAGATATAGATGATGGAACAACTCAAAATTTGGATGCAAACAATGATGAATGTGACTTGGAAAATCAAGGGCAAAAGGAAACTAACTCAGGAAGAACTGAATCAAAAAGCTAGACGATAGGAATAATTGAAGATTGAGACAACAAAGAAGAAGCCTGAAAAAATTGAGAAGGATGTTGAAAGCCTACCCAACATAATTAAAGAGATAGAAAAGGAGGATGAAGAGAGAGAAAGGAGGTAACTTTGATGTAATGTGGCTAAACAAGAATGACTAGCAAATGGTCCACCTCGGCTGGGAAGACAAAAATTTCAACCAGCACCAATGCAAGTGCTTTTATTTGAAGAAGTTACAGGTTCTCTTCAAAAACTGGAGGGTTGTACTTTGGCAACGGATAGGTTCAAGAGTTTACAAAAATGTGGATAATTTGCTCCACATTCTCAACACAGAGGAAGAAATGAAAGACACAAGGTATCACTACTGGGAAAATATTGCTATTGGAAAGCATCATTATGTTACAGAGAATTTCTTTCGCTAGCTTTAATGCACTTGTTGTCTTTCAAGAATGGGCCGAAGCTCGAAAATCTTTTTCAAAATGGTGGCACTATGTCTGAAGAATAGGAACCCTAATGCCAAGGTTTATAGAGTTGAGCCGGCAAAAAGAAATATATTAAATGGTGGAAAACTAGGTTCTCATCATATCATTGGTTTTGGAGTCGGGTTCAAGCCTAAGATTCTAGAATTTGACATGCTCAATGGAGTCTTAGAGGTATCCAGTAAAGAAGCTGTAAAAGGGGCAAGGGAACTTGCAGTAAAGGAACGACTCTTGGTTGGAATATCCTCAGAAGCCAATAGAGTATCAACTCTCAAAATAGCAAGCCCGTCAGAGAATCAAGGCAAAACTCATTGTGATTATACATCCAATCCTTGGTGAACAATATTTGTTATCAATTTTGTTCGAAGAGATAACCAAAACTAGTAGATTGATGACATTAAACAAGGCACTGAAGCCTTAGCACAGGGTGGTATTTGGTTTCTCTGATGGATATCCATTCGAAATATCCTATGTCACATCTCAAACTTTGATGCATTCTGAACTTACTATATTTGGAGATATTTATGGATAATTATGTGAGGATTAAATAAATGTTATTTTATTTTGATCTGGATTAAATAGATATTATTTTAATTTGAAAGATGAAATAAGTGAATATTATTTTATATTGAAATGATATAGTGAATATTACCTTATTTAGAAATGATGAAATGCAATGCTTCGGCTATGCTTTGACTATTTGGACACTAACCTATTAATGAACAAATTTGAGTTTCATGAGCTGCAGGTTGTTGAAGACAAGGGTGTGGTTAAGATAGAGGAGTTTAGCTACCTAACAGGGTTAGGATGGAGTGGTCTCTCTCACACACTGACACTTAGATGCGTATAGTTGCATTAGAATTGCATTAATTAATCATATTATATTGCTTCTTATTTTATTTGAAAAGAAATTATTGTCAAGCTATAGTTGTTTATTTAATTAATTGTTGGTTAATATTAAATTCTCTTAATGAAAATAAAAGTAGTTTTAAATTATTTATTGATTTTTATTTGAAATTAGAATTATTATTATTTATCATTTTAGAAACAATTGTGCAAGTAAAAATTTAGTTAATAAAAGTAAATTAGATATTAAATGTGAGTTTTCGAAAATAGAAAAATATGTTTTATTTGATAAATATGAGAAAAATCTTAGAAGAAGAAAGCAAGTTTCAAAAAAATAAAAAAGGATAGAAACAATAAAGTATAGAAAAAGAGACTTAAATTTAGAAAAAGAAATCGAAGCAAAACAAAAATAGAAAAAGAAAGAAAGAAATTTAGAAAGAAAAGTTTTTTTTTAAAGGGGAGAAACCCTCTCATTTCTCACATATAGAGAAATTATTCTTCACAACCTTTCATTATGAGGAACAAGAGCACATGCAAGAAGTTTTTAGAACTGGGCACAAAGGAAGCATTGAAGGAAACAAGAAGAAGAGTAGAAGATTGGAAGGAAATTAGTTATCTGAGGGCGTATTCATAGTTTTCTATGCAGATCCATTATGTCTTGTTGCAAATTGTTTGAATAAGTGCATGTTTGGTCAGTCTCTATTTCTATGTGAAATGATAAATTCATTATTTTTATTAATAGTGTAGTTATGAATTTGAAGTTAATACCATTATTTTTCTGTATGGTAATTTATATATACTACTACTATTTTATACCTGTATATTCCGCATATATATATATATATATATATATATATATATAACCACTATTACTTATACTGAATATATATACATGTCAAATTAAATGCTGTTAAAATTATATTTTTTATGAAGAAATTACTGTTGTTTTATAAGTGCATACTCTGTATAGAACGAAGATTGTATTACTGAATTGATATTATGTTCATATATATATTCTATACTATTTATGTATTTACTATTTGAAAATTGTATAAATATAGATATATATCTATTAAATTACTATATAAATTAATACTATAAATATATATAATATTATTGTATGTATATATTATAATATGTATATTGGAAAGTCATTAGAAATGTAGAATGTGTTAAATACCAGCGATTACTAAATTTCCTGTGCAAATTTAAAAAGATTAAAACAAAAATAATAAATCGAAACACATAAAAGTCTTAGGCTTGGAGGAGTTACGACCTCCACAGGCTGCGTCCTGTGGAGGGCCGTAATAGCCCCCAACAACCCTTAAGGGAGGCCGTCGACCTTACATATATGAAGCGGCTGCTTTGTAAATGGATTTTGATCCATTAAATTTTGATCACTATTTTTTATATATATAATAGCATTTGCTCATCATGGAATCTTTAATTCTGGTCTCTGCCGCCGACTGTTATGCAGTGGCTGTATGTAATAGTTATGATAAATATATTACTGCCTACAACCATGATATATTATCAGAAATAGAATTATATACATACTTCTATATATATATATATTCATTCTCTAGTTGGTTGCCTTAATAGATATACATATGTATTGTACTTCAACACGACTATAATCATATGGAAATTATGAAATTTTTTTATACATAAATCCGTTCATTTAAAAAAATAATAAAGTAGAAGTATATGTAATACTAAATTAAACAAAATATACTTTGTGCAAATACGCCAAACCACTGAGACAAAACAACCAGCTGGGAACATAGAAATGAAAGGAAAACTAGTGAATTAGTTTTAACAGTCATTTTGTACAGCCAGGAAACAATTTTTATTTGATAGATTAGCAGCATCACTAAAATCACAAAACTGAGTCTCTTGATATAAAAATACAATAGGAAAGATGTAACTTTTGGAGTAGTTTCTAATTTCTTTTGTTATGAATACATTGTTAACAAATAGTTTTAAACTGAAACAAACTACTCCTTTGAATTCTGTGAAATGTTATATTTGTTCTTTCTATGTAATTACTTCCAGGATAGGATGCCAAATGTGGGCTCCCAGAGACCGTAATTTACTTTTTCTAAATTACCATTTTAATTATTATAGCTTGGCCAAGCTGCTATACCATTGAAAAAGATGGATTAGAAAAGCCTAGATTATATGTTATATATGTCTCTGCCACATCTTGCTATGAGAGTTATGTCATTCTAGCTTAGTTTAGGAATGCATACATGCAACAGGCACACATCAAGAGATTCCCTCCTGCCTATACCATTCCAGGTTGCTAGGCTACTCATGCAGGGTCGGTGCTTTCTTCGAGTTAGGAAGAAACCTGAGGAAGTCCAGAACTTCGTGGTTGCGTGGAAAAAGTGCCTTAACCACACTCTTGGCCTCAACTTGCGGAAGACCATTGGGGTCATTGCAGTTGAGGACATAGATTCTTATGCTATATGATTCATTATGGGTATTTTTGTCCTATTTTCCTCTGTCCAGAGTTAAATAGCTCACCTTGTATATTCCTTGAATATCCTTTAGAAAATGACCCTACAAAGTTTAAATCCTTCAATTCCCCATGCTATGCATAGCCAAAATTACCATAAACTTGCCTGGAGATTCCTTGAAGAAAACCTAGAAAAACCTAGAAATCTTTTGTCTCTAATTGTTTTCTATCGCAGAGATTTCTCAGTTTTATACTTAGCCATTTTTCATGTATATGATGATGACATCATCCTTGTTTTGGGATTTTCTATCATTTGGTTGAATTGCATTTTAGATACATTTTTCCTTGTATCTTGGTCATGTGCAATGTTACTGTACATTGGGTTCGTTGTAGGTTATGTTGTATGTATCTCTATTTGTATATTGTGGACACAATTGCATATACAATGCAATATACAAAGGTGAATGTATATCAGGTAGATACAATGGAGATATACAAGGAAAGATACAAGGGGCAAATGTACATCGGTAAGATACAATGCAATATACAAAGGTGAATGTACATTAGGCAGATACAATGAAAATATACAAGGAGATACATACAATCTGGGCATGATGAAGAATCAAATTTGACGGATAATCATTTGGGGTCCACAAGTTGTATATTGCATATACAAGGTCAAAAGGTGCAACATACAAGAAGGTAAGATACAAGGCCGGACCTGATGTTAATTTCAATTCACTTTATAAAAAGTTGGGGTCCACCTATTGTATGTATATGCCATTGTATCATCCCATATACAATCCTATATACAATTGCATATACAAAAGTTAGATACAACATGGAGATACAATGCAGACCCGAATGGGAAATTAAATTTGGCAAACTCAGTGGTGGGATCTGCAGATTGTATGTGGAAGTGCATGTATGTGCCGATATGCAAAAAAGAAAAGATACAAGGCTGGACCTATTCTAAAGTTTACTTTCTGGTTGATAATCCTTTGAGTTCCGCATTGTATGTACATGCGATTGTATCTCATATGCAATTGCGATATACAAAGACACATACAATGGATTTTCAGCGAGACAACGTTCAGCGATGGGTCCCAGTTTCAGCTCAGCGACCAATGGAGTGATGACATGTGGCAAGGGCATATATACAAAAGGTGATACAAAGGTAAAGGTTCGCTTTTGTATGTTGGCCATTGTATTGTATAAACAATTGTGCATACAAAAGCATATACAAGGAGAGATTCAAAGATATAAAAAAGTTGAATATGCAAAAGGTGAAAGGAAAGAAATTGCGTAAATGTATAAAGTGAACCTAGCAGTGTAAACTGCATATACAATTGCATATGCAAAGCGATATACAAGTGCATGGTGTAGTTGACCGCAACTTTGACCATGGATATCTCCCTCATTCTAGAGAATTTCAACATGCTTCAAAAGGCAAAAGTGCTTATTTTTGTCTCCTCTTTCATTTGGCAGTCTTTTGAGGGTAATTTTCTCACTTTTAAAATATGATCTAGATTTGCATGCTTGGCCGACTAGATGTTTCAGCGACCATTTTGGCATGTGCAGAGGCTGATATTTTCACAGTAACTCCGGTTGGTGAGCTTTGTGGGTGCATTCATGGTGGATGGCTTCACTCTTCAATGCATATGGGCTCTGTGTCTTGCTGGCAGATCTTCATGTGCTTGGTGACAAGACATCTCAGCGGCTAAATTAAGTTTTGTTGAGGTCCTTCAATGCATATATTTGTTGCGTTTATTAGGGCAGGTCAATGATTCAGCAGCTCACATTGAAGATTTAAAATATCTTCCACCTCCCCTCTTCCAGATATTTTATTCCATAGCTTCTTGCAGGTGGACGTCCCTTCTAGCAATGATATTTTCTGACAAAGCCAATGGGGCAATTTCATTGTAACCGACTCAAGTCAAAATGCCAAATGCTATATATACTTAAACATGAGATGTAAATAGGGTTGGAAGATTTAGTAATCTATGCTTCTGATTCCAAACAGAGCATTCCTCTACTGTAACCTTGCCTTCTGATTAAATATATGTTGGTTATTTTACCTCTTTATGCTATTTTGACTCTGTGTGATCTAAGAATGATGTGTTTATGAATGTTTAATTCCTTCTAATAATCTCTTTCTCCTTGCCTTTGTTAAAATCCGCTTGATCTATGTATGTTTATTGGTTGTATCTAGTCATTTTGTGCATTTTCTCAATTCTGTGAGGGTTCTTTTATTCAACCTGGTGAATCACCCTTATTTTCAAGTTTTCAAGTTTTCCTATTTTATCTTTCATTTTTAAAAGCATTCCTTCTCCCTTTTTCCTCTGTAAATCCAGTAGATTTTAGGTGATAACCAGAGAGGAAGCCCGCCTTCTCTAGAGGTCTGATCTCAGTTTGCAAGGTCCCACACTTCAAGATCATTCCCATGTTTCTCTAGATTGCCAAGTTTTTTACAACTCAGCAAGGGTGCTAATCTGAGAGATAACAGTTTCTGGCACGCCCGATGGGACTGTGGAATTAGAAACAGTTCAAATACTACCTTTTATTACTGGTTTTGATGTGCAACCAGTGATTTTTAGACTTGTAAGAGGTTAAAACCTGCATATCTGGTGACTCTAAGCTTTGGTTTAGCAAAATTAGTATATTTATGCTTATGAGAAGAATACAAACCAGAAACAGTTCTTCATCTTTTGAATATTTGCAATTATCCCCACCTTGGAGAAGAGGGATAACAATTATCAAGCCCAAGAAGACTTGTGTCTATTCTAGGAGAGCCAGGTCTACTCCTCCTACTGTTGGAATTCATACTGTCCCAAGAATCTCAGTTGCAATGATTCCTGCAGTCAGAAATCAGCCCTTTTGTTGCATTCAACCAAGGCAACCCACTGAATCTAGCTCAGCATGATGATATTCCTGTCACTGCCTTGAAAAGTTTACCATATTTTAATGGTGAAGATCAAACTACTCCAGCTGAACACATAAAAGACATTGCAAACCTGTGTGCTGTCCATCATGTGACAGAAGAGAATGTTGCAATCAGGTTATTAGCAGCTTCCCTCAAAGGGAAGGCTTTGCAGTGGTTCAGAAGCTTGCCAGTGAACTCCATAGATTCATGGGATCATTTGGGAGAAGAGTTGTACAGCTTCTTTGAAGACAAATTAGACCATCCGTCGTTGGTGGAACATCTGTCTACAATTAAAAGAGCTCCTCACGAAGTTATGTCAGACTTCAACCACCATTTCTAGAAGACGTGGGACAAAATCCCACTAACAGTAAGGCCTACAACTGGCCATGCTTTCTTATATTATTAGAGAGCTTTAAACAATGATATTTCTGTCATGATTCAATCTATGGAAGGAAATTCCTTACCACAAGCTTATGCCATAGCCATAAGAGCTGAAAATAGCCTCATACAGGCTGGTAAAATTGCCCCTAGGCCTCCTTTGCCAATATTCCCCACTATTTAGCCACCAATACCAATGCATGTGCCTCCTATAGCTGTTATACCTACCACACCAGCATTACTAGCACCTAATACACAGCCCAATAAATCAAAAATGTTGTTCAAACTCAGTCTTTTGAGTTACAAGAGATCAAAGGACTATTGCAATCTTTTGGTAATGAGCTGACGAATATAAAAAAATAGCAAAACAAATAGCCTTATCAGCCACACAGTCAAGGGCAAAATCAGCCTTATCAAGGGCAAAACCAGCCGTACCAAGCTAATAGGCCACCTTATCAAAGCAATTACCAGGGTGCTAGACAAAATGTGAACTAGAGGCCTTTCCAGCCTTACAATCTTGCACCCATTAATGCAGTTAGCGACCTTGTCCCTGTTCAGAACAACCTTGCAGCTGAGTATGAATGGTGTCTTCCATGTAATCAGCCACACAGTCAGGCCACCTATTCAAATGGAGTGATAAATCAGGCTCTAATGCTACAAAATGTTGTAGTTTCATAGCCAAACACACCTAATGATGGGACTGTATAGCAGCAAGTACAGCCTCAGAATGATACTACCTTCCTAAACTAGTAGGAAGATGAGTTTTGTAGCGTAAACAGAGACAATACTTCAGTTGCAGCAAATACGAGAGCTAAAAAGAGGGGTTATGAGATAGATCAAGTAGCAAATAAAGAAAAGGACCTGCTGATCCTTCTACATCCTAGATTCCCCATATTTTGGAAAGGAATACTCAAGCAACTGCCAGGGAACAACCTCATTTGCAGGCTGATGTTGCTGCTGCAAAGTCACATCAGAAGGTAAATGTCACTTCACCTTTTAATATCATTGAAAATATGAAGAAAATGAATGCGACAATATCTATGTGGGATTCCTTAGCCATCCCAGGTCAAAAGGACATGTTACAATCTGCCTTGTCTGATTTAAAAGTATCAAATGATGCAACTGTTGACACAGCTAGGGTTGTTCTTACCAATTCATCCTAGGACAACAGTAAACAACCAAATAAGAGTGCTAAACCACTTCCATTTTATGTGTCATTAATAATAGGAGACAAGTTAGTACATAACTGCATGGTGGATAGTGGTGCAAGTAGTTCTGTAATGCCAAAACAGATTGCAGACCAATTAGGATTGAAATACCAGCCCCTTACGAAGGGCATGCTCTAGCTAGATGGCACAGCTGTTAACACTGTAGGTGTGATAAAGGATCTAGGTCTCACTTTGCATACCTGCCCAAATGTTTCCATTTCCCAAGAGGTGTTCATCATAGATCTACCTCCTTATTTTGCCATGTGTTTGTCAAGAGAGTTCACAGCCAAGATAGGAGGATATTTATCCTCAGATTGGTCCCACATGTTTTTTAGGACCCGATATGGTACAAAAATGACCATAGAATCTGAATTGCTTGCCAAAGATCACATAGAGCCTTATGTCCCAAGTGTTGTTAATGCAAATTGTATTATTTCTGATGATCTTGAGCTTGTTGCTGCTCAAGAACTGCAAGCTGAGAATATACCACAAGTGTTGTTAAAGGAGTGGGCATTAGAAAATATTGTGGATGATCCTGAGGGACACATTCAAGAAATTGGTATGGGGGTTTACATGTTGCACGAACCTGAAACAACAATTCCAAACCTTGTAAAGAGTGCAAAACAGCAGATAGAACAACAAGATGAGGCATGGAAAATGTACTTTGATGGCTCTAGGAATAGGAATGGATCTAGTGGTGGTGCAATGCTTGTGTCTCCACAAGGTGACAGATATTATTCTGCTTTTCATTTTGCTTTTTCATGTACAAATAACACTGCTGATTATGAAGGGTTGATTCAAGGTTTGCAGTGGGCAAGGAAAAGGAAAGTTGGCTGTTTGCAGGTGTATGGGGACAACGAACTTATTGTGAATCAGGTGAGGAGACTGCATGTTACAAAGAGTGATGTCTTGAAATTCTATAAACATAGGGTATGAGATATGATTGGGGAATTTGATGCTTTCAATCTAATCTCTATTCGAAGAAATCAGAACAATCATGTAGATAGGTTAGCTGCAATTGGGACTCAGTTCGATATCCCCAGTGATATTCAAAGAGAAAAGGTACAGCCTCATGTGAAGATAGTTGATAGGCCCTCTATTCCTAACAATAACATTCATTGGTAGGTTTTTGAGAGTGATGAGCAGGTTCTGCGTTTCCTGTTAGAAGAGGATGAGTTCTCTGTGATGAATCATAACAAACTCAAACAATAATATGATGATGATCAAGTTGTTTAGTTAAGGACTAATAAGCTGCCCAGAGGATTAGTAACCTTGGAATCCATTTTTGGTACTGATGATCAGCTAAAAAAGAGCAAAACCAGCATGCAGGTTAAAGAGGAACACTATGAGGAGCTGGAAATTTTCAAAGGTAAGCTTCTCAAAATCGGTAAAATCTATTCACCTGAGGATAGGAAAGCTTTTATTGCTCTTTGTCAAGAATTTGAGGCTGTGTTTGCTTGGGAATACTCAGACTTAAAGGGGTTTGACCCTCATATTGCCCAATATACTATAGAGTTAGAGCCAAGCACAAAACCCGTAAGGCAGAAACAAAGACCTTTAAATCCAAAACTTGAGCCCCTGATGATTAAGGAATTAACCAAGATGATCAAGGGAAACATCATTTTTTTGATCAAGCATACTTCTTGGGTCTCTAATCTTGTTCCTGTGAGGAAGAAGAATGAAGAGATTACGTTGTGTGTTGATTTTTGAAACCTTAATAGAGCCTCCCTGAAGGACCACTACCCGCTGCCCTCAATGGAGCAAATTCTGCAAGTAGTGGTTGGTTCAGAAAGATTCTCCTTACTTGATGGATATTTCGGTTATAATCAAATATTAGTCAAGGAGGAAGATCACTTTAAAACTATTTTTACCACAAAATGGGGCACCATGGCCTACAAAAAGATGCCTTTTGGTCTGTCAAATGCTGGCTCCACTTTTCAGAGAGCTATGGAAATGGATTTTAAAGGTTTGCTTTATAAATTGGTACTTGTGTACCTTGATGACATCACAATTTTCTCTAAAGATGTAGCTGAACATTTATCCCACCTGAAACAAGTATTTGAGAGATGTAAAGAGTTTGGGATATCTCTCAATCCCAAGAAATACATTTTTGTTGTACGTGAAGGCAAGCTTTTAGGACACAATGTGTCAAAAGAGGGAGTTACTATTAATACAGAAAGAGTAAGATCTATTTTGGAGCTGCCTTTACCCAGTCACAAGAAGGGACTGCAAAGTTTTATTGGTAGAATTAATTTTCTGCTAAGATTTATACCTAACATTGCAAATTTATTGAAGCCATTGACCTCTATGTTAAAGAAAATATAGTTTTCAGTTGGACAAAAGAGGCCAAACTTAGCTTTGAGTCCATAAAAGAAGCGTTATCGGCTGCACCAACTCTGGTAAATCCTGATTTCTCAAAAGATTTTATTTTGTATGCTTATGGCAGTTTAGATACAATTTCTGCAATTCTAGTACATCAGCAAAGTGAAGGCTTTGAGCAGCTAATTGTTTTTTTAGTCAAGGACTGGAGGAGTATGAACAGAGGTATAGTTTCATTGAAAAGCATGTCCTTGCAGTGGTAAAGAGTCTCAAGAAGTTTAGGCATCTTATTTCTAACAATAAGGTACATTTGATGGTTGCTCACCCTGGTGTGAAAGAGTTTCTGTTAGGTAAGGATGTAAATGAGAAAAGGGTTGGTTGAATTACCAAAGTCATGGAATATAAAGTAGAATCAAGATAACCAAGCTCATCAGAGGTAGAGGACTT
Organism: Cunninghamia lanceolata; assembly: GCA_027924645.1. Lineage (NCBI taxonomy): Eukaryota > Viridiplantae > Streptophyta > Pinopsida > Cupressales > Cupressaceae > Cunninghamia > Cunninghamia lanceolata. The sequence continues at coordinate 2,915,812 of BSBN01000923.1, forward strand.
AGTGAATAGCTTGCTACTAGGTCTGAAAATGAAATAGAAAAGGAAGAGGTGCTTCTGATCATTGAAGATGAACATCAAAACGATACAACAACAATTGGAACAGGTTGGGTTAATGACATGACTCATTTTTTACAAACTGGTGAATGTCCAGTAGGTTTAGACAGAGCTAAGAGGAGATATTTTAGACTGCAGTCTATTCCATATGTTTTAATTAATGACATCCTTTTCAGAAAAGATTTCAATGGTGTGTTGTTAAGATGCATTGATAATGATCAAACTGACAAGGAGTTGCATGAGTTTCATGATGGAACAACAGGGGGTCATTTTGCCCCAAGGACTATTGCTTGGAAAATAATGAGAGATGGCTATTACTGGCCCAACTTATTCAAGGATACCCATGCATGGTCCAGAAAGTGTGTAAAATGCACCATTTTTGCAGGCAAAGAAAGGCTGCCAGCTTTACCTCTGCAGCCAATTCAAGTAGAACAACCCTTCATGAGATGGGGCATTGATTTTATAGGACCCATTAACCCACCATCAAGTGCAGGCCACAGGTGGGTACTTACAGCAATAGACTATTTCACAAGGTGGACTGAGGTAGTGGTTATGAAGGAAGCCAATGAGAATGTTGTTTTGAACTTTTATTGTGATTTGGTATCTAGATTTGGAGTACCTGAGTCAATCATCTCAGACAATGCTTTAGCCTTCATTGGATTGAAAGTAACTGACTGGGCTGTGAAGAATGGAATCTATTTGAACACTTCATCAAATTATTACCCACAGAGTAATGGTTTGGCTAAATCTACAAATAAGAATCTCATAAGGATTATCAAAAGATCAATGGAGGACAACCATAGAACCTGGCACACCAATCTGAAATCTGCTTTATGGGAAGATAGAATAACTCCCAAAAGGTCTATTGGAAACTCCCCATATATGTTAGTTTATGGAAAAGAGGCAAGATTACCTATGTCTGTGGAGCTGCTAGCACTTGATATCATGAATCAACTAGAGATGTTTGAAGAAGAAGACCCCATGGCTATCAGATACGCTCAACTTATGGAGCTTGAAGAAATGAGAGATAAAGCTATGAAAGCTATGGAGTATCATCAGCTTCAGACGAAAAGATTTTTTGATAAGAAGGCTACTCCCAAAAATTTTATGGAGGGTGATTTGGTACTCAAATGAGATGAGTTGAAAAGTAGTCCAGGGAAGCACTACAAGTTTGACAGCATGTGGAGTGGCCCATTTATCATTATTGAATACAAGGAGCACATTGCATTTCAGTTATCAAACATGGATGGAGAAAATTTTCCTATCCCAGTCAATGGGATACACCTGAAGAGGTGTTTTGAGGTATGAGTTGCCTTGTAAAATAGTAAATTAGGTTTCTTGCTTTCAATAAGTGCTGCTGCAAAATAGTTTAGATGCCTTTTGTTTTCCCTAAGTGTCGTCTAGCACAATTAGGTGAGTTTCTTTCAGCATTTTTGTTTTGGCTTTGGTTTTCCAAGTGTTCTTCGTTGCTGACATGATGAGTTACTGAGGTCAAGATTGATTGTCAAAAGTGTTTTTAAGTCTTTGTATGACTCTGTACCCAATGGATTCTTAAGGCCATTGGTCTGATTGTTTAGCAGACAAATATCCCTGAGAAGTCACCAAAATGTTGTCCTATTTTCCTCTGTCCAGAGTTAAATAGCTCACCTTGTATATTCCTTGAATGTCCTTTAGAAAATGACCATACAAAGCTTAAATCCTTCAATTACCCATGCTCTGCCTTGCCAAAATTCCTAGAAATTTGCTTGGAGATTCCTTGAAGAAAACCTAGAAAAACCCATAAATCTTTTGTCTGTAATTGTTTTCTATCGCAGAGATTTATCAGTTTTATACTTAGCCATTTTTCATGTATATGATGATGATGTCATCCTTGTTTTGGGGTTTTCTATCATTTGGTCGAATTGCATCTCAGATACATTTTTTCTTGTATCTTGGTCATGTGCAATGTTACTGTACATTAGGTTCGTTGTAGGTTATGTTGTATGTATCTCTGTTTGTATATTGCACACACAATTGCATATGCAATGCAATATACAAAGGTGAATGTACATCAGGCAGATACAATGGAGATATACAAGGAAAGATACAAGGGGCAAATGTGTTAGGGTTAGCCGGCAAAAGATATCAATTAAATGCAAATAAAGATTAAACAGAGAAATGGAAATACACAGAATTAATAACAGCGAGAGACAAGTTATAACGTGGTTCACCCAAACTCAGGCTACATCCACCAAGCAGAGAGTCCAATATTATTATCCAGTAAATCAAACCAATTACAATCAGCAATCCCTACAACTCAATACCGCTGCAAAATGCTACAATACAATATCTCAAAACCCTAACCCTCAGCCACTTTTATCAAGCTTTTTATCAGTTACAAAAATAGGGTTTTCTTATGTCGGTCAATGAAAAAATAACTCCCAGTGCCTTTATAAAATAATAAAAACCGTGTGAGGTTTCGGGGGCACTACCCCTCGACCCCGCCCTATATTGCAACAGGGAATGCACCAGGGGCATTGCCCCTGGACCCCGTAAGGGGCGTTGCCCCTTGACCTTGTAGGAATTTGGGGGGAAACCACGCTGATAAAAGTGGGGAAAATGTAACCTCCGAGTCTGATTAGGCTCCATATAACAACAAAATGTACATCGGCAAGATACAATGCAATATACAAAGGTGAATGTACATTGGGCAGATACAATGGAAATATACAAGGAGATACATACAATCTGGGCGCAATGAAGAATCAAATGTGGTGGATAATCATTTGGGGTCCGCAAGTTGTATATTGCATATACAAGGTCAAAAGGTGTAACATACAAGAAGGTAAGATACAAGGCCGGACCCGATGTTAATTTCAATTCACTTTATAAAAAGTTGGGGTCCACCTATTGTATGTATATGCGATTGTATCATCCCATATACAATCCTATATACAATTGCATATACAAAAGTTAGATACAACATGGAGATACAATGCGGACCCGACTGGAAAATTAAATTTGGCAAACTCAGTGGTGAGGTCCACAGATTGTATGTGGAAGTGCATGTATGTGCCGATATGCAAAAAAGCAAAGATACAAGGCCATACCTATTCTAAAATTTCCTTTCTGGTTGATAATCCTTTGAGTTCTGCATTGTATGTACATGCGATTATATCTCATATACAATTGCGATATACAAAGACACATACAATAGATTTTCAGTGAGACAATGTTCAGCGATGGGTCCTAGTTTCAGCTCAAGGACCAATGGAGTGATGACACATGGCAAGGGCATATATACAAAAGGTGATACAAAGGTAAAGGTCCACTTTTGTATGTTGGCCTTGTATTGTATATACAATTGCACATACAAAAGCATATACAAGGGGAGATTCAAAGATATAAAAAAGTTGAATATGCAAAAGGCAAAAGGAAAGAAATTGCGTAAATGTATAAAGTGAACCTAGCAGTGTAAACTACATATACAATTGCGTATGTAAAGCGATATACAAGTGCAGGGTGCAGTTGACCACAACTTTGACCGTGGATATCTCCCTCATTCTGGTGAATTTCAACATGCTTCAAAAGGAAAAAGTGCTTATTTTTGTCTCCTCTTTCATCTGGCAAACTTTTGGGGGCAATTTTCTCACTTTCAAAATATGATTTGGATTTGCATGCTCGGCCGACTAGACGTTTCAGCGACCATTTTGGCATGTGCAGAGGCTGATATTTTCACAGTAACTTCAGTTGGTGAGCTTTGTGGGTGCATTCATGGTGGATGGCTTCACTCTTCAATGCGTATGGGCTCTGTGTGTTGCTAGCAGATCTTCATGTGCTTGGCGACAGGACATCTCAGCGGCTGAATTAAGTTTTGTTGAGGTCCTTCAATGCAGATATTTGTTGCGTTTATTAGGGCAAGTCGATGATTCAACGACTCACATTGAAGATTTAAAATATCTTCCACCTCCCCTCTTCCAGATATTTTATTCCATAGCTTCTTGCAGGTGGACGTTCCTTCTGGCGATGATATTTTCTGACAAAGCCCATGGGGCGATTTCATTGTAACTGACTCAAGTCAAAATGCCAAATGCTATATATACTTAAACATAAGATGTAAATAGGGTTGGAAGATTTAGTAATCTATGCTTCTGATTCCAAACAGAGCATTCCTCTACTGTAACCTTGCCTTCTGATTAAATGTATGCTGGTTATTTTACCTTTTCATGCTATTTTGACTCTGTGTGATCTAAGAATGATGTGTTTGTGAATGTTTAATTCCTTCTAATCATCTCTTGCTCTTTTCCTTTGTTAAAATCCGCTTGATCTATGTATGTTTATTGGTTGTATCTAGTCATTTTGTGCATTTTCTCAGTTCTGTGAGGGTTCTTTTATTTAACCTAGTGAATCACCCTTATTTTCAAGTTTTCTATTTTATCTTCAATTTTTAAAAGCATTCCTTCTCCCTTTTTCCTGTGCAAATCCAGTAGATTTTAGGTGATAACCAGAGAGGAATCCAGCCTTCTCCGGAGGTCTAATCTCAGTTCGCAAGGTCCCACACTTCGAGATCATTCTCATGTTTCTCTAGATTGCCAATTTTTTTACAACTCAACAAGGATGCTAATCTGAGAGATAACATGTATATTTCATTGTATTATTCTTGTATGGTTTGCATAGCCAATATGTAAAATGTATAATTACTTTCATTGATGTAATTGTAATTCTTTTATGGAAACTTGCTATTTGTGCAATTATGGATATTTTAAACAATAAAATGTATTACTTTCCTTATTAGAATATGCATTGCTTTTTGGAATACTATTTTTAGTAGGTGAGATTTTAGTACTTTACATCCTAACAGTATCTCATTATCGCTGATGCATATCAAGAAATAAAGGCATTGTCTCCTATGTTGGACATGAATCCCTTCCCTTTTGCAATTTAACTTGTGGCTTTTGCATCCAGAGGTAATCCACAGGTGCCTCTATGGCATCTTCATTCTCCCATGTCGAAGACGATCTCAAGCAAGAACAGGTGCGGTGGGCTGGTTTTGATGGAATGGGTGCTTCAGAATAGCTGGGCTTATCCAACACACTCTAAGCATTGATTGTTGGACGTAGCAATGTGGGCCATCTAACTTTTGTTTATTATGTTCCTTTTCCCATTGTGCTTTAGCATACGGTAAAGTTGAGTTTTTTTAAACTGGGCAGGAATCGCGCTTCAGCATATGGTAAAGTTGAGTTTTTTAAAATTGTTTCTCCCACCCAGTTAACCATCAACTATCCACGCATAAATCAACTCATTGTCGAAGTTCCCGCACTGCAGAAGTTTTGGGGATGTTGGTAAGGTTTTTGATCATATAAAAAATGAGATAGCGTCGCACTTTTCACCATATGTAACAAATAAGTCTGCAACCTGATCAGTTTACATTTGCCATCGTACTTCCAGCCTGTACCAAAATGGGAGCTTTGGAACAGGGTATGGACATCCATCAAATGCTTTAAAAGAGGGATTTTTGTCAGATATTGTAGTTGGAAATCCTCTGGTAGACATATATCCAAAATGTGGAAGCATATGCAAGGCATGTGAACTGTTTGACCGAATGCCTCAAAGAAATGTGATTTAACGGAATGCTATGCTTGCAAGATATGCACAAAATGGGTTTATTGAAAAGGCTTTAGAAACTTTCAAGCAAATGCAATTAGCAGGTGTAACGCCAGATTCGACAACCTTTGCCAGCATCCTCCCAACCTTTGCAAAATAGGAGCTTTGGAGCAAGGTATGGACATCCATCAAAGCATAAAGGATAGAGGACTTTTGTCATATGTTGTAGTTGCAACTGATCTGGTAGACATGTATCCAAAATATGGAAGCATAGACAAGGCACATGAACTATTTGACAAAATGCCTCAAATAAATGTGGTTTCATGGGGTGCCATGATTATAGGATATGAACAAAATGGATTTGTTGACAAAGCTTTAGAGACTTTCAAGCATATGAAATTGGCAATTGTAAAGCCAATGTCCTCTCCACATGTGCCAAAATGAGAGCTTTGGACAGGTATGGATATCCATCAAAGCATAATGGAAGGGGAGTTTTTGTCAAATATTATAGTTGAAAATGCTTTGGTAGACATCTATGGAAAATGTGGAAGCATAGGCAAGGCACGTGAACTATTTGACAAAATGTCTCAAAGAAATGTGGTCTCATGGAATGAGATGATTGCTAGATATGCACAAAATGGATTTTGTAAGGATACTCTCAAAATGTTTAAATTAATGAAGAACTTTGGAACATATCCTTACATTATAAGCTTTGCTTGTGTTCTATGTGCATGTAGTCATTTAGGTTTAGTGGATGAGGGCTATACATACTTCAATCACAACCATTATTGCATTACATCTATAATTGATCATTATGTGTGCATGGTTGACCTCCTTGCTCGTGTTGCATATCTTGAGGACACCCTAAACTTTATCTTTAAGATGCCAATTAAACCCGTGGTGGTTGTGTGGATGTGTTTTCCTGGTGCCTGCATATCACATATGGATATAGGCTTAGGAGTATTTACAACGACATTGCTTTTTTATTTGGATCCTAAAAATGTCATGACTTATGTTCTTTCAAACATCGATGTAGTAGTGGGCAGGTAATGTGAGGTTCAAATGGTAAGGAGATTGATAAAAGATAAAAGGAATTAAAAAGATCGTTGGATGTAGTTGGATTGAAGGCCATAAAATGGCATGTGCTTTTTGTGTAGGAGATAGATTGCATCCATAGACACAAGAGATCTATGCAAAGTTGGAGAAATTGGCTTGGGAGATGAAGGCAACAAGGTATTCTCCAAACTCAAGACATTTACTTAGTGATGTGGAAAAGGAGGAAAAATAATTATTTCTCTACCACCATAGTGAAAATTTGGCAATTGCTTTTGTTTGTTAGACGTGCCCCCTAGAACAACTATTAGAGTTGTTAAGAACCTTCAAGTATGTGTTAATGCCACATTGTAATGGAATTCATCTCCAAGATTATTGCAAGAGAAATTATTGTGAAAGATATGAACCGTTTCCATCATTTTAAATAGGCAATATGTTCTTGTGGAGATTATTGGTGATGCTAAATGAAGTGATCTAAAAAATAGGTTTGCACTATAATAATGTGCACCTTATCAGACTTGCACTAATAATGAAGGAACAAGGTTTTGTTTTCAGTTTCTAGAGAGAAAAAATGGTTTTGTTTTTGTTTGGATTATTTGGCAATCTAGACTATGATGTCGGCTTTGTAGAATTAGATGCATAGAGTGCAATGGAGATCACTGCTTATATACACTATTAGGTATCTTTCAAAGACTTATTTTATGATAAAATGGATGTTTAATTGAATTGTTTTCATAAACCTACATATGTATGTTCAAATGAAATGTTGGAGGAGGAGCTAGAGAAAGAGAAAAACAAAAGGTGAGGAAAACTTCAAGTAAATGGAAAGATTCTTGACTAACAGGAAATGGGAGAGGAGGGCTACAATTACACTTGTCATTTTGTATAGTTCTTTTGTTTGGATTAATTGTATTATCTTTTGCTTGTGTTAGGTTAACCATTTAATTGCACATTCTAGATTCAATATGTAATTTTATATAAGTGTATGTCAATTTTGTGTCATTTATGGTTAGATATTTCTAATGTTGTTTCATATCCCTTTGCTTGGTGAAATAGCTAATAAAATTGTGAATTTGCAGATATTTTTTTAATTTAATTTGATTTTAATTTGTTTGGTTTTAATGGAAATAAACCAATATAATTAGAAATAAACAAATATAATCTATTTGGGTTTAGTGATTGTGTATGAGTGACACTAGGGGAAAATAGAGGAACCTAGATCAACTATAAAGATAATGTTTATGAGTGATCTTTTTGCTCGAACAAATGGCTTGAGATGAATTTCTAAGTTAACACACCTTGGGTAAATAAGGTGGGATGAGAATGGATTTTGTGTTCCTAGGGAGAGATGAACTAACAATCCAATAATGCCACTAAGAAGATGACTAATTAAATGGTGGCAATAGAACCTTCAACATGAAATGGGGATACCAATTCCTAATCAAATAGAAAATAATGGATTTGATGTTGTATTATATATGGGCATTTCATGATCCCCTTTCAATAATAAGCCATGGACCAAAAGATCTAGCTACTTTCCTAGTAGACCAATAAGCCATGCATTACTCCCAATTATTATTTAAGTGCATGCTCCACCACACATGATTGGTCATTTGGGATTGTAAGGTGAGGTTCTTTGCTACAGGGACATAACAACAGGAGAAGGTAGGTTGATTGTTGTTTTCCCTCTCCAATTAGTTGAGATTGTTGTTGCATTGGCATCAAAATGATTATTCGTTAAGGCCAACATGAATGATCCCAAATGGAGAATCCTACCCAACCTCACATATGAGGTCCTGGAAGAAAGAATCTTAATTGGAAGAAGAGAAAGAGCTATTATTTCCCTAGAATCATTTCCCATCACTATTGAAGAGAGAAACAAAAGCAAACTATGAGCCTAGTGAGCGCAACCCCCTCTTCATAGTTTTAGATTCCATTGGTGGAATTTTTCTACCTTCCATCCCTAAGTTAAAAAAAAGTAGACCCTACTAGGCCATCCTTCCCAACAAAAGAAAAGAAGACCAACCTTCCTTATATTTTCTAGTTATTTTATCTTTTTATTGGGAATTCTCCCAACCCCTCTATATGTGTGTGGTTAGTATATGTAAAGGATTGACTACAGAAAATCCCTACCTATATCTTTCTTATGAAAGCATGCTCTACTGAAATGGATTTCACAAAGAAAGAGCCAATTATTGATGTTGGTGAGGGGGGTACTCTATAATGGGAGGCTAAGAGAAAGGAGAGATAGATATAGACCCTTCCTGAACCAATGCTTCTTTCAAGGTCATCCTTTTCCTAAGTAGAATATGAAGGGAAAGAAAGCACATGCGAGCCACCACCAATATATAGGTAGAGCCCCTCTTCTTCTAAGACTCCAAAGTGGTTGGTTTTCTAGATCTTTCTTATCAATTAATCTTTGAGAATCTAGTTTTTTGTGCACTAGAGAAGTAGAGGACTTGATCCCCCTACCTCTATATTGGTTTTCATGAATCTCATTGAACGCATAGAGAATGTGCATGCATGTTTTTTTTTTTCTAAATTATTTTGTGAATGAAAAAAGGGAAGGAAATCCCCGACATTATATGGGTGGGGAAGCATTCGTTGAATAGCTTGTCTATTTCTATGTTATGTCATGCTATTAAGGATGGTTTTCTTATCAAAGTCCATCCAATGTAAAAAGTGTTGGAGAATTATTCATTTTTGCATTTAGTTTATTACTAGATTGATTTATATGCACCTAATTAGGATAGTTGTGTCAATTAGTTATGTGCCCATGTCTTATGAACTTTATTGTCCCTTAAATTGATTCATAACAGAAGAAAAGAAGAGGTAGTCAATTTAAGGAAGAAAGAAAATGCTAAGGATTTTGAGAATAGAGAAATAGATGTTCAATGATGTGAGATGCTAAGGTCAAGCCTCCAAGTTGAGTGAAATATAGGTCATAGAGAAATAATGAAGACATGCCCCAACTAACCTAAAGCAAAGAGGAGACATCGAGATCATGCCCCTAAGAGGAAGGATAATCATAAGAAGAGAATGATCTAGAAAGTACTAGAAAATGGGGAACACCTAGTTCATGCCCTCAAGGTGGGTGTAAAGGAATCCAAAGGGGAAAGGATGCAAAGATACCCCCAAGAGGAACAAAAGTATTATGAAGAGAAATGAGATATGTGCGTCAAGTGATAGGGATATGTGAGAAACAAGTGGGGAGACCAAATTCATGTTCCCTATGAGAGTAGGAATATGGTGGAAGAAGTATGAAATCTGGCCCAAGTAGAGATGTGTATCAAATAAGAAAGGATGACCCAAAAGAGAGGGGATAGTGATACCACCGTGAGAAGATAATTGATCAAGAGAAGCATGTGTTACCACAAAGGAAAGTCAATCTGAAAAAAGAATGGAGTATATTTATGTCATCAATGATCTAATAAGAAATCAAGAGCCACAAACAGTAATGAAACAAGGCCAAAAGAAAGAGAAATCTTGATTGATCCGTCTTTGTCTTATATGGGTAGAGTCAGACCTAATAGTATATAGTAGTAAATAATATAATGATAATCATCCTCCACTTGTTGTAGGACAAATCATACATCAAGGAAAAGTAGGTGCCAATTAGTACAATAAGCAAATAAAAGCCCATAGAAAGGGGAGAAAAAATGTGAGATCAAAGAAATGGTGAATAGGAAGTGAGATAGAGGAAAAAAGAAAGTTGGAAATATAGAATAGAAAGAATGAGAAAAAAGATGATATAAAACATGAAAGAGGAAGGAAGAAGTGTCATGAAGCAAAATCAAATAATAAGAAAATCCTAGGCAGTAACAATGGTCACTCTAGTAAGTGAGTAGGTATTATAATGTGATCCTATGTTTATACCCTAGACAACCTAGGAGTTTGTTATAATCCTTCTTTTTTGTATACACTATGATGTGTAATGGATATGACAAAGCAAGTTTAGGAATAGTAAATTGGGCTGAAAGCAATGGTAAGTGAAAATATGGTAGTGTTGTATGAAATAGCTAGAGAGCAATAATTGGTAAGGATTTTTTCCATGACTAGTATAAGGCTCAAGCAATTTAAGATCAACGACTTTGAGAGAGAAGGGAATCAACTAGATAAGTGGAATTGGGAGATTGAGGGATGTCCAGAAGTGAAAGATGCTTATGTACTAATCTAATCTCAGTTCATGCATGATAGAAGAAGAGGAAGAACTTAGGCACCCTAGATCAAAAGGTCAACCTAAAGTGACTTATAAGTAGATCAATAGTAGAAAGGGAGAAGAAGTGGGAACATCTTGAGCTAGCTATGTGATTTGTTTTTCTTTAAGGAAAATTTACCTTTGAGTTGATTTGATATTGCTTTGAACTTTGTCTAGCTTAGTATTGTAACAAGCTTCCAACCAATACTATTTAAACAAGTAATATACTTGAAATAATCCCAAAAATGATACAATTTTTAACTTTTCAAATAGACAAAAAGATTTCACATTTCATGATAAAATTATCGAGATTACATCATTACAAAGATCATCATGATACATGTTCACAAATAAAATAATAATAAGATACAAATCTAGAATATGACTTCTATCCTTCCAATCCACCAGCGTACATCAATTGTACCAAATCAAACATTTATTACAATAGGGTTGACCATTAGCCATAATCTTCTCATCTAAGTGTAAGAAATATGGTTGTCAGCTATAGGAGGGAGATAATCATTTGAGTGCTTTACCTTCAACCACAGACCAACGATTCCCCACACATCTTCCTATTGGAAGTGACCCTACCCTTCAACAAGGGTAATAGATAAGGACATTTGCAATTAAACCAAATCTAAGAACCAAGTGCCATATAAATACCCATCACATGTAGTCAATCATGCTATCCCTAGATACCCTCTAGCTACCATGATTTCTGACTAATATGAAACCTACAAGTATAGTGAACTGACAATGCACACATCTATTGCATCACTTTAGCCAAAGCATTCAATTATCAGTCACATATATGTGGGTCTTCCATCCACAACACTACTATCTCTTGCTTGACTCACCCCACATGACTATGTAATAATAATGAAAACACAACTACAAAACAATACACAAGATCAAAAACTTATTATCGCCAAACTCTTGGTATACTCTAACTCTGAGTTGGTCTTAACATTTAACAACATCAAACCCCTAGCATATCTTGCCCCCGAGTTGGTCCTATTGGCTTTTAGTATAAAAATACTCTTAATCTATTATGTAAGACAAATAATCTCATAATACAAGTATAGAATATCACATAAATTAACTATCGAATACCTACTCTTAGCATACCCTGCTCATAAGTATCATTTTCAAGGAATCAAAGTGTCAATACTATTACCTAGTCTCCTCTCTAGGGAACTTAATACACAATCAAGTTAAACCATCTAACCAATTTGTTACACTCTAAATCCCATTACATGGTAAGTAATTTTCCACCTTCTTGGACTTAGAAAAACGACCATCGTATCAAGAGTCGTACAATAAAATTCTGCCTAGTATATGTTGCAAGTATGAGGTGAACCAGTGTTGTCATTGGTGTCAACATACTCATATTGCATTGACAAGACGGATTGGATGAGCAGTGTGCTGAGGATATTGAGAAAATTAGCCTCAGTCAGGAACAGTAAAGAATAGTGATGAGAAGAAGGCAAATGTACTGTATAGGATGAGAACCAGAGGATGCGGATTAAAGGATTTGTAGATATAAGTCTTGAGATGCTTCAGTTAAGATTTCAGAGGTCCACATGAAGATCTGAAGGAGTTGTGGCTGTCGGTATGGAACCGGTTCTGGCAAGTGTTCAGAGGTGACAGAGGATCACAGAAAGGTCCAGTGAGGTCCGGAATTGTGCAATCCTAATTTGCGGATTGGAAGGAGTGTTTGGGATGTCCTTGTGATGTGTCATCTCAAGTTGTGTATGATTTGGAGGTCTGGAAGTACCTTTTGCATTGCGACAGTGGCGACAGACTGTGTTCTTAAAGTTTCAGATAAGGAAGAGAAGAGATTCCAGTAAGTAGAGGAAGTGCGGATGTACCTGGTCATTCAGGCAGGCTTGTGAAGATTCTTGGATCATGTTAAGGTTGTGTTGTTGGTCCGCATTGATGGTAGAGCCCAGAATTGAAGATATTCTTCCAGATGAAGTTCTTGTTCTGACTAGCCGACCAGATGAGTTGTTCATCCTGCGAATGTTCTTGTGGTGGCCGACTAGATGTGTTATTCATCTTGCGGATATTCTTATGGTTGATTGCCAACTTAGATGATTGTTCCTAAGTCGATGTCTTGTATAAATAAAAGTTTGTGAGTTCATTTTGGTGTGTGTGGATTGTGTGGATGAGAGTGGTATAGCGAAGAAAAGTGCAAAAGGCAGAGCAGGGGTTTTGGGCTTAAATGGAACTGATCTGGACATGGTAGAGATGTCATTCTCTAGTTCAAAACTGTGATTCTTATCACTTTGTAGATAGTGTATCTCCTTGTAGGCAGTGGGCCTCTTTGTGAGCAGTGTGCTCGGGCAGTGAGCCCTAATTGGCAAGTGCCATTCTTTTTCTTATTCTTCTAACAGAGAATAATCCTTGGGTTAATCACCTCGTGGTTTTTCCCTTAACCGGGTTTTCCACGTCAAAATCTTGGTGTTCAATGTGTTGATATTTATCTGCTCTTGTATTTGTGCATTATGCTTTCATGGATGATTAATTGATATGCTGTTAACTAACAAAGAAGAATCAAGTGTTTGAAGTAGAAAGGAAGTTTTTATACAACTGATTCACCCCCCCTCTCAGTTGTATGCCCTAGATCTAACAATTGGTATCAGAGCCAAGTTCCTCTGAAAGGAGCTTAACCGCTTGAGGAGATCCAGGATGTCGTCATACAAGAAGGATAGTCTGAAGTTCGATGGAACCAACTTCACTCTCTGGAATGTATGGGAAAAGCATACTTGGCCATGGTCTCAAAACCATATGTACCTCCACAGGGTGGTCTGACAACTCTGAATGAAATCACAGATGCTGAAAACAATCTGCGGACCAAAGAAGCTCTTCTAAGTGCACTGAATGACTCAGATCTCTCAAATGTTATTGACCTACCAACTGCATATGAGATCCTGACTAAACTAGAACTTTTATATGAAGGAGATGAGTTTGTCAAGAGTGCAAGGTTGCAAAGTCTGAAAGGGAAATTTGAAAGATTGAAGATGAGAGATGATGAAAACATCACTACTTTTATGCCACGAGTGAATGAGCTGGTGTGTGGAATTAGAAATGCTGGTGGAACTCTGGATGAAAATGAGATTGTTTGCTAAATCCTCAGATCCCTTCCTGCTGCCTACAAAATCAAGGTTGCTACCATTGATGAATTCAAAGCTCACACAACTGTCACAAGAGAACAATTGGCTAGCAAACTAGCTGCATTTGAAATGACTGAGTTTGGAGATAATCCTCCCAAGACTGAATTTGCTTTCAAAGCCAGTGCCTATGTGAAAGGCAAACAGAGATTTGATCTGGGTGAAAACTCTTCAAGGAAGATGTCATGGTATGATCAAGCAAGAAGAGACATGGAAGAAGAAGAAGCAGAAACAGCTCAACTTGAAGCCCTCATTGCAAAGAGACTGCCAAGAGGATCCGGTAAGTATGAAGGAAAACTACCCTTTAAGTGCTTCAATTGCAATAAGATTGGTCATTTTGCTTCAAGATGTCCGGAAAGATCTGCAAGGTCTAATACTAATAGACAAAGGTTTCAAAAGAACTGCTATTATGTTCATGAAGAAGATGACAATGAAGGAGTAACAGATGATGAATCAGAACTAGGAAGCAAATCTGGAAATGAATGGGTGTTTATTGCCATCAAGGAAGAAGATTCAATATCCTCTGAATCTGTCAATCACAAGGTTGTGGAAAGAGCTTTGGCTGCTCAAGTGGAAGAAAAGGATGATTGGGTTATTGACAGTGGATGTTCTCACCATATGACTGGTGACAAGAATAAGTTCTTGGATTTGGAAAGGTATGAAGGAGGAATGGTAAAGTTTGGTGACAATTCTGCTGGCAGAATCAGAGGTAGGGGAACTATTTCCTTTGATGGAAAGAGCAAAACAGGTAATGTACTACATGTTGAAGGATTGAAGCACAATCTTCTCAGTGTTGGTCAGTTAGTGGACAAAGGCTATGATCTCCGGTTCAAGAATGGAAAATGCAGAATCTTTACAAGCTCCGAAACTGAAATTGCATCCGGTACTCAAACAAAAGGTAATATCTTTTATCTGGTTGGTTCAAATAAAAGTTATCTATTTGTTCAAGTTGATCAGAGTTGGTTATGGCATAGAAGAATGTGTCATGTAAATTTTGATAACATCATCAAGATAAGCAATAATCAGGCTGTAAGAGATCTTCCAAAATTGATGAAACCTACAAATAGTTTGTGCAAAGAATGTCAGCTAGGTAAACAGAGCAGAGTCTCTTTCAAAAGCAAAGATCAGTCCTCTACTGGATTGTTGGAATTAGTACATACTGATCTCTGTGGTCCGACAAGAATTAAGAGTCTGCAAGGTGATAGATATTTCATGTTGCTAATTGATGACCATTCCCGGATGATGTGGGTTACTTTCCTAAAAGAGAAATCAGAAGCCCTTGAGAAGTTCAAAATCTTCAAAGCTATGGTAGAGATCAAACCGGATTGAAACTAAAGTGTCTAAGGTCTGATAGAGGTGGTGAATTTACATCTGGTGAGTTCATTGACTTTTGTGAGAAGTAGGGTATAAGGAGACAGTTGTCTGCTCCTAGGACTCCACAGCAAAATGGAGTAGTTGAGAGAAAGAACCAGACCATCCAGGAAGCTGCCAGGACAATGATGTTGGAAGCTAATGTTCCTCAGATGTTTTGGAAAGAAGCTATCAGCACTGCAGTCTACACTCTCAATTGAGTTCAAATCAGAAACAATACCGGTAAGACCCCCTATGAACTCTGGTTTGGCATCACTCCTACTGTGAAATATTTCAGAGTATTTGGTAGCAAGTGTTATATTAAAAGAGATGAAGATCTAGGAAAGTTTGATGCTAGAAGTGATGAAGGAATTTTCCTGGGTTACTCCATTTAAAGCAAAGCATACCGGTGTTACAATAAGAGACTGAGGAAGATGATAGAAAGCACTAATGTGAAAGTTGATGAAGGAATTGAGAAGCCCTCAAGATTTTATGAGTTTGATGAAGATGACCAAGATGGTGTTCAGGTTCAAGGAACTCAATCCTCTCCGGTAAGTCAGAGTCAGCCTGATCTGGTAAATCAGGAAGAAGAGATAGGTTTGAATGAGCCTGATCAAGAAGCAGCAGTGTAGGATACTCCCAAAGTTCCAAGGTATGTAAGACTGAACCACTCGGAAGATCAGATCATAGGTGACAGAAGCCAAGGTGTGCAAACTAGAAGGAATGTTGCTCAAAATTAGGATGAATGTTGTCTGATTTCAAAGATTGAACCTAAAACAATAAATGAAGCCTACAATGATGAAAACTGGACCAAAGCAATGAAAGATGAATTGATGCAAATTGAGAAAAATTATACTTAGGATATTGTTCCTAGACCTAGAGACAGGAATGTGATTGCAACCAAATGGGTCTTCCGGAACAAATTAAATGAAGCTGGTGAAGTAATCAGAAACAAAGCTAGATTGGTCTGCAAAGGCTACTCTCAAATAGAAGGAATTGATTTTGAAGAGACCTTTGCTCCGGTGGCAAGAATTGAGTAGTCAGATTATTTCTTGCATTTACTGCCTTTAAAGACTTCAAGGTATATCAGATGGATGTCAAGTCTGCCTTCCTAAATAGTGATCTAGAAGAAGAAGTTTACATTGAACAACCGGATGGATTTCAATTGTCTGATAATGATGATATGGTCTACAAGTTGAAGAAAGCATTGTATGGATTAAAGCAAGCCCCAAGAGCATGGTATGAAAGGTTGGATAAGCATCTTGTGCAGATTGGATTCAACAAAGGTACTGCTGACAGTAACTTATATTTCAAAATTGATCATGAAAACATTTTGATTGTTGAAGTGTTTGTGGATGATAACATTTTTGGAGGAAGAGATAGTATGTGCAAAACTTTTGCAAATCAGATGAAAAGTGAGTTTGAAATGTCTATGCTTGGTGAAATGAATTTCTTCTTGGGTCTACAAATTACTCAAACAAAGAAAGGGATCTTCATTTCTCAGACCAAATATGTGAAAGAATTGTTGAGGAAATTTGGTATGGAAGATTCAAAGCCAATGAACACTCCCATGGCAACCAGATGCAAGTTGAGCAAAGATGATGACTCCCCAAAGGCAGATCAGACAAAGTATAGATCAATGATTGGTGGATTGCTGTATCTCACTCAGACTAGACCAGATATAATGCAGGCTGTTGGTCTTGTAGCAAGATTCCAAGCTGATCCTCAAGAATCTCATGTTATGTCAATCAAAATAATTTTCAGGTACTTGAAAGGAACAGCTGAGTATGGTCTATGGTACCCTAGAGATCCGGATTTCTCTCTTCATGCTTACACAGATGCAGATTGGGCAGGAGATGTGGATGACCGAAAGAGCACCAGTGGTGGAGCATTCTTTTTGGGGAAGAGATTGGTTTCTTGGCTAAGCAAGAAACAAGATGCAATATCTCTGTCTACAACTGAAGCAGAATACATTGCAGCAACAGGTAGTTGCACTCAAATCTTATGGATTAAGCAGATGCTAAGAGACATTAAAGTTGAATATGAGGAGCCTATCACAATTTTCTGTGATAATTCAAGTGCAATTAATATTTCTAAGAATCCGGTATTGCATTCTAAGACTAAGCACATATCTATCAAGTTTCACTTTTTGAGAGAACAAGTGAACAAAGAAGAAGTCAGGTTGGAGTATGTTCCCTCCAAGGATCAGATTGCAGATATCTTTACTAAACCTCTTCCCAAGGACTCTTTTGAATATCTCTGGGAGAAGTTAGGGGTCATGGCCCCTCCGGTGATGAACTAGGATGCACTGATGTGCATCAGTTCGGTGGATATCACAGTCATATCTTGTGATCCGGATTGATGATGGGGAGCTGCTACTAAGGGGGAGCAGCTGGTATGATTCTGATGTGTTAGAATTGCAAGTATGAGCCCTTTGCCATTGATGTCAAAGGGGGAGAGAAGACATGTGAAAAACAAGTGGCTGATGATCAAAGGGGGAGCAGTAAATGAGGAGAAGACATGTTGCTGATAGGGGGAGCTGTGACAGAAAGGAGAAGTTCTTGTCTTGATGGTTTTTCACATCATATGTTGCCATCAATGACAAAGGGGGAGATTGTTGCAAGTATGAGGTGAACCAGTGTTGTCATTGGTGTCAACATACTCATATTGCATTGACAAGATGGATTGGATGAGCAGTGTGCTGAGGATATTGAGAAAATTAGCCTCAGTCAGGAACAGTAAAGAACAGTGATGAGAAGAAGGCAAATGTACTGTATAGGATGAGAACCGGAGGATGCAGATTAAAGGGTTTGTAGATATAAGTCTTGAGATGCTTTAGTTAAGATTTTAGAGGTCTGCATGAAGATCTGAAGGAGTTGTGGCTATCGGTATGGAACCGGTTCCGGCAAGTGTTCAGAGGTGACAGAGGATCACAGAAAGGTCCGGTGAGGTCCAGAATTATGCAATCCTAATCTGCAGATTGGAAGGAGTGTTTGGGATGTCCTTGTGATGTGTCATCTCGAGTTGTGTATGATTTGGAGGTCCGGAAGTACCTTTTGCATTGTGACAATGGCGACAGACTGTGTTCTTAAAGTTCCGGATAAGGAAGAGAAGAGATTCTAGTAAGTAGAGGAAGTGCGGATGTACCTAGTCATTCAGGCAGGCTTGTGAAGATTCTTGGATCATGTTGAGGTCGTGTTGTTGGTCCGCATTGATGGTAGAGCCCGAAATTGAAGATATTCTTCCGGATGAAGTTCTTGTTCTGACTAGCCGACCGGATGAGTTGTTCATCCTACGAATGTTCTTGTGGTGGCCGACCGGATGTGTTATTCATCTTGCGGATATTCTTATGGTTGATTGCCGACTTAGATGATTGTTCCTAAGTCTATGTCTTGTATAAATAAAGGTTTGTGAGTTCATTTTGGTGTGTGTGGATTGTGTGGATGAGAGTGGTATAGCGAAGAAAAGTGCAAAAGGTAGAGCAGTGGTTTTGGGCTTAAATGGAACTGATCCGGACATGGTAGAGATGTCATTCTCCAGTTCAAGACTGTGATTCTTATCACTTTATAGACAGTGTGTCTCCTTGTAGGCAGTGGGCCTCTTTGTGAGCAGTGTGCTCGGGCAGTGAGCCCTAATTGGCAAGTGCCATTCTTTTTCTTATTCTTCTAACAGAGAATAATCCTTGGGTTAATCACCCCGTGGTTTTTCCCTTAACCGGGTTTTCCACGTCAAAATCTTGGTGTTCAATGTGTTGATATTTATCTGCTCTTGTATTTGTGCATTATGCTTTCATGGATGATTAATTGATATGCTGTTAACTAACAAAGAAGAATCAAGTGTTTGAAGTAGAAAGGAAGTTTTTATACAACTGATTCACCCCCCCCGCCTCTCAGTTGTATGCCCTAGATCCAACAGTATATGACATCATTCTGCTCACATTAGGATTTCTTCTTCTATTTAGAAAATCACAATATGCATTAAACTCTATTCATATGGACCTTACTATCTATCATACTAACTTGCCAAAATAAACAATCAACTATAATCATAAATACAAATCAATGTAAATGAATAGTTGAGTTCCAATCTCTTGTCATTCTCTTACCCTTGAGTTGGTTTAATAAATATTGCAATAGATGCAAAACATACAATAACTATGATCACCAACCCTTTTAGTATCTCTCACCCTGGTTTTGATTCTAATTTTTATCAATAATACATGAAGATGTATGGTATACAAATTTGTTTGTTATCATAGAAATATAAGAAAATATGCATATATTATATGCCAACAAAAATTGTGATTAATGATGTTCTAATTTTTAAGTATTTTATATCAACTTATGATAATAAAATGAATAGAAAAATATCATTAACTAAGCATACATGGAATGTCGTAAGCAATTAGATCAAAACAATGAATAAATAAAACATAATCACTTGACATATATGGCCATATAAAGTGTCACTTACCTTTCAAAGGTACTACAAATATTTATAATTCTAATAAGGTACACTATAATGTCTATATTCATATTTGATTTTCTCATAAACGAATACCACCACTATCTCTTGGTTTAATCGTAGCCTTGAGATCATTTCCTCTCAAGCGTTTCAACCTTACTTATATTTGATCCAAAACCCATGTAGATACAATAATAAAAAATAATTA
The DNA here is from genome assembly GCA_027924645.1 of Cunninghamia lanceolata. Taxonomy (NCBI): domain Eukaryota; kingdom Viridiplantae; phylum Streptophyta; class Pinopsida; order Cupressales; family Cupressaceae; genus Cunninghamia; species Cunninghamia lanceolata. The sequence continues at coordinate 2,935,895 of BSBN01000923.1, forward strand.
CAATATCAATTGCAATTCATTATCAAAGTGACTTATAAATGATACTAGACTATAATATTATGGATGATAACACAGAGGATTGTGTTTCTAATAAAATATGAGCTAATTTAAAATAATGATATTGTATTCATATTGTTGGGGTCTAACCAATCAAGCAGAGGCATGGTTATGCATATATTCAATATAAGACACGTGTTTACAACAATTTCATGAACTTTAAGGAAAAGACTTTTAAACAAACATTTTTTTTCTAAAGAAGCATGCAAGATGTGAGTTCTCAAAATAATTACTGTAGCGATCTTAGCCCACCAGATATTTCCAAATAACTTAGTGCAATGTTGCTAGTCCCTAGTAGTCAATGCTATTTCAAAATTAAATGCATACAATAAAATTGAAAAGCTTGCAAGTCAAAGCTTGATCTAAGAGTAACAAAGACTTATACAAAGGATCCAACAATGTATGCATGGCATTCAAGGTAAATAATATTGAACTTAGCTTGACCACTGCAATAGTCGTAGATTATGCACAAAATAGATTTATAGAAAAGGTTTCTTAAAAATTCTAGGTGTAACGCTAGATTACACAACCTTACACACAACCTCTAGGATGTGTACAAAGATATAAGTATGCAATAATAATCTAAAAAATATATTAGTAAGGTCATCCACATTGACAAGTGGAGAGAGGGTGGATGTGAGAAAAAGTTTGGAGATGCAAGAAAACATATTATGAAGTGAAGATGGAATAGTATGAAGCGATGATGGAGACCATGTAGAAGAAAGTGGAGATGAACTAAGAGAAGAAACATGAGGTGGAGGTGATGGAGGGAAATCATCTGTATGAGGCTTAAGACACAAGATAAGAGTATCATCAATAATCTTGTCCTAAGGTGGAATAGAAGTAAGGTCATCTTAGCTAGAAGGTAGTGTAACGTTGACAAAGAGGCATATTGTGAACTAGGAGGATCATCCTGAATAGAAGTAGGAAAGTAAGGTAAAGTAGAAGGATGAGTGGTAGATGGAGAATAATGGGGGGCAAGGAGTATGGATTGCATGAAGAAGAAGGGGAAGATACGAAAAGGAAGCAAGTCTCTACCAAACTACCTTGAGGATTGGAGGGAAAGGGATCTTAGCTCTAAGTGGAAAAGTAGGAGGTAGGGGATGAGATGGGGCCATAGGAGGAATCACAACAAGAGATCTAGAAGCACATGGAGTTGGATTAGGAAGAAGATATATAACTCTTGAAGGGGAAAGATGTGGTAGACGAGAAGAAGGTGGTTGAGAAGGGTTATGAATTAGAGGAAGATGAAGGTAGGGTAGGTTAACTTGATTATATTGAATATTGAAATGGTTGAAGGGGGTGTACAATACTTAAATGGATTCAAGGATCAATGTGAATGGTATAGACTTTATCATAATATGTGCACTTCAATGATGGGTGTAGAGTAAAATGTATGGTGTGCATATTAATCCATGGTCTACCCAAAATGTTATATGATAACTCGCCTGGCATCACATGGATTAATGTATCAAGAGTAACTAGGTTGATGGTGATAGGAAGAATGATTCTACCACACATATCTCTCCAAATATTATCAAATCCCCTAAAAGATAATATTCATTTTATTTATAGAATTTTGGGGTCTATGTGGATCTTTTCTAGGAATTGATTTGTGAAAATATTATAGCCAAATCCATTATCAACAAATGCCTATTTAATGAATGAGTGTTATAATAGTTAGTGATAATGAGTGGGAGGTCTTTATGTATTTTGGATGGGGGTGTAAGCTTAGATGTGGAGAAAATTATGTTCACATTGTTAATGGGTGAAAAGAGGGAAGAGAGTGCTCTGAAGTTATGCTAGGATGGACATAGATGTAGTTAAGAACATTGTCAAGGGCCTTGTTAATTATAAGAGCTATGTGAGTGACAATGCATAAAATCCTCAAACTATTAGAGGTATGCAAGGGGTGGATAATGCATTAGTGGGTGTATGTAGTGTGGGTACAAGCTATGGTAGAGGTAGGATAAATATCCATGTTAGAGGACTGATAATTTATGATTTGAGGTAAAGTGATGATGAGATTTCCATTGAGTGATTGGGGCAATAGATAATAAAAAATAGTCTAAGAGGAGGTACGAGAAGTTATGTGTATGGTAGAAGATTGAGTAGATGTAGCAAACTCATCAAAGACTTCCTTAATGGGAGGCAAAGAGAGAATTAAAGAGGAAGATATAGTGGTTGTAAGAGGTGAAGCATCGAGTATGTAATAATAAGGAGTGGAGATGGAGGAATATGATAGGCTTGAGATATTTGTGTTGAAGGGAATAAGTGGTGGAGGGAGAGCTAAGGTAGATGAAAGTGTAGGAATGGAAGAGGTCATATGGGAGTAAATATAAGGGAATGCATTAGTGTCATAATAAATGGTTTTCAAAGTGTCTCTAGAAGTGAAGGGAAAATCATATGTTGATGTTATACTATCTTGTATAGATAAAGAAGGATCATGTTGTCGAATAGGAGTGTAAGAAGATGAATTAGATGAGACACATAATGAATCATCATGTGATGAAGAAGATATGCTATAGGAGAAAATTTGATTCATCATGACCTATAAATTATATTGGTTTATTTCTAATTAGAACTAAATAGATTGAAATCAAATTAAATTAAAAAATATCTACAAATTCACAAATTTATTAGCTATTTCACCAAGTAAAGGGATGTGAAACAACATTAGAAATATATAACCATAAATGACACAAAATATACATACAAGTTTATACAAAATTACATATTGAATCTAGAATGTGCAATTTGTTAGTGGAAAATGTGAACAACAGTATTAAATAATTAATCATCCAATAACTCAATGGAAATTGATGTAAATACAAGTAAACAAATATTATACCTTCAAAGACCATTTTTACCTCTATGCTTCCATTGTTCAACTATCTCTTCTTGATCTTGATGGTAATGGAGCTTTCAGAAGTGTGTACTTCCTTGTTGTTGAAGATGACAAGAGTAGAACGGCTATAGGTGTACAATGCAATGGAGATTACACTACAATGCAATACTAATGGAGATGGATTGATGGAGACATGATTGGATGATGATTATGATAATGTGGTTGTGTAAATGCAAATGGAGATAATTTTGCCAAAGGCACGATGGTATGATTCCTATAGAGTACGATTACGAATGCTTGAGTGTATACAAATGGCTATGAAGACCTTGCTTATATAGGTTGAGGGAAGACCAAATCCAAGTGTCAATAGATCCGTGACTGGAGGAATTACCTGTGAGCTGTATGATTGAGGAAGCTTGAGGGAACGTGTGCCAATAAGGAGAGGACAAGTGTCCAAGCCTTCTTCATGAGTTATGGGAGTTAACAGAATAGATTGAAGAGTTAATTGAGATGATTGAGGAGTCAACAGAATAGATTGATCAATGAACTCAATTGACTAATTAGTTAATAGATTTGATTGATGAGTTAACTAATCTGACTGGAGGATAAATAGGACATGTCGGTGAGGGAATATTAGCTAATTAAATATTTAAAATATTTAATTACATGTGCAACATGGTGAGGTGGAAAGTGAGGTAGATTTATGAAATTAGGACTTTGGAATAGAAGAATTTAGGATTAATTAAATAATGTGGAATTATTTAATTATAAGAGACATTAGAAGAATTATGGTACCCAATTAAATAAATTGATTTTTATTTAATTATGGGATAAGAAACCAATTAAATAAGTTTAGAATATTTATTTAATTGATAGAAGAATAAGAATTAAGATAAATATTAAAATATTTACTTAATTCGACATGAGCTAATTTTAGGTGTATACATTTTGCCCCTCTTTGATGCAATGTGTTTTATCACGTTGTTTCAAAGAATTAAAAATTTTGTGATTGATACATGCCCCAATTTACCCGTAGTATAGGTTTATGATGATAGGATGCCCCCTCGAGAGATTGGACGGGAAGAATGTGACGACAGGATGACGAACGATCCAATGATGAGACATGCTGAATGACAGGTTAGGGTCAAGAAAATGGAGGAGCTAGAAGAAAGACTATGTGAAAATCATGCCCCAGCATGGACAAGGTCAAGCACCTCTCATTAGGATTCCATGTGCTATATATAGGAGTTTGGGTTCACTGTTCACTCATTTGTACACTTGCCTTTGAGAGTGATCCTAGTGGAGAGCAGATCCATTTGAGCATAGAGCAGTCAACAAAGATGCAGTAGTTTCCTCTTGAGCTTCATCGATTCGAGCGGATCCGACAGTTCAACTGTCTAGCAGACTTAGGGCCACCGGTAAGTACTACTTCGTTTCTAGCCTAGGGTCATTAATGATAGCAATAAATGTAGGCCAAAGTTGTAGGTTTTATATGCACCAAAAGGCAGAACTGCGCATATGATGCGCAATACCACACATATGACGCGATGCTGCGCATATGATGCCAAAATCGGTGCATATGCAATTTTTTCGCAAATGAAGCATATTGTTGCGCATACAAAATTTCGCTACGCAAACAATTAGGGATGCTGCGCTTTTAATCTGTTTCCACGCATTTGAAATTTGACTGCACATGCAAGATCCTGCTGCGCATGTGAAGTGCAGTCCTACGCATGTGAATTAAAGTTGCACATATGATTTGAAACTACACATTTGAGTAAAACCTGTGCACACAAGGTAAAGCTGCACATTTAATTGGCAGAACTGTACATGTGATTTTGCCTATCAAAACACTTAGAAATTTGATAAAGTTGACTGTACGATTGATGCTGGTCAACTGATATGTCATCTTTGAGATTGATTGAATCTCTGGAGAGATGATAGGAAAGTGTTCTTATTAGAATTGCTAAGTTTTTGATGTTGGATAGATAGATTTGCAGTGTAGTCGATTTGATGGATTAATGCGCACTTGCTTGATTGCAGGAGGAGCTAGATGACATTCTCATGTCGAGAGAGCATTATCCCATTACACAGTTGCCAAGGCCCCAGTTTACGGAGACTGATCTTCTTATTCTTGGATCGGCTAGATTGTTTTTCATTTGCTTCATGCCTGAGATTCATGCAAATCTTGGTATACTGACTGCCCTGTCAGAGCTTTTTCACAATGAGGATGAGACCTTTCATCTCCCCACTGGGGAGATTATAGTTACTCTGGAGGATGTTCACAGGATCCTTCACATACCCATTGATGGAGAGCTCGTGGAGTATGAGCCGCAGATTGGGGTAGGTTTGGATGAGTGTAGACAGGTTTTTGATGATGATAGCATCAAGGGTATTGAGATCAGCTGGGCTGACATGCTGGCGTACTATGAGCCACTTCCTTTAGTTGTGGTAGGGTTGATTGGAGGTATTACGTGTCCTGACAGATGCTCTCATGGATTTGCAGTTGGATGGGATTGAGTGTTAGAGCGGATTGTGACTGAGGGTACTAGCTATGCTTGGGGAGTTTGCATCCTTGCACATTTGTATCATGATTTACACCGGTTCGTATATGATGGTTCCTCTAGCTTGGCTTGCAAAGTTTCACTGCTAAAGATATGGGCATGGCCTCACATAGAGATTACTCATCCTATTGGCATTGGTACTTAGGGTAGAGATCAACCCTACTCCTATATGTTTCAGGAGAGTCTTTCCCAGCCCAAGCTGGGAAAGCTAGAGTACTGGAGGCATGCTTTTGATAATGTTGACTCAATTGTTTGGTGACCATACCTGGATTGTGAGGCATGGGATGAGGATGCACATGAGCTACCCTTCTACTTTCAGACGAGATGACTTATAGGGAGGACACCCTATATTTTAGAGAGACACATTGTTTCACGTGTGTATAGGCAGTTTGGTAGAATCCAAGGGATGCCTGTGGGTAATGCCATATTTGCCCATATGCATAAGGAGTAGGGATGATGGGGACCCAACCCATCCTATGAGATAGCTCGTGATGAGTTTCTACATATTCCATATCATCCATGGCCGATGCATAGGGCAGTGGCAGACGCAGGTATGACACATGACTATTTTGACTAGTTTGCAGCACATCCCTTTCCTCGCTACTCCGGTCCAGGAGAGCGAGCCCTGATTCTGGATGATCGGGAGGAGGACAATGAGGGGCCACAGAGGTGACGTGACAGATAAGGAGGATGGGGAGGTGGCAGAGGAGGAGGAGGAGGGCATGATGGCGGTGGAGGAGGAGGAGGAGGTGGTGGTCAGGATGGGGATGATGGCAGAGATGGAGATGGGAGGAGGGTTTAGTGGAGGATTGACCCTACTCAGTAGGCTCAGCTAGCTGTACCAGGACAAGTTTAGTCTCCAATACCACCATAGGGACAGGGGCTAGATGATGGCGAGACGACGAGATTACGAGCCCAGATGGCTCAGATGCAGTCTATGCTGGGACAACAATAGGGATAGATAGGGCAGATGTAGGCCCAGATTATACATCTACAGAGTGACCTACAGACCGCTTGGGTAGAGTGAGATACAACCATTCATAGGTATACCAGGGCAGAGACACTCTTAGAGCAGGTACAACTGACTATGGGATAGGGTCCTACCAACCAGACAATGACAGAGATGGTGAGGGCAGGCCAGGAGATCTTCTACTGGTGAGAGTTATATGAGCAGGTGCTACCACCAAAGAGTAGGACAGGCAATTATTGCCCCAGTTATCGCAACAGATCACAGAGGGCACTTACAGAGAGCAGCGGGGTGATGGGACCTACGGGGCCACCTCCCAGACCACCAAGAGGAGGTGCACCAGGGACAGGGACATCAGGTGGGGGAGGAGGAGGAGGTATCCTGCCACCACAGCCAGCACCATCAAGGGGGTGCCATTCCTAGCTGTTTTGAGACATGTATCAATTTTAGATCCTTTATTGGACATGTATACACCACTTTGGTTTGGACACTTCGAGATGTCTTTTTGACATCATTCTATACTTGGACACTTTTATTCTTTTTGATGATGATTATATGATATTATGATTTGACTGAGTATGATTATGATCTACTGTGATGGACATGACTTAGCTTATGATGTTATGATATGCTATGCTTATAGATGACCTATGTAGTTTATGACTCTGATGCATATGTTTATGTTTATGCGATGGACATGATGATCTATGTGATGACCTTACATGATTATGGTTGTATGTGATGTGTCTAACATGTTTATTAGATTCTATGACGCACTTTATGTTTATGCGACATGGTGTTTCTATGAGCTATATGATGGATATTGTAGTTAGGGTAAAATTGCAAATCAGGGCAAATGAATAAACAGCAATGATAAAAACCCTAGCAATGCACAATGAAGCACAAGACAACATGAAAATTAAAATAACAAATGTAAATGCAAACGGATCTCCACGCTATGCTTGATTTATCTCCATTGCTCTTCTCCACCTCGCATGAGCATGCAAGATTTTGAAGGATTATTGTTGAAAGAATGTTGGGTGCTCACTTTTGAAGCTCAATGCCTGCTAATGATAATTTGGCAGAATAATGTTACATGAGGCTCAATGCATGCTAATGGCTTGTGAGGGGGTTGATTTATAGGAAAGGCTTGGTTCCAATGGACGGCTGAGATTAAAAAGCTAATTGATTGATGTGGACGGCTAGGATTGATTTGGTTATCCCACTCTTCAAGGGAGTTGTAGTCATTTGACAAGTGTCAAGGAGAATAGGGCTCATGTGTGCTTGTGTACATAAAAAGTACTACATATAAAAGATATTAAATAAAAGGCTGTAGTACCACTTATCTTTTTAAATGAAAGAGGCACACATGTCGGCTAAATGATAAGATAAATTAATTAAATAAATAAAATTTATTTAATTAATTGGAAAGTCGGCTTATGATGAGAACTTAATTCAAATAAAATATTTGAATTAGTTGGGATATGAGTTGGATATTAATTAAATAAATAAAATTTATTTAATTAATTGGATAAATGAATAGGATGAGATAAGATATGATGTGGAAATTAATTAAATAAATAAAATTTATTTAATTAATTGGGATGAGGATAGGATATGATTGGGATATGATGTGGAAATTAATTAAATAAATAAAATTTATTTAATTAATTGGCTAAGTAGGATAAGGATGGGATTGGGATATTAATTAAATAAATAAAATTTATTTAATTAATTGGCTAAGTGGGATTAGGATGGGATTGAATGGGATTTTAATTAAATAAATAAAATTTATTTAATTAATTGGCTTAATGGGATAAGTGGGGTTAAGAGTGGGATTTAGGACAAAATGCTACAAGATGTCTAGGATAATGTTTTTGACAAGGTGTTGCTAGACATGAACAAATTTGGGACAATTTTGGGTGTCTACATTTTGCCCCTCTTTGAGATGATGTTCGAGATGATGAGATTTGTGTCGAGTAACATTATTTCAAAGAAGTTAAGGTATGGATAATTGATAGGGATACTGATGATGATGATGATAGAAAGGATATGTTGGTGATGCCCCCTCGAGAGGATAGGTGGGTTGGACAAACACAGGTATGCTCTCGAAAAGAAATGGCTTGGCTGAGAAAGATGGATAAGAGAATGGATAGAAGAAATGAATGATGTGTTATGCTGCAATGAAAGTGAGCAACCATGATGTTTGATATAGCACTAGACGTTATGCACCAAGGTATAGAAGACTAGGGTGACGATGTGTCTCGTGCCCCAGCATAATACAACCTTGTCTGTATACAAGATATGAATATTAGCTGGAAAGATTTGGATATGATAAAAAATGCAAGATAAAATGATAACACACACAAGTAAGCAAGCAAGCATGAACAAATGATTCAAAAACAAACAAGGTATTGCCCCTGTCAAGCTGTAAACCAATGATTAATTGTTGATTGATTGTTTTGTTGAGAGTGTTGTCATTGCGGGGAAAGCTATATCCCTAGATCAACACAAGGTTGTTTGTTAAGTTGGTTGGCTAGTTGGCTAATTGATTTGGCTTACAACAAGGCTAGGATCAAGACCATGGATTGCGCTTGGATAATTTAGCTTGATTGATTAACATGATTGGTATAGCTTAAGGATTGTCTTGCACTTGGATCATTGCTTAGAATGATTTTGAGGATGATGAATTGATGGATGAAGATTGATTTGATGAAATGTTGATGATGTGATGATATGTGGTGGATTGAGCTACTTTTGATTTGCTGAAGTGATTGGATTTTGTTTTGATAGTTGGCGTGATGTGCTTTGGTTTTGATGTTTATTATTGCTGGGTTGATTGTTTTGATGATTGGATTATTTTGATTGATGATAGTGATGCTGTGATGATTAGAGTGTCCACTCAATCTAAGCAAGAGCAAGTGTTCTCAGTGTGCTCAAAGGATGTAAAACAAACAAGGTATTGCCTTTGTCAAGTCATAAACCAATGATTGATTGTTTGATTGATGATGATAGTGTTGTCATTGCAGGGAAAGCTATATCCCTAGATCAACACAAGGATGTGGGAACGCTATATCCCATTGATAATGATTGATGATGATTGATTTGGTTCATGACAAGATTAGGATCAAAACCTGTTGATTTGATTGGATAATGTTCCATGATTGATTAGCTTTCTTGATATGGATTAGTGTGACTTGGATTTAAGATCATTGCTTAGATTGATTTGATTGATATGATTGGACGAAGTGATTGATTGAAATGGATGAATGAATGTTATTGATAGGAAGAATTGATGATGATGAGGATTTGATTTTGATTGAATGTTGAAGTGGATTGTTTTAGATTGATGATGATTGGTTTTATTGCTTGGATTTTTCGTTGGATAGTGATTTTTTGGATTTTTGAGAATATTTTTTTTTTTTTTTGTGTTTTTCAATGTTTTGGGATGTCAATAGATTTACAATTTGGGTAGCCTTTGTGCTAGATACCAATGACAAGGGAGAAAACCAAGTCTAGGTGTAAAGGATGGATAAAAGGATGGATGATAGTGGATAAGATGAAAGGCTGATTATAGTTGGATGGGATGGAAGGTTCATGAGAGTTGGATGGATAGATAAGAGGATAGGCCATAAAAGGGAAAGTTCATGATAAATGGATAGGTAGGCTATAGTGGAAAGCTCATGATAAACAGATGGGGATAAGCTATAAGATGGAAAGCTCGTGATAAGGATACTCCATAGTGGATGGATCATAAAGGAGCTAGGATGTGATCTCCAAAGGCTATGTTGCATAGGAAGAACTTGCCCCATTCTAGGTGGTAATGCTTAGGATTTTTACATGACAAAATTCATGACCAAGGGATGACATGATGGATTGGTTTAAATGAGATGGATAAATGGTCAATGGATAGGACTTGGTTTGGAAAGAAGGTATGCCAAGAAATATCAAAACATGTTTCAACATCTTGCCCCTATGTCTTCATCAAAATCAAAAGGAGGAAGGGTGGATGAATGGGTTCAATAAGATAGGTATATGGATGTAATGGCTAAGGATGGTAGGATAACAAGATAGGATAAGATAGGTTGGTATGATATAATGGGATAGATAGTTTGGAAATGGATAGGTTGGATGAGACAATGTGCCGCCAAGTGTAAGTGACATAGAAGATCAACCTACACATGACGCCTGTTTGCGAGGTTTTCATCATGGTACTTATCCGAGGCGCCTGTTTACCAGGTTTTCACCATTGGATGAAGGGATTTCTCTTTACTATTTTGATTTCTTTTTTTTTTTTGTATTTTTCTTTTTTGCTTTTAGATGGGTTGACAATTACACATGGTGCTTGTTTGCCAGGTTTTCACCATGGTAATGGATAGGAGGGACTCAAGTGTTTAGTGCTATGGAGGTTGATAGTCCCATTGGAGATGGATGTTATCGCATGGACCATGTTGTTATGCTCATAGATGTTGATAAGGGATTGCGTGGATGGGAGATGGATTAGGTAGATAATGGATTATGATGTAGAATTATGGTAGGGTAGGCTAGTAGCTTATGGTGTGGATTTATATAGGCTTATGGAATGAATATGGATGAAAAGTTTATGCCAAAGCATGGACCATAGGGTTAGCATGGGGGAGATATGTAGGATAATGGATAGAAGATGGGGAGATGTAGGCATGTGTGAATGTTTTGGAATGGAAGGGAATCATGACCAACGGCTGCACACACCATGATAAACATTGAAGCTTTTGATGGGATGGTGGTGTAGGAAGCAATGGAGATGTTTGCTTAAGAAATGGTTGATGAAGTGATTTAGGAACCCACATAGATTTAGTATGTTTAGTGCTTTTGTTTTGCTTGTGGGATTTTTGAAGGGAATGGAAGTTTTGGATGGAAATAGGCTTTTGGATGGATATAAGTGATTGGGATTCTTGAGATGTGGATGAGGATGCCTCATTTGACTTTCTAGCTATTTGTTTAGGAACCCAAACCATTTTGCTTTTAGGCTTTGCTTTTGGATGTATGGGCTTGGATAGCTTTGTGAATGTACTTTGCTTAGAATATGGATGATTTAGAGGCTTTTCACATTGATTCCCTAAGGCATGAGGGTCCTTAGGAGTTTTAGTTGGATTTTTGGCTTTATAGATAAAGGCATCCAAATGTTTATTTTGGAATCCCATGGGATGGATGGAGTGGATGGAATGATTGGAAGCTTTATGTTTAAATGATGTGTGCTTTTGTTGGCCATGATTAGGGATGTAAGGATACTTATGAATGATCGGTATGTTAAGTGTTGGAAGCAATGGTGGCAAGGTGGATGGAGGGATATTTAGAGTTGGTAAAAGTGGAGGCAAGGTGGATGGTGGAAGGTGTATGGTCACATGCTTTTGACATTTATAGGATGATGGAGATGGAATGGCTACATATGTCTTGGGTATATGATAAGGTTTGCAATGGAAAGTGATAGGTTTAGGATGCATGAAGGGATTACCAACATCTTGGCCTTGTTTACCTTGGGGTGTGTATCCAAAGTCATATGAGCATGGAGGAACTTTGACATGGTTTGGCTCGAAAATAACTTGTTTGGGAAGGCCTAGACCTTTGCCTTGGTAGTTCATATTTTGGAGTATGCGATTGACTATAGGACTTGGTGTGCTTTGAACATTAGACTTGAACTCTTTATTGGATGGAGAAGATGAAGTAGATAAAGGTCTTTGTTGTCCTAAGGAAGAACATTCATGGAGGAAGCTGGTAAGACCAAGTGGACATGATGGTGGATTTGAAGTGGAATCGATGGTGGATGTGGAAGGATGATCATTAGGATCTTGATTATGTTCGCTAAGATCCAAGCTAGTTGTTTGATCTTCTATGCTTATGTGTTCTTGAGAGGCACATGTCTCATTATGACAAGTGGATGTTTGCTCATTATGAATAGGGCTAGATGGTAGATGACTAGGAGCAATTTGGATATCTTGCTCATGGATAGATATAGGATTATGGATAGGATCAAGGTGCTCATGGATAGCTTCTTCATAGGTATCATCTTGATCATAGAGAAGGTACATGTTATGGATAGGTTGAATGAAAGTGTTTTGATCTTGAGTTGGACTAGGGCTTAATGTTTCCACATGTTTAGGATTAAACCTTTGACATACCTCTTGGGTTGCTTGAATGGAGGTAGATGACTCTTGGTCAACAACATGAGAACATGATGACTCTTGACTTGGATTCACAATAAGAGACTCTTGAATAGGCTTGATGTCTTGTAGGTCACATGATGGGCTTGAAGGGCTAGGTATGTTAATGGAAGGCTCTTGGATAGGCTCAAGGATAGGTGGACCACATGATGGGATTATATGATTGGACATGACCTTTGGAAGTTCTTTGGTAGGCTCATGAATAGGTGTTTGACATGGAGGTAGTTTATTCCTAGCTAGTAGCCAATGGATCACATCCTTTGCAAGGGTATGAGTGGATGGGAAATATAATGGATGAGCAATAATAGCAGATGATGTTGCAGGCTTAGGACTAGGATTAGGCTGAGGGCTAATTGGATTGGGTGGATTAGGATAAAAGGGGGGTGATACATAGGATTGGGATGATGTGGCATGTTTTCCCATTATAGGTAGGTACACCTTGTAAACAATTGGAACAAATATTGGGCATTTATTTGTATTATGGCCTTTGGTCCTATGGTATGCACAATAATCATGTTCATCATATGGACTTTCTTCACATGGTTTGACTTCAGGAAGTTCAATGAATTTTGTTTCAAGCATCCTTTGTAAAACTCTCTCAGCCGCATCCTTAAGTGAAGGATTAGAATGACATGGTGATGAAGGTAATGAAGGGCTTGGTGGTTTGGAAGGTTGATGGATTAATGGACTAGGAATGGGATCACATGATGGTGTTGGGATAGGACTTGTTGGCTCATGTGTTGGCATGGGATTGGATGGTGAAGGCCACTCATAGGATGAATTAGCTAGGTTGGTATCTCCCTTGTCAAAGGTAATTAAGTCTTGTTGCCTTAGGCTTGCATGGTTTATGTACAAAGGGCCATTTGGAGCTGCATGTGCTTCTTGTTGCAAAGGTGGATTTGGGCTCATTTGTGCTTGTTGTGGAGGCCATTGATAGTCTTGGAAGCTAGGTGTAATGGTAGGATATGTAGACAAAATATCTTGAGGTGGACTCAGAGATGCGGGCATTTGATCTTGTTGGCAAGGTTGACTTGTGCTCATTTGATTTATATACAAAGAGCCATTGGGACCTGGATGTTGTTCTTGTAATATCACTTGATTGCTTTGTGGATGGGCTTGGTAGTGCATTGGAACGGTGGCATGAGGGATTGGATAAACTTGAGGTGGATGTTCATAGGATGATGTGGCATTGACTTGGTGGATATGTGGATTAAGTTGATAGGAAGTGGATGGATATGACATGTGGCTATGAAGTGGATTAGGTTGATAGTGAATGGCTAAGGATTGCTGTACTTGTTGAGCTTGACTAGTGGCTAAAAGGTGTTGGACTTGGGCTACGAAGTGTTGTAGTTGTGGCTTGTGTGGGGTTGAGCTCTTTGGATGAAGAATTGTAATATTTCAATGGCATCTTGGTTTAGGGGTTGTGATCCTTGATAAAGATTTTGGAGGAATCTTTTGAATTTGATTTCTAGGTCCTTTAGTGTAGACATGTTGTCGCCAAGTGTTTGTCTTAAGTCCTTTTAGCAAGTGCTTGTTTAGGGATTTGGATGATGATGTGGCTTGTTTGGATGACTTGGATATGTTTGGGATGAAAGTGATTGGGTTTGAATGTTATTGGAAGAATGTGTAGGATGACTTGTCTTTATGTGTTTGGGTGTTTAGAGCTTGATGTGGCAATATTCAAACAAATGATTATGCATATACACACATGAATCACTCACGCAAGACACATAAGCAAGTTATTAGTTTGGAATAATGTGATGTTGGTTAAGCAAGCATGTGAAGACAATTCAACAAGTCCTAGTCAAGGCAAGGCCACTATCACAAGGAGGTTCTAGTGAAAATTCGGGGGACCGGCACCCCACGAGCATCTAGCAAGCCACTTAAGACTTTAACTAACCCTACTAGGAGTTTTAATATACACAAAGGTACACCTCCTTTCAAGTTAGCACTGTATGGTGAGCGCTAATACCGGTTAGACTTGGCTTTCGCCTTATCCTCTGATTTTTATAGCGGACCGGATGAAAGTACCACTTGAGGTCATTCCCTTGGGGTGGATACCAAGGCAGGCCTCTCTAAGGCTAAACAAAAGCAACACAAGTAAATATTTTTGATCTTCAAGTTCATGTTGGGACGCAAGGAGAGAGCACACACATTTACTTGGTTACACTTGCATGGGGTTCATTAACCTTAGAAGTTCAATGTGTGGAAGACAATGTAAGCACTTGTTTGTTTTAAAGCCTAAATCCAAATGTGATGAAAGACAATGGTTCATTTTAGCCCAATTTTTTGATGTGAATTTGCAAACAATTGTTCATTTTATGCCCAAAATCCAAATGTGTTTGCAAACAATGATTAGAAGATGAGAAATGAAATGATTGCACCTGGTTGATTCGCTATCCAAATTGCTATAGATGTTGATGTTAATGTTGCTCCAGCTCCTTATGATCACCTACAACATAAAAAAAATGATATTATAATGCAGGCATAAAAAATAGGCTCATCAGGCAAGGAAAATTGTAATTTTAGATGCATAGCCGAATTAGATTTGATTATTTCGATATATTTTTGGTTTGAAAATTAAAAAATCAAAGAAGAGACCCCCATTAATTTTCAAAGAGATTTCCGAAAATGTAAAGAAATCAGAAAAATTCCCTGATTTGCGCCCAGAAATGTAGATTTATGAAAACGGTACAGTCGGCAAAGATCTGATATTTTCGCATAGTAAACGACCTCCAAATTAAATCTGTAAAACATAGACCCCCATTATAATTTCAAGAGATTTCCAAAAATATAAAAATGTATAAAAAATTCGCTGATTTGCGCCCAGAATTGTGATTTTATGAAAAAACATAAAAACGTGATAAATCCCGCAAAAATCGCGATAAACCCGAAATTTTTCTGCTGTAGCTTCCTTATATCATGGACAAACTTCAGCTAAAATCTTGTAAAAAAATTCACAGCCGTTTGGAAGATATGATGAAATCTTTAAAACCCAGGGTTTTGTCGAAAAAGTAGCAGATCTACAGCAAAAAGTTAATTAAACCTGCAAAACTCAACAGTGGTGGTTATATGAATGCAAATTTTTACTACAAAAACCTGCAAAAAAGATCAAACGAAGTGAGTCCCACCGGGCGTGCCAAATGTAGTTAGGGTAAAATTGCAAATCAGGGCAAATGAATAAACAGCAATGATAAAAACCCTAGCAATGCACAATGAAGCACAAGACAACATGAAAATTAAAATAACAAATGTAAATGCAAACGGATCTCCACGCTATGCTTGATTTATCTCCATTGCTCTTCTCCACCTCGCATGAGCATGCAAGATTTTGAAGGATTATTGTTGAAAGAATGTTGGGTGCTCACTTTTGAAGCTCAATGTCTGCTAATGATAATTTGGCAGAATAATGTTACATGAGGCTCAATGCATGCTAATGGCTTGTGAGGGGGTTGATTTATAGGAAAGGCTTGGTTCCAATGGACGGCTGAGATTAAAAAGCTAATTGATTGATGTGGACGGTTAGGATTGATTTGGTTATCCCACTCTTCAAGGGAGTTGTAGTCATTTGACAAGTGTCAAGGAGAATAGGGCTCATGTGTGCTTGTGTACATAAAAAGTACTACATTTAAAAAATATTAAATAAAAGGCTGTAGTACCACTTATCTTTTTAAATGAAAGAGGCACACATGTCGGCTAAATGATAAGATAAATTAATTAAATAAATAAAATTTATTTAATTAATTGGAAAGTCGGCTTATGATGAGAACTTAATTCAAATAAAATATTTGAATTAGTTGGGATATGAGTTGGATATTAATTAAATAAATAAAATTTATTTAATTAATTGGATAAATGAATAGGATGAGATAAGATATGATGTGGAAATTAATTAAATAAATAAAATTTATTTAATTAATTGGGATGAGGATAGGATATGATTGGGATATGATGTGGAAATTAATTAAATAAATAAAATTTATTTAATTAATTGGCTAAGTAGGATAAGGATGGGATTGGGATATTAATTAAATAAATAAAATTTATTTAATTAATTGGCTAAGTGGGATTAGGATGGGATTGAATGGGATTTTAATTAAATAAATAAAATTTATTTAATTAATTGGCTTAATGGGATAAGTGGGGTTAAGAGTGGGATTTAGGACAAAATGCTACAAGATGTCTAGGATAATGTTTTTGACAAGGTGTTGCTAGACATGAACAAATTTGGGACAATTTTGGGTGTCTACAGATATGATGACCTATATGCATGTTTATGATCCTATATGTTCACATTCTATGATGATCTAATGCAGACATGTTGTGATAACTTAGATGTTTACTTATGTCGTTTGCCATTGTTTTATTTATGGATGATTATCTAATATGCAAATGCGATGATAGCTATGTTTTTGTGAGATTTTTGGTTAATGCAATGTTATGGTGACTCATGCATCTAAATGATAACATTATATTTAAAACATGATCTAAATTTTTATTACCATTAATGCATTGTATGTGATGATACTATATGATGACACACCTATTCATGACATGCAAATGAATTGTTTTTGATGTTCCAAGTATACTCAATCTTAATAATAATAGACCTGAGAAGAATGGACTTTAAGAACTAGGGTAAATGAATAATGTAGAAGAAAGGACTTGGATAACTGAGCTCGATAGACACTTGGATTTGTTGACAAAAATGCTTATAATGGAATGATATGTAACTTGATATGTAGGGATATTTGGATTGTCATCTTCGTATATGCAAGTATTTGAAGTACTATGTTTCATCATTGAGCTTTTTAAAATGTTGTAAGAAAATACAAGTATCTAGGTATAATTAAACCATGATGACCTGAGTATCTCTTACATGGATTTTGATTTAGCAAGTAAATACAAGCATCTAGTCAAAATTGAATCTAGATGACCTGAGTATGCCTTGCATGTGTCAACAAACAAGGATTGCCCTGTTTCATGTTTAGACTTAGAACGTCCTCAATGATCTTTTGCCAATCATGTCTTTAGACAAAAGTCAGACCACATTACTAGAGATTGATCCACAAACAACAAACAAATAAGATAATTATGCCCCCATCATAGCTCTAGTTTTTGACATCCTCGAGTAGCATAAAAAGACATAATAACAAAAATCAAGACTCTGCAACTTAACTTTTTAATAAACATAATTTTTTTGGGGAATTAAGGTGTCTCAACCTTGGTAATTCCTTGCATTATTTATGATTGTATTTATTTATTCATTGCCTATGATGTAAATTAATTGTAAATTCCATATTGTCATTTTGTGGGATATGACACGGTGATGTGTCATCCTACATGGAAGATGACAACTTGTAATTTTGTCCTCACATGAGGAGATAGGCGTCCCACTTTGTGGTAGGAGTATTTTTCAATGTGTCAGCATCTTGGATGTTGTGTAAGGGAATGTTGACCGAAACAGTTATGACGGATTCCTATGACGAAGTTGACATGTAAGAGCTGGAAATAGAAGCTTGTAAGACAGGTGAAGACATGTGTCGAAGAGCATCTTTGAAAAAGGTATCTTTGGGTGCCCCAAGGTGGACTATGACATGTTGTAAGAGAATATGCTATTTATAGCCTATGTCTGACAGATTCTCTTACAGCTGTAAGTTGTAACTGCTATGACAGATTCTATGACGGTCGTAAGAGTTGTAAAAGCATCTGTCATAGCCCATTTTGGAAATAGGTGACTTCTTTGGGATGGGAGCTGTGGACAAGTGTCAGATACATCTTACAATGTTGACCAAGTGTCCATAGGCATGGGTTTTGGACCATGAGGCCAAGTTGGACACCCATTCCAAGATAGAGCCAATTTTTCCTTGTATATTCTATATAAATAGGTGCTTGGAGGAGGAGATGTATGTGATTGACAGGTACTGTTATGCTGCCGGACAGACTCTAGACACGAGTGTCAAAGACTATTGAAGCTTGCATTGCAAGTGTATTGTAAACCATATTCAGTTTTGATAATACATTGTGCAGGTTTCTAAGTGTGGGGTTTTTCACCCGATAAGGGTTTTCCCCACGTTATATATTTGTCTCTCTTCTTCTATCTTCTTTCTGGTGTATTGCTGCAATATCTCTATTACATGTTTCATGTTGCTGTAATTGTAAAGATTAAATTGAATTTGTATATCTCTCCCCTCATTAGATTAGCATAGGAAGCAATTTCCGCACACCTAGCTTCCTTTCAGGTGGTATCAGAGCCTGGCCAGTTTTAGTTCTAGCTGTTGGGTAGGGGTTTTTTGAGCTAATCTTAAGTTGAGTGGGAGTCTGTGTAGAGTATTCTGAATCTTATTACAGCAAGGAGATGGAAAGCACATCCGGAAGGATAGAGGTGGAGAAATTTAATGGCACTAATTTCGAGTTGTGGAAGCTCAAGATGGAAGACATGCTTGTTGATCGAGACCTCTGGGAAACTATCAGTTGAACAAAACCAGCTGCAATGTCACAAGCTGATTGGGATCTCAAGGATCAGAAGGCTAAGGGTCTCATAAGACTTAGTATTGTTGATTCTATCTTGTTAAATGTCCATGAGGAGGCTACTGTAAACTTGCTTTGGAAGAAGTTGGGAGATGTGTATCAAGCCAAATCCCTGGTTAACAAACTTTTTCTGAGAAATAAGTTGTATTCTCTTCAAATGGAGGATGGAGGATCTATTGCAGAACATATGAATGCTTTCAACATGTTGGTTGCACAATTGACATCCGTTGGTGTGAAGATGGAGGAGGAGGATCATTGTATGACCTTGCTTTGTTCTTTGCTAGACTCATGGGATCACCTTGTCATGGCTTTTGAAGCACCACATCCACATTCAAAATGGATGAAGTGGTTTCTTCGCTATTGTTTGAAGAGATGCAGAGAAAGTCTTTTGAGGTAGCCAAAGAGGCTCTTGCAGTTCATGGAAAACCCAAGGAGAAAGAGAAAAAGAAGGACAAGAAAGCTGAGAAGGGTAGATCCAAATCCCATGGGAGATCCAAATCTCTTGGAAAGTCCAAAACTCCTGGAAAGTCCAAGGCTCTCTGTTGGAACTGTGGTAAATCTAGATATTTCTGAAAGGAATGCAAAGAGGAAAAGAAAAAGAAGAAGAAGAACCCAGATTCAGATTTTGAAAAGTCACAAGGTGATGGTGATGCCTTCATTGCAGCCCTGGCAACCCATGCATCTGATGATGTGTGGCTGATTCATTTTGGTGCATCATTCCACATGACCTCACATCGAGACTAGTTTACTAAGTATGAGGAGTTCGATGGTGGAAAGGTGTACCTGGGTGATGACTCTCATCTAAAGATTCTTGGTTGTGGAAGAGTCTCTATCTGATTCCCTGATGGATGAGTGAAGGAGATCTCTAGGGTTATGCACATCCCAAGCTTAGCACGAAACCTGCTTTCTGTAAGTATGTTGAATGATGCAGGTGTGCAGGTTATCTTTTCGAAAGAAGGATGCAAGATGACTAGAGGAGCTATGGTGCTTGCTAAGGGTACTAGGAGAGGTACTATGTTTCAGCTGGAGGCATGCATTTCACAATGCAATAGTTCTTCTCACTCAAGGAAGAGGGCAGCAACCACTTCATCCCCACCATCTAAACGAGCAGTGAAGAAATCTATTGTATCTTCTCCTGATGGTTGTATTCATGCCTTGGAAGTTAAGCTTCCTACTGAAAAGAAAATGTTATGGTATAAGAGATTTGGCCACATTGGTGAGAAGGGTCTACGTACCCTAAAAAATAAAAACCTCGTTGAGGGGTTAGATGATTGTAATCTTAAGTTTGACTTTTGCGAACATTGCATATATGGCAAACAAAACCGTGTTTAGTTTTATTTGAGTTCTCATAAGTCTTCTGGTGTGTTGGACCTTGTTCATTCTGATGTATTTGGTCATGTTAATGTTCCTTCATTATCAAAATCTATATATTTTGTATCTTTCATAGATGACTACAATAGAAGGACATGGATTTATTTTCTCAGAAGCAAATATGAAGTCTATAGTAAGTTTAAGGAGTTTAAGGCCTTTGCTAAAAATCAGACTGGTAAAAAGATTAAGTGTTTGAGAACTGACAATGGTGGTGAGTTTTGTTCTACAGAATTCGATAAACATTGCAAGGAACTTGGGATTGAACGACATAAGACAACTCCATACACCCCGCAGAAAAAAGGAGTTACAGAGAGGATGAACAGGACACTGGTGGAGAAGGCTAGGAGTATGCTTAGTGAAGCTAGCCTAGAACAAAAGTTTTGGGTTGAAGCTGTTGCCACTGCTTGCTATCTTGTAAATAGATCTCCTACATCAGCTCTTGTTGGAAAGACACCCATGGAGGTGTGGTCTGGTAGAAAGCCTTCAATAAGGCATCTTCATGTTTTTGGTTGTGAGGCATATGCACATGTGCCTAAGGAGAAGTGGTCAAAATTAGAGAACAAGGCTGTTAAGTGTATCTTCATTACTATGGTGTCGGTGTGAAAGGATACAAGCTTTGGAACCCTATGGCTGAAAAAGTGTTGTATAGAAGAAGTGTCATCTTTAGAGAGCTAACACCTTCTACCACTGTTTTACAGCTAGAAGAAAAAGAAAAGAAAGAGGATGTTGTTCAGTTTCCTGCTACCCCTGAGAAGACTAAACAGAAAGACAATGTTGGACCTGATGATGAGGAGAGATCTTGTAGCTCTGAAAGCTCAGATGAAGAAGTTGAACCTCAACCTCAGCTCTTGAGGAGGTCTACACAAATAAGAAAGCAACCTAAGAGATTTGGTTATACATTACTTGATTCTAGTTGTGCTTTTGCTTTGCTTACTAATAATGATGAACCTAGAACTGTATCAGAGGCTATGGATATGAAAGATGCAAGTTCCTGGAAGGAGGCCATGGAGGATGAGATGGCTTCTTTGGAAAAGAATCAAACTTGGGACTTGGTGCCTTTGCCTCCTGGATGGAAACCCATTGGATGCAAATGGGTGTTCAAGAAGAAATTTGGTGCAAATGGCAGTGTTGAGAAGTACAAGGCCAGACTGGTTGCGAAGGGTTATTCACAAGTGGAGGGTATAGATTATGGTGAGATCTTCTCTCCCATTGCAAAGCTGACATCCATTCAATTCTTGTTATCTCTTGCAACATCTTATGACTTATTGGTAGAACAGATGGATGTGAAGACAACTTTTCTTCATGGTGATTTGGAGGAAGAAATCTACATGTCACAGCCAAAGCATTACATGGTGAAAGGTAAAGAAAATTTGGTTTGCAAGTTAAAGAAGTCTTTGTATGGTTTGAAGCAGTCTCCTAGGAGGTGGTACTTAAAGTTTGATGCCTTTGTGTTGTCTATTGGAATTGTGAGATTGAAATCGGATCACTGTGTGTATTATAAGTTTGATGGTGATCGTATTCTCATTGTTGCATTATATGTTGATGATATGTTGCTCATTGGGAAGGGTAAGAATATGATTTCTGATTTTAAATCTTAATTGTCAGCATAGTTTGAAATGAAAGATTTAGGGGCAGCCAGGTACATTCTAGGAATGGAAATTAGAAGAGACAGAACTTACAGAAAACTTTGGTTAAGCCAAAGTAAGTATGTGAAGACCGTGTTGGATAGGTTCAACATGGCAGATTGAAGACCATTGTGTGTTCCTATTTCTTTGGGTACAAAGTTATCTATTGAGGATTGTCCAAAATCTCCTAGTGAGGTGGAGGACATGAGCAGAGTATCTTATGCTAGTGTTGTTGGTAGTTTGATGTATGATATGGTCTGCACAAGACCAGACATTGCCCAAGTAGTGGGAGTCCTTAGTTGATTTATGGCTAATCTTGGACGGGGACATTGGGATGCAGTTAAGTGAGTGTTTAGATATTCGAGGGGTACTTTCGAGTATTCCATATGCTATCATGGTAATGTTACAGGACCTCTGCATTCTATTGATATTCATGGATTTGTAGATTTAGATTGGGCAGGTGACATTAACAACAGGAGATCCACCAATGCTTATGTGTTTACACTGTTTGGTGGTGCTATTAGTTGGATGAGTAAACGACAACCTATGGTTGCTTTGTCCACAACAAAAGCTGAGTATATGGCAGCAACTCATGCTTGTAAGGAAACCATTTGGCTTAAGAGATTGTGTTCAGATATTGGTGTTGATGTAGGTCAGATTACGATTAGTTGTGACAGTCAAAGTGTGATTTGCCTTGTGAAGAATCTAACTTTCTATGCTAGAACAAAGCATATTGATGTTCAGTTTCACTTCGTGTGAGACATGGTAGAGGATGGGAAGGTAGATACTTTGAAGAATGTTGTAGATGTATTGACGAAGCCAATGGGCACAAAGAAGTTCATATGGTGTTCAGAGTCTATGGGCCTCTCAACCTATAGCAGTTAAATCCTGTTATTCTATTGGCTCTTACAAGGTGTTCGACAAGTGGGAGAATGTTGGGAAATAAGGTGTCTCAACCTTGGTAATTCCTTGCATTATTTATGATTGTATTTTTTTATTCATTGCCTATGATATAAATTAATTATAAATTCCATATTGTCATTTTGTGGGATATGGCACGGTGATGTGTCATCCTACATGGAAGATGATAATTTGTAATTTTGTCCTCACATGAGGAGATAGGTGTCCCACTTTGTGGTAGGAGTATTTTGCCATGTGTCGGCATATTAGATGTTGTGTAAGGGAATGTTGACTGAAACGGTTATGACGGATTCCTATGACGAAGTTATAACATGTAAAAATCAGAAATAGAAGCTTGTAAGACAGGTGAAGACATGTGTCGAAGAGAATCTTTGAAAAAGACATCTTTGGGCACCCCAAGGTGGACTATGACATGTTGTAAGAGAATATGCTATTTATAGCTTGTGTATGACAGATTCTCTTATAGCTGTAAGTTGTAACTACTATGACATATTCTATGACGGTTGTAAGAGTCATAAGAGCATCTCTCATAACCCATTTTGGAAATAGGAGACCTCTTTGGGATGGGAGCTATGGACAAGTGTCAAATACATCTTACAATGTTGACCAAGTGTCCATAGGTGTGGGTTTTGGGCCATGAGGCCAAGTTGGACGCCCATTCCAAGATAGAGCCAAATTTGCCTTGTATATTCTATATAAACAGGTGCTTGGAGGAGGAGATGTAGTATGTGATTGATAGGTACTATTATGCTACCAGACTGACTCCAGACACAAGTGTCAAAGACTATTGAAGCTTGCATTGCAAGTGTATTGTAAACCATATTCAATTTTGATAATACATTGTGCAGGTTTCTAAGTGTGGGGTTTTTCACCCGATAAGGATTTTCCCCACGTTATATCTTTGTCTCTCTTCTTATGTCTTCTTTCTAGTTCTATGTGTATTATATGTTTCATGTTGCTATAATTGTAAAGATTAAATTGAATTTATATAGCTCTCCCCTCATTAGATTAGCGTAGGAAGTGATTTCTGCACACCTAGCTTCCTTTCAAATTTCTTGCCATGGTAATGTTTTCTTGCAAAAAAAATAGATACAATCATCATGGTGGTTAAGGCTCATTGTGTCTTGGCATAGGTCTAGTTCTTGTGTCAAGTGTTTTGTTGAAAAAGTGTGTTTGTAATGCTGCCTATTGTCTGGCGATAGTATCGTGATCCTTATTGTTATCCTCTGAGGGGCGTGACATTCAAGAATCCATTTCTCCAACTAGGTCAAGGATTTGCCCCCAGTCAAGTAAAGGATTGATTTATTGTGGATGAACTGACAATATACATGAAGAAACGAGCCCTGAGGGATTGACCTAGTGCCTCGGGGGCTCATTGATAAATGGCCTTGCCTACGTGACGACGCAGAGGCAATGTAGTTCGGGGTACTGACTTTATGTACCTAGGACCTAGGCGATAGGAAATGGTGCAAATTTGGATGGACCAAAGGATAGGTTATATGGGATGGAATGGATGGGATAGGAGCCTCGGGGGCACATCAGTGATGGCCTTGCCTATGTGATAGCTCAGAGGTGACGTAGTTTGACAATGATTCAATGGATTGGTGAAGGACAAATGACAAGCTGGACACAAGTTTGGATCGACAACCTGATGGGAGAAGGTGGTAAGGACGAACAAACAAAAATCCATGGTAGGTACTTCGATGTGATTGGGTGGATGCGATTAGGAGGGATGGATGAGGAACAAGGTCAGAAAAGATGGAGGAGGCAGTTTATCACAAGTAGCGCATGTTTACTAGGTTTTTGCCACTTGCTTTTTATTTGCACGAAAGCTAAAATACACATGATGTCTGTTTGCCAGGTTTTCATCATGGTATCTATCCAAGGCGCTTGTTTACCAGTTTTTCACCAGAGGGCAATTTTTTTGCTATTTTTCCATTTTTTTGATTTTTTTGCTATTTTTGACTCCCTTGCATTGGGGTTTAGCTGTAGAACTTGTAGAGATGTATGTTGTTGATGAGATCATCGACTAGTTCACCTTCTGATCTCACCAATTAATAAGCACCTGATACATAGGTAGCAATGATGACATAAGGACCCAGCCAGTTGGATTCGAACTTACCTTTCTTCTCTTTGTCTGCTGATTCCTGGGATTCTCTCTAGGGACTAGGTCGCCAAATTGAAATACCCGAGGTTTGACTCTGTGATTGTAACTCCTGGACATCCTTTGCTGATAATCCTTAAGATGGTTAAAGGCATGTTGTCTTCTTTCTTTGAGCATCTCTAACTCTTGAAGTCTGGAAACTCTATATTCTTCATCAGATATGAGGCCTTTTAATGATACTTGCAAGGATAGAATCTCGACTTCAATGGGCAAGATGGATTCAGAGCCATAGACTAGGAGTATGGCATTACACCTATGGGTGTGTGGATACTTGTGTGGTAGGCCCACAGCGTGGGATTCAATTGGATGTGTCAATCACGGCTGACATCATTGACAGTCTTTTTCAAGATTTTTAAGATAGTTTCATTTGATGCCTCTGCCTGGCTGTTTCCTTAGGGGTAATATGGGGTGGAAAAGCGGTGTTGGATGTGGAATTTGTCACATAGCTCTTTGACATCTTGGTTTTTAAGTGGTCTTCCATTATCAGTGATAATGGATATAGGATACCATAGCGGCAAATGATGTAATTCAGGATGAAAGAGGCGATTTGTTTGCCTATGACATTGGCGAGGGGTACAGCTTTGATCCACTTTGTAAAGTACTCAGTGGCGGTGATTATGAATTTATGGCCACTGGATGATGGAGGGTGTATCTTGCCCACTAAGTCGAGTCCCCATTGACATAAAGGCCAAGGAGTCATTAAAGGCTGTAGCTCCTGCGCTAGTGCATGTATTAGGTTCCCATGGATTTGGCATTTCTTGCACCTCTTCAAAAAATGATAGGAGTCTTTTTCCGTAGTTGGTCAGTAGTATCCCATACGTATGAGTTTATTAGCCAAGGTAGGACCACTAGTGTGGGTCTCGCATATACCATCATGAACTTTGATTAGGGCCGTTTGATATTCCTCACTCTCGAGACACCTCAGGAGAGTATCATCGAGTCCTCGTTGATACAGGGTGTTAGCAATTATGGTAAAATAGGAGGCTTGACAGATAAAGGTTCTCTTTTGGTTACTTGATAGATTAGGAGATAGGGTATTCTCTTTTAGATAGGCAAATACTTTTGCGTATAGGGGAGAATCAGATCCTATGATATGGCAAATGATATGGGATTCAGGGGTGTCGTATGCAGGATGGGATACTGGCTCTACCAAGAACTCATAACGTGATTGGTTTTTAGGAATATTGAGGAGAGATGCAATTGTTTCCATGGCGTCTACTTTTTTGTTCTCTAGCCTGGGTATCTGCTCAAAAGAGATCACAACAAAGTATTCTTTGAAGTCATCTACCATACATTTGTATGGTATTAACTTCTCATCCTTTGTTTGATAGTCATCGTTCACTTGGTTGATGACAAGTTGCAAGTCGCCATACACATGAAGTTCTGTGATTTTCCATTCTACTGCCAGCTTGATACCAATGACTAGGGCTTTGTACTCTACCACATTGTTAGTGCATGGAAAGAGTAGTCTGTATGACTTGGGAATGGTGTTTCCATTAGGTGTGATCAACAAGATACCTGCTTCAGACCCATGCTAAGTATATGATCCATCAAAGTAGAGTTTCTAGGTTGTTGTTGTTATGTGAAAGATAGACTCATCTAGAAATTCAAAACTTAATGGGTTGTCATCTGTTAAAGGTGCATCTACTAGCTGATCTACAATCACTTGCCCCTTTATTGCTCGTCTATCTACATACTCGATGTCAAATTCACTGAGTATCATGACCCATTTTGATATTCTGCCTGTTAGGGTAGATTTGTTGAGCAAGTATTTCAATGGATCGATCTTCACTACTAGCTTGATGGAATGTGATAGCATGTAATGTCTCCATTTTTGTGAAGCAAAAACCATAGCAAGGCATGCTCTTTCTATTGGTGTATATTGTAGCTCGTAACTGACCAGTGCTCGACATGTAGTAGATTGCTTGTTCTTTTCCTTCATGGTTCTATTGTGATAGCAGAGCTCCAAGAGCTGTTGGTGTGGTTGAAATGTAGAGTAGGAATGGCTTGCCCTGAATTGGCAGAATTAAGACAGGTGGATTCATCAAATACTCCTTTAGATGTTAAAATTATTGCTCACACATGTCATCCCATTTGAAAGGAATGTTTTTGTGTAGAATATACGTGAATGGGTGACACTTATCTGCCAGCTGAGAGATGAACCTTCTGATGGATTGCAACTTTCCTTGTAGAGACCGTAATTGACTTAGATTCTTAGGTGGCGGCATTTCCATGATTTCTTTTACCTTGGTCGAGTCCACCTCTATTCCATTAGTTGATATGATATATCCAAGGAGTTTACAGGATGTGACTCTGAAAACACACTTTTTTGGATTTAACCATACATTAAATTGCTCTAGTCTTGTGAAGATCTTGTCTAGAACTTGTAGATGCCCTTCTCTGGTTTTTGATTTGGCTAGAATGTCGTCTACGTAATCTTCCATAATGGTATGCATCATGTCATGAAAGATTGTTGTCATTGCCCGCTGATATGTTGCCCCTACATTCTTTAGCCCGAATGGCATGACACACCAAAAATAGGTACCCATGGACATGTGAATGTTGTTTTATGCTGATCCTTTGATGCTATCTTGATTTGGTTATAGCTAGAGAATCCATCCATTAATGACAACATGGTGTGCCCTACTGTAAGATCTACAATGATGTCAATGTTAGGCAGAGGGAAGTCATCTTTGGGACAAGCCTTGTTCAGATCCCTAAAGTCATTACACAATTGAACTCTTCCATCAGGTTTGGCGACAGGCACTATATTTGAAATTCACTCTGGATAGTCTATTGGTCTGATAAACCAGACATCTAGCAGCTTCTTGAGTTCTTTTACCATGAGTGCGATATGTGGGTGCATCTTTCTTAGTTTTTGTTTAACTGGCTTAGCTCCTGGAGCTAGCGATAAGTGATGCATTATAAGGTTTGGATCTAGACCTGGCATATCTGTGTATGACCAAGCAAAGTTGATTTGTTTCTTTTTGAAGAATTCGTTGAACTCTGGGTTCTCTTGTGCAATTAAAGATTGTACCATATGGATCATCTTTGGATTTTCCCCTGTGCTAACGTTGATATGTTTTGCTGGTTCCATCAAGATTGAGGATCTCTCCTGATGTGTTAGATTGGGAAGAGGGTCAAGCCTTTCATCCTTCGGCACCTCAAAGAGGTTTACACCGTTGGATACGTCTTTTACATTTTTACTATTTTCATGATCTAACACTGTCGCAGAGCGGTTTTCATCATTATATCTATCTTTCATTTTTACATTTTTGAGACTGAAAGGCTTGGCACTCTCTCCAAAATAATCCCTGTCATTGAGTTCTATGGCATAGCCAACTCTATGATCTCCTGCGGGTATATGGTCTCTAAGCTCTAGATAGTCTATGATGGCTTCATCATTCTGAAAGGTATCTAGCTCAGGGGTAGAGTCTTGTAAATCCCAATCTATGAGTTCTAGATGTAATAGTGGTAATGGGTCATCGGATTGGTCTGGTTCAAGGATAGTGATGGTCAAGATGGAGGAGTTAGTGTGGTTAATGTAAGCATTGACAATGCCTGTGATGGTACTCTCCACAAGTTGATCTGTCAAGTGTGGTATCATTCTTTCCTCATGAATCTCACTATCGTTATTATGCAGATCAAACTCTAGAGGTCTAGACTGTGAACTTTGTCTCTCATGAGTTGCATGGGCAGGGTCATACTCATGGACCACATCAACATCTTTTTCATCCAAGATAGTTCAGAGAGACTATCCCATTCATACTCATTGGAGTCTGTCTCACTCCATCCTTGTAGTTGGTGAATCTACTCTACTAGGTTAGTAGTAGATATTTATGGTTGTTTGCATTTGTGCTTGTCTTTTCCCTTAGTCCTTGCTTTGCCAGTGTAACCTAGCCCTATAGTGTCTCAGGCTATTAATGAAGGAATTTGGATAGGTTCAATGATACCTTCTTTCCTCAATCCTATGGGGCCATGACCTTCATATCCCATTCTTTGTAGTATTGAGAATCCTTGACCATACTGTTCGGTGTGCAATGTGGATTGATGGTCCTGTGGCTTGGATAGACTGTATTCATCCTTATATAACCATTGTAGGATGTCTTTCTCATCGCTTTCATATTCAAGGCTTCCCCATTTTACAAATGGACCTTTAGGAGTTTCTAATGCCTTGGGTTTGCTCATGGATGGCTTTCCATAGGATTTGGGGGATATAGGTACCTACGCTAAGAAAAAGGATTGTGCGATTGTATATTCACCGACACCCTTGTCTTTGAGCTTGAGGTTGATTTTGGGTGCCTTGGATGTGGAAGGTATTGAAGTTGGGTCAACACGTGATGAGGATGAAGTAGAGGCACGGTTATTGGGAATTACAACATCAGGTCTAGATTGTATCGAGTTGCAATATTGAAATGGATTGGGATCGCCTTGGATGGTGATCTCTTGGCCGTCATGGGGGAATTTGATACATTGGTGATAGGTAGATGAAACTGCCTTCATTACGTGTATCTAAGGTCTTCTAAGGAGAATATTATATGCAAGTTCCATGTCAAGCACTTGACACACCACATCCTTTACTACAAGTCCCACTCTGATAGGCAAAACAACGATTCCCTTTGAAGTTCTTTCCTCTTCATCATAAGCTTTGATGGTGATTTTCGTTTTAGGATCAATAGCATTCTCTGAAAACCCCAATGCAAGGATTAGCTTTAAGGTGCAAATATTTAAACCCGCTCCTCCATTGATTAGAACCCTTTTTATTTTATGCTTGTGGATGAAGGCTTCGATGTGGAGAGACGCATTGTGTGGTTGGGTGATTGACATGTCATCCTTTTCAGTGAATGATAGGAAATGAGGTGTGGTAAGATGACCTACCATGGTCTGAAACTGCTCTTTGGTGAGGTTGGTTGGGACGGTGGTTTCTAAAAGAGCTTGTTCGAGTATGGCTTTGTGGGACGGGGATAGACGTAAAAGTTCCAAAATAGAAATGTGTGCGGGTGTCTTGTGAAGCTGGTCTAGGACATTGTACTGGTTGGATGTAGAGATGGTTTGGACGGAGCCCCTTTAAGAGTGACCTTTGCACCATGAGTGGTTACATTACAATTAGGGGTTTTATTTATAGTGATCACATTGATATGTGAATCACTTCCGGAAATGTGGTTTACAACATAGTCATATGACACATTCGTATAGTTGGTGTTGTTAGCCCCACTTTTGTTTTGATTTGAAGAACCTCCCTTCTCATAGTTGGGAAGTGGATTCTTAAATGCTATATGATCATCATTAGAGGCATGCCCCTCAAGTGATATCCATTTTTGATCCAACAAGTCTTGAATGGTGTGCTTTAATTTTTGGCAGTCATTTGTCTTATGGCCTTTGCTTCCATGGTATTCGCAGAAGTCTGTGTCTTTCCACCAAGGAGGTTTAACTTTCAATTCATATTCCCATGTTGTTGGAAGCGTTATGAGATTGTTGGATATTAGCTTCTGTAGGGCGGATTATAGTGTTTCCCCTAGAGGTGTGAACTTTCTTCAAGGAGGAAAGTTTGTAGACCGTGATTCAGTGTTTTGTGGTTTGTTTTGGTGGGGGTTGTTTTGTGGTTTTGATAAGTTGAAAATTGGTTGCTTGGGCATCACATTTTTAGCATCAACCACCCCATCATTCACGATGTTCTTATTTTTGGTCCAAAATCATAGCTTATCTATGTTAACATTTGCAATAGGGTGTCCTTGTAAAGTTTTATTTTCCCCTTTGCTATTAAAGCCTTTTCAATGAGTAGACCCATCTCAATGACCTTACTAAAAGAAGTAGGACATTGGATTGATATTTGATAGCTTCGATCAACGTCTAGGTTGTGTAAAAACATTTCAAGCATTTGTTTTTCTAGTATGTGATATGGACATTTGCTAGCCAGTTGTCTCCATCTTTGTAAGAAAGAGGCGAAGGATTCTCCACCCTTTTGTTTAGTGTTACAAAGATCTAACATTGAGATTTCATGCTCAATATTGTAAGAGAAGTGAGTGACAAACTTATTCACTAGTTTGTTGAAGGTTCAAATGCCGGGAGGTAGGCGAGAGAACCATTCCATAGCTTGTCCTCCCAAGCTCCTTGGAAATAGTCGCATGAGATAGGTTTCATTGTGGGCGACTTTGAGACATGTTGCACTAAATTCTCTGATATGATCCCTCGGATCACCTTTCCCTCGATATTTGTCAAATTTTGGCACCTCAAATTTTGAGGAGAAAGGTATCATGATCAAGGTCATGTCAAAAGGATATGGTGAAATATCCTCGAGAGTAGTGTTTCGTGGATGCTATAGTTTGAATGTCTAAGAGCTGTTGCTGCAAGACTTGGATTTGTTGAGTCTAGAGGGTTTGTGGTATCCTTTGTCTTGTCTATTTTGGGAACCTCTTGTGTGATCTTGGGAGTTTCCATGTCGTTCATAGAGGTGGTGTCTTTTAAGGTGGAGGTGTCAAAATCTAACAGAAGTTTGGTCCCTTGCTGTGTTAGCATAAGGAAATACATTTGAGGGTCCATGTTTAGGACCTTGTCCATCATCTTTTGAAATTTTGAGTCTTGTAAAGCACCAAGTACTTCCTCATATGAGATTTCTTCCTCTCCATCACTGTGAGATGGAGATGGTATGTCTTTGTTCAAAGGATCCATATCTTGCTTTTCTTTGGATTTTGATCTAGTTGCAACCATAAAAACTATTTGATGGGGGTGAATGTTGGATGAAAATGCTTGTGAATGGACATTTTTGGTGTGGTTGAGATGACAAGATTTTTCCTAAGGTTTGAATTTTGATCTACTATTTGCTCAAACAAATGTGCTCTTGAGGTAAAAGATAGTCAAAGTAGGGAGAGTTGATCACCACTATTTATATGGACTACTTTTATCAAGATTACACTAGTGTAGCTCTGAGATGAAGGATGGTATATATCCTATTATGAAACTAACTAGATTTTTGTTTTGAGTTTTGGAAGATTTTAATAACACCTTAGTAGGAAATTTGGTTTGTTTTGTTTGATGTATTTTCTTTGGATGATATGGCAAATGGAAATGTTTTTGGAAAAAGGATGCGAAACGGATTTGTATGGTTTTACCGAGATCATAAACAAGGTATATGCAATAATGGGTACCTAGAACTGGTTTAAATATTTCTCAAAAGTGTACGGAATAGCTCTCTATTTTGCATGTGCAACTTCAGATGTGCAAGAAAAATGGTCAAATGCGTAGCTATGTAGGTCAAATGCATAGATTTGGTCGAAGTGCTCTGATTTTTTAATGCACAATACTGTGGTTCATATGCGTAGCTCTGTGCGTCAAATGCGCAAAAGTATTGTATGCACAACAAAATGTCTCAAATGCACAGTAGGATGGGTCAATTTGCGCAATAGGATTAAATGCGCAGTAGAACTTGTCATATGCACAGCAGAATGGGTCAATTGTGCAACATGATTAAATGCGCAGTAGAATTTGTCATATGTGCAACATAATAGTTTAATTGCACAGAACTATAGGTAGTGTTGTCTTTTTGTTTCAATTTTTTTTTATCTTGGCTTGTTTTCACAATGTTTCCCGAAGTAAGTTTGGTATTTTCGCTGATGATTTGTATCAATTAGTTGCAAGAAAACACATCAAACAAGAAGATTCCATGTTGTTTTTACAAATTTGTGACCAAAAGCAAGCATGATCCTAAGGTTGGCAAGGATAGTATTTGATGAGTTCCAACTTGGGTTTTACCCTAGCCACTTACATAAAGGCATGACAGATAGTAACTTGGTAGCACTGACTCCCCTCCACGGCACTCACTTCTCACGCATACCAAGTTATAGTTCCTACGAAGAGTTGAACTTTTCTGTCTCCACACTAAATGAGTGTATGACATTGGACGGCTCTAGAGGTTCCTCCTCCTATGTCACCAAATAGGGGTTTTTGGCATTCTAAAAACAATGGCTTTTTAGTATGGACATCCGTTTGGGTAGTTACACGTGCGGCAATTCACTCCGATAAGGAGGCTTCCCAGCCTGCAGAGGTTACGCTCCACAGGGTTTTGGGGGAAACATTTGTCGATGTAACACAACAACACCCATTGCTTGCAACTTTCGTCATAAACACAATTGATTTATAGTGACTCAGAGGTAGCTTGGCTTTAGCCCGTTATCACTTAAGGTTGTCCCGCTTGGAAGGAAGGAATTCCAAGGCTAGGCCTCTCTAAAGGTTAAACATACAAAATGATAAGTTTGGCGGAGAGCATAGTCCTATTATCATTCTGAAAACACAGAGAACACTGGTTCCTTATCCCTCTAGTTAAAAGAAAAATGACTAAATGTGTTAACTCTACCAAGCACAAAAATTTGTAACAAGATAGCAATAACTTGGAAAAGATTGTTTATTTTAACCTTCTAACAAATCTAGGTGTAGATTGTTGCTTGAAGAAATAAACAAGTGTTACTTTCCCCTATTAAGCTATGTGATGGATTGTAGTGCAAGATAGTAAAAACATAAAGAAATTGTTTAGTTTTAACCCCTAGGTTGGGACTAGATGCAAGTTGTGATGCAACAAAATGATTTACTTTCCTCCTAGTTATGTCTATGTGATGATTTACATGAACATATTAAGTTACTCTCTCCTAATTAGTTCTAAGTGGCTTAATAATGTAGCTAAAATGACTAAGTCCGGCTTCTAACACCTGCAAATGAGAGTTAGTATGGAAGATCTCATAAAAACATTACAACTTTCTCTGAGAAATTATATACGTAGATCTGCAGGTCATATACACAATACTGTGATTCATATGCGCAGATTTACAGAAGTGTAGCAATAATGATTAAATGTGCAAGACCGTGCTTTGTATGCGCAGAAAGATCAGAAGCGCAACAGAACATGTCAGATGCGCAACAAAACAAGTAAGATGTGCAACAAAACAAGTCAGATGCGCAGAAAGATTAAATGCAATGCAAGAAAGATCAAGAATGCGCAGAACTAGAAGTTGTATGCGCATGAACGACATGTCATGATAGAACCTTCACAAAACACTCAAATCAAAGTTAAAAATGGGGCAAGGCCCCATAGTGGGCGCCAGAAATGTTAGTGGAAAATGTGAACAACAGTATTAAACAGTTAATCATCCAATAACTCAATGAAAATTGATGTAAATACAAGCAAACAAAGATTATACCTTCGAAGACCATTTTTACCTCTATGCTTCCATTGTTCACCTATCTCTTCTTGATCTTTATGGTAATGGAGCTCTCAAAAGTGTGTACTTCCTTGTTGTTGAAGATAACAAGAGTAGAACGGTTGTAGGTGGACAATGTAATGGAGATCACACTACAATGCAATACTAATGGAGATGGATTGATGGAGATATGATTGGATGATGATTATGATAATGTGGTTGTGTAAATGCAAATGGAGATGATTTTACCAAAGGCACGCTGGTATGATTCCTATAGAGTAAGATTACAAATGCTTGAGTGTATACAAATGGGTGTGAAGACCTTGCTTATATAGGCTAAGGGAAGACCAAATCCAAGTGTCAATAGACCCATGACTGGAGGAATTATTTGTGAGGTGTATGGTTGAGGAAGCTTGAGGGAATGTGCGCCAATCAAGAGAGGACAAGTGTCCAAGCCTTCTTCATGAGTTATGGGAGTTAATAGAATAGATTGAAGAGTTAACTAAGATGATTGAGGAGTCAATAGAATAGATTGATCAGTGAACTCAATTGACTAATTAGTTAACATATTTGATTGATGAGTTAACTAATTTGACTGGAGGATAAATAGGACATGTGTGGTGTAGGAGCACCTAACACAAGGTGGCCTCCATGAGGCATTTAAATTCATGTTTGTTTAGAAGATCAGGTTTTGTGTTGTAATAAGGTCTATCCAACCAATGCATGTCATTTCTGTTTGTATCTAGACTTAGAACAAACTTTGTAAGTCCCAAGTAATTAGGGTGCATCGTTAGTGGTAAGACAGTTGGTCTCCCAGCCGCTTGGAATCGTTCTCCCAGACACTTGGAATAGGGTTGGCATTCCTCTGGCGAGTTTATAAAACCAGGGAAATGAATAGAATTAAGCATTGTAATTGTTGTAGTTAGATCGAAGAAGAGCTGAATGTAATCATGCATTGTGTTAAGGAGAAATCAAACTATTATGTGTTGCCAATTTGTTTTCGTTCTCTGTAATTACAAACTGCATAGCTGTAGATTTCTTTTCCTTTCTATAATTCTGTTGTTGCAAAATATTGATGTGAAGCATTCCACTGGTGAGATTTCTGTCGAAATCAGTGGAATGGCTTCGTTGTATCATATTCATTTGTTTCCTGTGTTGTTTCATTGTTCAGTGATGCAGAGGATCCAGACAGTGCGAGGTGCACAGTAGGTTGACCTAGCATCTCCATGTGCTAGGGTTTGGATCAGAGGAGTTGGAGCTGTTATCAGTGAGACAGAGGCCATTGACGAAACATTCCTCACTCAGAGTGACGAGGATAGTCTGGCCGAAGGGAGGTTTGAGCCGCTAAATGGAAGTCGCGGCCTAGATTCAGATCAGGGTGACAAAGCACATCGGCCAGAAGTTGTGCGTACTTGCCGACGAGTAGGGTCTCACCGAAGATAACACATATCGGCATATCGAGAGAACAAACAAGGAGTTTGCCGATGATCTAGGTCTTGCCGATGAGTGTGGTTCGAAGATATATTGAGAATGTATGTTGAGAAAGCATGTGGGGAATGTATATTGAGAATGTATATTGAGAATGTATCTTTCGTCAGATACAAACGGTGATCGGTCGTAACGGTGAATCAAGGTATAGAAACTTTAGTCCACCGGTAGTAGCAAGTCACACCAAGCATATACTAAGTTAGTGTATCGGCGTATCAGCAACAGGTTGTAAGTGCTCGCCGATGGTAAAGGTCACAGCGATGAGAGTTTGGCGATGGTTGAATTGACTATTGGCCTGAGCAAAGAGGGAGTAAGTCTTACCATATGAGGCTCCCCATCAATGTGGGTGAGGGAATATTAGCTAATTAAATATTAAAAATATTTAATTACATGTGCAACATGGTGAGGTGGAAAGGTGAAGTGGATTTATGAAATCAGGTCTTTGGAATAGATGAATTTAGGATTAATTAAATAATGTGGAATTATTTAATTATATGAGACATTAGAATAATTATGGTACCCAATTAAATAAATTGATTTTTACTTA
Source organism: Cunninghamia lanceolata (assembly GCA_027924645.1). NCBI lineage: Eukaryota > Viridiplantae > Streptophyta > Pinopsida > Cupressales > Cupressaceae > Cunninghamia > Cunninghamia lanceolata. The sequence goes on from BSBN01000923.1 coordinate 2,972,366, forward strand.
ATTATGGGATAAGGAACCAATTAAATAAATTTAGAATATTTATTTAATTGATAGAAGAATAAGAATTAAGATAAATATTAAAATATTTACTTAATTCGACATGAGCCAATTTTAGGTGTATACACAATTAAATGGTTAACCTAACACAAACAAAAGATAATACAATTAATCTAAACAAAAGAACTATACAAAATGGCAAGGGTAATTGTGAGCCCTCCTCTCCAATTTCCTATTTGTCAAGCACCTTTCCATTTACTTGAAGTGTTACTCACCTAAATTGTTTTTCTCTTTCTCTAGCTCCTCCTCCAACATTTCATTTCATACATATGTAGGTTTATGAAAACAATTCAATTAAGCATCCATGTTATCATAAAACAAGTCTTTGAAAGATACCCAATAGTGTATATAAGTAGTGATCTCCATTGCACTCTATGCATCTAATTCTACAAAGCTAACATCATAGTCTAGATTGCCAAATATTCCAAACAAAAACAAAACCATTTTTTTTTCTTTCTAGAAACTGAAAATAAAACCTTGTTCCTTCATTATTAGTGCAAGTCTGATATGGTGCACATTATTATAGTGCAAGCCTATTTTTCAGATCACTTCATTTAGCATCACCAATAATCTCCACAAGAACATATTGCCTATTTCAAATGATGGAAATGGTTCACATCTTTCACAATAATTTATCTTGCAACAATCTTGGAGATAAATTTCGTTACAATGTGGTATCAACACATACTCAAAGGTTCTTAACAACTCTAATCTAGTTGTTCTAGGGGGCACATCTAACAAACCAAAAGCAATTGCACACTTTTCACTATGGTGGCAGAGAAATAATTATTTTTCCTCCTTTTCCACATCACTAAGTAAATGACTTGAATTTGGAGAATACCCTATTGCCTTCATCTCCCAAGCCAATTTCTCCAACTTTGCATAGATCTCGTGTCTATGGATGCAATCTATCTCTTACACAAAAAGCACATGCCATTTTATGGCCTTCAATCCAACTACATCCAATGATCTTTTTAATTCCTTTTATCTTTTATCAATCTCCTTACCATTTGAACCTCACACCACCTGCCCACTACTGCATAGATGTTTGAAAGAACATAAGTCACAACATTTTTAGGATCCAAATCAAAAAGCAACATTGTTGTAAATACTCTTAAGCCTATATCCATATGTGATATGTAGGCACCAAGAAAACACATCCACACAACCACCATAGGTTTAATTGGCATCTTAAAGGTAAAGTTTAAGGTGTCCTTAAGATACCCAACACGAGCAAGGAGGTCAACCATGCACGTATAACGATCAATTGTAGATGTAATGCAATAAGGGTTGTGATTGAAGTATGTACAACCCTCATCCACTAAACCTAAATGACTACATGCACATAGAACACACGCAAAGCTTATAATGTAAGGATATGTTCCAAAGTGCTTCATTAATTTAAACATTTTGAGAGTATCCTTGCAAAATCCATTTTGTGCATATCTGGCAATCATCTCATTCCATGAGACCACATTTCTTTGAGACATTTTGTCAAATAGTTCACGTGCCTTGCCTATGCTTCCACATTTTCCATACATGTCTACCAAAGCATTTTCAACTATAAAAAAAATCCCCCTTCCATTATGCTTTGATAGATATCCATACCTGCTCAAAGCTCTCATTTTGGCATAGGCAAGGAGGACGTTGGCTTTACAATTGTCAATTTCATTTGCTTGAAAGTCTCTAAAGCTTTGTCAACAAATCCATTTTGTTCATATCTTGTAATCATTGCACCCCATGAAACCACATTTATTTGAGGCATTTTGTCAAACAGTTCATGTGCCTTGCCTATGCTTCCATATTTTGGATACATGTCTACCAGATCGGTTGCAACTACAACATTGACAGTGAGTTGATTTATGCGCTGGTGGTTGATGGTTAACTGGGTGGAAGAAACAGTTTAAAAAAACTCAACTTTACCGTATGTTGAAGCGTGATTCCCACCCAGTTTAAAAAAGCTCAACTTTACTGTATGTTGAAGTGCAATGGGAAACGAAATGGAATAAACGGAAGTTAGATGGCCCACATTGCCACATCCAACAGTCAACTCTTAGAGTGTGTTGGATAAGCTCAACCCTTCGGAATAGGGAATGGATCATATTTCATCTCTTCAATAAGCCGAAGAACCATGTAAAATACACATCGAGGACACTTAAAATTATCGACAAGACATTCTACATGTTCCCTTCAATTGACAAAAATATATAAAGCTATCGGGGAGAGTAAGTGATATTGGCAGGACAAGATTCATGGTCCCTTTGATGGGCTAAAAAGTGGATACGTAAAGTTGTCGAGAGGACTCTGTTATATATCGGAGTAACAGTTTTTACTATCCCCCCAATAAAAGACAAGTCATACCTCATCGGGTAGACAGATGGAAATCAGGTGTAAATGTCTAAAGTTCCTTTGATGATCATTTATGCCCATAATGTTGAAGGCTACATCAGACATTGTATTAATGAATTCTTTTAGCAAAGAAGAATTCCCTATCTGTTGAACATAAATGGAAAAGTGTTGAGAACACAAATCCACCCAATCTGTATAACAAATTTATGAGTATACTATACAACTTACTTATTGATTCAACTGATAATGCCAAGTTTAAGGATGTTTACCAAGCTCATCCAAACCAAATGGCAATAACAACTATTAGTGGCTTCAATGGTATGATATTTGCATATGGGCAAACAAATAGTGGCAAAACATATACAATACATGAAACAATCTTTTGAAGAATTGGACTCTCATGCTACATCACCTCATAGTGTTGCTGGTAGTCAAATTGTTATGGTAGATGAAGGGCCAGGCGTCAAATTCTAGATATGTTAGTGTCAAGTTCCATAACTACGAGCAGTAGTGTTATTACTGAAGGGAACATTATGGAGAATTCTCAATTCTATAAAGTCACCACAAGGGCAAGAAACCCTAAAACCGGTGTAGTGCTACAGTGGAATATGCAGCCTGAAAATGTGGAAGCATATACAAGAAATATGAAATATTTGGAAAATGCCTCGAAGAGATGTAGTGGTGCTCAACAGTTGCAATTACTCTGGCGATATGTATGTAGAATGTGGAGGCGTAAATAAGGCACATAATTACAAGAAATGACTGAATCTGGTGTTTGGATCTAGCCTTGGAGTTTTTTTAGAGAATATCAAGGGAAATGAGATCTCATGGATTTCAATGATCATGGGGTATGTATAAAGAATTGATTTGTTAAAGTGTTTATGCATTTCACAGATGCCAACTCATACCTCACAACTCATGCAAAAAGAGGAAAATGAATTAGGGTTTTTAGTCTAAGATCCATGGAGAAATCCATCGAGGGGACTTTTGATATCAGACTGACCATTTATTCAGTCCCTTCAAAATTCTAAAACACATGAAAAGTATATGCCAAGCATGTTGATAACTAAGAGGGGGGGTGAATCAGTTATCCTAATAATTTTAATTTTCTGTGCTTTCTTAATAGTTAGTGTAACATCAGATCAAATAAGCAAGCATAATCTTGAAATGGAAATAACACCAATACACATGACACAATGATTTTGACGTGGAAACCCTATTAAGGGAAAAAACCACGGGGTGATTAACCCAAGATATTATTCTCTATTAGAAGAATAGAAGATACAAAAATGGCACTTGCCAATTAGTGCTCACTGCCCGAGCACACTGCTCACAAGAGGCTCACTACCTACAAAAGACTTACTGTATACACGAAGAAAACTTGAACTGATGAGAAGCATCCACACATGCTGAAGTTCAGTTCCAGTTAAGCTCAATAGACTGATCTGCTGCACTTTATTCTTGCTCTCCTTAAGTGTTGTTGTCCTCTTACATTCTGAACCTATTTTTCTGCCTGTTATACTATTCTACTTTTATTCTCACTTCCACTTCTTACACAACACCCACCTTCACATCTAAATCCATCTTGTATATATATCCGCACAAGTGATTTCAACACTTTTCTAGTCAGCATCCGGAATAGTCAATATTATCTCAAACTTTAGTTTGTCGGCTAAATCCTTGCTTCCAAGTGAAACGGATCAAAAAGAAACTTATAGAAGTCATCTAATAAGTCGGCCAATCATGAAAGATACCTTAGGAATCTTTATCACCATCAACATCTCATCTGGAATAACTTCTGATGCTCTGCCTATCAGTTCTTCCTCTGTCTGTTCTATCAAACCAGACCCTAATACTTGAATGCTTATATCTCTTTACTCTTTCATCACTGGAGGCTCAATTCCTGGAATATATCAGTCAAGGTACTCCTCTTGACTTCCCCAAGTCCGCACTTTCCAAAGATACTTCCTTTGAGTGATCCAGACCTGACTGTCGAACCTTTCCACATACTCTGTTCTTGCTTACCGGACCCCAAAATTCTTCAATCTAACTTCCGGTATAGACACACCATGTCCTGCGGATGTGTGGGATGAACTTTGTTGCCATCAATGACAACATTCATGAATCCATATAGTGTCTCTTGCCAACAAAGCGTTTATTATAAAGAATAATAAATATCAGTGGAACAAAAATACGAGTCCCTTCGAACAAAATATGAGTCCCTTCGATCCATGGTAATTCACGAAGGAAATTTCACTTGCATAAAAATGTAGCGGGCACTTTATATTTAAAAAGAGATGTATTAATTTGCAATGTCAAAATTATTTTCCTATGAAAACTATGGAAAAGGAATTATCCGGATGCGGTGTAAAATGCCAGGTAAAGATTTATTCAAAATAATAATCAAGGCAAAGCATGACAATATTTTGGAGGATAAAAACAATGTAAGGTGCAATTATAAATATTTTATTGAGAAGTAAAATATTTTCACCCAAGGGCTTAGATGTATTTAAAGACATTTGAGAGTGGGTAATTATTTTACCCGAGGAGCATAGTAAAAATGCATACAAGTAAAGGTGAAGTGAAAATCTCTAGCAAAGGAAGAATAATGATAATCATTAAAATTGATTTTCACGAGATGCCAAGACAAAAGGGAGATTAAAATTAAATATTTGTGAAGCAGGAAAACAAAAAGTAAATCAAATGTAATGAAAGGTTGCCTCTAATGGATATTTGAAGGGTCATAACCCTAAAAATACAAAGTATAAATGGGAAATAAAACTAAGTTGGAAAAAATAATTAGCAGCAGTAGGAAAATCAATTAGTAGGAATTAGAGATTATACAGAATATACCAGAAAATGAAGGCTTCCGATGCACATTGCAAAATTTTTTGAAGCATTTTAACGAAGAAGAATATTATAATCTAGTGTCCAATATTTTGGTGTTCAATTATTTGTTGATATTTATTCATATATGTTATTCGTGTTGTCTCCAGAATGGATTTCCTTTATTATTTAAACTAATATATCAACGATATACTTAATTTATTAGGCCACATTTGCTACTTCTGTGTAATCTGCTTGATTGGTTACTGTGAGAAGTTGATTTAAGTCCTTCTAAGTAGTTTATGTTTATTGGTCTCTGCCCAGAGTTAAAACCCTTTAAATAAACCATCTTCGTTGTTTTCCTTCACACCATAATTAAAAGTCCTTTCAATTGATCACAGTAACCTAGGAACATATCATTGGGATTTGTAAGAAGAGCCTGGTAACTGACAACATTGCACGTTTATACAAGGTATAAACATTTGAAAAGTGCCAAATAATTTGAGTTAAGCCAAGAGGGAGAACACATTTATCATACACATCTTGACTCCATTGCCCAAAAAGCACTGGTCATATTCATTATAAAATAATACTTCTTTTAAACTTTATTCACATATTCAAAATTTGAACATTAGGAATAGGAGTAACTGTCAAGTTTGCATCTATTTCACATTTGTATGCCATTTAGAAATAGATTTCCATTGTCAAAAACCTTTAAATTTCATAATCTGCTTAATCATTAGGGTACACCCGCTTAGGTCCAGTAGAACCTAAAGAGTAGGGAGTCCAAAACCACATAGTGTTGCTCTATTTTGTTGACCAAAAACATTGCAAACCTGATCATAGAGCTTGGCATCCTCTTAGGGTTTGCAACCTGCATTTTTGAGACCTAAAAGAATGGTTGCCCTTCAAATACCAATCTAGAGATTTCTCATAGAGTTTGAATGAAACTAGTTTTTGATGATTTAAATAAAAAGTCTTTCTTAATCCAATTTGTACAAAGTGATACTCCTTGAAATGAAGCTACAAATAAGGTAACAAAATCATTGCCATAAGACTGTTCACATTGGTGTTGATTATGAAGATACAACTCAAATAAGATAGACAAACCCTAGGAATGATGTGTTGGGTTTCTTATCAAACCCCAATAGCCCTTCTTCGATTTCACTGTTTATTTTTATTGGATGAACTATTTAATTCCTACTCCAATGGGTAAATCTTGGTGCCTCCATGATGGTAGCTTTTATGTCTTCAAGGGGGCTTAGAAAAAATTAAAACATGACAACAACATTATATTAAGGCTCTTAAATGATGTAAATGAATGAATCTAAACCTTACACCTCTAGCATTAATATATGAATTTGCACCTTACACATCTAGGAATTTCAATTGTTTAATAAAGGATAAAAAAGAAATAAACCTAGATCTCCTTCCACTTATATTATTTTTATTTTTCATCCTCTTCTTTTCCTCAACCTTATTGCTACCCACATGACATGAGCCCTGGTCATGGCTTCCAAACCCATAGTGTTAATGGTGTTTTTTTCATGTGTTTCAAATGGTAGACAACATGAACTCTAGAACTACCTAGATGAAAGCAGTTAATGCAACAATGATGACATCCTACCCATCCTTCAACCTACAATTTAGAAATCAGGAGTGGGAAGTGGAGGTTGAGGGCAAGGCTAAAACTGTAAGGGGTTGGAGAATTTACATTTAGCACAAAAGGGTTCATTAATGCCTTCATCTAGCATAAAATCTCAACAATAAAGTTGACATAGAAGCCAAAAAGTGTAGTGGCATTTTAATCCCATTGGAGGAGCAAGGGTGAAGTTTAAATAGGTGGAGGTGATTAAAGTGTGTGGAAAGTTTAGGTGGTGGACATGACATGAGTAGGGTAGTGAAATTGGAAAATTAATATTGGTGGACAACATTACAATGTATAGGTAGATTTTTCAAAGATGAGTCTATTTCGTTGACTAATTACCATTTTTTTCTGATAATTTGATTGCATAGAATGGTGGGCCTAGGATGGGTGATGTGAATGCTAACAAATTAAAAAACATTTGACAAGTTGAGGAAACTTCACAATGTGAGACATTTTTATGACATGAAACAACTTTTTCGCTGAAAGTTGCCACAAATATAACTTATCGCCTAAATTATATTGAAAAACTTAATAGATCTAAGTAAGGTTGTGTTCCATTGAGATGGTGAATGCTTATGCTTACCTTTCTTCTTTAAATATTAAGGAGACAAAAATTATGCCTACCCTTTAAAAATTGAGAAACAAATTATGCCTACCTTTTTAAAGATTGAGGAGACACAAATTTATAAATAATATTACAACTATTTACATTTAGATAAAATACACTCCTAAACAGTGATAAATGGTTGGATTCATTTACATATTTAAAATAATAAAATAATTTTGATTTATTTTCATATTAAAAAAACAATGATAATAAATAAATCAATTACACATGTGCATTTAGTAGATTTGTGAAAGTAAATGGGAAATAACATTATTATGTAGGTATGCTAATGAATCCATTAGATGCAATTTTTTTTAACCTACTCATCCCATCACAATATAGAATTAAACTAGAAATCGCACTTTAGTGTAGTACAATGGGTATGTCGAAGAATTCTTTAAAGTTATTGTTAAGCCATAAAGTGAATGATGTGAATCACTCAGTGAAACTTCTAATGGACAAGTGGTAGGTTTGGATTTTTAGTGTGCAGTTGTATTGTTTCCTTTTGGCAAGAGTTTGATGGTCCTATCAATTCACATTTGATAGTCTCGTTCTTGTATTGCACAAAGTCATATGCAATACTACTTGTCATCTGGGGTAACCCATTTTGTTAAGTTTTTCTTATAGCATTGTTATGATTCCCTATGACACAGAGAATTCATCGTGTTGGTACATAGGAAAGTGTTTGAAAAAATGCCTTAAAGAAATGTGGTCTCATGGAATGTCATGATTGTAGGATATGCACAAAATGGATTTTATTGATTTCACATGCCTAAGAATTGGTTGGTGATAAAGCATTGAGAAAGAATTTTTGTCTATGTTTTATATTTCTACTGCCAACTTTTGTGCGTGTTTTGACATAGTTTGTTCTTGAGTTATTTGGAAAAAAATGCATTCCATATTTTTAATGAAGATATTTGCAATCATGACATTGGCAAAGTTCCCTGACCATAAGCTTTAAGCAAATGCCCATACTCTGTTTTAAGGTTCAAATTTGACGTGGATTGGGAGTATGTTGATAAGTGTGTAAAATAGGGTATGGACATCTGTTACAACATTAGAACAGGGGAATTTATTTGAATGGTATTAAAATAGAACAAAAATATGGCATGTGGACTATTTGACAAAATTTATTTTGAGATTTTTAATTTAGTTTGATCCTAACCTTTTGCCAATAGTTTGCTAGAAATCCATTCACTGCAATGGAATTTTGAGCATACATGAGAGGAGATGTTCAATAAACCCATATCCACCAAGTCTCAATGTCCTCTCCAAACATAAAATCCATAAGGAATGTTCAATTATTTCAAGTCTAGATTACATTTGGAACATTTGTGCTTTTGATTATATTAGTTCTTGGTGGATTCATTGCATCCAGAGGTGCCATACCATTTTCAACAATATTGACATATTAAAACTATAGACTTGTAGCCTATTCCAAACATGGTTCTGCTCAGGCCAAACAAGGTTTGGATTTATTTGGAAAAATTTAGTGTTCTAGCTTTCAAGCAATGAGTTCACATTTTCCAGTGTGATTTTGGCCTATGCCAACCCGACAACCTTGAAACAAGGCATGTAAGTTCATAAAGGCATAGTTGTAGGTTGTTATGAGCTTGATGTCACCGTGGTGATTGCCGTGGTCGACATGTATGCAAAATGTGAGAGTTTAGAGGATACACTTAAAGTGTCTGACCAAATGTCATAGTGAAATGTAGTGTTAATAAAATATGTATAGAAGGGTGCTAGGGTTATTTTGGGATATGCCTAAATGAGACATGGCATCCTGGACAACCATAGTTGATGGGCTTGTGCTAAATGGATGGGTTGAAGAGGCTTTGGAGCTTTTTAGTAGAATGCTTGAATGAGATGTGGTTTTCTAGACAATGATGATTGTAAGATTAACACACATCAAACGAAGCATAGAGTCTTTTGAGCTTTATAGAGAAATGCAACGGTAGACACTTATTATTGGACAACTTAGGATTTCATAGGAGATATTTAAATCTTATGAAGAGGTAAGGGAAGAGCCACTCAAAGATCAAGTGAAGGTGTATCCTAATGGAGGTGAAGGTGGAGATTCAAAGTGGAGGTAAGGGAAAAAACCTTAACAATTGGATTGACTTGTATATTTCTATTTTCATTGTGGTAGTAAGGGTAATGAATCTCTTATACATGTAAAAATCTTTAGTCATGTAGTCATTTGGTTGTAACTCATTATCATTCTTCGTGGTGGAAACTTGGCACTTTAAGAAGTTGATTAGAAATTATTTTTATATTAATTTTTTTTGTTAGGTGAACGCTTTTGATTGGAGCTATGAACCGATGAGGCCACAATACCTAACCTTATTTTTATATTAATTACTATGAAACGACATTATTTTTATATTAATTACTATGAATAAGAAAGATGAATTTAAGAAGTTAATCAGTTTTTTTTTTTTTTTTTTAATGAAGAGGAACATGTAATTAGATTGATATATTATATGTAAGGTAGTACAAAATGTGCAAGTGTATACAATGTCTTCCTTTAATCATTATCATATTTTTTAACACTCTCAAAGTTAGGTATTGACCTTATGCATATGTCAAATTAAGTATACAAAATATAACTTATGTAAAACATTGTCTCCTTGCACTATAATATATATTATTTTATAATATTTTGTTACATTCTTTATATAGTGTTATAATATTAAATAGTATTCTTATTTATAATATATATATATTTTTTATGTTTTGTTATAGTAATATACATTAAGATATAACTATAAATGATCTTTTTTTAATACAATGTTTATCTTAACTTTGGAACAATCATATTTAAAACTTACTTTTAAAATTTGTAATAGAAATATAGATTAAAAATATAAATAATCTTTTTTGTTTTTTGTTTTTTAAATGTTTATCTAAAAATATACCAAATACAAAATTAATTATAGAATTAAAAAAATTGACTAACAATGTTATAATTTCTAGTTAATTAGTATTTTTTCATTGCCTCATGCTTCAACAGTTAGTGCAAAAATCAAGTGATCATTTAAATTTTATTGTATTTTCATGCAAATCAAATTTAAAACTTACTTTAAAATTTGTTATAGAAATATATATTAAAAATATAAATGATCTTTTTTGTTTTTGTTTTTTAAATGTTTATCTTATAAACAAATATAGAATTAATTACCCCATGTCCCCATGCTGCTGCTTAAATTTAAGTAGTTGGAGTGTCCCCATGCAAATTTATATTTACGGGCAACTGCATAATGAAAAAGCATGCACGTCGCTGCATTTGTTTGCTTCCCTCCTCCATTTTTAATTTTCTTTTAAATTTTCTCCAATTTTTTTATATAAATAAATAATTTTTTTATGATTTCTATTTTTTATATAGTAAAAAACTATAACTGCTTATTTTAAGTAGGAAAAAAAATCTATGGGATCACCTGCTCTACAAATATCTCCTAAAAATATTGAGGAGTGGTTGCTAGCCAAAATAAGCTAAGCAGCCGCATGGGGACCTGCCCTTATAGAATTAAAAAATTGACTAACAATGCTATAATTTCTAGTACAGGCTTAAATTTGACAGTTGTATAGTTGTAGTTAGGTATTTTTGATGTAAAATATAATCCAAATTTTAAAAAGACTATCATATGAAAGGCCAGATTTTGGACAAACTGTCAAAATATATATAGGATTATAACGATATATATATTTAATTTTTATATGATTTATTTATACTAATGCATGTCATAGTATTTGAAGGGTACTATTGAATAGATCATTGTCAAATTTAAGCCCTGCTAGTTAATTAGTATTTTTCATGTAAATCAAATTTAAAACTTACTTTTAAAATTTATTATAGAAATATAGATTAAAAATGTAAATGATCTTTTTTGTTTTTTTGTTTTTAATTGATTATCTTATATATAACAAATATAGAATTAAATATAGAATTAATTGTTTAATTGTAATTTTTTTGTTGATTAGGTATTGGTTGTATAGACAAATTGCATTCCACTGTGTTGAAATGTTTTAGGTAAATAAAATTGAAATCTCAAAAACAATCTAATTTGGTAAAAATAAAATAGGACTAAAATATTTCATAACTATAAAACTAAACTTTTACAAAGTCTATTAAATAACACAAATATTTCCTTAAAATGTAATAATACTAATACTTTTATAATTTAAAATGCATTAAAATATTGTAAGTTTGAAGTATAAAATAAAAAATGTAATAAAAATATTTTTTGTGATAATGTAGATTTTTAACTTTTAACTAAATAAAATTGAAATCCTAGATTTTTAACTCTTGACTAAATGAAATTGAAATCCGAAAAATAATCTAATTTCATAAAATAAAATGTGTAGAACCCTAACCCTAACTGGGTGTGGATAGATTTGAAATGTCTACCTAAAATATTAAAATGTAATAATATTGAATACCATTACAATTTAAAATGCATTAAAATATTGTATGTTTGAAGAATAATTACATAATATAATAACAGTGTGGATAGATTTGAAATGTCTGCCTAAGATATTAAAATGTAATAATATTGAATACTATTACAATTTGAAATACATTAAAATATTGTATGTTTCAAGAATAATTACATAATATAATAACAAAAACATATTCATATTTACATCACTACATTTTATCTTAGTCACTTAATTTTTTATTTAAGTAATAATAGTAAGTACTTTTAGACAACATGATTTTAATTATTTTAATTAATGTAATATTGTGGTTTAGTGAAATTAGGTTATTTATATGTCTAACCCTCTAAAGTATAGTAATAATACTAATACTTTTATAATTTAAAATGCATTAAAATATTGTAAGTTTGAAGAATAAAATAAAAAATATAATTAAATTCATGATACTATAGATTTTAAAGTTTTGACTAAATAAAATAAATAATCTAATTACATAAAATAAAATCTGTAGAACACTAAAAACTAAATTAAAATTATATTACTTTTAGCTAATGAAGCAAAAAATTAATCGCCATCCATTTAGGCATGACTTAACTAGTGGGAGACAAAATTTGTGTTCATAATTTGTTTACTTGCCACGTACTCCATTCAAATCAAAATTCTCTCCGCATTTATAGTTTTTTGTTGCATTCTCTCGACAAACCGGAAGAGGTCATTTTTTTTCAGCCAATGACAATACAGATAAATCATTTCTAAATAATTTTTTGTTAAAAATTTATCATGTTCACATAGGAAAAGTACAAATTTAAATCAAATTTGTCCGACAAGAAAAATAATCCTATCTTTTGATTGGTTTGCAATCAATAGATTAATAACTAGATAAGTTGAACTCATTGCAATAGTACCAGCCGAAGGCAGGGACTAAAAAGTTGATTAACAATGCTATAATTTCTAATTAATTAGTATTTTTCCATTCTGAGTGCAAAAATCAAATCATTAAAGTATCATTTAAATTTTATTACATTTTCATGTAAATTAAATTTAAAACTTATTTTTAAAATTTATTATAGAAATATAGATTAAAAATATAAATGATCTTTTTTTGTTTTTTTATTTTTTAAATGTTTATCATATATATACCAACTACAAAGAATTAATTATAAAATTTAAAAAAATTGACTAACAATATTCTAATTTATTAGTATTTTTTCATTGACATGCAAAAATAAAATCAAATGATCAAATTATCATTTAAATTTTATTGCATTTTCATGCTAGTCTTTTTGCAATGACAATTATTTTCAAATATTCAGTGCATAAATGGATACAAAGATATTGGCAATATTCACTTCGGCAAGTTTTGTGGAGAAAATGAAGGAAAGAAGGTGAAGTGAATAAATATGGAGTGAATAAATTTTAATTCATGTCCGTTACTCAATTTCAAACTCCACTGAACAAAATTAAATTGTATTATTTAACCAGAATCAATGCGTTGCCGTGCCAATTAGAGGCATCTGTTTTCATTTCGGCTGGTTTTCCGGGTCCGTTACTTTTCTCTCAACTTTTGGAAGCAGGAGCCGGCGGCGTCTATATGTTCGAAATTATTTGGCAGAGCTGTTATAGAATACCTTGTGCATGTCGAAGGTTTTGTTTCCCTAAATGTCGTCTATTTGGAAGGCCGAGTTACACAAAGATCAGTGCAGCTTATCTGATCTGGTGCAAAAATAAGGTATGGAAATTAGGGATCTTCTTACAAACTTTTGTTATTTCAAAAAAGTAGCTTAGTCTAACAAGTTCTTTGAAATAATAGTTAGGTCCTTGACTCAAACAATCGTCTTACATCTGTTCCTCTTTTTCATTTACTTCTTAGATTTCTCCACCTCAGTAGCAAAGCGGAGAACTCCTCACTTTCAATAGCCCAGAACTCCTCACTTTCGATGGCTTCAGGTACTTACATGATTTGTTTTATTGTCATTTCTCTTTAGGTAAAAAGGTAGCAAAATATCAATATTCCGGCCATTGTGAGAGCTTTTTCAGAACTAATGGTATTTAGGCAATTAAGCTATAAGGATGCTGGTTTGTAGAATATAAGTTAGCTAATCACATTCCAGTATTTCAATAGCTTTAACAAAAACTTCCAGGTACATGCATTCTCAGAAACAAAAATTCTGAAATGTTGCCCAGTGTGGTACTCTGTTTGCCCTTGTTTTTCTCCCTGTCTCTGGAAGCAAGCTGCATCTATTTTCCTTTGTTTTTCTCTCGGTTTGCCTGCTTCAAAATTAACAATTTCACTTGTGTTCTGTTCACAACTAAGAAAAACATGCTGTAAACAAGAAACAGTAATATGGGTCAGAGATTTCATTTTTACTTATTATTCTAGAAATCACTGAGTTATTTGATAACAATATTGCTGACCCTATTCATTTACAACTAGTATATTTATATTTAAAAAATTAAGTTTTGGTGGTTTTACAGCTTTTTTTTTCTTCCAATTAGTTTTTATTTTTATTTTTCTAATTAACTTTTATTTTTCTTTTTCAACAGTTTTTAATTTCTTTTTGGTTTTTTTTCTTTGATTTTCTTATATTTTATATTTTATTTTTGGTATTTTAACTTTTTTTTTATAAATTTATGCAGAAAAAATGAGTGCTCTATATAACCTCTTGTCTAATTATACTCTAAATTTTTTTATTTTCAAACTTTACCATCAAATACATAAGCCCCAATTTGTCTCCTTGAATCACTAAGCTTATAAAAAGCCTCACTGGCCTTCTCTACAGGGGCATCGTATTGAGGCCCCCACACTCACAAAAAACATTATCCTGTAACAATTTGAAAAACAAATTACTCAAAGTACAAACATAATCCTTTCTAAGAAGCTTCTACATTCTTATATAAAAAAAAAAAATTAAGACCAAAATCAAAATCTACACCAAGATGCTATGTTAGCAGAAACATGAAACGTAAAAACTGGATTTTAAATATATCAACTTTAAAAAAAAACTTAAAAATGAAATCAAATCTACAATAAAATACATCTCTCCCTTTTATACTGTTTTAGTTATTTTTTTTAATATTGGATGAGTGCAATATTACAAATAAATAAAAAAACAGTCCACAGGGGACTGATAAACAGCCTAAACCACTGTTCAACAAGAAGCAACAAAGCATACAACAGTAGATATATACAGCACACAGCACAAACAGCAGTTGAATTTTTTACAAAGACCGCTCAATTTTTTAGGGAAAATATCTAAAAGCACAGTCTTTGCTACGGTCCGCTCAGATTTTAAAGGAAAAAACCTAAAAAGAATTCTTTGCGGCAGTTTTTCCGTAACAGCTGCCTCAGAAACGCCGTGTGAAACGGAAACAGCCGTTTCGGCTGTTAAAACGAGCAATCAGAGTAAACGTTGCGTTTCTGGTAACAAGGCCAAGATGTAAATACGATAATTGTCAAATAATGAGTGCTTCTGGATGATGGATCATTGAGCATGATCCAAACATGAATCAAAAACATACACGGTTGTATCTAGAAGCATTCTCATTATTTGATTATCATGGATTGTGAAAAGCTCATGTCTACTACAATAGTTGTCTTAAGCTTGTGGAATATAAATCCATACTTGCTTCTCATTATTTGATTATCATGGATTGTGAAAAGTTCACGTCTATTACAATAGTTGTCTTAAGCTTGTGGAATATAAACCCATACTTGTGTTTCTTAAGTATTTTCATTTTTATGGATTTCATTGCCATTTGTTTATATTCCAGAAGAATTTTAAGATTAAAAGAAACTCTGGGGTTTTATTAAGCTAAACATATACCTTGGTCTTTGTTTCGCAGCGAACATTAAGGAAAGATGACCAGGGGTTTTATGGATTTCATTGCCATTTGTTTATATTCCAGAAGAATTTTAAGATTAAAAGAAACTTTGGGGGTTTTATTAAACTAAACATATACCTTGGTCTTTGCTTCGCAGCAAACATTAAGGAAAGATGACCACTGATTTGAGTCCCAAAACTCAAATGCCATCACAAGCTTCCTTCATGTGCATTAAAAGTTGCTCTAGGACAATGAGACCTTAAGGAGCTTGCTTGACGAAATCCTGGTTAGAACAACGGATAAATTATTTGATGTCATTGCATCTGAAGTCCTGGTAGAAGATGAAGGACTTGGAAGGTCAAGAACGTTAGGGATTTCACAAACTGTTTCAAAGGCTGTCCAAGGAAAGTTATCTCTGGTTTCCACTAGGAAGAGTGCTAGACAGAGAAAATTCAGGAAGATTAATGAAGATGTTGAACAGAAAAAGACCCAAGTCGTTTGTGCCAGTAAGAGGAGAGTGGAAGGCTCTCCTCGGAAGCCATGAGGATCCTTAGCGGGAATGTTAGGGGTTTTAATACCCCTAACAAGAGACGCCTCATCAAACAACAGCTTGATGGGGAAAACTGTGACATTATTCTATTTCAAGAGACTAAGTTATCTTCTAAGGTGGGTGACAGGGTTTTTAAGAGTTGGCAAGGATGGGACTTTGCAACTATTGCTGCTACAGGTGCTTTAGGGGGTTTGGCGATCCTTTGGAGATCCCATCTTCCGAGTATGGAGGTGATTGAGGCTAATCCTCATTGGTTGTTAGGTAGATTTCCAGAGTTGCTTAGAGGTAAAGACCTTTGGGTATTCTGTGTGTATGGTCCAACGAATATCCTGCATAGACAACAGGCCTGGTCCCAAATAGAAGCAAGACTGATTTCATTAAGAAGTGAGAGAATCTTGTTAGGGGGTGCTTTTAATGCAGTTATGGATGCCTCGGAGAAGACTGGGGGGATAACCCATCCGGCCAGATCACAGCAAGACTTCAAAAACTTTGTGGAGTCTAATAGTTTGGTTGATTGCATCCCTAGAAATGGAAAACATACATGGACAAATAGGAGAAAGGATTTTAGCAAAATTGTTGAAAGACTTGATAGATTTCTGTTATCGCCTGATTGCTTCTTTGATGATGGGCTCAATCTAGAATCAGATATTCTTCCACTGGCTGGCTCTGACCATTTTCCCATTAGATTAAGACTAGGTATGGATACCTCCCTTGGTAGGAAAAAGTTCAAGTTTCAATCAATGTGGTTCAGAGACCCCTCTTTTCTCCAAATGATTGATAATTGGTGGAAGGAGGCCCCCTTTGTCAAAGGTTCACACATGTTTCAGTTAATCTCTAAGCTAAAATTCCTCCGGAGTAAAGTGATGAGTTGGAATAGAATCCATTTTAAAAATATTTTTCAAGAAAAGATTAGACTTTTGCAGGATTTGTGGCAGCTCGAGGAGAAAGTGATAAAAGAAGGTATGGATGCAGCTTCTTTCCTCTTGGAAAAGAATCTAAAATTGGAGTTGGAAGAGATCTTAAGGAGGGAGGAAATTTTTTGGAGACAAAGGTCCAGAGAGCACTGGTTAAAGGAGGGTGACAAAAATACTTATTTCTTCCATACAGCCTCCAAAGTCAGAAGATCAGCCAATCGTATAAGTTCAATTGAATCTTCAAATGGGTCTTTGCTGACAGATCAGGAGGACATTAAAAAAGAAGCAAGAAAATTCTTTAAAGAGTTGCTTTCAAAGGATATTAGCATAGGTGACGGGGGGATGGACCTCTCTTTTATCCCATCCTTAGTTTCAGATCATCACAATACGGAATTGATGAAGGCTTTCACACATGAGGAAGTTAAGGTAGCGGTTTTTTCTATGCCCGGGGAAAAAGCTTCAGGTCCAGATGGTTGGATTGGTCTCTTTTTTCAAAAATGTTGGGATACAGTGGGAAAGGACATCTTTTTGGCTGTAGAAGAATCTAGGAAGTACAAGAACGTACTCAAGGAATTGAAGACTACATGTCTTATGCTCATTTCGAAGTTGAAAGCCCCCCAGAAGTTTGAAGACTTTAGACCTATTTCTCTTTGCAATTATATTTACAAGAACATCTCCAAAGTAGTGGCCTTGAGGCTAGCCTCATTTTATCAGAAATCATCTCAGAGGAGCAAGGAGGTTTCGTACTAGGTAAAGAAACTAATGAAGGTGCAATTTTAACCCATGAGATCATTCATTCTATCAATAAAGGAATAGACCCAGCCATGATTCTTAAGCTAGATATGGCTAAGGCGTATGATAGAGTGGATTGGCATTTCCTCATGGCCATCCTTGACAAGCTGGGCTTCTCCAAAGATTTCTGTAAGTGGATCTGGTCATTTATCTCAGGATTCAAAATTTCAGTTTTGGTCAATGGTGTGGAGTCAAAATCTTTCGAACCCTCAAGAGGATTAAGACAAGGGGATCCCATTTCCCCTTATCTTTTCATTTTGATGTCAGAAGATTTTACTTGAGCAGTCAAAAATGCCTATAGGATGGGAGATTAGATAGGCATCAAGCCTCAAGGTTTTCAAAACTCCTGCACCCATTCACTTTTTGCGGATGATACAATTCTTTTTGGCTCAGCTACGGTGGCAGAAGCTCAAGCAATCAGATTTGTCCTGGACAGGTATTGTAAGAGTTCTGGCCAACTGATCAACTGTAGCAAGTCTATGGTCTACTTCTTCAATGTAGATTCGAGGGCACAATCTATTATTGCTAATATGTTCCACTTCAAAATAGCATCCCTCCCTGGTAAATATTTAGGTATCCACCTCTTCAGTGGGAGGTATAAGAATAATCTGTGGAAGAATGTGTTAAATAATTTACATGCTAAAATTTCTTCATGGAAGGGACGTTGGTTATCACTAGCTGGTAGGATTACAATGATTAAAGCAGTCTTGACAGCGGTTCCAACTTTCATGATGTCCATCCTCCAAATGCCTAAAGGGGTGTCTATGGAGCTTGAGAAAATTTGTAAGAAGTTTCTTTGGCAAGGCTCATCTGAAGGAAAGAAAATACATCTCATGGCCTGGGATAAAGTGTGTAAGTCTAAAGAAATGGGAGGAACTGGTGTGCTTGACTTAAATATTCACAATCAAGCTTTGGGAGCCAAGCTAGTCTGGGGAATGTACAAAAAACCGAAAGCTAAATGGGTCAGAATGATGAGAGATAAATACTTGGATTCAGCTGAAAAAGAGAGAATCTTCACTATTAAAAACCCCCCAAGGGGATCTGCAATCTGGAACTTCATTTTGAGGAGTAGAGATTTCATCTTACCCAAGTTGTCTTGGCTTATTCATAATGGAGAAAACGCTGACTTTTGGGAGGACTCGTGGTGTGGTCAGCCAAAGATCTCTGATTGGGTCGAGTTGAGAGAAGCCAAGTCTTACCTAAAAGAGCACTAGGGATGCAAGGTAAAGGATTGCTGGTGCTGGATAGAGAGATCTAATTCCCCCTTTTTGTCATGGCGAAGTACTAAGGACTGTGACATTCCTCAAGCTCAGAAAATTTTATTGAAAAAACTTCTTGCTAGGAGAATGGTTGTTTACTCTAATTGGGAGGATGAACTTATCTAGATGGGCTCAAAGTCTAGTAGGTATATAGTTAAAGAAGGTTATGACTCTGTATTTCAAAACAGGCAGACAGGATGGCCGTCTATCTTATGTTGGAGTGATGCGGTTCTTCCCAAAGCGAGAGCCTTCTCTTGGCTAGCGCTACACAGGAAAATTTTAACGGGGGACAGATTGAGGAGATTGGGTCTGGGAGTGAATGTCTCTTGTGTCCTTTGTGGTGAGAGTGAAGAATCTGTGGATCATCTCCTCCTCCATTGTAATTTTAGCAGAAATTGTTGGATGTGGTTCATGCAAAAACTGAATTGGTTCTCTCCTTTGCCTAAAACACTATTGTCCATGTTTACTAGCTGGCCTATTCTTTTTCCAGACTCCTACTTTGCATGCATTTGGGAGATTGGACCCTCTCTAATAGTCTGGCATCTATGGAGAGAGAGGAATTTTAGAATTTTTAAGAAGCGGGCTCTTTCTTGTAGTGAAGTGTGTGTCAAATTAGAGGAAGCCATTGTAGAAGTTGCCAAGGCCGAGATTTCTAAGAAATCTACTAAGACGGATGGCTGGTCTAAATGGGATGATGAGGTGACAAGGAATTGGAGCTCCCTCAAATTGATCAGAGATAGAGTTAAAGGCTTCAAAAAGGATAGACCTCCGGACAGAAACCTCATCAAATGGATCCCCCCTACCTGCCACTCCTTTAAGTTAAATTTTGATGGGGCAAGTAGAGACAACCCAGGCCTCTCTAGGACAGGTTGTGTCATCAGGCGAGAGGATGGCTCCCTTGTGGCAGTGAAGGCATCGAAAATAAACAAAGGAACAAACAATGAAGCCGAAGTCTGGGCTCTTGTACATGGTATTCACCTAGCCATTGCTTTAGATATTAAAGACATCTGGATCGAGGGGGACTCGCTTATAATTATCAATGCTTTGAAGTCCAAGGGTTCTGATAATTGGAAAGTCAATTACATCATGCAGTAGGATGTCTCTTCCTTAGCAACTTTTGATAACTACCTTATTTCACATACTTACAGAGAGGGAAATCGGGTGGCAGACACCTTAGCAAATTTGGCTATTGATCAATTATCAGACATGAAGGTCTTCTTTCTAGGTCAACGAGATTTGCCATGTCAACTAGTGAACAATCTGAAATATGATATGGAAGGCTTGAGGGCAAAGAGGGGGGATTTCTCTCCCCTGAAAAATGATAGCTTCTCCTCTAACTGTTAAGGGCAAAGTGCCCTTATCATGCCCCAACAAAAGCTAAGAATGTGGGGATGGAATATGGGGGCGATGATCCAGGGTGATATTAGTATCTTTGTTTGTGGATCTGAGTTTTCTCTGCAACTTTTTGGGGTGTTTGAGGTGGTACAGGAGCACCTCGAGATCTGTGAATCAAGAGGATTCCATGCATATCCTATTGTGTCTAAAGTGTCATCGGTGTGAAATAGCCCTCGAGGAAGCTTTGTGAAGTTACACCGATCAACGGTGTCAAACTGACAGAAGGTGCATCGGTGGAGAATGGTTTAAGTCTCGCTGAAGTCACTTAGCGCATCAGTATATCGGTGAATGGATTTAAGGCCTTGCCGACATTGGAGTTACACCGATGATGTTTGTCATCGGCATATCGAAAGGTTAAATAAAGAGTTCACCGAAGCAAGTGGTCACACCAAAATAGGAAACCTTAGAGCCTCCACTCCCGTGTCTATGTCTATAAAGTTCTTTATGAACTGTGATTCCATTGCAACCATTTTCTCCACTTCAAAATCCTCAAAGACTTTCACATCTTTGAACAGCCTCAACGTCACGGTATTTAATGCCATTTTATTCTCTGGAGAATGCAACTATTTAAGAAAGAGTAAATAGGGAGGCTTCAGGGGTGTTTTCATCACGGCTTTAGGGGTGTTTTCAAGACGACTTCAGGGGTGTTTTCAAGATGGCTTCAGGGGTGTTTTCTTCATGCAAGCTTATTAACAACACTCATAGGGAGGCTAGTATGGCGTACAGATCCTTCCCACAAGTTCTGAGGTTTAGAGAAGATCCTTCCCATAGAGTCTGGAAGAATGCAAAGTGGCCAGCCCAAGCTGCTTTTAGATTCCAATCTCTTGTTTATTTGAGCAGCGATACATTGTGTTTTCTATTTTCAGTGCGAGCACCTATTTTTGGCTGGTGCTCTATCCTCTCATGGTAATTAGCTTATTAAATGGGCTTTTTGGGATAGCTTCAGGAGTAGCTGAAAACTTGAATTCAATTTCCTACTTTAAATGTGTGTTACTCCTGCGCTTCCTTCAACGGTTGTCTTGGGCACATTCATGAACTTCTGTGTTTTTAATGAGCGGATGCTTGTAGGATTTGGTGTAGCTCTTATGTCCGTTGGCAGATCTTTTATGAGGACTTGACTGGTGTCAGCGGCTTTATTGCACTGAGTTGACTTGTATGTTTTTGGGGGTTGAGGCTTTTTGCCTCCCTTTCTCATGTAACTAGTTATTTCTCTAATATAATTTATGGTATGGGTGGTTTACCACCTTTTTCTTTAAAAAAAAAAATGAATGTTTATGACAGTTTCTTTGGCAAGGTTCTATGAAAGGAAGCAAAATTCATTTGCTGGCATGGGATAAAGTCTATTTGAATAAGGAATCTGAAGGGGCTGGGGTTTTGAATTTAAGCCTACAAAACCAAGCTTTAGGAGCAAAGTTAGCTTGGAAAATTTATAAGCATCTCTAATCTAAATGGGCAAAGTTAATGAGATGTAAATATCTTGACTCACAGGATAGGGAAAGAATCTTCATAGTCAAAAATCCACCACGAGGCTTGGCAATATGGAACAAGTCATCATGAAATGTAGAGAGATCTTACTTCCTAAGCTCACTTGGGTAGTTCACAATGGGCAAAAGGCAGACTTCTGGGAAGACTCATGGAATGGAGAACCAATATTAGCAGCTCGTCAATACCTTAAAGAGGCAATGGTTTTTCTAAAGCTACAATGGGGACATAAAGTATGCGACTATTGGAGTGTTGAAGGGGGTCCGGGTGATTGGTGAATCTATTGGAAGAGCTTCAAGAATTGCAACTTTCCTCAAAGACAAATGGCCACACTTGAGTGTCTTTTGGCTAAACGAACCATTTTCTTTTCAACAGCTGAGGATGAACTTATGTGGACGACCGCCAATTCAGGATCCTACTCAGTTAAAGATGGATATAGGTAGATTTCTCTTAAAAAGAAGGAGTCATGGCTTGTGAACCTTTGTTGGAATGATGCAGTTCTTCCTAAAGCGGGAGCCTTTTCATGGCTTGCATTGCACAATAAAATTTTAACCGAAGATAGAATCAAACGTCTTGGTCTTGGCTCGAATTTTAAATGCATCTTGTGTGGGGAAGTTGAAGAATCTCTAGACCATCTACTTCTCCATTGTTCATTTAGCAGTGAGTGTTGGTCATGGTTTCGAGCAGGAAAGTTAACTGGTTCTCTCCTCCCTTAGCTACGAGCTTCGAGATATGTTTTCCAACTGGCCTAAATTATTTGTAGAATCTTTTTTTGCTTGTATTTGGGTGGTTGCCCCTTCACTTATTATATGGCATATTTAGAAGGAGAGAAATTTTAGGTTGTTTAAGAAGGAATTTAAGAATTGTTATGAAGTCTACTCTAGGCTCGAGGAAGCAATCTTAGAGGTAGTAATCGCAAAGATCAACAGATCCAACAATCTTAATGCTTCGTGGTTGAGTTGGGATGATTTCATAGCTAAGAATTGGCCCCTACTCTCCCAGATTGGGAAGACATTATTAGGTTCTTCTTATGGAAACAAAGTTTCAAGAGAAGGAATTAGATGGATTCCCCCAGCCTCAAACTATATCAAGCTCAATTTTGACGAAGCTTGTAAAGGGAATCCTGGTATATCTGAGACAGGCTGTGTCCTTAGAAATAGTAATGGTGATTTAGTTTCAGCACAGGCGACTAAAATCCCTATAGGGTCCAACAATGAAGTAGAGGCAATAGCCCTTCTGCATGGTCTTCAGCTGGCAGTGTCTTCAAGTGTGAAGAATATTTGGATTGAAGGGGACTCTCAAGCAATTGTTACTATGTTGAAGGCTAGGAAATCAGAAAAGTGGAAGGTGAATTATATTATTTAGCAGGCCGTCCCCTTAATCGTTTTGATAATTTTCTAATATCTCACTGCTTCCGTGAAGCAAATAGGGTGGCAGATGGATTGGCTAATTTGGTCATTGTTCAATAAGCGGTGTTAGATCTCTTTTGACCTAACAATTGCAATGTACCCTGTGCATTGTCAAAATAGATTAAGAATGATCTGGAAGACTCTATTGGTCACATTTCATAATTCTCTTTTCTTTGGTCAAGGATTTATGCTTAACTTTGACAGCTCTCGGACCTACAGGTTGGTTGATGGGTAGTACCTAGTCTTTTCTTCTGGAGGGTCCCCCCCTTAGAGGTGGTAAAGTGTGGGCGACGGCAGGTGGTTTCAGTGGGTGGATTATTCATTAAGCTCCACGTGGCTGGAAGGTTTTGGGATGAAGGTGTGTTGATGAAGGTATTTTTCTTCTCCACGTGGTGTAATTCACTCCCTACTTGAATGAGTGTGGGGAAGGCTAAGTTTTAGTTAAGCCAGTGGAATGAATGAATGAATGAATGAGTTTTAATAACGTCCACAAGACTGAAACGGTCTATGGGACCAAGTACCCAAAGCACTAGGAGTTCATCAGATTCCTTTGGATGTCATCCCGCCTTTTATGGATCTTTACCAACAACCGGGCCGTGTTGTGAATCCTCTCTTCCTCAAATAATTCACTAAAACTGCCAACATTCACGTTGTTATCTTGCTACATACGGATATCCTTGTACGCATCGCACTCCCTAATGAAGTGCCGCTCAGTTTCAACCGTTCTATCACTGCAGAATATGCAAGTCCTATCTTCCCACCTTTCCTTAGGAACCTTCCATCTACCAGTTTCGCATCTAAGATGGTGTGAACCGGTCCTCAATTGTGCCACTAAAAGCCTATCCTTACTTTTAAGATCGGCACTTAAGTATGCTTTATCTCCATGCTCCCAAGTGGGATTGAACTCTTTAATATAGTGCATTTTTTTTACGCCCAATCTGATTTGTCCACATGGCAGTCCTGAATTTTTCTAACACAAACTTTTTTATTTCCTCTTTGGAGTTAGGACACTCCTACAACTTAATGTCCCATTTTTCCAACCTCTTGATGTTTTGTTTCATCGATGTCTTCTTCCTCCGATCTAACACTTTGTTCATCACCACTTTGGGCCACCGGTGATTCTTCATGTTTTCCACCTTTTTAGGTAACTTAGTAACCTTGATATTGCAGCAGCTTCCATCAGGAAAGTACCGGCCTCTGCCAAAAGAATCTCATATGGAACCGTAGCTTTAACTTTAAGACTACTGGTGATAAGGTGCTTTTGAATTCTTTCCAGCTATCTCCATCTGTGATTTGACATGCTGCTCCCCCAAACCTCACAGCCGTAGAGGACAACTGGCGTGACCAATAAACCAAAAAGGGTTTTCTTGGTTTTCCAATCCCAAAGTTTTGCTTTCCTACACCTATTCTAGAGAAGGTAAGAAGCTCTCCAACCCCCTTGTATCCTTTTTGCCCTGCAAGTTTCCCAACTGAGTCTATTGTGAAAAACAATGCCAAGATACTTGTATTCTTCGATGATTTCCAGCAGACTTCCTTCGAAAATAAAATTATTTTGTTGTTGTTTCCTTTTTAGAGAGAAGATCATGACTTTAGTCATGCTAATATTCACTTGCATCCCAACATCTTGACAGAATAGTTCTAGAGCCTTCAAATGACCTCTCAGACCATGGGTTGTTTTTGCAATAAGAATAAGGTCATCAGCATATAAAAGCAGCTTTACCACAAAACTGGCCAACTGGATGCCATCTCCTTCGGTTTTGTATATCCATTCCTCAAGTTTGCCAATGTAAATACCAAACAAAGTGGGGGAAAGTGGGCACCCCTGCTTGACCCCGATGTTGCTGCCAAAGCATTCAGACATGCCTTCTCTAGTTCTAATTTTTGCTCTAACACGCTCATAAAGTTTGTGAACAGCTGCTCTAAATTCATCAGGAACCCCCAATTCTTCCATCCTTTTCCAAAGTTTGTCTCTTGGAACCGTGTCAAACACTTTTTTAAAATCCACAAAATAGCAATAAGCTTCCCCACCTTGGGTGTTCCAAGCTTTTTCAATCAAATGCCTGAGTAATGCAGTGATCAATGGTAGAGTGCCTTGGCCTAAAACCAGCCTGACCCTTTGCTCTTTTCCCTTCTTTTTCTACCCAACTACTGATTCTACGCTCGATCAAGCTCCCAAACAACTTTCCAAGAAGAGGGTTGACCATGATAGTACGATAGTTAGAAGGATTATTGATATCCCCACTCTTGAAAAGAGGGATAATGACACTAGTTGTCCACTCCACTGGAAAGCCCTATTGTGTGAGCTCATTGAAAACTCTTTTGATGTGCGGAGTAAGGTGTTCAACTCCCCATTTCAAGAATTCAGCTTGCAGCCCGTCAATGTCCTGTGCTTTACCATTTGCTAATTTCTTTATACCCTGTTTGATATCTTCATCTGAAAAGAGCTCGGTTGATGTGCTAAAGTTGGGAGGAGAGGCTTCCTCATGGTCACGCTCATAGAGCAGTTTTGCATACTCTAACCATTGAGTTTTTGTGATATTATTTTCTGTATGTTTCTTCTCTTGCTGCAGCTCCCTCCAAAAGCCTTTGGAGTTGTGTTTACCTAATGCTATTAGCTCCTTCCTTCTTAGGATAACAAAACTTTCTTTCTTGGCTTTTAACAACTTCTCATAGTTTTTCTTGTTTTCTTTGTTTGGCTTTTAACAATATGAGGTAGACTAATATCTTCTCTTGCCATGATGAGGACTGATTATACTTTCCACCGGATTGGTTGTCTAGTGAGTTGTCTCAGGCTCTCACTTGTTTCAAAGGAACGGCTAGATTTCTATTGAGTAGCATGATGTGATCTTCTTTGGTGAGAGCTGTTGTAGTTTTAATTACTCCCAAGGACACTTCTTTATTGGATTTGATGTAGTTGGTCATTTCAAATGGGTTGTGTTAAAGGTAGGAGTTGTATTGGATGCTTGTGTCATTGTGACGTGGCTTTTATTGGCTCTTGTCTCCCTTGTTTAGAGGGGTTCTCTTGATGATGCTCAGGTGGTGATACTTTGACACGAGGCCATCCCTTGGAGTAAGTGGGACTACTAGTATTGATGGTATGACGTGGAAGGTGTGAGTGGACATACATCTCTTATGAAGTGTGGATGAGATGTTTTGTCTTAGCCCCAGTGGGTGATATCCTTTTGATTTGGCACGCTTCAACTGCAATGAGGTGCCAATCCTTAAGGCCACGTCCATTTTTTTAAGGATATCGGCATTAATTATTCTATAGTATGTTATGACTACTCCCGATAGTGTTTCATCCTCCAAACGAGCAAATATTATTCTTTTATGATTTAATTTGGATCCTCTTGGCTGGCAAGTGATATTCCCACGGTCTTAAATCGAGGGGCTTGTATTGTATTTGTCTATTTTGGCCAGTCAGGGCTTAATTGGTAGATCTATTTTGAGTGTTCCCCTGGACAGCTATTACATTTATAATCTCTGAATTATAGACACTACATATTGTACAAACTCTTATTATTAATATATAGGTGGCCTACCACCTTTCTCGTTAAAAAGAATGTATAACCTGAAACCATCGTAGCTAGGATCAGTAGTAAAGCTCAACAAAAACATGTACATCGTACATAATACATACTTATTAAGGATTTAACATCTAAAATGACATTGAATGACAAAGAACTTCAACATTGGAAAATCCATCAGGAAATTTCTAGAAAAATTAAAGACAAAACCCACCCTTAAATTGTTTTTTAGATTCTCCAAGTGAAACAACTTATGTACACATGTCATTCTTAAACTATCTTTTAGAATTTTGGATTTCCATTTAATTGAGAGTATTTTCTCAAACGTATAGATCAGGAAAGCTATATTCATTACACTAATATGGACTATGGACTATCTTTATATTATCAATAACAAAGACATCAAACACAAAACTACACTTTTCATTTTCTAGACCCTAGACTTGAGTATTAAAGAACACACCTTAGTTAATCCCAAACAAAGAATTCCATATAAGAGAACTTTTTACATGGCTTAGATCATATGGAAAGAATTTCCCCAAATTTGAGTTGCTCTCTATCTCACACTTTTTGAACCTCACATTTTCAATTTTTAATTTTGGAGAACATAAAGGTAGACTTGAGCATGTTAAAGAACACACCTTAGTTAATCCCAAACAAGAAACTCCATATAAGAGAACTTTTTACATGGCTTGAGATTATATTGAAAGAATTTCCCCAAATCTGAGTTGCTCTATCATCTTTCACATTTTCTTAACGTCACACCTTTTAATCCTTAATTTTGGAGAACATAAAAGGTAACAAAAAAAATAGAAGTTGATTACAAACTATGTGTTACCTCTTAATCCAACTGGATGCTTATTCCCAGTTGTCCCTACAAGGTAGCCATCAATGATCAATAGGATTCCTGGGCCAGCGGCTAATAGTATAGGAGATAGACTCTATAGATATCTCCTCTTCTTCTTTAGGCTCTACAAAACCAAGGGGGGGGATTCCCTATTCAACATCTATAAAATGCATCTATGTATTTGTTGGGATGTTGACACAAAGCAGATAAATCCTCTATTAAGCAGACCAAAACTGTGAGATAAGTGCAAAGGGGCTAGCTTTGGGGCTATGTTCAGTTGTAGACAGAGGATTTTGGTCCTAAAACTATTTCTAAAGTCCTAAAAGGTTTGTTTATGAAGTTTGAGTCTGATTTATATATGGATGTAAAACTAGGACTTTGGGTTACAATAGAGATACCAGACCAGATCGGTGCCTATCCAAGGCTCGGAGTCAATAGACATATATATGTGAATGTTTACCACAGACCCAAGACAATAATCAGATTTCAAGGGGTTTCTAAAATGTCTGCCTTACAGACAATACCCAAGAGAGAGTATTTAGTTATTTCTGCTTACAAACATCCCTACTACAATGTATTCTTCTCAACACTTAATCCAAAACATTCAATCTACTCCTTGAGCAAAAGTAATAGACTGAATATTCAATATAGAAAACCTATATTCTAGAATCTATAACACCCCTTAGATCTTCAAAGTCAGAAGAAAAACACATTCAGTCTGGAGACAAATAACAAAACACATGCAATGAAGCATTACTCATTTAAATCAACATGAAATCGATAATTTTGTGCATAATACACACAACATTCAACTCATAAACTCACAAAGACACCTGAAATAGAGTCACCAGAAAGTTGTATTCCTACTGCAGCACCAAAATTTGTCCAATTTTCAACAACCAACAAGGAACACAGTTTGGCCTTTTATACCAAGACTGTGTACCCGGCAAAATTTTATTACAAGGCGAGGTCAAAATTTCCCATCTAATACATAGCATCATGAGAAATGGTGCTCAAAATAATAAATGCAGCAGGGGACAAAACATGGAGAAGCAAGAGAAGGACGGGGAATGGTTGAGCTCGAGCCCTGTGCCGTCGCTGGAAGACTCCCCGTCACAAATCAAGTACTTGACCATTCAACCATCAGCCCATGCCTATCTGCAATCTAGCCATTAATGGCTCAACCACCAGCAGCTCCTCCTGGAAACAATAACAGCGCACCCATGGAAAATTCCCACTCAAAAATGACCACAGACACAAGGAAAAAACCATCACCGAGAGCTCAAAACCCAATCGTCGATTCTATCACTGGCCTTTTCTCCTTTCATTTTGCCTTTATCGCTTTTGCATATGCGTGCTGAAATGCGTATACAAACACCACTTGTTCACCTT
Organism: Cunninghamia lanceolata; assembly: GCA_027924645.1. Classification (NCBI taxonomy): domain Eukaryota; kingdom Viridiplantae; phylum Streptophyta; class Pinopsida; order Cupressales; family Cupressaceae; genus Cunninghamia; species Cunninghamia lanceolata. The sequence continues at coordinate 3,001,679 of BSBN01000923.1, forward strand.
TCAAAATCCCTGTATATGCAAAATGTATATACAACTATCTGATATACAAGGCAGACCCTGAAGTTTATAGAACAATTTGAAAATCGGTTCAAATCCAGTTTGTATCCCTTTTACCGCACATCGGCTTGTATATCAGCATATACAAGCACTTTATACAACCCATGGACACCAAATTTCATTCACTGCACCTCATTCCTCCATCATTTTGTATATCGGACTGTATATGCAAACATATAAATCCCCTAACATACAAGCAAGGAATCTTTTAGGATATGCGATATAGATTCCCTCTTGTATGTCGTCAATGTATGTCAAACATACATTCAACCCTGTATCTGCTTCTCCTGCATGCTGAAAATACAAACCTGTTTGTATATGCCCGCGGGCCCTACCACATGCATCACCTCCGCCGCACTGTAGCAAATGTATATTTGTTTGTATGTCAGATATACAAACACAAATATACAAACCCCTTTATACAACTGCGGAATCTGCGATGGAATATTCGATGAATGCATACTTTCCTTGCATCTTTCAACGCCTGCATGTTGACTTGTATATTAGAGATACATTCACCCTTGTACATTTTTCATTGTATATTTCGTTTGCATGTTCCACATACAAGCCCGATATACAAGTAGGGCCGATATACAAATGGCGAATATTCCCGAAATCTTTTAGAAGATTCCCCCAATGTATATGCAACTCGATATACATTTAGAAATGCATACAACTCATTTTACCATTTTTTGAAGGCCAATGGAGATTTTTCACCCGCCAACACACATTTTGACCTGCATGCATATACAAACACCTTTGTATATATACAAAGACGCTTGTACCTTAACTGATTTTTTGCATTTTTCAATTGAAACCACACTGCTCATATAGGCGGTAACACTATGTTTGTACTTTTTTCATGCAAAGTAAATCCAAGAAAAAAGGGTAACAAATTTGTTTGCTAGCCCCAAATCTCACCTTTGACTGACTGTAGATCATGGAACACAAATTTCTGTTGTCTCAAAGATGAAGTTCACGACCGCGAAGGGAAAGGAAAAAGTAAAAGATCTCCCCATCCCATTAGGCCTTGCAACACAATAAATAAGCCTCTTTCCATATGTATCAATCAACAAGTAACAAGGGCTAATGTTTTTTAAGGCCATCATTATATATACCTCTTCAATAGTTTTAGGCCACTAAAATTTTGAATAAAAAATTAAATAATGAGTATGCATAAATTACTATCAAATTTCATCTTATTTGATAAGGGTGTTGTAAACATAGGTCTGAAATCTTTAATTGAAAACAAGGATTAATCTTGATGAAAATTATAGGGTCATGTAAGAGTAAGGAGTTCACCAAAATGTAAGGGAATTAGTATTGATGCCAACAAAATTTAATCATTTAAGTACAATAATTTAATGCTCTTTGACTCGTGAATTAGATAGTATAAGAACATACCCATAATTTGTTGTTGATTGATCCCAAGCCCCTTGGGTTCAACCTTGGAGCATACAACTAATCTGAAGAGTAGAAATAATTTGTAACTTATGGGATCAACTTGGTAGAATTTAAATTCGTGGAAAATACTTCAGTTTTTGTTCTTGTGTGTAAATGCTTGTAAGGATGGTGGTGTTTAAAAATATGTTTTGGAAAGTTGTTGGATTGCTAGGGTCTTCTCTTAGGTCAGCCCCTTATTTGGATTGATCCAAACAAAACAACCTTGCAAAACATTAAGAATACTAGGTAAAAAATCCCCAAGGAATGATAGCAATATATAACAAAATCAATTGGCTATTTCATAAACCATTGAAGACAATCTTGTAAATCTAAGCCTATTTTTTTCTTCATAAAGAACTTGCTAAATAAGAAGAGCCTTTATTGCTTTCTTGTATTTGGAAATAGTCAACTAATACACATGAAACACTATTTTGATCAATGTATTTAACAATCTAGAAGTGCTATGAAGTCATGTAATAATTGTGTCTAATACATTGCACTTTACAAACCTCTCTAGAATTTTTCATACAAAGTCAACACAACATTAAGGAAGAGTTGACTTTGGATCAAAGGTTTGCAAAATTTTAAAATATTAGTAAAAGACACAAATAGACAATAATTTCAATTTGACAGGTAGAATCGTATACGCTAAGCTTTACTAGGGGAAACCAATGTCAAAATCCAAAAGAGACATATTACATAATAATATGTGTATATATGTATAAATGTGAGTTCTTAATAGATAAACTCACATATCCAATTCTAGGTGTGTCTAACCCAAAAGACAAATCTAGGTGCACAAATCTTCTATGAATTGACAAAAAAAGTTACCCCTTTATAGTAGCAACCATAATTGATATATTTTTTGAAAGTGGCAACAAAATATAATAATACTTAAACAAGAATTAGATTTACAAAGAACTATAATTGATATATGTTGGAAAGTGACAACTAAAAACAACAATACTTAGATAAGAATTAGATGCCTATATCTTGAATTAGGCCATCATTCACCATTGAAATCCCTTATGTTTTTTTAAACCAAATATCTTTAGGATTATGATTTTATGGAGTAAAACTTTGCCTAATATGTCTTCCTTTCAAAACTCTCTTCAAAATAGAATATTGTTTGCCCATTGTTTCCGCAATTAAAAAAATTACTTGCCAAGAAATGCATTATTAAAGAAAACAAAAAGCACATATTAAAAAAAGGGGTTTCAGGTGTTCTTGTGAACATATGAAAAATACATCTAATTTGGTTCAAAAGGTCAATGTGATGTTTATGAATTACTATAGTGATTTACAATTACTCTTTTATGGTAAACTTTCTTTTTGAAAAACAATGTTGAAATGGTTCATTTCCTGTAGCACACTTTCTAGAGGATATCGTAACAAGAAATGAGAAGATTATGTAGGGAAAGATGGATGGAATGCTAAGAAAATGTAATTAGTTCTTTCACATTATAATCATTATAAATTCTACCATCGTCCACCTTAGCAAGAAAATGAGTGTCTATGTTTATGATGATGTCATGTTATTGGGTTTCACTCTTCCAATACTTGAAATGTTCGTACTCTTTATATTACTCATTTTAGTTAAGAAAACTTTTGGTTTTATCATATTGCTCACATGTACTATATTAGCTTCTACTTCTTCGACATTCATTGACTCCTACCCAATCAAAGAGTGATAATCATTCAACAACTAGTATGAAGTTGTCAACTTGAAACAAGCATATATATGAAACCAATTGTTATTCATTCAATGGTAGTGGTGTTTTTTTGTGTTGCAAGATTCAATACTTAATATCTTAAAATGAAAAGCATATGTTTTGAAATTATTATGGCGAGAGGTGTTCTACAATCACATCAAGGGTGGAGTTGCAGAGCTGAAAGATTCCAAGATTCCATGTAATTTTATAAGATTCCAATCTAAAAAACAAAACAAAAAAAAGATTTATATGCATGAGATTATTAAGATAGAGGATCATAATGAAACAACACAATAAATAGACCACTAAACCTAACACCACTCTCAAGATGCTTTTGCTTTTTTTAAGTTACCAAAATACAAATATTCTAGCTGAGTAATTTATAAATGCCAAGAATAAGAAATATATTTAATGGGAAATGAAACGCTTGCATTCTAGTTGCCAATAATTTATAAAAAATAAAAAAATAAAAACCAAAAACCAAAAAAGAAATTGGAAGATATCTCTCAGCGTACTCTAGATATTTTTAAAAAAATATAAATATACTAGTCTAGCTAGCATGAAGCATATGTAATGTGTAAATTTTTTGTTGGTAGTGTTGATGACCAACACATAAATGTGGATAATAAATATGGTTGTTCCGATGTTATGTAAGTATGGTTTGACCAAGGTTAAATTTTGAAAATGAGGAGCAACAGAAACAATATCAAAGAGAATATCAAATGGAATATCGAAGATGACAACGATAACAAATGATAGATGTAGAAAGAAAAGAACAAAGAAGAAGATGAAATGAAATTGACAAAGAAATATATGCTAGACATATGATTGAATTAATAGTTGAAGAATAGGAATTACAAAATTGACAACAAGCAAATATGATGAGAAGAAGTCATGCACAAAAATCTAAATAGCTCCATGATTCTAAAAGAAAAGAAAGCCAAGATAGTGATAATCGATCAACTAAAAGATATTATCATTGATCAAATGCTAACATTGATTTTAATGCTAAAAATTAAAATAACACTAAATAATGCACCTCAACTTAAAATAATGTAGTTGTTGGAAATAATGTAGAAAATATATCAAATTCCAAAGGAATGTTTCACAGAGATTTCAATACTTTCTAAATGCATTTTAAAAATGGCTTGGATAGTTTTGTTTCACCAAACATGTGCATTTTTTGTGGATTCATAAATTAATTTATGAATAATTCTATTTTTGGGTGCTTGTTTGAGCTATCTGCCGTCGCCAACTATCATATAAATGGAATTAGATTCTTCTAGCTATTTTTTTAAATGATTATTTAATAATTCCTATCATTGTTTCATTTCTATGGATTCATTAATCAATTTATGAATAGCTGGCGGTGGCAGAGAGATGAAACAACCACCAAAAATAGAATAAATGATTCTTTGCCATTTTATTAAATGGAAGGGAAACAATTACAATCATTGCTTTATTTTTTTTGAAGGTATTTGTATTAGTTTGGATAATCACTTTTAGATCTACAGCGCGAAAAGAAAACATTAAAAAAATTGCGAGATAAATTCAACAGCTAAGGGAGAGATTGAAGAAAATTTAGGGCACTTGCTCCGAATTATCTATTTGATTGAGAGAGAGTTGCAAGATTATTAAAATCAAGATTGAACCATTGTCAATTGCAATAAGTGGATCTATTCGATGTTAAATCATAAACTTTCTGATTGTAAACTAAAAAATGAAGTTGTAGATTAAGAAATAGAATGCTTTGTAATTGCAAAGAAAGAAAAACTCTTAAATTTCATGTAAAATGGAAGCATAACAAAATTATTTATATCGTGCGAAAGAGGTTTGTTTTTTCTTTTTAGATTTTATTTAGCATAAAAAAGGTAGGTAGGTGGCTACACTTGTGGCGGGATCTAAAGCTTTGCCCTACGTATGGCCTGGTCTATGCAACTATTTTTTCCCAAATTTTCTGTTCTTTGGCAAAATTACTGTGCAAATTTATTTATAAGTATAGATGTCCACCTTTTTTTTGCAAGTATGTGCTATCGGTGTTGTCATTGATGTCAACAAGCTTGTGTTGTCATTAGTGTCAAGAGTATGAGTAGTTTGTTTTGAGCAGAGATTAGAGATAAGGTTGAGTAGAGTTGAGGATGTTGTAATGATATGAGCTATTTGATTAAGTTGCCTTAGGTGATTTGGTTGCTTTGTATAAGTGATGAAGATGTTAGGAATATGCTTATGTTGGTTGGTTTCCAAGTGCTTTTGAGAAAATTTGATTAATAAAGGAAATAGTGTGTTGAAGATGTGTTCTAACTTAACAGAGTATTGTACTGATTTTGCTCTGCATTTCTTCCTTATTGAAGATTTGCTTTTGCGGTTTGAATATGTTGTTTAGAGGTGTTCTAGATTTTGTACTCTGGTTCATTGTGCAGAAAAAGTTGTGTTCACCAGTGTGTGGAGTGTGATTTTGGGTTGTGCAGAGGTGTCTAGGAGAAATTGTTTTTCTCTACATTTCTTTATAGATTTGTTTCTGGCTTTGCAGTTCTAGATTTATGCTTATAAGGTCTATATCTTTCTTATGTTCTAGATTTTGTTATGTTCTATATTTTCTTATTTTCTTATGTTCTGATTTTGTTATGTTCTAGATTTTGTTATTTTCTTATGTTTTGATTTTGTTATGTTCTAGATTTTGTGCTCTGGTTCATTGTGCAGAAAAAGTTGTGTTCACTAGTGTGTGGAGTGTGTTTCTGGGTTGTACAAAGGTGTCTAGGAGAAACTGTTTTGCTCCTCATTTCTCCGCAGATTTATTTCTAGCTTTGCAATTCTAGATTTATGCTTATAAGGTATATATCTTTCTTCAGTTCAAGTAGTTCGTTGTTTGGTGCTCCGCAAGTTCATTTCTTGAGTTGTAGTTGATGACAGGGTAATCTAAGTGCTCTGGTGTGAACTTTCTTTAGGTGAAAGATGTTGCAAATATTTTTGTTGGTTTTCAGGTGCTTGTGGATGTTTCTAGATCATGTTCTAGCTTGGAGCATGGTCCTCATGTGATCTTTTGGTTTTGTGGAAGCATGCACTTAAAAGTTCATAGTGTTAACACAAGTTTGGCCAACTTGGTTGTTTACACTAATTGGGGTTGTACTTCAGTGATTGTGAAAGCATGATGAAGCATGTATGTATGGATTTAGGTCCATGCTAAGGTATGATGTGGTCTGCATTCATTCCTTTCTTCCATGAGAATATTTTTGGTCTAGACCTAATTTGAATTTTCTAGGTTAATATGTGTTGTTGATCTTGGAGAATGATTTCAAGGTTGATGATGGTATAAATTGTTAGATTTAGGGCACACAACTGAGAGGGGGGGTGAATCAGTTGTACAAAACTTGCTTGTAATTCATACACTTAAATCCTCTTTGTTATTTAATAGCATATCAATTAATCACTCATGAAAGCATAAAGCATAAACACCAGAGCAGATACACATCAACACATGAGACACCAAGATTTTGACGTGGAAAACCCGGTCAAGGGAAAAACCATGGGGTGATTAACCCAAGGATTATTCTCTATTAGAAGAATAAGAAAAATAGATGGCACATGCCAATTAGGGCTCACTGCCCGAGCACACTGCTCACAAGAGGCACACTGCCTACAAGAGACACACTGTCTACAAAGTAACAAGTATCACAAACTTGAAATGGAGATTGACATCTTTACCATGCCTAGATCAGTTCCATTTAAGCCCAAAAACTTCTGCTCTGCCTTTCGCTCTTCTCCTCGCTACCACACACTTATCTTCCCAGTCACACTTTGAAATGACTTCACAATCCCTTATTTATACATGACATCAACTTAGGAACAAACATCTAAGTCAGCAAACAACCACAAGATCTTTTGCAAGGTGTATAATTCATCCGGTCGGCCAGTCACAGAAAGAACACCAATAACTGGTGGTTATCCATCAAATCCAAACTCTAACTTCAATGCGGATCACCAACATGAACTGGACATGATCCAAAGATCATCATAACCTTCCCTAAAACACCAAGAACATCCGTAATTTATCAGCTTACTGGAATTCTTCTCTTCTTCATCCGGAACTTCAAGAACACAGTCTGTCATCACTATCATAATGAAAAAGGTGCTTTCAGACCTCCAAACCATGAACAAATCTAGTTTTCACTTCACATGGACTTCTTCCACACTCCCTCCAATCCGTAGAATGAGATAATGCAATTCCGGAGCTCACCGGACCAATCTGTGACACTCTGTCACCACTAAACATCTGTCGGAACCGGTTCTACTTGAGCGACCATAACTTCTTCAGATCTTCATGCGAACCTCTAAAATCTTGACAGGAACATCTCAAGACTCATATCTACAAACCCTTTAAACCACATCCTCTGATCCTCAACCTATCTTGGACTTTTACCTTGTCATCATCACTATTCTTCACTGTTCCTGATTGAGACTGATTTTCTTAATATCCTCAGCACACAGCTCATCCAGTCCTTCTCATTAATGTAACCTGAGTATGTTGACATCAATGACAACACCAGTTAGGCCCATACTTGCAACATAAATATGTGTCAAGGATTCGTGACTAGATGAACGCACAAGGAATATGATATCTGTGATGTGAATTTGATCATTGCAGTGAGAACTTTCATGTGTTAGGCTATTGGATGTAGTGAGCAGAAGGTGTTTACTAATTTTTAGTGTTGCTACGAAGGTGATGTTTGTGTTGTGGTGAATATTGAGCTTCATTGGAACTGTACTCCCTGCATAGGTTAGATGCAATTATATCAGTTCATCCCTGGCAGTGAGCCTTCTCTTCTATCTCTTTCTTCTGGACAGTGAATCCTTTGGCAATGAGCCTTTCTTTCTTTCTTCTGGGCAGTGAGTCCTCTAGCAGTGAGCCTTTTGTAATTCGGTGTTGCTACTACTTTATATTGTGTGCTAATCCTCATCGTGGTTTTTCCCTTCTTGGGTTTTCCACATAAAATCTGGTGATGTTATGATTCAATTTGTGCTATTTTCTTTTCATGCTTAATCATCATAACAAGTTTAAAGGTTAATATGGATCTGAATGTTTGTGAGAGTTTGAAGTTTATGATACAACGGATTCACCCCCCTCTCAATTATCTTGTGTATGAAATTCAACAATTGGTATTAGAGAGAGGTTCCTTGGAAGAAGCTTTACCACTTGAGGAAGATCTTGGAGGATGAATACATGGTAGATAGAAAGTTTCCTACTACTCCGGAAGAGATTCTTGCTGTTAAATTTTTAGAAGATGAATGCATGTCTATCAATAGTGAAGAACTCAAGGTTGCTCTTGAAGACCTAGAGAGGACTGAAGAAGAAATCAAAGATCTGAAGGAGAATGTTAAAGAAGTAGATGGATGTATCAGAAAATTAAGAGAGCAAGTCAAGAAGTTCAAAGAAAGAAATAAGGAGGTCAATGAACAATTGAGGCTAGCAACTGAATCTATGAATGGTCTGAAAGTGCAAGTTGAAGAAAAGACAAGAATTGAGGAATATCTGAATTTAATGGTGAAAATCAAATTTGAAGAATGTATAAGGCTTGAACACGAAGTTGTGAGTCTGAAATCAAATCTGGAGAAGGCAAAGAAGTATGAAGAAAAATTCAAGATAAGTTTTGCAAGGCTTGATGAGATGATTGGAAGTTAGCAAGGTCCCAATGATAAAGAGGGTTTAGGATTTGAAAAAAGTGAAAGTTCAAAATCAGATCAGACTTCAAATCAGAGGAACATTGGCAAGCATATCTGGAATCAAAAGAATAAAGCTAGAAGATCTCTGGTCAGAGAACCAAATGCTCAAAGGTATCCATCTTTCATTGGTTTTTGTCATTTATGCAATAATTATGGACACAAAGCAATAGAATGTAGAAGCAAAAGGAATCAAAATGTTCCATCCTTCTCTGGTCAATGCTTCACATGCAATAAAGTTGGTCATAGAGATGTTATATGTAGAAATAAAGTGAGTCAGAACTCTACTAGGTGTTTTACATGCAATAAGATGGGACATAGAGCTAATGAGTGCAGAAGTCAAATAAGAAATGGCTATGACAAGGATAAAATAGTTAAATCTTTCAGTGGCTACTGTTATACATGCAAGAAATTTGGGCATAAAGCCAACCAATGCAGATCCATAATGAATGGAAGGAATACTAGTCAAAGAAATGTTGTATGCGACAATTGCAATAGATCTGGACATACCTCTAAGCTCTACATAAGAAGAAGCATGAAAAAGGATAATCTGGTAGAGAACAAACTAGTACATAAGGTTGATCCAGTAGAGACAAAAAGGGAAATGAATAAGATCTAGATAAAGAAGGATGTAACAAAGGTTAAGGATGATCCTGTATTGACATCTGGTGCAAATATTCCCTCCGGGAACTAAGATTAGAGCTTTGGCTTAGGGGGAGCTTTATTGAAATTTTTGTCTCCCCTACCAAAGGAATGGTGTTGAGGCCACAACACGAAGAGATAAGGTTAAGGATTAGCAACAAAGGTTTAAGTCAGGATAGAGACTATGACTGCAAAGGATAAAGGTAGAGTTGTGTATATTAGCTTGGTTGGTAATTTTGCAAGAGGATCTTATCCTCCACAAGAAATCTATTGTGCAAGAAAATTTGATTAGGTAAGAAGATATGTTATGAATTTTGGCTAAGTATCTGTTTGATAAAATCAAGCTATAGTGTTCTGGTAATTTGGTTCGTATTGGTCTGCTATTGAAGATATTACTCTATGGTTCTAGCATATGTTTATTAATCATTGGATACATCTACATCTAGAATTTTATCTAATTTTGATGATTGGTTTGAAAGTAATGAGTAACAAAAGTTAAGCTTGACATAATAGAGTTGTTTCTAGTACATAGCAGTTTTCATGTTGATTGAAGGTGTTTGGGATCTACAGATGAACTCAAAGGTGAATGGATATGTCAGATGAGTCAAGAAGCTTTGAAAAGAATCCCTAAAACTCCCAAGTATGTGCAAAGACATCACATTGAAGACCAGATCATTGATGATAAGAGAAAAGGTGTACTGACAAGAAGGAGAGATGTTGAAGAATAGGTAAATCTACGTTTACTTTCTAAAGTTGAACCTAAAATAGTGGTTGAGGTATGCAAGGATGAGTATTGGATTAAGGCTATGGAAGAACTAATGTAGATTGAGAAGAATCAGACTTGGGAACTTGTCCCAATACCAAAGAACAAAAATATAATTAGAACTAAGTGGGTATTCTGGAACAAATTGAATGAGAATGGAGAAGTGGTAAGGAATAAGGCAAGACTTGTGTGTAAAGGCTACTCACAAGTGGAAGGAATAGACTATGAGGAAACTTATTCTCCAGTGGCAAGAATGGAGGCCATTAGGATGTTTTTGGCTTTTGCAGCACATAAGTATTTCAAAGTATATCAAATGGATGTGAAGTCTATTTTCTTGAATGGCGAGTTGGAAGAGGAAGTGTACATAGAACAACCAGAAGGATTTTAGTTGTTAGATAAGCTAGATATGGTTTACAGGTTGAAGAAGGTACTATATGGATTGAAGCAAGCCCCCAGAGCTTGGTATGCAAGGTTAGACAAGTATTTATTACATCAAGGATTCAATAAAGGTACTACATATAGAAATATGTACATTAAAATAAGTGAAGATCAAATTCTAATTGTGGAAGTGTATGTAGATGATATAATTTTTGGTGGAAATGAAGGTATTTGTAAGATTTTTGTAGATGAAAAGCAGAAAGAATTTGAAATGTCAATGTGTGGGGAAATGAACTTCTTTCTTGGGTTATAGATCAATCAAACAGATAAGGGTATTTCCATTTCTCAGTCAAAGTATGTAAAAGATTGTTAAAGAAGTTTGGAATGGAATACTCTAAACCAGTTTGTACTCGTATGGTTACTAGTTGTAAGTTGAGCAAGAATGATGAATCTCGTAATACTTATCAAAGCAAGTACATATCAATGATTGGAGGATTACTATATATGACTGCTACTAGACCAGATATTATGCATGTACTCTGTCTTGTGGCCAGATTTCAAGAAGATCCTAAAGAGTCACATGTTATGGTAGTGAAGAGGATATTTAGATATTTAAAGGGCACTTCTGATCATGGCTTGTGGTATCCAAAAGATACTGACTTTACTCTAAGTGCTTATATAGATGCAAATTGGGCTGGTTATGTAGATGACATGAAAAGTACACGTGGTGGTGCATTCTTTCTTGGATGCAGATTGGTGTCTTGGCTAAGTAAGAAACAAGATTCAGTGTCTTTATCTACTACAGAGGTAGAATATATTGCTACAGCATCATGTTGCATACAGGTGTTATGGATGAGACAAAACTTGAAGGATATCAAAGTTATGTATGATGAGCCAATTTCTATTTTCTGTGATAATACAAGTGCTATTAACATTTCAAAGAATCCGGTGATGCATTCAAGGACAAAGCATATTTCAATTAGGTATCACTTTTTGAGAGAGAAGGTTGTAGAGAATGAAGTGAAGCTTGAGTATGTGCCTACAAAGGATCAAGTTGTTGACTATTCACTAAGGCTCTTCCTAAGGATACATATATCAAGATTCAGTCTAGTGAACTTCAAGATCTAGTCTTTTCTAGACTAATGTTGGAGGCTACCTCTCAGGGGGAGCAGATAGTGGTCATGATGATTGGTGCAGACAAGGGGAGTAAGAGTTGATATAGTTTGGTGTGCACTCCTAAGGAGGAGTATTCAGAGTAGTGAAAAGAAAAGTTCATGTGACCCAATAAGAGTGAAAGAAGAGGTGTGTCACGCTTTTCCATTGATGTCAAAGGGGGAGAGAGAGCAATGTGAAAAAGAAAAGAATCAGTGATCAGGGAGAGAGAGTAAGATGTGTAAAAGAAAGGGGGAGAGTAAGAAAGAAAAGAAGTTGGTGCAGATCTGTGTCTTGATGGTTTTCACATTATGTGTTGCCATCAATGACAAAGGGGGAGATTGTTGCAAGTATGTTCTAGCAGAGTTGTCATTGATGTCAACAAGCTTGTGTTGTCATTGGTGTCAAATGTGTCAAGAGTATGAGTAGTTTGTGTTGAGTAGAGACCAAAGATAAGGTTGAGCAGAGTTGAGGATGTTGCAATGATATGAGATATTTGATTAAGTTATGTTAGGCATGATTTGTTTTCTTTGTAGAAGTGATGAAGATGTTAGGAATATGATTTTGTTGGTTGGTTTCTAAGTGCTTTTGAGAAATTTTGATTAATAAAGGAAACAATGTGTTGAAGATGTGTTCTGACTTAATAGAGTAATGTTTTAATTTTGCTTTGCATTTCTTCCTTATTGAAGACCTACTTTTATGGTTTGAATATGTTGTTTAGAGGTGTTCAGAGATTTTATGTTCCAAATTTTGTGCTCTAGTTCATTGTGCAAAAAAAGTTGTGTTCACCAGTGTTTGGACTGTGTTTCTGGGTTGTGTAGAGGTGTCTAGGAGAAACTATTTTGCTCTGCATTTCTTCGTAGATTTGTTTCTAGCTTTGTGTTTTTAGATTTATGCTTATAAGGTCTATATATTTATTTAGTTCAAGTGGTTCGTGGTTTAGTGCTCCGCAAGTTCATTTCTTGAGTTGCAGTTGATGACAGGGTAATCTAAGTGCTCCAGTGTGAACTTTCTTCAAGTGAAAGATGTTGCAAAGATTTTTGTTGGTTTTCAAGTGCTTGTGGATGTTTCTAGATCATGTTCTAGCTTGGAGAGTGGTCCGCATGTCATCTTTTGGTCTTAAGGAAGCGTGCACTTAAAAGTTCATAGTGTTAACACAAGTTTGGTTGACTTGGTTGTTTACATTAATTGCGGTTGTGCTTCAATGATTGTGAAAGTGTGATGAAGCGTGTATGTATGAATTTAGGTCTGTGCTAAGGTATGATGGGTTCTCATTCATTCCTTTCTTCACGGTAATATTTTTTGTCCAGACCTAATTTGAATTTTCTGGGTTAAGATGTGTTGCCAACCTTGGAGAATGATTTTAAGGTTGATGATGGTATAAATATGTGTCAAGGATTTGTGACTGGATGAATGTACAAGGAATATGATATCTGTGATGTGAGTTTGATCAATGCAGTGAGAGATTTCATGTGTTAGGCTATTAGATGCAGTGAGCAGAAGGTGTCTACTATTTTTTAGTGTTGCTACGAAGGTGATGTTTATGTTGTGGTGAAGATTGAGCTTCATTGGATCTATACTCCATGCATAGGTTAGATACAATTATATCAGTTCATCCCTAGCGGTGAGCCTCCTCTTTTATCTCTTTCTTTTGGATAGTGAGTCTTTTGGCAGTGAGCCTTTTGTAATTCGATGTTACTACTACTTTATATTGTGAGCTAATCTTCACCATGGTTTTTCCCTTCTTGGGTTTTCCACATAAAATCTGGTGTTGTTATGATTCAGTTTCTATTATTTTCTTTTCATGCTTATTCATCATAAAAAGTTTAAAGGTTAATGTGGATTTGAATGTTTGTGAGGGTTTGAAGTTTATGATACAACTAATTGACCCCCTCTCAGTTGTCTTGTGCATTCAACACTTTTAAAATATATTCTTGTTCTATTGACTTGAGATTTAAGATGTGTGTTGTAGTTTTGTGTTAAGCATTTAGCCTTGAATTAATTTAAAGAGATTTTATTATTATTATAGGGTATAAGAATTTAATTTTAGAATCTTTGATGTAAAATAACTAGAATCTTAATGTAAACCCAAAAATGTTGTAGACTCACTACCTAAAGTGTGAATCTGAAGAACTGATCTGATGGGAAAAAATCTGAGGTTCGTAAAGGCACTTTGGAATGAGTTGGCACCATTCATAATACTTGCTTTTTTTCCTTAACTTAGTTATTCACTTTCAGATCCTTACCAAACATACAGTTTGTGTTTTGCGTCCTACACGAACCTTACTTTTTTAATATTCTCAATAAAGATTTTTTGTATACATTAAATTGGCACTAAGGGTGCCAAACCCAAATACAAAATTAACTAGAAAGGTGACATCAATAACACTGGTTACACTACATCATCAAATGACCACTTCCAAAATGCCATTTAAGCCGACGAGTTGTCAAAACCACTTCACTACACTACATCATCAAATGACCTCCTTTGCTAATTCTTCTCCCTTTTCGTCCTCCTCCCCAACTTCTACATCAGGAAGGGCTAGAAGCCCTAGGACTTGCGATACTCAATGAAAACCTAATAGCCCATTCAATACTAAAACATAGCCCTTGACCACCTTCATCCTTCAATCTTCGTCTTCCCTGACACTCCATATAATAAACAAAATCCACGAGCCCCGACAATGCCCAATCCACGATCTTATCCATCCCAACTCTCCATTGGGCTTTGATACATTTCTGCATTAACCACTTTGTCACCTCGCGCTCCTCGCATGCTTGTAGCAGCCATGCTAAAGCCATCGAGTCCACATCATTGTTAATCTTGAACTTGTAGATGGCCAATAGAAATTGAGCGCCCAAATTACCTTTAACCACTTCCAACATTTCATCACCGTTTATGTTTGAAGACTTTCTAGAGCCGTTGTTCAGAAACCTTACCTCTAAATCCCATCTACCTCTCTCTCACCTCCAAATAGATTATGGTGTCCATAGTTTCTTCCTCCAAATGCTAGTCCCTTCAAGCTCTTAAAATAACATCACCGCCACCGTTCCCTTCTTAAAAGCCACTAACAAAGTATTTAATTTGCCAACCTTGCTCTCTTCACTTTAGCCTCCATCGCTCGTGTGAGCATTCCTTTCACCCTCCCACTGTCCTATCAATGGTTAGATTTGATAATCTATCCACCTCCCCGCTCCCCTCCCTATAGATATGAGAAAATTTAAATTCATCTAGGGAATCTAAGTCCTCCCATATCCATTTAATAAAACTTTGAATCTTTCAATTGGGCGTCTCCTTTTTCCAAATGGTGTTGATAATGATCAATGAGTCACCTTCCAAATGTAGTCTCCTGAAGCCCATTCTTCTACACAATTCAATTCCTATCCAAGCCACTTGGAGGTTTGCCTCATTGTTCGTTCCTGGCGGGAGTGATCTTGCTTCCTCTGCCAGTGTTATCCATGTATGATCTCAGAGAATGCACCCCACCCCTGACGGTCTCGGGTTGCCCCTTGAGGCTTGGTCAAAGTTCACTTTCACCCATCCTTCGTCAGGCAGTTACCATTTCATGTCTTTGCTTGGGTTGTCTGAAGGATCAACCCGAGGCTTCCCATAAATGGGGGGAATCTTTAGACCTAGCCACATCTTCATCAGCTTCTCATCCCATAGGGTGAACTCGCTCTTATTTGCTCTCTGATTCCTTGCTGCATTATTCACTACTTCACTTATAGTTGTATCAATTTTCCTCATCAATCCATCCACTGTCCTTTCTTTCTCTTGGAAGATCCTTTGATTTCTTTCTTTCCAAATCTCCCAAATTACTACTAATGGTGTCACTTTCCAAATGCTCAAGAAAACTGCCCTCTTCCTCAATCCTGGCCACCCATTAAACAACTCCAACAAAGAGGCAGGTGTCAAGGCTTGCCATTCCATCTTGCTTGACACTCCATCCCAACATTTACTCGCTATTTCATAGTTCAGCAACAGATGGTTAGCCGTCTCTTCCTCTTTCCTACAAAGGGTGTACCAATGTGGTCCCATAATTCCTATCCTCTATAATTTATCCCCTGTTAATATATTGTTTTGGAGGGTTAGCCAAGCAAAGACCCCAGCCTTTGGAAGACAGTGCTTCCCCCAAAGATCTAGAGGCTAATCTTCTAACTTGATTTATGCTTCCTCGATGATGTAGCCTATCCTCACATTATATGATCCTGACTTCCTTGCACACCATTGGACTAAGTCTTCTCCTCCTAAGATGTGCACACTCCTTTGGTAGAGAATATCCTTTAGCCTATCTTTTGATTCCTTTGGCATCCTCACATGTGTCAATCTCTATCTCCACCTCTCACATCCATTCCACTCTTTTGGCTCCACATAATCCCATACTGAGGTACCCCATTCTAGCTCGAGGACTCTTCTAGCTTCTTCCATCCCCCCTAAATCCATAATTGGTTTATGTCCACCCCACGAATCCATCTAGAAATTGGCTTGCCCGCCCCCTCTAATTTTCCACGTTAAGTGCTCTATTACTAACTTTCTGCATGAAATCAAGAAATTCTAGATTACTAACCCTTCTGGGGGATTTTAGATTAGTGAGAATTCAGCTTGGGCATTCCGAATCTAGATACTTATGCTGAAGAACTCTTACCCACTTTTGGTTTGCCCTATGATACATGCTCCAAATCAATTTTGTTACCAAAGCCTTATTCATTATAGGCCATTTCCTTAGACCAACACCCCCTGCTTCCTTTGGCCTGCATATTTTCCTCCAAACCACAAGAGGAATTCTCCTCTGGTCATTGCTTCCGTTCCAAAAAAAAAAAAAAATTCATCCATCTTTCCATTTGCTCAAAGAATTTTTGAGGAAGTTTCATACAAGACATTGCATATATAAGTATCCCTGAGGTGACTTATTTGAGCATTATTATCCTGCCTGATGTTGTTAACCATTTCCCTTTCCATGCTTCTAATTTCTTATTATAGTTTGTCAAAATGCTCTCCCAAAAGTGAAACCTTCTAGTCCCCCCATATAAAGGTGGCCCAAGAAACCTCCCTAGAAGAACTCCTCTCCTAATACCTAATTTTTTTGCTAATTCCTTTTGTTTTCTCAATTTCGTGTTGAAAAAGAAGATTTCAAATTTACCCCAATTCACTACTTGCCTCGACGCTCTATTGTATTTATCTAATAAGATTTTAATTTCTCTAGCCTCTCCTCTATTGGACACTCTGAACACCATTGTATCATCTGTGAATTGTGTGAGTTAATGCTTCCATGTTGGGGGCTACTTTTATACCTTTCCATTGCCCTCTCTGCTTCAATACTTCTTCCTAGGGCTTCTCACATAATTATGAATAGAAAGGGGGCTATAGGATCCCCTTGTCTTATCCCTCTAGACGTCTTGAAAAAGCCTTTCGGTGATCCATTAAGAAGGACATAAAATCTTGGCCCTTAAATGTAGCTTCTTACCCATTTGATCCATTTTTATCAAAGCAAAACTTAATCATTACTTCTAGCAAGAAATCCCTATCTACCTGATCATAAGCCTTCCTAATATCTAGTTTGACTATCATCATGTCCACCTTCACCTTGTGGACTGTGTGAATGGCCTCATGTGCCAAAATAATTCCTTCCACTATTGCTCCTCTTGGAACAAACCCACTTTGGTTACTTAGAAATGATAATTGACAACACCATTTTTAATTTGTTAGCCATTACTTTAGTGATTAACTTGTACATCGTATTGTATAAGGACATCGACTTGTAGTCTTCTACCTTTTCTACCTTTTCCTTCTTAGGAATTAACACTATGAAAGTGTTTTTAAGATCCCTGAGCATAGTCTGTCTCTTTCTTGATTATTTCACTGCCCTGGTTACATCCCCTTTTACTATATCCCAAAAAGTCTGGAAAAATCTTGTCGGGAAGCCATCTGGTCTGGGAGACTTGTTCGAGCTCATCTGTAAAACTGCAGTTCTTACCTCCTCTTCCAATACTGTGCCACATAGTAGTTCATTCTCTCGAGCACCAACCTTGCTTGGAATATTGTTGAGTATCTCTTGTCTACTCTAGTCAATTAGCAGATCATCCTTTGTCAAGAGCTTCTTGAAGTACTCCACTATCCCCTTCTCTATTTCTTTTGGATCCTGAATTCTTCTTCCTCCCTCACCCACCAGCTCTGAGATCCTATTTCTGCTCCTTATTTTGGTGGACATATCCAGAAGAACTTTGTGTTTCTATCCCCTTCTAGTAACCAACATTCTCTGGATTTTTGTCTCTAAAAGAATTCCTCTCTAGCCAGGATCTCAATAAAGAAAATATTATAGAAATAACAATAAGTATTTTTTTAATGACGTTTATCCATTCAAAGGTGTCTATTTCTATTATAAGTATATGATTGATTATTCCATTAAAAATATATTAGGGTTAAAATTTTTAATATTAAAAATATATTAGAATTAATATTTTTAAAGTGAAGATTAATAAAAAAGGTATGAAAATATAATCAAGTAAGAAAAATATATTTCATTCCAAATAAATGTGAAACTTTTTTTTTCCACTACTAAAATCTAGCTATTGTTCTTACATAAACTAACAAAGTTAAATAGAACATGCACAATTTATTTTTATTTTAACTTGGATTCTAATGGTGAAGCGTAATTTGATTTTAGAGTTAAATGCATCTAAATTTTAGAGTCTAATGGTGTGTTTATTTATATTATTATAATACCATTTAGTATTACCATACTAACTATAACATTGATTATTCCATTAGAAATATATTAGAGTTAAAGTTTTTAATATTAACTTAATATTAAAATATTATTTTTAATATTCCCATGTATTTATATAAAAAGTATATTAGGTTTTTTAAATTTTTATTATTATGATACCATAATGACTATAGAGTTTTTATTATTATAATACCATAATTATTGCATTAAAAATATATTAGGGTTAATATTTTTAAAGTTAACACAACTCTTATAGGATTGATTATTTCATTAAAAATATATTAAGGTTTATGTTTTAATATTTTTTTTTGCTAGGTAAAGATGCAGAGCATCATAAGTATTATATTGATATTAAAACATTTTTACAAAAGATGGTCCAATGACCAGAAGAGTCATTATAAAGCTAGCCAAAAAAGAGGTAGAGGAGACCTCCAAAAACCAAGGAGAAGAAGGAAGCAAAACTAGTTAATAACATTTAGATCTGTAACTTTGAAGGAATGAAACCCCAGATGAGTAGAAGTTGTATATTCCACTTGCATAGTTGCTTCAGCAGGAACAAATGGAGTTGGAGGATTGAAGTGAATAAGGAAAGACCAAGCAGCAAAAGTATCTTCAATCTTGGAAGAGAGAGCACATCCTAGTTGCCTCTAATGAGACCGAAGAGAACCTTCCAATTGATCAAAAGAGTTATTTTGAAGGCTAAGGTTCAAGGCATGAAACACACAGCCCAAATGAGGTTTGCCAATAAAGTCTACACATGTGAACAAACCACCAATGTTAGCTGGATCCAAATGCAGATCATAATTTGCAAGCACTTGATTGAGTTTTTCCTCTGTGAGCAAGTAGGCATGGATAAAATTTGTAGCCAGACCTTTGACTATATCCACTTGTTGGATAACATCCATAGCATTTGAAAGAAAATGCGAGGCCAAATGAGAAGCATAGGATACCATGGAGTTCTGTAAAAAATCTTTTCACATAACCTTAATAATAGTCTCTTCCACATCCATCGAATGCAAGATGAAGGCCTGTTGAAGACTGCCTCTGTCGATAGCACCATGATGTGGAGTTTCCCACTCTTGAACAGGCAGAAAAACATGAGCATTTTGCAGGATAAGAGACATGGCTGGCTAAAAACATGCAAACAAAGAGAAGCTGTGAATGCCAAAAGGAATGAGCTAGAGCCTTTAAAAACCATTCCCACGTGTAGAAATTAAGAGCCAAATCCAGTAGGTTAAGTGAAAAGATCACAAAGGAATGTGAAATGAAATTCATCACACGGGAGGCCATGTGAAATAAAGCATCTAGCCGTCCATGGAAGACCACATCACCAAAATCTCTGGCAGAGCACATACAAAATGATGCAAAATAAGTACAAGATCTAAAAGCAATGCAATCATTGCAATTGTGCTGAGCAAGGACAGAGGTGACAAGAGCAAAAAACCATTCGTTGAGAGAAAATAAGAAGTATCCCCTGCCCAACAACACAAACAAGTTAGAAAGAAAAAAAACTTAGATGGGATTATGCCTTCTTTTCCTCCAATCTTAATAGATCCTCCAAAGTTGGGAACCTAGACAAAGATTCTTTATCAATATAAAGAGATCCCTTAGGGAGTGAACAAGCCATGCTGGCTAATAAATCTGCAACCATATTCCCTTTTCTATATACATGGGTACTCTAATAATCTTCAAAATGAGACATAAGATGCCACACTTGATCCAGAATGTAATTACATTTCTAGCTCGGATTTGTTTTTTTTTAAAAGCTTGAATTATCATAAGAGAATCACCTTCCACTATAATTTTCTTAAGACCAAGAGAAATCGTTGTCCTAATACCAAGAAGTAGAGCCTAAACTTCTGCATCATTATTTGTCCCATTGACAATTCTTTCAGCTTTAGCACATAACAAAGTGCTCAAATTATTTCTGATGACACATCCAATGCCTGAAACACCTGGATTACCATTAGAAGCCCCATCAAAGTTAACCTTGTACCAATTTGTGGAAGGCGGAGTCCAAACCACCAAATCACGGTCCTTATTAGATCCAAGAGAAAGAGAAGAAGATTTACTTCCTGCAGCAACAAAGTTTATTTTTTTCCATTCAGGGAGAATCATATTATCCCAAGAAGAAAAGGCCTTATGAGGTGCAGCTGACTTATGACAAATGATTTCTGAGATTGCATTCTTAATAATGAAGGTTACATTTTCTAAAGAGGCAAAAGCCTTTCTGAAAATCCTCATGTTTCTTTCCAACCACAAATTCCAAATGATTAAAGAGGGAGATATGACCCATAAGTCGGATAGGGCTACTTTCCTATAGAGCAAAGGCCATATTTGAAAGAGATTAACCAAAGACTTAGGAATAGGTGCATACCAATGAAGCTTTTGAAATAGCCAGTTCCAACATTTAATGGCAAAAGGACATTGCACAAAAAGATGGTTTACAGTTTCTTCCTCCTCACCACAAAGAACACAATTGAAAGGATCTGTCATTCCAAATTTTAATAACCTGTCACTAGTTAGAATTTTGTTCTTTAGAGCTAGCCAGGCAAACACCCCAACCTTGGACAGCACTGTTTTGCTCCAGCATAAGGTGTGCAACCATTTACAAGATGCCCCTTTCTTGGAAGTCAGGGAGAGATATCCTTGTTTGGTCGTATAATTTCTAGACTTGGTGGGACTCAAAATTAGTTCATCAGTAGAGAGATTGAAATAAACCTTTCTTTGAGACAAAATATCAAACAAGAGATCTTTTTGATGTTGTGGAAAATTTAGAGAAGAAAAGTCTTTCCATTCAACAGGGTTCCCCAATTGAGAATTGTTTTTTATGTAATCCTTAACTTTGATTCCCCAAGAATCAAAGAGAACTTGTTTAGCTTCTTCTAGTCTAGGAATAGAATCCAGTGTACAAAATCCATTCAAGAATCTTGCCAAAAGAGAGCTTTCTCTCCATTATGAATTTTCCAAGAAAGAAATGGAAGCACAACCTCTCTACATCTGATTATAAAATTCTAGATCCTAGAGCCAACAAAGGGATTAGCAACAGTGAAAATCCTTTATGGATCTTGTGAGTCTAAATATTAACTTAGGGTTAATATTTTTTTAAATTGAATACAATTTTAATTAGAAAAGAATATAAATGAGAAAACAACTCTTATTAATATTTCTATTATAAGTATATGATTGATTATTCCATTAAAAATATATTAAAGTTTAAGTTTTAGTATTAAATTAATATTAAAAATATATTAGGGTTAATATTTAAAGTGAACACTTGCCGATGATGGCATGGTTCGGTGGTTAAGTCGCTCAGGATGTAGTGGCGGCCACCAGAGTTCAAACCCCCGCTGGGCCAACGAGCTCGCAAGGCTTTACGCCTTCGCTGGGCCAATGAGCTCGTGGGTTTGAAGTGTTCTTCCTAGGGGATGAGGTCCCCCAGTTGTGGCCTCACCGGTTCATTGCTCCGGGCAAAAGCATTCGCGTGGAGCCGGAGGGCGTGTCGCACCAGCGTCGCCGGTCACGTTAAAAAGTTTACCAGGCGCATTTTTTAAAAATATATATATATATATATATATATTTAAAGTGAACACAATTTTAGTTAGAAAATATTAATAAATGAGAAAACAACTATTATTAATATTTATATTATAAGTATAGGATTGATTATTCCATTAGGTTAAAGTTTTTAATATTAACTTTATATTAAAAATATATTAGGGTTAATATTTTTAAAGTGAACACAAAATTTTAGTTAGAAAAGATTAATAAGTGAGAATATTTCTATTATAACAATAGGATTGATTATTCCATTAAATCATTTAAACCATATACCAATAATTAGATTAAAGTTTTTATTATTAACTTAATATTAAAAATATATTAGTGAGTTGCCTATGATATATAATGTTTAACATATAGAAGAATGTTCTTTAGATGGTGTTTTGATAAAGCTCTTATGACATTGTATGACAATTTATATAAACTTTTAAGAGTGAAAATTGCTTAACTATACTTTTTTCTTATGTTTTAAACTCATTTGATAATCACTTTTGTAATTTTTTTCAAAAATTTAAAAAGAAACATTAAATAGAGATACCTTTGGATTGTATAGAATAATGGTTTGACCAAGGATGAATTTTGACTATGAGGAGAAATAAAGAGAATATAAAAGAGCATATCGAAGAGAATATCGAAGATGACAACGAGAAGAAATGATAGATGTAGAAAGAGAAGCACAAAGAAAACAACAATGAGGTGCGTAGGGAAAGATATCATAAATGTAGGGCTGAATTAACAATTGAACAATTAGAAGCACATAATTGACAACAATATAATATGGCAAGAAGTCATCCAGAAACATCTGAACAAGTAACTAACTCTAAAAGAGAAGAAAGACAAGACCCTAATCGTCAAACAACTAAAAGATACTATCCTTGACTAAATGCACTAGATGAAAATTCTATGGAGTATGTACCTAAAACTCTAAATAATGCATTTGAACATGAAATGAATATCACTGTTGGAAACAATGGAGAAAATACACCCAATCCCAATGAAATGCTTCATGCAAATCTTAATACTCTCCAAATGCATTATCAACATGGGCTAGATAGCTTTGCTTCACCAAGCATGTGTTATATTTATCAAGAATGTTACCTTGGAATAAAGGTTTCTTGCACACCTCAAGGTCCTATATGTAATATATGTCGACAAGAGAAAGACAATAATCATTTTTCAACATCAAATAATATGGATCTAGGCTCACAACCACAATAACTTGCAAACTTGACATAAGTGGAGGAAATGTTGATAGCACATGTCAACTTAATCCTACAAGTGACATGCAATTGGAGGTCAATACAAATATAAAGGACATAATCAATTTTTCACAAGAAGTAAAATATATTTCAACGGTTTTGCCACATCATATTAAATATTTTCCAATCATTATTGTTCGCAAGAGGGATCAACATGACACAAATTATAACTTTACAATCAATACAGAGTGAGAGTATAAGGCACTCAAATACAAAATTAAACATGACAAGTTCTATTCTGATATTTAAATAAATAAAATTGCTATTAGTGAACTTTCATCAAACTTTGAAGAAAATATCTTCAACAAGCTAAACTCAGTGCATATGGAGCTTGAATTAAATGCAAATGAAGTTGTATTTGTGGGTCCATTGATGGAGATGGATAAAGGAAATATCATTGATCAAACAACGTCAATGGATTCTAGACCACCTAATGTTCAAAAAGAGAGAATTAATTCATGCATGGGTAAATAACCCTAATGCAGATCTAGGAACATTGATTGATTGCCCAAGAATTGGAGCATCTCCTATTAATGAGTACTCCACACTAGGCTTACTTGATATCGCATTTCCAACATTATTTCCTAATGGTAGATGTGATTGGCTAGAACCATGCATGAGACGAGTACATCTACATGAGTTTGTGAAACATCTAATTCGATATAAGATCACCATTTTGGTCAACACCCATGATTTAGATATTACATGATGAACATGATCATGAGACATTGTGCACAGAATTCATCTGCATTTTTTGTAAAAAGAGGTTTTCAAGATATGTCGATCACCATCAGGGAGTTGCGTGAACATATGGAAAATATGCCCCACTCTCATCTAGCAGATCGCTTGATGCGGTTTGGAACAACATTAAGGGGTACAAGGTCATGATGGGTAAAATTTCGTGCAGAGTTAACATACATGGTTCAACAAATTGGTTCACCAACAATATTCTTCACTTTGCGGGCAACATGTATGTATTGGCTAGATTTTCATGCACTTATGCTTGGAATTCCACCAACAGATCCACGACAAGCCCAAAATTGGAGAAAACAAAATATTATTGATTATCCTCATATAGTGGCACACTACATGCACCTACGACATACAATTTTTAGGAAACATATAGTAGAAAAAGGAATGAATGTAAAAGATTATTGGTCTAGATATGAATGACAACATAGAGGTTCACCACATGTGCATGGATTTTTAGGGACAGATGGAGCACCAAATATGGATAAACTTGATTGGAGAAATGATCAAGAAAGAAAAAATACAGAGAAATACTTCCATTCAATTATTCATGCATGGAATCCTAGAGAAGATCCACATCAATGAAACATACATGTATACCAAAATTTTGTTCAACATCCATGTCTTCGAAATACAAGGTAGTTTATACAAGTAGATATGGAACATGACTGAAGAAATTCTAAATTGTGTAGAATGACATACAATGTGCAGGGAGGGTGCATGCCTACGTAAGAAAAGAGGATGGATGGTTTGCAGGTAAGATTTTAAATTTTTCACAAAATTTTGTATACAAATTCAATATAAAATAACTGCAATGAAATAAAATATTATTATTATGAATTGTAGGTATAATGTTCCATGGCTATTGAATCTCAGGGGATCAAAATTATATGAAGACTCGGAGACATGTGAAAAAATTTTGAACTTGCAAGAAATGATAATAGAGTTAATACACACAATCACTACATACTTCAATTGTGGAGAGAAAATATAGATTGACAACTTGTTCTTTCCAAACATTGTGTAATTAAGTAAATTACCAAGTATGCAGCCAAGGTAGGGAAAAGTTTAGAAAGTTATTATCAAATGTTGATGCAACTTGCAAACATGGAAAACCCTAATGATTCATCCTCAAGAGCATATAGGAGATTTCTTATTGAATCAATTATAGAGATATTTGGGCACAAGAAACATGTCACATGCTATTAGAACTTCCATTATAGAGAGTAGCAGAAAATTTGTCAATCTAAATGTCTCATGTGAGATATTTAAACCTATAGCTAAAAATAATGAAGATAATTATGAAGAACATACACAATTTTTTATTGATGGATACAAAAGAAGACCCTTTTGCATAGAAGGTGTTTCACTTATAGATGCAGTTAGATCATTGATATATAATCCAAGAAGAGTTAGAGATAACAAATGGGAAGTAAGGGAAATGATAGCTATTGTGAGAGTATTTTTGTATCCATCCCTGAATGTGAGTAAGATAAATGAGTTGATTTTTGTTGGTCTAAGCTCTTACTTTACAAACCATTTCATGATATAGAAAGAGAAATTGGTCTTCAAAACGATGTAATAATATCAATTTGGGAGTCATTTAATTATAATCCTTGGCATGTGGACTGAACAACTGCCTCAAAAGATGTTGAAAATAATAGTGATTATGAAATTGAAGATAATCAACCTCTTCAAGGAAACAATACATGAGTGGGAAATCATATTGAGGCTCCATCGTAATCAGATTGTGAAAGTGTCTAAAATAGATGTTTATATACAAACACCATGGTCTAATGAATATCATTGTGAAGACTACACAAATAGGGAAATAAAGTTCATAGACACCATGAAAGGAAATGGATTTCTCATATGTGATGATATACCCCAAAATATCAATTATGCAACATTAGGTGTCAAACAAAAAAACACTTGATATAATTATGACACATTATCGTGGATCTCAAAATACATTGCCATTATTCATGATAATTCAAGGAATGACAAGAATAGGAAAATTATATCTAATTGGTGCTATCAATCAAGCTCTCTAAAATGTAGCATTCCCATGGCGTAGTCCACTTCTATTACTTGCACCAATAGGAGTAGCAACATTCAATATCAGAGCCTCAACAATTCATTCAATACTTTGAATCCCAATCATAGCTTTTGCTCAATTAGAATGAATAGGGCTGAAAACTTTGCAAGAAGAGAATTGACACATAAAATACATTTTGATTGATGAAATGAGCTTCACTGGTCAGAATTTGCTCGAGAAGGTGGACTCTCGACTTCATCAAGCATTCCCTGAACATGCAAACATGAGTTTTGGAGGTATATCTTTGTTTTTTGTTCAAGATATGTATTTTATTTATATTTTAAAACATATACTTCATTATAATAAAATTTAAGAATTAATACTACACACTAATGAAAGTCATTGTTTTTCAATATTTCTAGGTGTCTATGATTCTGGTTGGAGATTTAGGACAATTACCTCCTATTAATGATAAACCACCATATGACAATAACATGCATGGTAAACTATTATGAAAAGAATTCAAAACTATTTTTACTCTAGATAAAATATTTAGGCAAGAAGGAGAAAGCATTCAACAACAAAGGTTTCAACTTCTCATAAATCTAAGCAATGCAAATTCAACTATTGATGACTAGAAGTTGTTGATGACAAGAACTAATGTTGGCATTGATGTACCAACCGATGAGGAATTTGATATCAATATTCATTTATTTGCCACAAATGAAAATGTGCATAGCCATAAAAAAAACTATGCTCATTGAAGTAGCCTATTGCACGAAGCATTGTAACAAAAGTTGGTAGTGTCAATGCAACAGAAGCAGGTCAGAATGATGAACTTGATTTGGATTTATTAGTTGCTAAGGATTCAAGGGTCATGCTAACTTCTAATCTTTGGATAGAAATAGGTCTTGTAAATGGATCTCTAGGGTATGTTCAAAAAATAATATACAAACTCGGAATTGCACCACCATAACTGTTGACATATATTATGGTTGAGTTTGATAACTACTTGGGAATACCATTTGAAGATATTTTTCCACATATAGTTCCAATTACACCAATACAAAGGGGTCACACAATTCAAATACCATTAAGATTGACATGGGCACTAACAATACACAAATCACATGTTTTAACTCTTTTAAAAGACACTATTGACATGTGGTACAAAGAAAGAACTTGATTGTCATTTGTGGCTATATCTCGTGAAAAATCATTAGGTCTTATAAAAATTCCATCATTTACATATGACCATTATGAAAAGATTAAAAATAAAAATAACTGGGTAAGAGAAAAGTTGAAGAACAAAGGCTAAAATTATTAGAAGATCAAGGTATATAGAGCAAAGCAAAATAAAGAGTAGAGAAGAATAGTAGAATAATAGAGCATACAAAGAATAACAGAGAAGAATAGAATAAAACATAGCAGGGCATGCACTATTTTTATATTCTATCAGGGGTATTACACATATGAAAAAAGACTGGACTATCTTATATATTTGTAACCCTATTTCTATAGATGAATTATACATGGTGCTCTCTTTTTCTGGTGGAGTTTTTTCCCGAAAGGGTTTCTCCATGTAAATTTTGTGTTATAATGGCTTACTAATTTTAATTATTATTTGTTAAATTGATCATGTTCACAATCTTTATGTTAATCTCATAAAAAAATATTTTCAAATTTGCATATTATATAACTTTCCAGAAACCTACTTTAATATCAAAGTTGAATGAATATTAAAACATTGTTTATTTCTAATTTTATGTTCTCTAAATCTAATGAAGCAAACCATGCAATTTTACTTTATTAAACTAATAATAAAGCATGCAATTATGTTTCACTATTAAAGTAAACAATAAAAAACTCTTAATTGTGCAATTACGTCTTAAAATAATGCCACCATTTATGCACGTATGACATGGACATGAGCGCTCTCTAAGGTAAAGTTACCAAATGATAATTTTATTTTTGATGACATATATTTGGTTAACATTTAGTATCATATGTGGTTTTTTAAAATGTGTGGCAATATATATCTTTTGGTTTAATAAAAATGAGTAAATTAATAAATATTTTGATGCAAGTGAGCAAGATGTCACATAATACAGATACATGAGTCTCAACTTGGTTGTCCAACTATCATTGGTATCTTCCATGGAATGTCCTCCTTTGTATAGAGGAATTGAGTGTCTATTATTGGTTAAGGGAGAAGATGCTTAACATAATTAACGTAAACGGACCAAGGACCACTAAAAGAAAATTTGAAAATTATGTTGATTAATTTAACTTCCTCTATGAACCCAAGGTGACAATGACATTGGATGTTAAATTTTATAATCTACAAATAGATATTGGAGATTTTTTGTGACTGGTTAGTTGCTCTATACCATGAGCTTAGATTTCTTTACCTTTCTTGATGTATTTGGATGGTCACTATTAGGCCAATAGTGAATATCAACAAGAACATTTTTTCTAATGAGCCTAGTATGTTATTCATGAGATTCCTTAAGGGACAATTGTGAATTAGTTATCACATGGACCCAATTGAGGAATAGTTTCTCACTATTTTAAAGTTCAAGTACTCCATCAGATTCCATGTGCATTGGGTCATTCCATCATTCAGGTCAAGTTAAATGTACACTATGTTATACCTCCCTTGTATGCCGTGAAGTCTAACATGACTATCAAAGTTTGGCCTAATATTTATGAAACTTATAATGAACAGTTGTTACCATTGCATAAATGGCTCAATATGTGAAAGTGTTTAGAAACTATTTTGTTATGACAACAAATATATATGAAATATTTTTTGACAAATGTTTCTAGAGACTATTCACACATTGTATCCATGGCTAAATTCAATTTTGAAAGGTTTTTTGTAAATGTTGTTGTAATGGTACTAATTGGTATGATAGTGTTTTCTCATATCTATCACATATTCATGTTATCAATTTTAGGATTTTAAATAACGGTGCTTTAATTTTCCTAAAATTGATGACATGATTGCATGATAGAAATTAGAAAATGCTATCATACCCATTAGCACCATTACAAAAATATTTACAAAAAATCTTTCAAAATTGAATTTAGCTATGGATACAATGTGTAAATAGTCTCTAAACATTTGTCAAAAAATATTTCATATAGATTTAATGACATAAAAAATAGTTTCTAAACACTTTCACATAGTGAGCCATTTGTGTACCAGTAACAACTCTTCATTATAAGTTTCATATAGATTAAGCCAAACTTTGATAGTCATGTTAGACTTCATGACATACAAGGGAGGTATACCATAGTGTACATGTAACAAACTGAATGATGGAATGATCTAATGCACCTAGAATCTGATGGAGTACTTGAACTTAAAACAATGAGAAACCATTCCTCAATTGGGCCCACATGATAATTAATTCATGATTGTCCCTTAGGCAATATCATGAATCTCATACTAAGCTCATTAGAAAGAGTGTGCTTGTTGATGATCATTGTTGTCCTAATAGTGACCACCCAAATACATCTAGAAAAGTAAAGATCCCGAATCTCATGGTATAGACCAATTGACAAGCCACAAAAATCTCCACTCTCTATTTGTAGATTATAAAATTTACCATCCAAGTTCATTGTCCCCTTGGATTTATAAAAGAAGTTAAAGTGCTCAACATATTTTTAAATTTTCTTTCAGTGGTCCTTGGTCCATTTATGTTAATTCTATTAACCATCTTCTCCCTCAACTAATAATGGATACTCAATTCCTCTATACAAAGGAGGACATTCCATGGAAGGTACCAATGATAGTTGGACAACCAATTTGACACCCATGTATCTGCATTATGTGACATCTTGCTCACCTGCATCAAAACGATAATTAGTTTACTCATTTTTTATACCAAAAAGATGTATATTGCCACACATTTTAGAAAACCACATATATGATACTAAATATTAACCAAATATATGTCATCAAAAATAAAATTATCATTCAGTAACTTTCCCTTAGAGAGCATCCATGTACATGTCATATGTACATAAATTGTGGCATTATTTTAAGATGCAATTGTACAATTAAGGGTTTTTCTATTGTTCAATTTAGTGAAGCATAATTACATTCTTTATTATTAGTTTAATGAAGTAAAATTGCATGGTTTGCTTCATTAGATTTAGAGAACATAACATTAGAAATAAACAATGTTTTAATATTCATTCAACTTTGATATTAAAGTAGGTTTCTGCAAGTTATAGAATATGCAAATTTGAGATATATTTTTTATGAGATTAACATAAAGATTGTGAATATGATCAATTTAGAAAATAATAATTAAAATAATTAAACTATTATAACACAAAATTTATGTGGAGAAACCCTCTCAAGAAAAAAATTCACTAGAAAAAGAGAGCACCCTGTATATATTCATCTATAGAAATAGGGTTACAAATATACAAGATAGTTCAGTCTTTTTTCAAATGTGTAATACGCCTTGGTAGAATATAAAAATATTGCATGCCCTACTATGCTTTATTCTATTATGCTTTGCTATTCTCTGTATGCTTTGCTATTCTTCTACTCTACTCTACTATGTTATTTTGCTCTGCTCTATGTACCTTGATCTTCTAATAATTTTTGCCTTTGTTCTTCAACTTTTCTCTTACCAATTTGTTTTCCCTTTTTCATCTTTTCATAATGGTCATATGTAAATGGTGGCATTATTCTGAGACCTAATGATTTTACACAAGATATAGCCACAAATGTCAATCATGTTCTTTCATTATGTCGTATGTCAATAGTGGCTTTTGAAAGAGTTAAACCTTGTGATTTGTGTATTGTTAATGTCAATGCCAATCTCAAAGGTATTTGGATCATGTGGCCCCTTTGTATTGGTGTAACTAAAATTGTACATAGAAAATGATCTTCAAATGGTATTCCCGAGTAATTATCAATTCAACTATAATATGTGTCAGAAGTTCTAGTGGTGCACTTCCAGGTTTGTATATTATTTTTTGAACATACCCTAGAGATCCATTTATAAGACCTTATTCTATCCAAAGATTAGAAGTTAGCATGACCCTTGCATCCTTAGCAATTAATAACTCCAAATCAAGTTCATCATTTTGACCTTCTTTTGCTGCATTGACAATACCTACTTTTGTTGTAATGCTACGTGCAACAGGCTGCTTTAATAAGCATAGATTTTTGTTATGGCTATGCACATTTTCATTTGTTGAAAATAAATGAATACTACTATCAAATTCCTTATTGGTTGGTGTGTCAATGCCAACATTAGTTCTTGTCATTAGCAACTTCCAGTCATCAATAGCTAGATTTGCATCTCTCAGATTTATGAGAAGTTAACAAAACCTTTGTTGTTGAATGCTTTCTCCTTCTTGCCTAAATATTTTATCCAGAGTAACAACAGTTCTAAATTCTTCCCACAATAGTTTACCATGCTTGTTACTGTCATATGGTGGTTTATCATTAACAAGAGGTAATTGTCCTAAATCTCTAACCAAAATCATAGATACACCTAGAAAATATTGAAAAACAATGACTTTCATCAGTGTGTAGTATTAATTCTTAAATTTTATTATAATGAAACTTATATGTTTTAAAATAGAAATAAAATACATATCTTGAACAAAAAACAAAGATATAGCTCCAAAACTCATGTTTGCATTTTCAAAGAATGCTTGACAAAGTCGAGAGTTCACCTTCTCGAGCAAATTCTAACCAATGAAACTCATTTCATCAATCAAAATATATTTTGTGTCAAATCTCTTCTTGGAAAGTTGTCATCCTTGTTCCTTCTAATTGAGAAAAATCTATGATTGGGACTCGAAGTACTCAATGGATTGTTGATGCTCTGATATTGAATGTTTCTACTTCTATTGGTGCAAGTAATAGAAGTGGACCACATCATGGAAATGCTAGATTTTGGAGAGCTTGATTGATAGCACCAATTAGATATGATTTTCATATTCCTTTCGTTCCTTGAATTATCATGAATAATGACAATGTATTTTGAGATCCACGATAATGTGTCATAATTATATCAAGTGTTTTTTTTGTTTGACACCTAACGTTGCATAATTGATATTTTGGGGTATATCATCACATATGAGAAATTCATTTTCTTTTATGGTGTCTATGAACTTTACTGCCCTATTTGTGTAGTATTCACCTTGATATTCATTAGACCATGGTCTTTGTCTATAAACACCTCTTTTTCCTAGCATATCTATTTTAGACACTTATATAATCTGATTATGATGGAGGCTCAATATGATTTCCCACTAATGTTCTATTGTGTTTCCTTGAAGAGGTTGATTATCTTCAATTTCATAATCACTACTATTTTCAACATCTTATGATGTAGTTGTTTGTTCCACATGCCAAGGATTATAATTAAATGACTTCTGATTTTGATATTATTGCATCATTTTGAAGACCAATTTATATTTCTATATCACAAAATGGTTTGTAAAGTAAGAGCTCAGACCAACAAAAATCAACCCATTTATCTGATTCACGTTCAGGGATAGATACAAACCTCAGAAATACTCTCACAATAGCTATTATTTTCCTTGCTTCCCATTTATTATTTCTAACTCGTCTTGGATTATATATCCATGATCTAACCGCATCTATAAGTGAAACATCTTCCATGTAAAAGGGCCTGCTTTTGTATCCATCAATAAAAGATTGTGTATGTTCTTCATAATTATCTTCATTATTTTTAGCTATAGGTTTGAATACCTTAGGTGAGGCATTTAGATTGACAAATTTTATGTTGCTTTCTACTAATGGAAGTTCTAATAGCATGTGGCATGTTTGTTGTTCCCAAATGTCTCTTTCTATAATTGATTCAGTAAAAACTCTCCTATATGCTCTTGAGGCTGAATCATCAGGGTTTTTCATGTTTGCTAGTCGCATCAACATTTGATGATAAATTTCTGAACTTTTTCTTTACAATTAGTTGTATACTTGGCAATATACTTAATTATACAATGTTTGGAAAGAACAGGTTGCCAATCTATATTTTGCTCTCCACAATTGAAGTATGTAGTGATTGTGTGTATCAACTCTATCATAATTTCTTGTAGACCTGTTTAAATTCTTTTTCACTTGTCTCTGAGTCTTCATATAATTTTGATCCCTCGAGATTCAATGGCCATGGAGCATTATACCTACAATTCATAATACCATAATTTTATTTCATTGCAGTCATTTTATATTGAATTTGTATAAAAAGTTTGTGAAAGATTTAAAATCTTACTTGCAAACCATTCGTCATCTTTTCTTATGTAGGTATGCACCCTCTCTACACATTGTATGTCATTCTACACAATTTAGAATCTCTTCATAGTCGTGTTCCATATCTACTTGTGTAAGTTGCCTTGTATTTCAAAGACATGGATGTTGAACAAATTTTTGGAATACATGTATGTTTCATTGATGTGTATCTTCTCTAGGATTCCATGCATGAATAATTGAATGAAAGTATTTCTCTACATTTTTTCTTTCCTGGTCATTTCTCCAATCAAGATTATCCATATTTGGTGCTTTATCTATCCATAAAAATCCATGCACATGTGGTGAACCTCTATGTTGCCAATCATATCTAGACCAATAATCTTTTACATTCATTCCTTTTTTCTAGTATATGTTTCCTAAAAATTATGTCACAAGTGCATGTAGTGTGCCACTATATGGGGATAATTAATAATATTCTGTTTTCTCCAATTTTGGGCTTCTCGTGGATCTGTTGTTGGCATTCCAGGCATAAGTGCATTCAAATCTGCCAATACATATTTACTACACTTAAAGTGAAGAATATTATTGGTGAACCAATTTGTTGAAGCATGTATGTTAACTATGCACATCATTTTACCCAATATGACCTTGTAACCCTTAATGTTGTTCCAAACCGCATCAAAAGATTTGCTTGATGGGAATGAGACACATTTTCCATATGTTCACACGTGTTGATGGTGATCGACATATCTTGAAGACGTCTTTTTACAAGCACTACAAATGAATTATGTGTAGGATATCCAATGATCATGTTCATCATGTAATATCTAAATCATGGGTGTCAACCAAAATGGTGATCCCTATATCGAAATAGATGTTTCACAAAATAATGTAGATGTACTCATCTCATGCATGGTTCTAGCCAATCACATCTACCATTAGGAAATAATGTTGGAAATGTCATATCAAGAAAGTCTAATGTGGAGTACTCATTAATAGGAGATGCACCAATTCTTGGTCAATCAATCAATGTTCCTCGATCTGCATTAGGGTTATTTACCCATGCATGGATTAACTCCATCTCTTTTTGAACATTAGGTGGTCTAGAAGCCATTGATGTTGTGTAATCAATGATATTTCCTTCATCCATCTCCATCAATGGACCCATAAATATAATTTCATTCACATCTAAATCAAACTCCATATGCATTGAGTTTAGCTTGTTGAAGATATTTTATCAAAGTTAGATGAAAGTTCACTAAGAGCAATTTCATCTATTTGAACATCAAAATAGAATTTGTCATGTTTAATTTTGTATTTGAGCGCCTTATACACTCACTCTCTATTGACTATAAATTTGTAATTTGTGTCACGCTGATCCCTCCTTTGAACAATAATGATTGACAAATCTTTTATACAATGTGGCAAAACCTTTGAAATATCTTTTAATTTTTGTGGTCCTTTATATTTGTATTGACCTCTAATGCATGTGTCACTTGTAGGATTCGGTTGACACGTGCTATCAACATTTCCTCCACTTATGTCAAGTTTGCAAGTTCTTGTGGTTGTGGGCCTGGATCTATATTATTTGATGCTGAAAATTAATTATTGTCTTTCTCTTGTTGACATCTATTACATATGGGAACTTAAGGTGTGCTAGAAACCTTTATTCCAAGGTAACATTCTTGACAAATATAACACATGCTTGGTGAAACAAAGCTATCTAGGCCATGTCGATAATGCATTTGGAGAGTATTAAAATTTGTGTGAAGCATTTCATTGGGCTTGGGTGTATTTTCTCCATTGTTTCCAACAATGACATTCATTTCATGTTGAGACGCATTATTTGGAGTTTCAAGTACATACTCTATAGAATTTTAATCTTGTGCATTTGGTTGAGGATAGTACCTTTCAGTTGTTTGACGATTAGGGTTTTGTTTTTCTTCTCTTTCAAATTTAGTTACTTGTTCAGATGTTTCTAGATGACTTTTTCTTGCCATATTATATTGTTGTCGATTCTGTGCTTCCAATTGTGCAATTGTTAATTTAGCATTACATTTATGATATTTTTTCCTACGCACCTCATTTTGTTGTTTTCTTTGTGCTTCTCTTTATGCATTTATCATTTCTTCTTATTGTTGTCTTGGATATTCCCTTTGATATTCTCTTTGATAAGCTCTTTTATATTCTCTTTCTTGCTTCTTTGATTCAAAATTCATCCTTTGTTGAACCATTATTCTATACAATCCAAAGGTATCTCTATTTAATGTTTCTTCTTAAATTTTTGAAAAAAAATATTACAAAAGTGATTATCAAATGAGTCCAAAACATAAGAAAAGAGTATAAGTTAAGCAATTTTCACTCTTAAAATTTTATATAAATTGTCACACGATGTCATAAGAGCTTTATCAAAACACCATCTAACGAACATTCTTCTATATATTAAATATTATATATTATAGGCAACTCACTAATATATTTTTAATATCAAGTTAATATTAAAAACTTTAATCTAATTATTAGTATATGGTTTAAATGATTTAATGGAATAATCAATCCTATTGTTATAATAGAAATATTAATAAAAGTTGTTTTCTCACTTATTAATCTTTTCTAATTGTTCACTTTAAAAATATTAACCCTAATATATTTTTAATATTAAATTAATATTAAAAAATTTTAACATAATGGAATAATCAATCTTATACTTATAATAGATATATTAATAAGAATTGTTTTCATATTTATTAATCTTTTCTAACTAAAATTGTGTTCACTTTAAAAATATTAACCCTATGTTAATATTAAAACTTAAACCTTAATATATTTTTAACGGAATACTTATTTTAATGGAACAATCAATTCTATAGTTATAATAGAAATATTAATAAGAGTTGTTTTCTCATTTATTAATCTTTTCTAAGTAGAATTTTGTTCACTTTAAAAATATTAACCCTAATATATTTGTAATGGAATAATTATGGTATTATAATAATAAACATTTAAAAATCTTAATATACTTTTTATATAAATACATGGGAATATTAAAAATACTAATCTTAATATATTTTTAATATTAAGTTAATATTTAAAACTTTAACTCTAGGGTAAAAGCACAAAGTTGAGTCGACTTCTTGTGGAAGTTTCAGACTTAGGCAAAAACCCAAAATTGGGCAAAGCAAAATGAGATCCTGTTTTGTATAAAATAGGATCTTGTTATCGATTGGGATCCCAAGCCTAAAATATAGAACGGGATCCCATTACGTAGTAGGATCCCAAACCTCAAACCAAGAAATGGGATCTCGTTTCACAAAATGGGATCCCATTTCAAAAAAGTATTATTTTTTTTAGAAAATGCCTATGACCTCATTTCTCAGCGATAGTCACAGGTTAGAGAACGGGATCTCGAGTATCAAAAGAGCAATATCAAAACATGTATTTAATATATTTAAAAGGACAATATAAAACTAAAACTATATTTACTTAATCTATTGTCTCTCTTTTTTGCAACGCATCTATGATTGTCTCATGCTCTTCCATAGAAATTGTCCATAGCTCTTTATTTGTAGGTCTTCCATGATACCTCACTAGTTTTACATTTGTTTCCACCACCAAATGTGAGTAGTGTATAATCTTCTTATGTGTTTCATAATCTTTGAATGCAGGCAAACCATTCTGTCTTATTAGGTATTTTTGTAGCCAACAACCACCACCAAACCTATTGGATAATGATAGCCATCATCAAAGAAGTTCTCAAAATTTCCTTAAGGGGATCAAAGAATTTCTCAAAATTTTCTTAAGGGGATCAAAGACTTGTTATCAAAATTTGCTTAAGGGGATGTCTTAAGGGGATCACCGAACCTGTTGGATAATGATAACCATCATCATCTTCTCGAGGTGCTATTAACTTATGTTTAGTCTCCACACAACGAGCCAACCAATAATCTGTTTCCTCTTCATTCTCCTCAGGTGAAACAACAGCATACACATGTCCTGCAAACAAAATTTGATTCAATAACTTGCACATGTCCATATAATTTGACCAATCTACATAAATGCATTCATATGTATATAAATAAATTAAAGCACTGCAAAATAGTAATAAAGTGAAATAAAATAAAATAAATTGAATTAAATTACCTTCTTGTACAAGGTCTGAAACACAGTCATAATCGTCTGATGCAAACACTTGATCATTATCTTCAATTGTTTTTTCATATTGATCGTGTGCTTGTGCAAGTGTCAACAATCTTTGCTTCCACTCTTCAACCTATTCTATATTCTTACATGCTTCCCAATCTCTTGAAATACAAAACTAACAAAAACATGCAAGCTCCTTTGTCCAGATAGTCCATGTGCTTGCATTCAAACTCTTAAATGAATGTCATTTAGTAGATCCACTGATTATCTCACAATCAAATATAGGTAGAAAGTTCTCTTCTTCAACCAACCAAAAGAATCGATGAAATGTAGAGTACTCGCTTGATCCAGGTGTAGATAATCTTGTATTGCACCAATCAACAATCCCACATGCATTTTTAAATTTTATTGTGGTGGTGTTCACCTAGGGTTAGGGTTTTGACTTCCAATTTGCAGGTTCCTATGTGTTTTCCTTCAGACCCTTAGTGCCTTGGTTTAAATTGTTCCCCGGCCCACATGCATTGTTTAACTATTTTTCCTGTTGCATTTGAGAAAATTGTTAAGTTCTATGTATGCAAAGGCGAAATGTATGTTGGCAAACTTGTGAAATCTCCCTCGGTCCCTCGAAAATGATAAAAAATGAGTCAGATGCATTTTTGAATGCATATTGGGTCGCAGGATTCAATGTCTGAATGTTTCTAACAGTGGCTGCGAGGGTTTCATGTATCAAATGTCGCAGGATCCGCCATGTGTCATGCCCCTGTTTTGGCCGCATTTTTGTTTCTAACGGGTAACTTTATCGCGGAGCTTGTCACGTGGCACAAACTTTTTCTCTTGTGTTTTCAGCTGCTTCCCGCGGGTGGCTCCACGTGTCAGTAGCCAAGACACTCCTTAAAAGTTTCAGTCTGAGCGCAGAGGGCACCACGTGTCAGCTTCTAGCGAAGATTCAATGCAGTTTAAATATATGTTTCAAGAATGCCACAGAAAGTGCCATGTGTTTCTAGCAGGTACTGCGGAGCTTGCCAAATGACAGCTTCCGCGTTGTGAACCTTTTTTGTTTCTTTTTGTTTCGCGCTAAGTAAGGATGGGAGTTGGTCCCATTGAAGGATCTAAGGCCCTACGGAAGACACCACGTGTCACTTGTGGAAGCATAGTTTCTAAAGGTTTCTAGGCAGGGCGGAAGATGCCACGTACCCCTTGAGGTTGCTGCAGAAGCCGACAAGTGTCAGCTTCCGTGATTGTTTCTTTTTGTTTCTGAGTGTGGCAAAGTGAAGATGGGTCCCAGTTAACAGTTGCTACTGTGGATGTTGCCAAGTGGCAGCCTCCGCTTGAAGTTTCAGGAGCCCGTTTATAAAGTTTCCAGATGCACGGAAAGCGCCAAGTGTCGGCCTCCGTCGAGAAGTTTCTATAAAGTTTCTTTGAGTTTCAAGAGTCCGCAGAAGGCACCACATGGCAACTTTCGCGGGAGCTTCAAGGGTTTCTAAATGTTTCAAAAGAAGGATGCGAAGCTTGACAAGTGTCAGCTTCCGCGGGCTTGCCCCTGTTTTCCTTTGGCGATGGCGAGCGGGAGTTTGTGGACCCCAGTTTTAATGTGTCTCATGTTTCATGAATGTGGCAAAAGGTGCCAAGTGTCACAAGCGGGGCCACTTCAGTCTAAAGACACAGTTTCACAAGTGTGGCGGAGCCCGCCACATGTCAGTTTCTGCTGGAGTTTCATGAAAGGGTCTTAGTGTTTCAAGGGAGACCGCGGGGGTTGCCACCTGTCCCGATTGTTGATACCGTGGAGGCTGCCACGTGTCCTCCTTTTTTGTGAAAAGAAAATGAAGCTACAGAAAAGTCAGTGATCGAAGCTTGGGGTGTCTATGTGGCACGTGTTTATTGGTGCCGACTCTGTAGCATGTTTTAGGCCGTGAATCTTGGCGGGAAGAAAGGTTTTTAACAGCTACACTTAAACGATGAGTTTCTTCAGTTTCTTTATTTGTTTCACGGTGAAAGAGGGTCTGTATAACATGCAACTGCTGCATCCCGAGGCTGCAGGTTGTGACATGTGTCACCGGTGAGGGCTGCTTCAGTATGGAGACACAGTTTATTAAGGCTTCGCGAAACCTGCCAAGTGTCGGCTTTCATTGGATTTTCATGGAAGGGTCTTTAGCATTCCAGGGGTGTCGCGGATGCTACCAAGTGTTGCATTCCGCGTGAGGTTTTGACAAAGGCTCTCAGCAGGCAAAATGGAGGGATCGATGACCCAGCGTTTGAAACTTCAAGTGCCTACGTGGCACGATTTGGCTGGTGAGCAACTTTTTAGCATTTTTGGGGCCGTTGGATCTCATCGATAGGTTTTTCATCGATGGCCACATTTTGAACATGCAGCGAGGATTTTTTCTCAAGTTTTTGTGGTTGTTTTTGGGCGGGAAAACTTTTGAGGCTTGTTGTGGCTATGTTTCCAAGGGCTGCGGGTTGATGAAACATTAATGGCACATTGTACAAGAAGGCATGGGTCGAGTTGGTAGCTCAACCACCTGAATTGATGATGCATGTCCCTGAGCGGTGGCTCGAGTCCCGATTCTCACCTACTCCTTCCTCTTTGTCCCTCTGCAGCATTTACTACTTTTGAGCGCCATTTTTTTGATACTGTGTATCTGGCAGGATTTTTGGCCTCCCTTGTAATTAATTTGTTCAGTACATGGTTTTGCTATAAAAAGCAGACTGTGTAATTCATTGGTTGTTGGAAAGTTGGATATTTTCTGGCTCTGTAATACAATACAACTGACCTGGTTACTCTGTGTAGTGGATTTTGTGAGTTTATGAGTCTCATGTCTTATGTTTTGTGCATAAATTCATTGGTTTCATGCTAATTTAGATGAGTAATGCTATACTGCATGTGTTTTGTTATATGTCTCCTGTATTGAATATACTCTTCTTTTGAATCTGGATATCTAAGGGGTGTCTTGGCTTCTATGATATAGGTTTACTATATTGAATGCTTGATCTCTTAACTTCTGTTCAAGGGATAGATTAAAGTGTTTTCAGATTGAGTGTTGAGAAGAATATATTGCAGTAAGGATATCATAAGTAGAGATAACTTGATACTCTATTCTGGGATGTATCTGTAAGGCAGATATCACACAAATCCCCTTGAAATCCAGTTTTAGTATGTTTATGCTGAACATTTACATGTGTATGTCTATGACTCCAAGCCCTGGATAGGCACCAATCTAGCTCTGTGTTAAGGTTATACACCAGGTCCAGCTCTGCATCCAAACACAACATCAAAATCAAACTCCAAAACAACCATTAAGACAGTAGAATTAGTTTTAGGATCCCAAGTCCTTTGTCTACAACTGAAAATAGGCCCAAAGCTAGCCCCTTTGCTCTTATCTTGCAATTTTGGTCTACTTACAAGAGGACTTATCTGCTTCATGTCAGCATCCCAACCTTTGTTTGCATATTCTCATGGATGTTGAGTAGGGAATACCCCCCTAGGTTTTGCAGAGCCTGAAGAAGATGAGGAGATAAAAATAGAGTCTATCTCCTATACTGTTGGCCCCTGGCCCAGAGATCCTGTTGATCATTGATGGCTACCTTGTAGGGAAATCTGGGAGCAAGCATCCAGTCTGGGAAAAACCCAACAGAAATTGGCGACTTCGCTGGGGAACTTGTGAAAGAACCCTGATTTTTAAAAGAAAATAGTTCCTAGTAATAGGTGGCGACTCCGAACCAATCTCCCAACCGGTAAAGTAAACATTTGTATGCAAGGGAGAAGATCCCAGCATAACACTCTGTTTGAAGAGTTACCCATAAAAATGATGTATAGAAAAAAGGGGACTGTTCGAGCCAGTCAAGATGGTTCTCCTAGCCACAAGAAAAATGATTTTATTTAGGATAATCCAAGATCCTCAGAGAAGACAGTACCTTATTTTTCAAACACTGAGGCTGAAATCTAGAGTGTGTATGAAAGACAGCAAGGTAATGGTTTGAGAATAAGGTTAGAGGTGTTTCAAGAACGTCCTTTTCATGATTCTCCTGACAGATTTGAAGAGGTTGAATCCCTAAGGAATGATGATAATGATGATCAGAATATGATAAAACCATCCTCTTCTATGCCTAGAGAGGAAGAACTAGCTGATGAAATTAAGAGCTTAAGGGGTGAGTTAGAATATCTGCGAGCAGTAAAAATCAGAGATGATATGAGACAGAAAGTGCAGGCTTTGAGAGTTGCTCAAAATGATTCAATTCCTACCCTTGAGAATACAAATATGCAGAGAAATCAACAAAGAAATGAAGTCCAGAATCAGCACAATGATCAAAGACACAATGCAAATAACATCAGAGCTCCATTAAATAATTTGAGATATCAAAATGTAAATAGAAATGCAAATGCTAATCAATTTGAAAGGCACCCAATGCAGTTAGACAGATTCAGACAACTTGTTTTTGATGGCATTCCTAGTTATCCAAACCCTATTGACAAACATGTGAGGTTGTAAGTGCCTAAATTTTTAGGAAACAATACTGTCTCAGGAGAGGATCATTTAAAAGCTTTCCAAAATGTCATGGATAACTTTGAGGTTAAGCATGAGGATGTTTTCATGAAATCATTTATGCAATCCTTAGTTGATGAAGCCAAGGAATGGTATACAGGTCTACCTGACAGAAGCATTTCATCATGGGATGATTTCAAAAGGATGTTTAAAGAGCAATATGGTGACAAAACTGACCCTAGCTTTTTTGTAAATGAGTTCACTAGTATCACTAAAAGGTCAAATGAACAGGTTGCTGATTTCAATGCTAGATTCATGAAGGTATTGAACAAATTGCCACAGGACTTGAGGCCTAATGAACCTATGTGCATAGTGTTGTACATAAATGCTTTTGATGCCAAGACAGCTTATGGATTAAGAGACAAGGGTCCTCACAGCCTCAGAGATGCCTTCAAAGTTGCAACAAATATTGAAAATAATAGAAAGGCATCTGGTAAAACAAACAGAAGGGATGATGTGAAAATTTTGCAAAATCCAAACAAACGTCAAAACACTCAAGGTAGTACATCTGCCCCTGAAGATAAAATAGATAAATTGGCAAATGTTGTTAAGGACCTAAGCTATAGACTGGCTAGAAGTGAAAAAGGGATAGGTCCTGATAGGCAAGCTTATCAAAGACAGGAAAAGAGACCATCATTGCATGATATGCCATATAATACCAATTGGCATAATGGTAGGCCTGTATTGCCACATAACAACACAAATCAAAGAGCTCAACATACCAAGGAAACTCCTGATTCTTTGAAGAATGCTGTTAATATTGTTAATGACACCTCGTGGTGTATAATATGCCAGATGCCTCATTTATAGTCACAATGTATGATTGCTCAGTCTCTATATAACAATGCCATGGCCTATGATGAGTGCAATGAGCCTCATTGCATGGAAGATGATAATGTCAACATGTTGTCTACAAATAGAGAATACTCTTTTCATGATGCTGATGCAAATGCAAATGATGAAACTCAGGGCTGCCAACAGTTCCCATATGATGAAGATGATGAAGATAACTATGTCTATGCTCAGGATTCACACAGTTTTCTGAATAACTTGAGGAGGCCTTCTGATGAAGAAATTAGGGCCTTCACAGCTGCAGCAGTTGCTCAAGTCAAAGGCAACTACAACCTAAGAGGTAAAGCTCAAGTAAGCAGCCCACATCAGCCAGAAGGCATTTCTGCAAATCAGCCTATACACAGTCATAAAGGAACTGAGACACAAAAGAAGCAATGGAACAATAATAGGCAAAATTTTAAGCAAAAAATAGGTTATGATCCCCAAGGACCAGAAAATAGAGTTCCCCAGGTTGAGGATCAAAGTAAGAATTTTCAGAACAAGGATGACAATCAAAGAGCCATAAAAACTAAAGCTGGATCATCTCAGGATAGAGGTAAAACTGTGGATCAGGCTACAACTGTTATTCAAAATTATGCTCCATTTGACATCACTCCGGTCTTGTCTCAAATAAAAGTCTCTGTTCCACTAATGGAGCTAATGAAAGTTGAAGAATATTGAGAATCCTTGATTTCAGGAGTACCATGTCAAGCCAAGCAGAATATTGAGAATCAGGATAAGAAACAAGCTATGTGTATTGAAGAGGATGAGATTCCTGAGGTATATCTAGGGATGACCATGACAAAATGCCCTTCACAGGTTGAACCATTTTATGTCTTCCTGGTTATCAATGGAAAAGTGATTAGAAATTGTATGCTTGACTCAGGAGCATCAGCAAACATCATGCCTCTAGCCATTATGCAACAAGCAGGATTAAAAATAGACAAGGCATGTGGAAAATGCTATGCAATGGATGCTAGAGAGGTACCTGTCATTGGAATCATGAAGGATGTTGATTTTAGATTGGCAGCATATCCTAAAAAAACCTACAAAATGAACATAACAGTTGTTGATATCAAGCCACAGTACGGCATGTTGCTGTCAAGAAGATGGGCAGCACTGATTAGTGGAAGTATGTAATTGGACCTGTCATATGCCATGATCCCAATGAATGGCAAGGATGTCAAGTTGATCAGAGAAGAAAGATCACAGGAGTCAGTTGAAGATCAAGATTCAGAAGAACACATCTGTTTTGTGGACACTGACTGTGAAAATTTCAGAGTTGTCTCAGATGATAAGGAAGATAAAAGAGAAAACATTTACATTCAAGAATTGAATCAACAAGGTCTTTGGACCATGTATTTTGATGGAGCTTGTTCAAAAGAAGGCTCTGGTGCTGGAATTGTTTTTCCGTCTCCAACTGGTAAGCTTCTCCAATTTTCTTTCTTGTTGAGGTTTGCCTGTACAAATAATATTGTAGAGTATGAGGCTCTGTTATTAGGGTTAAATGTTGCTTTAAAGCATGGAATTAAGATGCTCAAAGTGTTTGGTGATTCAGAGCTTGTTGTGTCCCAAATTAGAGATAAGTATGCATCAAAAAATAAAAGGTTGAAACAATACAAGCATGTTGTTTGGGATACAATTGAATTGTTTGATGCTTTTTCAATAAATTGGATAGAAAGATCAAAAAATGTCAGAGCCGATTTTCTAGCCAATGTAGCCATAAGGCCAGATGATATAACTTTGTCAGATGTTACAAATGTTGAAGTCAAGCTTAGGCCTGCAATGCCAAATAATGTGTGTAGCTGGCAAGTGTTTGATGATGATAAGGATTTACTGAGATTTTTGTATTGTATTGA
Organism: Cunninghamia lanceolata; assembly: GCA_027924645.1. Classification (NCBI taxonomy): domain Eukaryota; kingdom Viridiplantae; phylum Streptophyta; class Pinopsida; order Cupressales; family Cupressaceae; genus Cunninghamia; species Cunninghamia lanceolata. Next base: position 3,046,500 of record BSBN01000923.1, read on the forward strand.
TGAATATGAGAACCAAGAAATGGATTTTCAGAACTTTGTGGAAGTTGTAGATGGAAAAGAAACTCTTTTAGGGAAGGAACTAATTCAACTCAAGACAAACAAAATCCCTAGAGGGCTGGTAGCTTTAAAGAGAGCTTTTGACAATAGGGACCAATTTGTTACAAAAGCATCTCTAACAAACAAGAATGATCTGGAGGAGATAAACTTGGGAACATCTCATGCTCTCAAAAAGGTATACATTGGCAAACAACTCAAACCACATATCAGAAGTATGCTGATTGCATTACTGAAAAGGTATAAGCATGTTTTTGCTTGGTCATATGAGGACCTAAAGGCCTATAGAGAGGATTTATTCTAGCATGAGATCCCATTGAAGCCTAGAGCTAATCCATTTAGATAGAAACAAAGGCCTATTAATCCTACCTTGGCTCCAAAAATGCAAGAAGAACTCAAGAAGCTTATGGAGGCTAGAATAATCATGCCTATCAGACATTCAACTTGGGTGTCTAACCTTGTCCCAGTCAGAAAAAAGAATGGTGATATAAGGTTGTGTGTGGACTTTAGAAACCTAAATGTATCTTCTTTGAAGGATAATTATCCATTGCCAAATATGGAGGCCATGTTGCAGAAGGTGACTAGCTGTGAACTTTTATCTATGATGGATGGTTTTTCAAGGTACAATCAAGTGAAAGTAAAAGAATCAGAACAATTTAAGACTGCTTTCACTACTCCATAGGGAACCTATGTAAATGTAAGGATGCCATTTGGACTGACAAATGCAGGTGCTACATTTCAAAGGGCAATGGATGTTGCTTTTGCAGGATTGATTGACTCAATCTTGGCTGTTTATCAAGATGACTTGACTGCCTTTTCAAAGAAAGAAGAACAGCACTGTATGCATTTGGAACGGATTTTTATTAGAGCATTAGAATATGGTATCTCACTCAACCCAAAGAAATGTGCTTTTGGTGTAGTTGAAGGAAAACTCTTGGGGCACATTGTTTCTAAGGATGGAGTTAGGATTGATCCTGATAGGGTAGCAGCAATTGACAGAATTCAGATCCCTAAGACAGTAAAAGGTGTTCAGTCCTTCTTTGGACAAATTAACTTTGTTAGAAGATTTGTTCCTAACTTTGCAGAGACCACAAAAGAAATTTCCAAGATGTTGAAGAAAGGTGCAACTGTCAAATGGGAGGATGAAGCAACTAAATCATTCCAGAACATAAAAGAGGCTATAAAGATGGCTCCTGTGCTAAAGTCTCCTGATTTTTCTAAGCCATTTTAGTTATTCTCATTTGCTTCTTTCCATACTATTACTGCATGCTTATTGCAAAAAAATGAGGAAGGGTTTGAACAGCCTATTGCCTTCTTTAGTAGGTCATTGCAGGCTGCTGAATTAAAGTATGACATTATGGAGAAACAGGCATATGCACTAGTTAGAGCAATCAAGAGCTTTACGCCATATTTGGTAGGCTCACAAATAATTGCATATGTACCTCATGCAGCAGTCAAAGATATATTTGCTTAGCAGGAGGTAACTGGAAGAAGATGCAGATGGATAAATAAGTTGCAGGAGTTCAACATAGAGATACAGATCATAAAATTTGTAAAAGGACAAGGATTAGCAAAGCTAATGACACAGTCAAACCTAGAGGCATGCCAAGTGAATGAAGTGCATAATGAAGTTGTAAATGTGTCAGAATCTGAGTGGTATAAGGACATAGTATATTATTTGCTAAATTTGAACTGTCCTTCCCATCTCAGTGATATCCAGAAGAGAACTTTGAAGCTACAAGCTATTAAATACATCATTGTTCAAGGAGAGCTGTATTGGAGAAATCATGATGGTGTATTACTCAGATGTGTGGATGAAAATCAGGCTGGGAATATTCTAAATGACATGCACAATGGAGTATGTGGTGGACATTATGTTGCCCATACAACAGCCCACAAAATTCTCAGAGTTGGCTACTGGTGGCCAACTCATTTCTCAGATGCACATAGAATGATAAGGATGTGTGATCCTTGCCAAAGGTTCTCAGGAAAGCTAAAATATGGAGGTGCATTGCCCCTTAAGACTGTGATTGTAGAAGCTCCATTTCAGCAGTGGGGGATTGATTTCATAGGGGAAATCTCAGATAATCAAGTGGAGGACACAACTGGATTCTTGTTGCTACTGATTATTTCACCAAATGGATCGAGGCCATCCTGACCAAAAGAGCTACTAGCAAGGTGGTGATGGATTTCATTCTAGAGAATATTATTATCAGGTTTGGAGTACCGTTAAAATTAGTCACAGATAATGCTATGTGCTTTAGGTTTGGTCAATTTACTAATTTTTGCAGTAATTATGGAATTAATTTGTTACATGCATCACCGTATCACCCACATGGAAATGGTCAAGCTGAGTCAAGCAACAAAAGCCTCATGAAAATTGTAAAGAGAATGGTAGGTAAAAACAAAAAGGCTTGGGATTCAAAGCTGAAAATGGCATTGTGGGCTGATAGAGTGACAGTCAAGAAAGCAACTAGAAGATCTCCTTTTGAACTAGTATATGGTGTAGTGGCTAAGTTACCTGTAAACAACTTTTTGCCAGTTTATAAATTCATACAAGAAAACATGGAGGAGATCAAAGATCCAATGACTGAGAGAATCAATCAGCTAGTTGCATTGGATGGGATAAGAAGGGAAGCACAGAAAACAAACATCAAGAGATAGCAAAGGGTAAAGTATCTGTTTGATAAGAGAGCTACAGAAAGAAAGTTTCAGAAAGATGATTTGGTCCTTGTATGGAATGCAAGGAACCAAGATAAGGGCAAACATGGTAAATTTGAGCCCTTATGGATGGGCCCATATCAAATCAGCGACATCCATGGAGGGGATTCTTACTTTCTCCAGGCCCTAAGTGGTGAATTGTTGGAATTGCCAGTGCACGGTTAGTTCTTGAAGCATTAAACTTCTTATAATGGTTATTTTCTATGCACATTGTAAACTAAATGTAAATGTTTTGTACATACCCAATATAGTCGGTCATGTTTTGAGTTTTAGGTTTTGTCTGGTCTGCCCCAGAGTAGTCTGGTTCTCACTGCAGTCTTGCGTCTGCACGTCCCCAATCGGAGCCACTGGTGGTATTCACCTAGGGTTAGGGTTTTGACTTCCAATTTGTAGGTTCCTGTGTGTTTTCCTTCAGACCCTTAGTGCCTTGGTTTAAATTGTTCCCTGGCCCACATGCATTGTTTAACTATTTTTCCTGTCGCATTTGAGAAAATTGTTAAGTTCTATGTATGCAAAGGTGAAATGTATGTTGGCAAACTTGTGAAATCTCCCTCAGTCCCTCGAAAATAATAAAAAATGAGTCAAATGCATTTCTGAATGCATATTGGGTCACAGGATTCAGTGTCTGAATGTTTCTAACAGTGGCTATGAGGGTTTCATGTATCAAACGCCGCAGGATCCGCCATGTGTCATGCCCCTGTTTTGGCCGCATTTTTGTTTCTAACGGGTAACTTTATCGCGGAGCTTGCCATGTGGCAGAAACTTTTTCTCTTGTGTTTTAAGTTGCTTCCCGCGAGTGGCTCCACGTGTCAGCAGTCGAGACACTCCTTAAAAGTTTCAGTCTGAGCGCGGAGGGCGCCACGTGTCGGTGTCTGCCGAAGATTCAATGCAGTTTCAATATATGTTTCAAGAATGCCGCGGAAAGTGCCATGTGTTTCTAGCAAGTACTGCGGAGCTCACCAAATGACAGCTTCCGCGTTGTGAACCTTTTTTGTTTCTTTTTGTTTTGGCGCTAAGTAAGGATGGGAGTTGGTCCCATTGAAGGATCTAAGACCCTGCAAAAGACACCACGTGTCACTTGCAGAAGCATAGTTTCTAAAGGTTTCTAGGCAGGGGCGGAAGATGCCATGTACCCCTTGAGGTTGCTGCGGAAGTCGACAAGTGTCAGCTTCCATGATTGTTTCTTTTTGTTTCTAAGTGTGGCAAAGTGAAGATGGGTCCCAGTTAACAGTTGCTACTGTGGATGTTGCCAAGTGGCAGCCTCCGCTTGAAGTTTTAGGAGCCCCTTTATAAAGTTTCTAGATGCGCGGAAAGCGCCAAGTGTCGGCCTCCGTCGGGGAGTTTCTATAAAGTTTCTTTGAGTTTCAAGAGTCCGCGGAAGGCACCACATGGCGGCTTCCATGGGAGCTTCAAGCATTTCTAAATGTTTCAAAAGAAGGTTGCGGAGCTTGACAAGTGTCAGCTTCCGCGGGCTTGCCCCTGTTTTCCTTTGGCGATGGCGAACGGGAGTTTGTGGGCCCTGGTTTTAATGTGTCTTATGTTTCATGAATGTGGCAGAAGGCGCCAAGTGTCACAAGCGGGGCCACTTCAGTCTAAAGACACAGTTTCGCAAGTGTGGCGGAGCCCGCCACATGTCAGTTTCTGCTGGAGTTTCATGAAAGGGTCTTAGTGTTTCAAGGGAGACCGCGGGGATTGCCACCTGTCCCGATTGTTGATACCGCAGAGGCTGCCACATGTCCTCCTTTTTTGTGAAAATAAAATGAAGCTGCGGAAAAGTCAGTGGTCGAAGCTTGGGGTGTCTATGTGGCACGTGTTTATTGGTGCCGACTCTGCAGCATGTTTTAGGCCGTGAATCTTGGCAAGAAGAAAGGTTTTTAACAGCTACACTTAAACGATGAGTTTCTTCAGTTTCTTTATTTGTTTCATGGTGAAAGAGGGTCTGTATGACACGCAACTGCTGCATCCCAAGGCCGCGGGTTGTGACATGTATCACCTGCAGGGGCCACTTCAGTATGGAGACACAGTTTATTAAGGCTTCGCGGAACCTACCAAGTGTCAGCTTCCGCTGGATTTTCATGGAAGGGTCTCTAGCATTCTAGGGGTGTTGCGGATGCTGCCAAGTGTCGCATTCTGCGTGAGGTTTTGACAAAGGCTCTTGACAGGCAAAATGGAGGGATCGATGACCCAGCATTTGAAACTTCAAGTGCCTACGTGGCACGATTTGGCTGGTGAGCAACTTTTTAGCATTTTTGGGGCCGTTGGATTTCAGTGATAGGTTTTTCATCGACGGTCACATTTTGAACCTGCAGTGAGGATTTTTTCTTGAGTTTCTGTAGTTATTTTTGGGCGGGAAAACTTCTAAGGCTTGCTGTGGCTATGTTTCCAAGGGCTGCAGGTTGATGAAACATTAATGGCACATTGTACAAGAAGGCATGGGTCGAGTTGGTAGCTCAACCACCCGAATTGATGATGCATGTCCCTGAGCGGCGGCTCGAGTCCCGATTCTCACCTGCTCCTTCCTCTTTGTCCTTCTACGGCATTTACTGATTTTGAGCACCATTTTTCTGATACTGTGTATCTGGCAGGATTTTTGGCCTCCCTTGTAATTAATTTGTTCAGTACATGGTTTTGCTATAAAAAGCAGACTGTGTAATTCATTGGTTGTTGGAAAGTTGGACATTTTCTGGCTCTGTAATACAATACAACTGACCTGGTTACTCTGTGCAGTGGATTTTGTGAGTTTATGAGTCTCATGTCTTATGTTTTGTGCATAAATTCATTGGTTTCATGCTGATTTAGATGAGTAATGCTATACTGCATGTGTTTTGTTATCTGTCTCCTGTATTGAATATACTCTTCTTTTGAATCTGGATATCTAAGGGGTGTCTTGGCTTCTATGATATAGGTTTACTATATTGAATGCTTGATCTCTTAACTTCTGTTCAAGGGATAGATTAAAGTGTTTTCAGATTGAGTGTTGAGAAGAATATATTGCAGTAAAGATATCATAAGTAGAGATAACTTGATACTCTGTTATGGGATGTATCTATAAGGCAGATATCACACAAATCCCCTTAAAATCCAGTTTTAGTATGTTTATGCTAAACATTTACATGTGTATGTCTATGACTCCAAGCCCTGGATAGGCACCAATCTAGCTCTGTGTTGAGGTTATACACCAGGTCCAGCTCTGCATCCAAACACAACATCAAAATCAAACTCCAAAACAACCATTAGGACAGTAGAATTAGTTTTAGGATCCCAAGTCCTCTGTCTACAACTGAAAATAGGCCCAAAGCTAGCCCCTTTGCTCTTATCTTGCAGTTTTGGTCTACTTACAAGAGGACTTATCTGCTTCATGTCAGCATCCCAACCTTTGTATGCATATTCTCATGGATGTTGAGTAGGGAATACCCCCTAGGTTTTGCAGAGCCTAAAGAAGATGAGGAGATAAAAATAGAGTCTATCTCCTATACTGTTGGCCCCTGTCCCAGAGATCTTGTTGATCATTGATGGCTACCTTGTAGGGAAATCTGGGAGCAAGCATCCAGTCTGGGAAAAAACCAACATATTGCATCCTCAAATTTCAATTTCTCTCTAGCAAGAATTCTTTTAACACATGCACCGACTCCATCATGTTCTCCTTTACCATGTCCAGCTTCAAAAAAACTCCACATATGTTGGACATTATGTTCCTTGTAAACCCTACTTAACCAATAGAACATTTGAGCATTCTTGAACTGCCCCGTACAATTATCTGACCATATGAGATGTTCTGTCATCTGGATTTCTCTTTCTCTTAAATTTGTATAAAATATATCAAAACAGTATTGAAGAAACTCTGACGAGTGTAACCGATTGTCACTCAAATAGAAATGATACTCCATCAAAACTTTTCTATCATCCTCTATGCTTCATCTACATGTCTGTAAACAATATGAACAAACATAGCCACTTGCACTGAATTGTAATATTGTGATTGAATTTTGTCTTGCGAAGCTAGATTATAGTTTTCCACAAAATCAACCACTGATAGTATAGTACCAACTAGAAATGTGTTTCTACATGCACAAAATTGTTGAGAGTGTTTGACATATTTTAGTACAATCGTACGCTTAAATTCTGAATGTACACTAACTTTTTCTATAATTAAATCGCAATGCTTTTGAATTTTTCCATCTTTTAAAGAATAGTCAACATTCTTAAATCTTTTAACATCCACTAATTGTTGTCCAAAATTATTTTCAACACTTTCATGCATACAAACTATTAAGAAAGAAAGATTGCACAACTAGTGCATTGTCTAGAAATACATGAACTTAAATAAAATAATTTCTCATTAGATCTTTCACAAAATAAACTTGATATAAACTCCTTTATTGTTTCAGGTGGCATATTGATACCACATTCCTGCATAATTATGTTAGTATGTAAAGTACAACGTATATATCGAAACACACCATAATAATAACGTAATTGAACATGCATTTTACAATAAGATATCTATTGCTTATTAAACTTTACATACCAAGGTTTACATTTTTCAAAAGATCTTTGAATTATTCTAATATTACCAGGTAACACTAAATCACCACAATTTTTTTATAAAATTCAGTTTGCATTGTATCTAATAGGTGTTTTGGATGAGGATCGCAAACTTTGGACCCCACTCTTAATTTTAAAACATCTCTAGCATTAGATTCAATACTCTAGTATTATTATGCCAATATTTTTCAATCAAAGATTTGATTTCAACATTTAGTTTCATGTCAGATCTCGGGAGTCGACCACTAAAACTCCAACATTGGTTGATTGGATCATTTTCTATATTTTCTACTCTCTTTGCCGCTCTTACCAATGTTTTAAGATGTATTTTTAGAATTTCACTAATATTGTTTACCATTCTTTTATTCAAAGTTGTTTTATTAACTATAGTAGTTGTTATAGCTCATCTTGCTACATTCTTACCTTTAGATCGACTATTTTTTCCAATAGACTCAATGGCACTAGCAACAATAGACATAGCATGTTTTAGTGATTGATCTTTTATTTTTGGTTTAACAAAAATGCCTAACTTTTTCATTATTTTTCTCATTTTCCACATTCTCATTAATTGCATCATTAGTTGACATTGAAATGATATTTTTTTATGATAAAAAATTCTTTGTATAATCTATTGGCATGTGTTCTTAATTATCTCCAAGAAATCTTACCAGGAAGATTATCCAAAACATCTATTTCAATTTAAAAAAATATATTTTCATTTTCAACATCACATTCTGGATTTTCATTTTCATTTTCAACTTCAAAACGATTTTCATTTTTATCAACAAAATGGTTTTCATTTTCATTTTCAATAAAAGGATTTTTCATTTTCATTTTCAATAAAAGGATTTTCATTTTCATTTTCAACAACAAAACGGTTTTTATTTTCATTTTCAATAAAATGATTTTTATTTTCATTTTCAACAACAAAACTATTTTTATCTTCATTTTCAACAACAAAATGATTTTCATTTTTATTTTCAACAACAATTCGACTCAAATTTTGATCTCTACGAATATTATCGATCTCTACATTGTTATATCCAGCTTCTTTTAAATCTCCTATAAACATTGTTTCCATTTCATTCAAAGGTGGATTTGAAGACATACCTAGTGTAACGCCCGCCTTGTACACCTCAAAGAATAACACATTTATGCTACATGAAACAGGAACATTTTTTTTTTAAATGATTAAGTAACGTTAACACAACTAATTACGACATATTCTCTAAGGGTCCAAGGCTGCATCACTAAACAAATCGACTAACAGAAATTAACATACATCAGTAATTGATCCAAATCCATGCTCAAATAAATAACTTATTCACAATCATTGCAAATCATCAAATAACAGAATCTGCATGATTAAATACATAACTGAAATACTTTCATATAAGTACATCAAGACATCATTACATTACCACTTTTAGTCTACATCAAAGTTACATACATAAAGAATGTTCTGTTACACAAATCTGGTGCAAGGTTAAGCACTTACATCATCATGGAATAAGTACAACTGGAACAAATCCTTTTCTGCATATGATCTTGTCAAGAATAACCAATGGATAAAATAGCTCTTCCACCCGACCATGTGGAACCCTAAGGTCCACCCCCCGAGCTAGGAGTTAACATGAGGTCCCAAACAATAACAGTCAGGTAGACAAAAGACAAACAAGAACAAAGGATGACCAAATGCCAATACAACACATGGCAATAACATAAGCATCACAACAGAACTTAACTAAATTGAACTTCCAGAGGCAACACATAACGAATGGGGAGAGTTCAACTAGGGAATGCTAGACTGCAGTAGGCAGGAGTGTCATCACATGGCTTGTCATGGGTTGTCCTGGCAAGCCTTCCTAGGCCCCGGCCCCCATCTTGGGTTGTCCTGGCAGCCTCTCCCGACTCCCGGCCCCCATACAACGCTCATGCGGAATCAACATACCTTTCATGAGGACAAGGTAGTTGATCTTGCCATTCCAGGCCTTCTCATCTCATCTCAAGCCTAAACAAGCACTTGAGCCATGAGTGAGGCATCCACTTATCTTGTTTAGTGTGTTTAACTACCCAGCCCCCTAATTCATTATTTAGGTTATCACTTGATTAATCTACTTCCAACGGGTTATCCTGACTGCCACTTTAGGCGCCGGCCCCACGTTGAAAGCCACTCCCCTACCTGCATCTAGAAGACCCTACTCAACAAACATAGCAAACATCATCATGACGACAATGATACATAAACCATGCAAGGCATTTACCATCTTGCATAACCATTATTCTGATATGAACATATACATGTAATAATGCAAGGCATTTACCTTCTTGCATATCATCTCAATTACAAGGACATACTCTTAATACATTTTCCATGGCTTCCAATGAAGTTACTCATAAGAAAAAATACTTTTTCATGAATACTGACGTCTCCCCATTGTCTAATCCAACACAACATCCCAAACAAACAAATAAATCAATCACAATATTCATGAAGAGCCTTTCTACACAACAAGATGTATTCAGAACATTTACATTTTTTCACAATACCAACCAAATTCCTTATACATGACAAAAGGCGACACGACTTCAATAACTCAAGACACTTATCAACACATTACATGAAGTCAAAACACAACAACCTTGGCCTCTGGAAATGACAACTTACACTTTGACCATTTCATACAATATCAATTCACACTAACTAATTATCTAATACCTTTAAGTCACATTTCCAATGCAATAATTATATACCTAATCCTTAATCCATTATCTTTACCAAATGAAGAAACCAAATTAAAACCAATGTCAAACTAAATTAAATTTCATTAACCATCATCACAACGATTTTCTTTTAATCAAATAAACAATGACAACACTATTCTAAATTCCCAATTTATTTGGCTTCAAAAGATAAATCAATTGATTAACTAATTATTTACATTAATTGATAAAAGAACCACTTAATATGATTATGACATTCAATTCGACACTTCCATAACGATACGATCTCATATACTTTCCTTCAATCCTGTCTAATTAACTTTAACCTATTAAAGGTAATAACGCTAGGAGAGATGTCCTACGGCTGAACGGTAATTACACGAGGCAAATACAATCATGAAATGTTTGTTATCCTTCATACGGTCTTGCAGACATTCTAATGAGCTCAACCAAATGGATTCTTTTATGATGGTTTAAAGATGTCGCTGAAATCGATCTTATCTGTGGTGATATAATTTCTCAAGAGAACGATCGTAAATGCGCCCTTTGCGAGCAGCTTGGGATACTTTACTACTGAGATGTAAAATTACTATTGACTATTTTTCCATAGAAATGGATAGCATCAGACCTTAACCAGTCATTTCTGACAGACATTGACCTCACAACACTCTGTAGGTTTCAACAGCTGAACGCTGTATGAGCTCAGTCGAATTTCTTCACTGCACTGGCCTTCGGAGGAGCGCCAATCTACATCATCGAGATATCTTGCTAAGTTGTGTTAGTAGTGTAAATTGTTTGTTTGAAATCCAGTGACAAGAGCAAGAATGCGAATTGGGGTGGGACGTTCACATGAAAAGCTCCAACCAGATATATTACATGGGATATTAAATATAATTAGACTAATGTAATTTGTCAAGCGCTGGACCACCACCTATATTTCATCCCTTTCTAAGACTAGTGTTCGCTTATAATCCAAATGTCCTTTAAAACTTCCCAGATCCAAAGAAACAAAGGTCTAAAAGAATGCCACTGCTCAAGCCATAGTTCAAACTGTTAGTCATTTAGATGATTGGTAGAACCGTTTATTAACAGAAGGGACAAGACAAATACTGAGGCTGTGTTATCCATCTCATCGATATAACTGGTAAATCTGCATACCCTAAACTTTAATATTGAGGCCACAGTTAAATCTGCGGTGATTGAAAGGTTGTGATAGCTAATATACACAAGGTGGCGATTGGCTGGTAACAGCGTTCCAGCAAATACAGGACATAAAGTATTTCAGACAATATCCTCCAGATTCGCTGTGAGGGCAGTAGTGAGCGATGCAAGACAAAATAAACAACACTAGCCAATGAATTCGCTCAAAACAAAGGCGATCTTTCCCGGATGATTATAATTCACTCTAACTGATAGTAATCATCTGTTTGCAGGCCAGCATGACTTCAATCACCCTAGCTATGTAGTGGACTGGTCAGATATAACAACTAACTTTAGATTTTCTAGTTTTGCAATGCAGGAAACCTAATTTATTAATCCAGCCAGATGCACTAGGAGAGTGGTTGGTAATCGATGGTAGTATACTAAACGCACAGAGAAAAGATTCGTTCAGATACTGCATAAATGATTGAAGGTCAGTGATAACTCAGCAATAGAGGGGACGAGTCAAGGGGCAGCATTGTCTGGAGGAATAGGCGAATGAAAAGGATTCAATACTTTCATTTAAAACAAATGATAATAAGGCAGCGAGCTAACTACGAACATTACCTCCCTTTCACGCCCTGGCGTTGCCACTTACAGCGATACATAAAATCATCCTTTCACCAGTAAATAATACCAAGGAATAAAAGAATAATTAACATCTCAGGCAAAACTCGTTAACCAGATCTTATTAAACAAAAGAACTTCAAATTGCAGACATAAACCTATGGACAGGGGCTGACAGGTTAACCCTAACCTATGCATTAAATTCGCACTACTTCTCACTAGTCCCACACCTGACATATGATGGTATCGCCTATCTATTTCTGCTTTACACTTGCATCATAGGTGCGACCCTTATACCAACCTCCGGAAAACCAAACAAGAAACTTCAATAATCAAAAATGAAGGAATGCTGCTAACTCACGCCACAGATAGACTAGTCATCGGAGGTATAGCATAATACTAGGTAAATGGCTTAAGCAAAGGCTTTAGAACTTTCATTCGACGAATGGTAACCAGGCAACGGCTACTCTATATTATCGGCCCACAAAAGGAATAATGCCTAACACACAAAAATGGTATACCAACCATCTGTAGGCCGTCCTCCCTCTGGTAGGTGTGCGCACAACAATATTTCAAGGCTTCGGATCTCCCATACACAACGAATGAGAGCAAGGCAACGGACATCGGGTAAAGCTAGGTTAACAGTTTAAGCAGAGGAATCAAAATTTTCCATTCAAACGAATGGTAAAAATGCAGCGGTCTATCTAATACCGTTGGTCCATGAAGGAATAATACCAAAGGCAATATACATGGGATATCGATACACCAAACTGGAGGTAAAACAAAATGAAAAGGCTTCATAAGTTTTCACCAATTCGCAGGACCATAAGACAAAGCAGCGCTCTACCAATGACGCCCTAGCTTGCAGATATAAATGGCCTGGAAGATGATGAAAGGCAAAGAAACTTAAAATGACTCCTGGTATAGCTAGGCTCACAGCCATAGAATTTCGCAAGTGGAGCAGAGGTGAAACAGATCTAAGAATTGCTACTGATTTCCAAACCTATTGCTCAAATCGTTATAAGTTACAGCGCTGAATCGTTTGTTGCCAGAATAGTCTAACAGATGAGAGGGTAAGGAAATGGCAAAAAGGCAATTCATGACTGAAACTACGCAAGAAATCTGGCTGAGAGATCTTACGGAAATGTCGTCTTACAACTTCAAACCCTACCTATTTAACGCCGGTCTGAGAGCACATACGTAAGGTATTACTGAAAAACATCCTCAATGATAAAAGTAAACCATCAAAATGAATGATTGCAGGAAAAATGATTCGGCCAAAGCAGTGGACAGAAAACAATTGACTTACGGAATCCTTGAACAGAAACGAAGTATTTAAACCCTAAGAGAAGACGCCGATTACACACAGAGAGGACAGTCTACAGAACTATTTGGAATCGAATAAACTATAACCACATTTGCAGATTCGAAATGAAGTTCAGAGATAAGGCATTCGACGGAACCTGGTTTCGCAATCCACTTGACGAACTTGCTTCAATCGTTGCAGTTCCAAGCTGCTTCTTTCCTTTCGCCTGTGATGCCGTCCTTGATACCCCTACAGCTCTTTTATAACTCAGCCTCTCTCCTCTGCCAAGGGCTTGGCACGCGATCCCGTGCACAACTCATTTAAAGAATATGTATTTTTATTTAATTTAATGATCCCCACTTATTATTTATTTAATTTTATTAATATATCTCTTTATAGCCGACCCAATTTATTGTTATAAATAGAATAGTACTATACTTTAATTTATCTTATTAATGAATCACAATTTACAAGCATGATTACATATATTTATTTATTTAAATATTTATTATAAATAATATTATATCGAATAATACAAACTTCTACAACTTTATTTAACAACAACACTTCTATTAAAATAATAATTAATTTATAACTATAATCGACAACAACGACTTTATGCCTATATAACGACACTTATACTCTTCTGTAGAATAATTCTAATTAAAGCACAACATTACCACACATACTTAGACACCTGCAGAACTCATTAGACTCCAAGATACGGTATTACCTGACAGCAAGACATGAGCGAACAACAACCAATAACCACAAGGGTAAACTGACGACGAAGAGACACTGACTAGGGACCTCACGTTAACTCCAACCAACTAATCCATTGGCGAAGGCACGCTCAGACCTGTAATCAGGTGGAGTCGATGCCTAGTACCTGCATCCTGCAGCAACGCACAGTTAACCATAACAAGATATACATATACATCACATGCAGTCCTATCGTAAATGGAAATCGCAGTGAGGTAGGGTACTCGAGAACGAGTAATACGACACTGTTCCATTCACGTTTATGAATAACAATCAACTATATTGAACAAGGTATCAGATTACTAATCTACGACATAAAATGAAATAACATCAAAGCATCTAAAACATCAGTTCATTTATCAAATTGTAAAGCATAAAATGACATAATCCAACATCAACATCTGTTATCTTAATAGTTAGGTTCATACTGAAATAGCAAAATAACTAGAAATCCATCATCAACGATCTAAAAATACTGTCAAGATGTCCAGTACTACTAAGCAAACATCAGTCCAAAAGACGATAGGTTGAGGGGCACTACACCTAGATTTATGTCTTTTGAAACATTCTCCATAGCATTGAAAGGGAGATTTGAAGACATACCAAGTGTAGTTCGTATAATCATATTAGTTTCCACATTCACCTCTTACAAATTTGCATTGTCTACATTCATGCTCTCTTCAATGTTTTTATCTCCAATAGTTGAGGAATTGGATGCTTCAACATTATTGATTGATCGAATCCTCATTCTTCTATCTCTTTGTCTTTTTGGATCTCCTCTCTTTGCTTCAATTTCTTCAGGGGTCAATACCTTCCTATCTTTCCTCTTATTATGACATTGTGATCCCGTGATTAAAAAATTCTGAAGTATGTACAAATGAATGTCAATAACTTGAAAGTCTTCCTTCTTTGTTCCTCCTTCAAACAAGTAGCATTTGAACAAAATTCCACTCAAACACCATCCCAATGATGTCTCCTTTCAAAATTGAAATAAAATCCCAAGTTGAAGTCTTTTATTTCAATTTTGAAAGGAGGCATCATTGGGACGGTGTTTGAGTGGAATTTTGTTCAATTGCTACTTGTTTGAAGGAGGAACAAAGAAGGAAGACTTTCAATTTTTTGACATTCATTTGTACATACTTCAGAATTTTTTAATTATGGCATCACAATGTCATAATAAAAGAAAAGATAGGAAGGTATTGACCCCTAAAGAAATCGAAGCAAAGAGAGAGAAGGCAAAAAGACAAAGAGATAGGAGAATGGAGATTTGATCAATGAATAATGTTGAAGCATCCAATTCCACAATTATTGAAGATAAAAACATTGAGGAGACCATGGATGTAGATGGTGCAAATTTGCAAGAGGTGAATGTGGAAACTAATACGATTATACAAACTACTCCTGGTATGTCTTCAAATCCCCCTTTTAATGCTATGGAGAATGTTTCAATAGGCACAAATCTAAGTATGTCTTCAAATCCACCTTTGAATGAAATAAAAATGGTGTTTATAGGAGATTTAAAAGAAGCTGGATATAACAATGTTGAGATTGATAATATTCGTAGAGATCAAGATTTGAGTCAAATTGTTGTTGAAAATGAAGATAAAAATAGTTCTGTTGTTGAAAATGAAAATCCTTAAATTATTGAAAATGAAAATCCTTTTATTGAAAATGAAAATGAAAACCGTTTTGTTGTTGAAAATGAAAATGAGAATCCTTTTATTGAAAATGAAAATGAAAATCCTTTTATTGAAAATGAAAATGAAAACCATTTTGTTGATGAAAATGAAAATCCAGGATGTGATGTTGAAAATGAAAATATTTTTTTTAAATTGAAATAGATGTTTGGGATAATCTTCCTGGTAAGATTTCTTGGAGACAATTAAGAACACATGCCAATAGATTATACAAAGAATTTTTGTATCGTAAAAAACTATCATTTCAATGTCAACTAATGATGCAATTAATAAGAATGTGGAAAATGAGAAAAATAATGAAAAAGTTGGGCATTTTTCTTAAACCAAGAAGAAAAGATCAGTCACTAAAACATGCTATGTCTACTATTGTCGGTGCCATTGAGTCTATTGGAAAGAATAGTCGATCTAAAGATAAGAATGTAGCAAGACGAGCTATAACAACTGCTATAGTTAATAAAACAACTTTGAATAAAAGAATGGTAAGCAATATTAGTGAAATTCTAAAAATATATCCTAAAACATTGGTAAGCGCGACAAAGAGAAGAGAAAGTATAGAAAATGATCCAATCAACCAATGTTCAAGTTTTAGTGGTCGACTCTTGAGATCTGACATGAAACTAAATGTTGAAATCAAATCTTTGACTGAAAAATATTGGCATGATAATACTAGAGTATCATCTAATGCTAGAGATGTTTTAAAATTAAGAGTGGGGTCCAAAGTTCGCAATCCTCATCCAAAACACCTATTAGATACAACGTAAACTGAATTTTATAAAAAATATTGTGGTGATTTAGTGTTACCTGGTAATATTAGAATAAGCCAAAGATCTTTTGAAAAATGTAAACCTTGGTATGTAAAGATTAATAAGCAATGGATATCTTGTTGTTGTAAAATGCATGTTCAATTTCATTATTATTATGATGTGTTTCAATATATACATTGTACTTTACATACTAACATGATTATGCAGGAATGTAGTATTCATATGCCACCTAAAACAATATAGGAGTTTATATCAAGTTGTTTTGTGAAAGATCTAATGGAAAATTATTTTATTTAAGTTCATGTATTTCTGGACAATGTATTAGTTGTGGCAATCTTTCTTTCTTAAGATTTTGTATGCATGAAAGTGTTGAAAATGATTTTGGACAACAATTAGTGGATGTTAAAAAATTTAAGAATGTTGACTATTCTATAAAAGATGGAAAATTTGGAAAACGTTGTGATTTAATTACAGAAAAAGTTAGTGTGCATGCATTCATACCAGAATCTAAGAGTAAGATTGTACCAAAATATGTCAAGCACTCTCAACATGCTCGATGGCTTGATGGACAATTTCGTGCATGTAGAAACACATTTCTACTTGGTGCTATACTATCAATGGTTGATTTTGCAGAAAACTATACTCTATCTCCGTAAGAGGAAATCCAATCACAATATTACAATTTAGTGCAGGTGGCTATGTTTGTAGACATGTAGATGATAGCACCAAGGATGATAGAAAAGTTTTGAGGGAGTATCATTTCTATTTGAGTGACAACCGGTTACACTCGTTAGAGTTTGTTCAATATTCTTTCGATATATTTTATACAAATTTAAGAGAAAGAGGAATCCAGATAACAAAACATCTCATATGGTCAGATAATTGTACGAGGCGGATCAATAATGCTCAAATGTTCTATTGGTTAAGTAGAGTTCACGAGGAATATAATGTCCAACATATGTGGAGTTTTTTCATTTAAGAGTTTGAATGCAAGCACATGGACTATCTGGACAAGGGAGCTTGCATGTTTTTGTCATTTTTGTATTTCAGGAGATTGGAAAGCATGTGAGAATACAGAATAGGTTGAAGAGTGGAATCAAAGACTTGAAATTATGGCTTTAGGGTTTAGGGTTTAACTAATTATTTTTACATCAATGTCAAACTAAATACACAGTAAATCACATGAAGCACTATCTTTCTCAACTCTATGTATTTAATATAAGTTAATATTTTAAAGGGTTATCAAAAGGTTTAGGGTAATAGGATGGCTTAAGGAGATCTATGAATTAAGGTCCTAGGACAAAATGATGGCTTTAGGGTTTAGGGTTTAGGGTAATAGGATGGCTTAAGGGGATGTATGAAGCAAGTTAAAACATAACAAACTTTGCAATAACCACAATTTGAACTTATCGTTATGTTCTATGTAATGTATAGTGCTACATTCTCCCTATATTAACCCACTTTTGACAATTTAGGATAATATCTATGGTCAACCCTTGAATTTATAGAAATGCCTATATTTAGATAAAATCATTTATTGAATTGTTTTAAACAACATTGGGGTTCTTCATTTTGAGCGTGATGACTACATGAATTTTAGAAATGTTATCGAATGTTTTGACTACATGAATCAAATTTGTAAAGTAAAAATATTTGAAATGTTTATGTTTTTGCTAACTTGTGAATATTTTATTATTGTTATCAGTACTACAAACTTAATTAAATTTCATAAATCTAACTATATGTGTAAATGTACAACAATAGTTCATAAAATATTGAAATTAATAAAGTCCATGAAACAATATATAAAGTCCATGACAATACTGAAAGATATATAGATCTAGTCCACATGTGAAATACTGAAATACATAAACATGTACATATAGAGTCCATGAAATACTAAAACATATATAGATCTAGTCTGGATGAAATAATAAAATACTGAAACATGTATAAATATTATGTATGCAACATGTACTAAAACATATATAGAGTCCATGAAATGTACTAAAACATATATATGTCTAACTCCTATCATCCCTATAATCAAGAGGCCTCTTCACTCCACGATGAGTACGATTATCAGAATCAGTATGAACATGATAAAGATTTACTTGAAATCAGATTTAAAATGTTTAGAAATGATAATTTAATTCATTTTAATCTATAAAATCATAAAAATACTGTATCAGTCTCGTCTCCTGTGATGACCTGCTCTGCATGCTCTACTACATGACCTGTCTCATGCTATAGAAGAAAAACAATTTAGCACATGTCAACATATATTCTACTGAAATTTACTTTAAGTTCACAATGTATATTATAATTGACTTTAAATTATATAATCTAAATTTTAAATTATACCGTATGAGGCTGCTCATCTCCTATGTCATCCTACTCTGCATGTGTTGTTGTAGGTGGTATGGCATTAGCAAGATGAAACGTGTCACTGACAAGGACCTACAAGGTCATTTATAAAGCACGTGTACAAATTAGGTTAAAACATATATATTCACTTATGTACCCAATTTTTGTTTTAATCTAGATTTAAAAGACCTACATAAATTACATGTACACAGATAATTTTTTCAACAACCTGAAATGCAGCTGACTCCTCAAATTGAGTTCAATCATCTAGATGTGTTGTAATACCCATCCTCATCATTGTCTCAACCTATGCAGACATATGTTTTTAATATATATAAGTACATGCACGTTTGATATAGTGAATTCAAAGTACAAAAATCTAAGTAAAGTTTTTTAAAACAGTATACATACAAATGGCTCAAGTGAGACACCCAACGATGGAGGAGCGCTCGAGACACCCTCTAGAGGATCCGATGTGGAAGTTGGATAACTTCCCTGAACTAGCATAAATATTTAATGTACATGTTCATGACTGAATTATAAATTAAAATCAACTTATTAAAATTAATTAATATATACTTAAAAAATCAATCAAAATACCCCAAATGGGTGGTCGAGATGAACAGGTGTCAATGAAAAAACATAAATGATCAAAAGAACTCATTGTGCATGTTGCCATCATCTACACCAAACAATTTGATTGTTAAAATATTATAATTTAATTGATCTATATGTTCATTAAAAACACGTGCTTAAAATTATTATAAATTCAACATGTGTACCTATATATATACCTGTGTCGAATGATCAATGGGGTGATCCTCAGCAATTAGAAATCAACAAATGAACCCATATCATCAGATGTTGCACATGCAGTTGAAGTGGGTGATGCCTAATCAGGTCCATAACATAACTGATTGCAACTCGTACACGTATGAGGCATCGACACATGTGGAGAGGTATTAGGACCCGCTCCTCCATGGCCTCAAACCTCAGCTACCACACAGAAGTCTACTCATCAAGGCTACCCAAGAGCACACTCAATGGTCCTACTATAGATACCACTACACGATGTTGGATGGGTGCAGGTTTGGCAATAGAAGGAGGGTCAACAAGAGGTTAAACAAGCATGGGTCATTGGGGATAAACCCGTGCCCCTAACCTCTATTGTGGCATGCCACCACCAATACCCTAGAATGATCTAAAATCAAAATAATTGGGTTTCCTATTCAAAACAAACTCTGCATATAATTTTCTCAAAAAATATAGAGGAACCTCGCAACTAGCATGAGGTGGATGATCAAATACTATCCACCACATATCCCAAAGATTGGTAGACATCGTTGCATATCTACACCACCTAATTGTTTGGTAGAATTGGTTCATTAGTGATGGGGTGCCTAACGTATTGAGCTAAATCATTTTTTATGATTTTTAAATCCAAGATCTCCATATAAAAGAGGCCATCAGCATAAAACTAGCACCTCTCCTCTCTCCATAATCAAAAAGTGTCCAAGTCCACATCAATGGACCTACATGAATCTACAACGTTTTGCATCAAAGATGCAAAATGCATCAAGTGAGGTGGCATGAATTGTTCACTTCGAATGGCATTTATTTTTTCTTCGATGGAAGTGATATTTTCGTTAATTTTGGCTCGTAAGTGATCCTCATCTGATCCAAGTGGGTGTGGAGGTGGGGGTGGAGGTGGGGGATTTTGAGGTGGAGATGGAGGTGGATCATGGTGTTCAGGTGATGGGGACCGTAGAGGTGGCACATTGAGGAAATCCTCAACATCAAAGTGAATATCATGATCCATGATATAAAAACTAGATAAACCTGCATATATACATAAATATACAAACAAGTACAAAATTAACTTTCAAGAATCTATATATATAAATTATAAATAAACATATATCAAAAACTAGATAGTATACATGTTGAGAAATTACAAGAAATGTTTAAATTAAATGTACATGTGACTACATTTAAAAGAAAAATCAGAATCTACATACACATATGTATACATAATTCAACTTGAGCATACATACAAATTTCAAAATTTAAGAGATTCTAGTTCTATGTAATTTTAATACATGTGTACATATACTAAAAAATAAACTGAAAACGTGTACATAAAAAAAGTTAAATTTTGTGGCTTTCAATACATACATTAAATTTGTTTACAAGGAATAGTGAAGTTTTCCCTTAAATCCTAATTTCTTAAATCCGCTTAATCCATATGTCATCTTTTCTAGGTCCATAAACCATGCTAATGGAATGATTCTGTCCATAGTTGACCAAGTTTAATATATATATCTTAAACAAGTTTGTAAAAAATTCAAGCTCATCTAACATTATACAAATCAAGATCAAATGTGAATGATAAATTTTCAACTATTATTAGTGGATTAAGGGGATTAATGAGTAGATTTCAAGGGTCGTGCTATTATTAATGGCTTAAGGGGATTTTATGATCATGCCTTGACAATGACATGTGGTTTGTCTACCTTTGAAAAACAAATAATTGTTAATGTGATGTGAAATCTAGTTTTGTAGGGCCACATTTTGATGAACTATTTTTGTATGTTAATTGTAACACCCCTGCCAAGGAAACCCAGAGGACAACACTAAACTAGTTCAAATTAATGGAACAATTTTTTTTAAAAGAAAATAACAATAGAATGCATAACATAACATAATAATCTAAACCTACGTCCTCTAAGGTTCCTCGATTGTGCTACTCACAAACCAAGATTACAAGAGACAAAGGTTACATAATCGATCTAACATCAAGATTTCTAGAAACCTTCATTAATGATAAAAGATACATGATCGATATCACAAGCAAAGTTCATTTTAAAGCACCAAGTTAAATGATCTTATATTACTCACTTCCATAATGTGGCAACTAATAATCAAACATTACAAATTATTTTCTAGCTAACTAACATACAAATGATACACTACCTTACAGTACTCTTTACAAGAACAGATCATCAATAGTTGTTACATCTTAAAATACTTACAACGATGCTTCCCTTAGAACGTGTGGGAAGATCACATCAAATTACATCAAGAGATACTAAATGAGATAAAATCCAATATACAAATACATGAAAGGATAACTCCACAACTGGAACAGGAACTGGAGTCCTCGGTGCAATGAATAATCTCTACGCACACTAACATGCAACAAGAATCCCCAATGGAGAAAAACACTAACCTCCCAACCATGTGTAAACCAAAGGTCCACCCCCCATGCTAGGAGATAACACAAGGTCCCACATCCAGCAGACAATCAGGAAAACAACTAGCTGACATACTTATGGGTTATACATGACT
This sequence comes from Cunninghamia lanceolata, assembly GCA_027924645.1. Taxonomy (NCBI): domain Eukaryota; kingdom Viridiplantae; phylum Streptophyta; class Pinopsida; order Cupressales; family Cupressaceae; genus Cunninghamia; species Cunninghamia lanceolata. The sequence goes on from BSBN01000923.1 coordinate 3,068,555, forward strand.
CCAACACAACACCTCTAACAACACCAACAACACATACAACACTCTCTTCACTACCAGAGGCACTCATACATCAAGAGGAAATGCAACTAGGGAGTGCTAGACTACAATAGGGAGGAGTGTCATCGCATGGTCCTAGCATGGGTTGTCCTGGCAGTCTCTCACTAGATCCTAGCCCCATAGGGTGACACACGCAGAACCAAGATACTAACACATCTCCCAAAGGTACAAAGCCTTACACAAACTTTACATAGATGACACCCAACTTTCAACAATTACATAGGCACTTAACCCAATAATCAAGACACATTATTTAATACAACAATTAATCATTACATTATAACCATGGAAACATTCCTTTAATAAAGCATTGTTCACTACAAGTAATTATATTTAAGAATAAATAAAACCACCACCTCTATTGAACTAATTTCTATGAAACCCTAATTATTTAAAAAGTTTGTTAAAATTTGTTAAATGGTAGTTGTAGGTTGGTTGGGGGGCATAACTTTATTGTACAAGAAGAAATATGAGCCTCCAAGTCGAATGGAGGGTTGGTGTGTAGGTAGAACAAGAATCTTTGAATGAAGACTTGAATTTTTTACAGTTTACAAACATTTTCTGATGTTCCCGTGCATGGTATGGACCTGTACGACCCTGTACTTGTCTGAAACCAATTGGATATGAACTTCCATTGAATTTGCTTTCCAATTCTTTTTGTTTCATCTAATTTTATGGAGATTTGAATAAGTTATGGCATTTTTATTGAGAGTAGGTCTGTAAAGTTTAATTTTCTAAAAATGGAGTCTGAAAATATGCATGGTACGACGTCATATTAGGGAATGTAATATATAGATGGAATGATATTTGTTTCTAGTTTACAATGTTTTTGGTTTCATGTGATTTCATTAAGTTTTGAGTGAGTTATGGCATTTTTACTAACAGCAAGTTTGAACCCTGCCTAGGGTTCCTAGTTTTGAACAACCTTGTTTTGCCCTATTCCATACAAAACAACCCTAGCCCATTTTAACATATGTTTAATAAGGGCCAAAAGGGTATTCTAAATAGGTCTTAGATTCTAAATATTAGGTCTTTGCTGAAATTTATGACCAAAAGATCCAAATTGTTGCACCCATGTTTTAGGCTTTAAGAGCGAGTTGCCAAGAATGAACAAGAATGCATATTTGCATCATTTGTATTGAAACCCTATTTGGAATGTGTCAATTTAGTCTTTTTTGAGTACTTTCTCTGCATCATCAAAGTATTATAGTTGAACTACATCAATTTAATTTGCAAATGACATATTATCCCAAAGCATATAGAAAAGAACTTAATATAGAAAATGTAATATTAATGTCATTAGAAATCTCCTGAAAGAAGAGGACAACAACAATATAACCACAAGCTCTCCTCCCAACCATAGGATTGATACTCAATCCACCCTTGAGCTCTAAGGGTCACATATTTCTTCCAAACTTACATGGCTTACATTCCCAAACATGACACAATCAATCATTCATTAACATAACTCGAGCTTAACTTCAACACACAAAATGGATATTCATATTCAACTCAACAAGATGGAACTCCTACCCACACAAACCCCAACACACACAACATCCTCACAAGGAAACCAACATTAACTCTTTGCATAGATTTCAATCACAAATAGCCATTTAAACAAGGATCAACAAAGATATACATAGATCAATGAAAACTCCAATCATTCATTTTCATATCAACAAAACTCAAATCCAAAAGGGTAGATCTTACCAAGAGAATTGGCAACCCAAATATGGTAGAAACCCTCACTTTCTCCAAGCCCTTTCCTCCATTCTTCCTCACCCATCCTTTCCTTTTCTTTCCATCTAGAAATCTCCTCCCAAATGAGGAAAAACAAGAACAACCAATAGCAAGTGAGAGAAGCCAAGGCAAAAGAGGGAAGCCCCCTCTCCTTTCAAAGAGAAGGAATATATATAGAAGGAAAAAGGTAACCAACTCCCCATAACTTCCCAACCACCCAACCAACTCCAATTTTCGCCACTTTTCATAAGTGTGTAATTAGAGTGGGTTTTAGACTTTATTTAAGGGGTTTTATGGAATAAAAGGACCCCTAACCCATAGACCTACCACCTAGGAAACTTTTTATACAATTAAAACCACATAAAGACTTCATAAAACATACAATAAGTAATCACATTTTAAAAGGTCACTCAAGGGTCTAATAAAACAACCTCCCACACATTCACAACCCTTACAAAACAAGGTTAAAGCACCTTCACAAGAATAACATAAGGGAAGTAGCTATGTGAACCCTTCATCAACATTGGCCAATTTTTTTTACATGTATACTCAACCAAAAGTGTCAATACTTCTCATAATCAATAGTAATTGAAACAAATGTCATATGAAAAATAACCTTCTAAGAATGATAATCAAATAGAGGATTAAATCTACACAAGTATAATTTAACTCTCCCTACTTGCATAATATCTTTTAGAGTCAAGAAATGATTGATCATACTATTTAATATCAAAATATTACAACTTATCAATAATATAATTAACATGTAGCAAACATTACTACAAGCAAATATTTAATATCAATCATTACCTTTATATTCGCACTTACTCACACTCATAATATGAAATCACCTAACATGATGAAATCTATTTGATATACATAATAATATTACCAATAATGAAACATCTCAATCACTGCATACTTACGTAGATAAGGAATTTAACTCATCTGGCTGTCACACGAAATCACAACAACCACTAGTTAGTTACTAAACAATCAAAGTATAAGCAACTTGATGTATAGGAACAATAATCACTAATGTATATTGTTCAACACAAAAGATCATAAAATATAGGACATAAAGCATCAATGACTAGCATGATCAATAAGGCCACAAGGGACGGGGTCTTACACTCTCCCCCCCTAGGATTAGGCTTCCTCCTGGAAGTCCATTTTAACTGTCTACTCTAAATATCATTTGTCCATGTTGCACAACAATATTGCAGTTGTCAATTTCAAACATCAACTGTTTAACATCATTAGCACATACCTTTAAATATCCCTATTATTTTACCTTCATCTCCTAGTTCCAAAGCCAACTACTTGTGCATCCACGGTGAGAATGGAGGAGCACTACATTAATTATTGGTTGTTTCAACCCCCTACCTATAATTAATTGATACTACACTTTTCATTTTACATATCATATTTTTAAAGATGTATTTATGACATAATTAAACCCTAAACCTTAAACTGTCAACCCTAAACCCTTAACCATAAACCCTTTTAACCCTAAACCCTTAACCCTTAATTGTAAACCCTTAACCCTTAACCCTTAATCTTAAACCCTTTTAACCCTAAACCCATAACCATAAACCCTTAACCCATGAAATGTGTATGCAATCTTTGATATCACTCATTGCTATTAATCTAACCCACGAAATGCATTTGACCTAAGAGAATCCATTCACCTACTGAGTTGACAAACTCCTAAACAATTTCTATAAACACTACCCTAACAAATTTAGCTATCTAGAAGACAAAGGTGAATATTTTTTAAGGGCATGTTATGTTGAATTGATATTGTGTAGCATAGATAAAATTTATGTAGTAAATCAAGCTCACAACACTTGGGATTGAACTTGTGGCATTAGGTAATAAATTGTAGAGTTTTTTGAGGTGAAACAAAACCTAAAATAGGAATCATATAGTGCCAATTAATTATCTAGCAATGATATTTATCAATTCAGCATAACATCCACATCATTCTGAACCATCATCAAATTTAAAGCTAAGTACTTCTATCCTATGTATATAACTTTCATTTATTTATTGTAATTATTTATAAATCCTAAATTTAATTAATCCAAGTTAATTTATACTTCAATAATTATATTTATTTAACCTAAATATATGTAAAAAATATTTTATTCCCCTACACCTCTCTACACTTCATAGGTGTAATTAAGCTATTATAATGACAAAAGGTATTCTATAGTGATAGTAAGGCTCGAAACATCATATTGTGATTGTGTAAATACAAATTTCTAAATAAAATCCCCCAACTCTAGATATCTATTTTATTGAGAGGAAGTTACAAAATTTTAATTTACACTATCGAGAGATATTGGTGTCATCTAACATCTATCTATACTTTTGGCATTGTACATTTAACCCTAAACCCTAAACCCTTAACCCTAAACCATTTTAAACCCTTAACTCTTAACCCTATACCCTTAACCCTGAAGTAGCTAGCCCATTGAGAGGACCTGCCAGCAAAAAGGCCTGATTAACTAGTTCCCATCTGTGAGGTAAACCAAGAGCTATCGTTTGTGGCAGAGCGGTTATCAGTTTTACCTGGTCCATGGAGTAAGGGGTATTGCCCCAATACGCAAGCTGTTAGATAACATTTGTGGCTGAGTGACTCTCCTAAACCTTTAGGCAATCGAACATACTTGGGGCCCATATCTATTGATAGCCAGCAAATTGCAAATTGAATCCGTCCAAAGTCTTTGGCAAATCGTTTCTAGAAAAAAAAAATTGTCTTTTCGCCATATCTTCCTTGCTTTAGCTCTGTTTCCTTTCAAAATTCACTGGAACCCCTAAAATTTCTTTCTTTATATTTCCTTCCTTGAGGACCCTATCCCAAATTCCACTTATCAAAACCAGAAATCCCACATTTGTCTATTTTTAGGGTTTGCCGTAATTTCTTTGATTCTCACCCAATAGCCTTCAAATTTTACTACAATGTTCATTTCATATTTCTGCTCCTTTGTCTCTCTTGGACAAATTATTCCATTCTTTCACCTCACTTCTGAAATCCCCATTTTCTGATTCCCTTTCCCTCAGAAAGTGTCCAAAACCTAGTCAAACCCCAACTACCCATCGGAGTTTTTCCCAAATCCCAATTTTCCTTTACTAAAAAAGTTTCTATTTTTCTTTTTCTACTCATTCCCAAAAAAAAAACTCCTGGTTATGGTTGTCACCCGCACAGGAGCAAAAAACATGGAGGATGAACTTGCAACCCTCAAGACCAAACTCTAAGATCTGGATGAAAAAATTCTCAACCTCAATCTTCAGCATTCAGCGATGAATAATAGATGGCAACCAAAGTCATTTGACAACACTGAGTTCTCTTCTTCCAGCAATTTTCATGGGCTGAAGCTTAATTTTTCTCGCTTCAATGGTGATGATCCGACTGGATGGATATACCAGGCAGAACAATATTTTAGTCTGATAATATTTTTTATGTCAACAAAATTCCAATTGTTGGAACATGAATCCCTTCAATGGTTCCATTGGTACATCAAGGCTCATGAAGATCCAAAATAGATAGATCTTTGCAAACTCATTTTGCAACGATTTGGCCCTAGTGCTTTTGATGAATTCATAGGAGCACTCACTAAACTTCACCAAACAAGCACTATGAGAGAATATCAGACAGAATTTGAAGAATTTGAAAAATTGGCCAATCACACAAAGGGATTGTCTGATGAATTCTTCAAGAGTTGTTTTGTCAATGGTCTGAAGGATGCAATCTGATCTGAGGTTAAAATGTTTCATCGCAGCACAATGGTGGAAGCCCTAGGGTTGGCTAAGTTGGCAGAGGACAAGATCACAGCTCAACAACGATCCAAATCAAATTTTGTTCCATTCAGAAATATGGTTTCCCAAAGACCTCCAATCACGCCAGCTCCTAGAACAATTCCTATCAAGCATTTGACTGAAGCAAAGATGCGGGCACGTAGAGAAAAAGGGCTTTGTTATAATTGTGATGAGAAATTCACTCAGGGATATAGATGTGTTGAGAAAAAGCTCTATCTCTTGGATGTGGATTCTCCACCTGCAACTAAATTTTGTGAAGATGCTCAAGATATAGTAGATGATCAAGTCGAAACTCAGTAGCCGCCTATTGACCCTACTTCTCAAGAAGACCACCCACAAATCTCTCTCCATGCTTTAGCAGGACTCACCACCCCACAAACTATGCAGGTCAAGGGTTACTTCAAGATGCTCCCTCTTACAATACTCATTAATTCTGGTAGCACTCATAACTTCATTGACCCTCAGATCACCAAATAGACTGATTGTTTTGTCCATCCTTGGTCCAACTTTGAAGTCATGATTGCCAATGGGGGCACATTATCTTGCAAAAGGAAGTGTCACAATGTGTGTATCTCTATTGGAGATTATAACCTGCACTCTGACATGTTTGCCTTGCCCTTAGGCGGATGTGATGTGGTTTTGGGCACCTAATGGTTACGCACACTTGGACCCATCTTATGGGATTTTGCTGAACTTTGGATGCAGTTTTCAGACAATGGGCAAAAACACACATTGAAGGGCTTACAACTAGGGTCTCTCAGCATCATAAGTTCACATCGCATGGAAAAGTTTCCTAAGAAGAATTCACATGGTATCATCACTCAACTCCATTCCATTCAGATGCAACCATCAGCGATCTCCACTACTCCTTCGAATCTACAATGAATTTTGGATAGGTATGCATGTGTCTTTGTCGAACTAGTGGAATTACCAGCTTCACGACCAGAGGACCACCATATTCAACCCCTTCCTAGAAGTGTTCCCCCCAACATTAGGCCCTACCTCTACCCATTTCACCAAAAGACAAAGATTGAGATGCTCGTTCGAGACTTACTAAAGCAATGTAGTATTCGCCCTAGTACCAGTTCTTTTTCTTCACCTGTTCTTCTTGTCCGAAAAAAAGATGGGTCATGGCACCTCTGCATTGACTTCCGAGCACTTAATCACATCACAATCAAGGATAAGTTTCTGATTCCTATTGTTGATGAGCTTCTTGATGAGCTTCATGGCGCTCATATTTTCTCCAAGTTGGATCTTCGTTCTGGGTATCACCAAATTCAGGTTCATGAGGATGATATCCCTAAAATAGATTTCCACACGCATGATGGCCACTATGAGTTTTTAGTCATGCCCTTTGGCCTTACTAATGCTCCTTCAACATTCCAGGCATTGATGAATAAAATATTTCGTCCCTACCTACGGAAATTCATTCTGGTCTTCTTCGATGATATCCTCATCTATAGTAAAACATGGACTAAGCATCTCCAACATTTGGATCTCATACTGCAACTTCTCTCTAATCATCATCTCTGTGCAAAACAGTCTAAATGTGTTTTTGGCTAGGAAGAAGTGGAGTATCTCGGGCATATTGTTTTAGCCCAAGGGCTTCGAGTTGATCCTGCAAAAATAGATGCCATGAAAAATTGGCCACATCCTCAGACACTCAAGAGCCTCCATGGTTTTTTGGGACTGACTAGCTACTATCGCAAGTTTGTCAAGGATTATAGGAAGATTGCAATTGCATTAACAACTATGTTGAAAAATGATGCTTTTACATGGACACATGCTGCTGAGTGTGTATTTGAAAAACTAAAACAAGTTATGTGTACTACACCTGTTCTAGCTATGCTAGATTTTTCCAAGACCTTCACTATTGAGAGTGATGCTTGCAGCAATGGACTTGGTGATGTTCTCCTTCAAGATGAACATCCCATTGTGTTCACCAGCAAAGCCCTTTCTGGCAAGAATTCAGTACTCTCTACATATGAGAAGGAAATGATGGCTATTTTGCATGCAGTACAGAAGTGGAGGCCATACCTACTAGAGAATCATTTCTGCATCAAGACTGATCACCAGAGTCTGAAATATTTCCTGGAACAATGGGTCTCCTCCCTAGCACAACAGAAATGGGTTAGCAAACTCATGGGTTATGACTATGAGATCACTTACAAGAAGGGTAAGGACAATATTGTGGTGGATGCTCTTTCTCCCACATTTGATGACCAAGCTTCTCTTTTAGCTATTTCTATGCCTGTTCCAAATTGGTTGGAATCTGTCCAACAGGGCTATGTCAATGACTCTTCATTATCTCAAATCATTCAACAGTTGGCCAATCATCCTTCTATTGTACCGCATTACTCTTGGGATGGTGATTCTCTAAGATACAAGGGTCGTCTGGTGTTTCCCCAGAGCACAAATCTTCAGCAGGCTATCTTTTATGAACTCCATGCTTCTCCATCGGTAGGGCACTCTGGGTTCCTCAAAACTTATGAGCGGGCATGGTGTAACTCCTTTTGGAAGGGAATGAAAAGGGCAATTCAACATATGGTGGTTGAATGTGATACCTGCCAATGCAACAAGGGTGAAATGACACTCCTTCCTGGATTTCTCGAACCCTTGCCCATCCCTACAAGGATTTGGATAGATATTTCTATGGATTTCATTAAGGGGCTCCCTAAATTTGGAGGAAAGACAATGATCTTGGTTGTAGTTGATCACCTCTCCAAATATAGTCATTTTTGTGCCCTCAGCTATCCATATACCACCTCCTCAGTCGCACAAATTTTCATGGACTAGATCTTCTGTCTTCATGGCATCCCTTCTTCCATTGTCTCAGATCATGTGCAACTTTCACCAGTCATTTTTGGACAAAACTATTTCGACACACTAGCACCAAACTGAAGATGAGTTTGGGGTATCACCCCCAAATAGATGGTTAGACTGAAATTATCAACAAATGTTTGGAAACTTATCTCCGTTGCTTCACCTTAGAACAACATCATCAGTGGGCAAAGTGGCTCCCTCTCGCTGAATGGTGATACAATACCTCCTACCACACTGCATCTAAAATGACCCCATATGAAGCAGTCAATGGTCAGGCACCACTAGTGCTCCTTCCATACACCCCCAGCAGTTCACTAGTTCAGGTAGTCGACACGGTTCTCCGAACCTGGGATCAGATTCTTCACATCATGCAAGACAATCTTCACATGGCAAAAAATTGATTGAAACAACAAGCTGATCAGTATCATTCTGAGCGCACTTTTCAAGTAGGTGATATGGTTTTTCCTCATCTACAGCCATACAAGCAATCATCCCTGAAACTCAAAAGGCATCATAAGTTGGCTCCAAAGTTCTATGGGCCATATAAGGTTCTTCAGAAGATTGGGTCAGTTGCTTATAAATTGGAGCTTCCTCCTTCCCATGTTCATCCAGTATTTCATGTCTCTTGTCTAAAGAAAGTTCTTGGCACCAACATCAAAGCACAAACTGTTTTACCAGAATTGGATAACGAAGGATCCATCATTTTGGAGTCGGAGGCAATCCTTGATAGGCGCACTCGTCAACTTCGCTCTCGATCCATCATAGAGGTATTAATTCAGTGGCACATAATGCAACCAGAGGATGCTACATGGGAACCACTCCTTCAAATTCAACAACAATTTCCACATCTTAAGCTTTGAGGACAAAGCTTTTATAAGAGGGAGGGGATGTTAGGAACCCGTGTTTATCCCTTCTCTTTACTTTGTTAGTATATTACTTTTGGATGCATATGCTTTGTAAGTCATCCCGTGAGTAAATTGTATTATCCCACATTCATGGGAAGTAATAGTTGTTTAGATTAGACTTAGTATATAAGTACATGTTGAGGCTAATGAAGGCATCCATGAATTTATTGTATTAATCTTGCTCAAAGGAGGTTGCCCCCTCGAAGTGGCCTGTGATCGATAAATTCCATCTGTGTTTCTGCTATTTATATATTTTTGTTATTTCGTGCATTTTTATTATATTGTTGCAGGAGGTTCCTCTCAAATTGATCAAATGTGAATGATCAATTTTCAACTATTATTAGTAGTTTAAGGGGATTAATGAGTAGATTTCAAGTTGTAAGTCATCTACATCCTCTTAGATCATCCCTTGACAATGAATAGATTTCAAGGGGATTAGTGCTATTATTAGTGGCTTAAGGGGATTTTATGATCATCCCTTGACAATGATGTACAGTTTGTCTATCTTTGAAAAACAAATAATTGTTAATGTGATGTGAAATTTAGTTTTGTAGGGCCACATTTTGATGAACTATTGTTGTAGGTTAATTATTGGTTGTTTCAACCCCCAACCTATAATTAATTGATAGTACACTTTTCATTTTACATATCCTATTTTTTAAAATGTATTTAGGACATAATTAATAAAATATGATAGCCTCCTATTGTTAATTAATAACTATAAACTTACCACTTTGATGAGATATTATTGATTTCTATTCATTTACATCTATGGCATATAAAACTATGTGTCTTGATATAAATGAGTAGATTTCAAGTTGTACCATGTATGTATCCTCTTAGGACATGCCTTAAGCAATTTTACTTAAATCCCCTTAATCCACATGTCATCTTTCCTAGGTCCCTAAACCCTAAACCCTAAATCCTTAACCATATACATCCTCTTAGGATGGGTCTTAAGCAATTTTCTTAAATCCCCTTAATCCATGTCATCTTTCCTAGGTCCATAAACCATGCTAATGGAATGATTTTATCTTAAGTTGGCCAAGGTTAATATATTTATCATTTTAAACAAGTTTGTAAAAAATTCAAGCATCTAACATTATACAAATTGATCAAATGTGAATGATCAATTTTCAACTATTAATAGTGGCTTAAGGGGATTAATGAGTATATTTCAAGTTGTAGGTCATAGATATATCCTCTTAGATAATCCCTTGAAAAAGAGTAGATTTCAAGGGGATTAGTGCTATTATTAGTGGCTTAAGGGGATTTTATGATCATCCCTTGACAATGACATGTGGTTTGTCTACCTTTGAAAAATAAATAATTGTTAATGTGATGTGAAATCTAGTTTTATAGGGCCACATTTTGATGAACTATTGTTGTAGGTTAATTATTGGTTGTAGGGCCAATATAAAATTCGCATTTATCCTATTACTATCAATGAAATACCATTTTATGAATTCATTTGAACCATTGAGACTTTAGGGTTTTGTTTCAATTCAATTTAGGGTTTTCTTTTTTTGTGTGTAGGGTAATTATTTTTAGGTTTCAATTCAATTTAGGGTTTTTTTTGTGTAGGGTAATTGTTTTTAGGTTTCAATTCAGTTTAGGGTTTTTTGTGTATAGGATAATTGTTTTGAGTTTTCTTTGATATGAGGGTAAGGGCTTAAATTTGACAATCGACCTTGCTTGTCAAGAATTATTTTATGACAGTTATCTATTCAATAGTGGCCTTCAAATACTATGACATGCCTTAGTATAAATAAATCATATAAAAATCAAATATATATATATCAATCATAATCCTATATAAATTTTGATAGCTTATCCAAAATCTCTCCTTTCATATGATACAGTCTTTTTAAATTTTTTATTATATTTTACAACAAAAATGTTTAAAAACAACTATACAATAATACAAAAATTTAAAACCTAATATAGAATTTTAAAAAAAAAACTTGAAATAAAAATTACAAATTCAAAAAATGTAAAAAGTGTGGAAAAATCCATTCACCTGGAGTTTTAGGTGGCTAGAAATGCTCTTTTGACACTTGGGATCCCGTTCTCTAACATGTGATTGTCACTGAGAAATGAGGTTGCAGGCATTTTCCAAAAAACTTAATACTTCTCCAAAACGGGATCTCATTTCTTGGTCCGAGTTTCGGGATCCCGCTACGTAACGGGATCCCGCTCTAGATTTAGGCTCGGGATCCTGATCTATAACTGGATCGCGTTTGCTTTGCCCAATTTCAGGTTTTTGCCTAAGTACAAAACTTCCACAAGAAGTGGACTCAACTTTGTTCTTTTACCCTATTTTGAATATTAAGTCAATATTAAAAACTTTAACCCTAATATATTTTTATAGAATAATCAATCCTATACTTATAATAGAAATAGGCACCTTTGAATGGATAACCGTCATTAAAAAGAATGTTTGACAGTTAACCCATGTCGTGGTTTGGGAAGCCAAAATATTGAAAATCACTTATTGGTATTTCTATAATATTTTCTTTATAGAGAATATTAAAAAAGTAAAGTTTTTCTAGGACGCAAAAGGCATCTCGGGACTTGTATGTCTAGTAAGGATCTAAAAGTGAAGTTAAGACAAAACAACTATTATCAATGATGTCAACTCATTCCAAAGTGCTTTTACGAACCTCAGATTTTTTCCTATTAGATCGGTTCTTCAAATTCACACTTTAGGTAGCGAGTCTACAACATTTTAGGTTTACATTAAGATTCTAGCTATTTTACAACAAAGATTCTAAAATTAAATTCTCAATAAAAATATATATATAAAACCCTATAATAATAATAAAATCACTTTAATAAATTAATTCAAGGCTAAATGCTTAACACAACTATAGTACACATCTTAAATCTCGAATCAATAGAACAAAAATATATTTTAAAAGGTGGACATCTACACCTATAAATAAATTTGCACAATAATTTGGCCAAAGAATGACAAATTTGGGAAATATTAGTTTCACAGACTAGGCCATACATAGGGCAAAGGTTCAGTGTGCCCATCTACCTACATTAAAACAACCCTCTTTCGCACGATATAAGTAATTTTTTTATGCCTCCATTTTAGCATAAAATTTAAGAGTTTTTCTTTCTCTGCAATTAGAAAGCATTCTATTTCTTAATCTACAACTTTATTTGTTAGTTTGCAATCAGAAACTTTATGATTCTACATCAAATGGATCCACTTACCGCAATTGACAATGGCGCGGTGCTGATTTTAATAATCTTGCGACTCCCTCTCGATCTAACAAACAATTTAGAGCATGTGCCCTAAATTTTCTTCAATCTCTCCCTTAGATGTTGAATTTATCCCACAATTTGTGTAATGTTTTCTTTTTGCACTGTAGATCTGAAAGCGATTGTCCAAACTGATACAAATACCTTAAAAAAACAAAGCAATGATTGTAATTTTTTCCCTTCCATTTAATAAAAATGGCAAAGAATCATTTATTCTTATTTTGGTGGTCATTTCATCTCTCTGCCACTGCCGGCTATTCATAAATCAATTAATGAATCCACAGAAATGAAACAGCGACAGGAATAATTAAGTGACCATTTTTTTTAAAAACTAAGAATCTAATTGCATTTAAATGAAAGATGGCAGTGGCAGGCAACTCAAACAACCACCCGAAAATATAATTATTCATAATTTAATTTATGAATCCTTAAATAATGCACATATTTTTAATTTTTAGATTTTTTTTACAATTTAATTTATCATATTTTGTTGTTTTTATTTACAACCAAAAAATATGGTCTCTCTTTCTTGATCTCCCGGGTGAGAGGTGTCTTCAAGGAGATAGAAAGGGGCTTATCAATAGGTCAAGGAGAATTTAGGGGCAACTAACAAGGGTAGGTAAACCCCTCTTCACTTTTTGGTTCAGCTAGAAACTAAGGAGGTTGTTCCTAGAGGTATCCCTCAACAAGGATTATTTTCAACACAAAATATAAACTAAAAGATTACGTAATAGTAATACACAAAATGCAATTTCAACCCCAAAGATTGTTACAAGGCTAAAACCAACTTACGACATCATATAACCTCTCTTAAGCACTTTGTTGGCGTTTCAATTCGCACCTCTGGAATGCAATTTGGAAACGGATAGCTATGCACAGATAAACTGCTCTCCTATTGGAAGGGGGAGTTCCCTTTTTGCTGATGTTCGCTGAAAAGATAATAAAATAAAACTTCACCTATCTTCTTTTTGATTCTCAACTACGAACACAAGGTTATAAAACTCTAAACGCTGCAGAAGAGGTTTTTTCCTTTTTTAAAACTTCTACTACAACTAAGCATAGACTAACGACGCTTTTAATCTCCTAAGTAAATTCAGAGCAAAGGAAATTAAAAGTGGACAAGGAATGATTGTTAACACAAAAACTTAAGCAATTTTCTTCTATATTTACACCACAAGACTTATAGTACTTTAATGATGAAAGTTGAAATGAAAGCTACAAAAGCTACACATCTAACGACGAAAACTTGATGAATCGAGATAGAATATCTGAGCAAAATAGGCATGAGACTTCTATTCAATATCACAAAGTTGGCTCAACTCCAGGACAACAATGTTGTAGCAAAAGGTAGGCATACAACAAGCGATCAAACACCGGAGAATAGATTACACAAAGTGAACAGACAACTTGGAATAACAAGACTTGCAGGCTAGAATAGCCACAATAAATTTGCTATCACAATTACCATTACATACAATGGGCAAGGATGCCCTTATTTATTCTAAAATCAAAGGAGTAGGGAACCCTAAAATCTCCTTGATTAACCCTAACTTGCCAACTCACAAGCTTTATTACTATTCTAAAACAAAGATACAATAAACAAATGCTTTAAAGTGATTTGCTTTAAAGCAAAGAAGATTCCAACTAACACAAAGTGATTTCTTTCTAAATATAGAATGGATGAGCTTAGGATGAAAGCAAATGCTTTAAAACAAAAAGCATCTATTTTAAAGCTGCTTTCTTTTGAAATGCATCCTCGTCAACATTCTTGCTTTTTGGTGATATCATCCGTTGATATTCAGGGAAACAATATCTTCTAAAAAGTGAGTGACTGCATTTCTGCCAGGAACACTAATACTCTCTAGAATGATACTCTAATTCTCTAACATTTCTTCACCATTGCCAACCATCTAGAGAAATTCATGAACTTCACCCACAGCCTTGTCGAATTTCGCTGTTATTGTGGCAAAACGACTCATCTTGTTGGCATTGATATCATCATTAAAATTGCTGCAGACGAGAGTCTGGAACTCTACTTGGACTTCCCTGAGATCATACAAGGTACCATCTTCTCTTTCATATGAACATGGGATCTGAAAGACAAAAGATCTGATGAACTTGAGGATGTTGACTACCTTTTCTTTCTATTCTGTCAACTCTAAAATCATACTGTCATAAGTTTTTACTGTAAAAAGATATTACGCTTTCCAAGTAGAAACTATCTTCTTATCTTCAACTAAATCAAAAGAATCAAATGCAATCTTCAAGTCAGAGATAATGATCTCAAACACCAGTCTATTTTCTTCCATGGTCTACTGCAATCCATGTATGCCTTGGCGTAAATCATGAGCGTTGTACTTCAATTGATAAAACTCTAAAAGTATAACTCTCCCTTTAATCACAAATTCTTCCACCCAACTGTTCATGTGCCTCCCATAGAGAACCAACTGACTGAAATGCCATTGATCGGCTGGTGATTCTAGATTCGGTGGAAGAAGTAAATCAGCCTATGATGCACCATGGAAAAGGTTGGAAATGTACTGCCGCAGCTGTTTAACTTCAGCCTTGAGAGTTGCTTTGTCTTCTCCATCTTTCAACACCCTTTCTTTCAAATTATGCACTGCAACCTTGAAGAGATTGACGTCTGTATGGCAGGTGCTTCTACAAAGGTTAGCTTTGACGACCGTGAAGTCATCAACCTTGACATCATCAGCACTTCTATTTTCTAGCAGTGTTGCAGTTTCAAGGATTATTTCTCCATCCACATTCTTTTCAATGCGAACCTGCTTCTTCAGCTTCTTGTCTGGTGTGTCTTGGTAGACGCTTTTAAGCTCTGTTAAATCCAGCTAATATGATGGCTTTCTCCTCTTCCTTCCCAGAATGTTTTCAAGGCAGGATGAGCCATCCTCTCTTGGAAACTCAGTTCTAACCTCATCAACTCCTAATGAACCAATATGTGCATCAAAGTTACGAACCGGCGAATCTGACTCTGAATATATGTGGATAGGAGAAGTGATCGGTGAAGAAGGTGGAGAGACATGATCTAAAGGTAACACTTCAACATGCGGTGTTGCTTCAACAGGAACTTCTAGTTCAACTGGTGGTTGTTCCTGCTGGACATGAGTTGGAGAGTCATCCTTTTTCCTCTTTAACTTGGCCATTTTCGTTCCTTCTGGAAGAACACTCATAGCTTTTACCCTTCATTTTGGCTTGGAAGTGGAAGGCTCTGATGGTTGCACAACTGGCAGCTCTCCTAATGGAATATCATCCTTCTGCTTAGTCTTCAAGAATATCAAACTATTTTTAACCACTCGACTCGTTCTCTCCTTAATGGAAGTGCTTTCTTTTACTAACCAATTAACTGGTGGCAATGGTTGTTCCTCAATTTGGTCTCTAAAATACATGGGAAGTAGAACTTCACCACTCTCTATCAAACCCTCTATATCTTCTGATAGGATATCAGACATCTGCTAAAGAGTGAACTTGTTGTAACTGCGTTCTCGCACTTTAAACTCATCAGCACAATTAGCCCAGAAGTTATCAACTGCAAACTTTTGCATACAATTCTGACCAAGATGTGATGCAAAAACACCACAAGGGTCATATGAAGACCTCCTGTCGAAAATCTTAAGACCATACCTCAATGATTCATTACCGATCGCCTTGGCATCTGCTCCAGATCTGCATCTGTAAATACTCATCCCAAGTGGAAAATTGAAAGTTGCCTTGTGTCTGCAACGCAAAAATGTATGAACTTCATAGGCTTGCCTCAAAAATTCCATAAATGCAATTTCATCTATAGGATATCTTGGCAACATGTCTGGCTCTCCTGAGAAGCCATATACTCTGAATTAGGAAAAAGTGGGAAATTGGATAAACCAATCAGCCCATTCTGTCATTGCTATTCTAACATCTGCTAAAAACCATATATGCAACTCATTGTCCATATCTCGCACTGCATGCATCAAGAATGCATCATTCACCTGCCTATAATGTCATTCAGCTTGAGAGATTTCTAACAGCGGGAAATGATGATACACATGCTGAATACCCAGAGTTCCAACAACATTCAAACCTCTCAATTGACCTTGAAAAGCCATCAAATACACAAGGTATGATATCATGTGGAATTCATGGGCCCTTTGAAAATCAATTATTTGTTGGTGGAGACTATCATTGATGAGTGCCGACCAGTCATAGAATCTGGTTCCATCAACAATCTGGGACATGATATAAAACATCCAAAGCTGGAACTTGTTAGCATCTACTTGACCTGTGATTCAGCTTAGCAATGTAATCATTATTGCATGTTCCTCCTTGAATTCTCCACGTCCAACGTTCTTTGGCATAACATTCTGCTTCTCTTTTAACCACCTCTAACCAATCTTTTTTAGGTATTTTTATTTATCATTGTTCCAAACCCTCTTGCATTCTTCAAGTGAAACAGTTAAGTTTTCTCTCCAAACAGGTATTGTAAAAGACTTCTCTATGTTATTTGGCCTCAAGCTATAGAGCACATGTCCATCTCTTGACTGAATTTCCTTATGACCGAATTGTAATGCGTCATGCAAGCAATCACAAACTTGATACTTTACACTGTGATGGGAAAGGATGATGCTGCAAGCAAACCAGAGTGTCCTAGATTCCTGATAGCATTATTTCCTGCATCCTCCAAGGAATGTAAATTGATTACTGGAAGTACTTTATGCAAGTCTGTTTCACAAGTCCTCAGGTAATCATGAACCAACACCGTTTTGGGCCTAATTTGTGTTGGAGAGTGCTGCATATTGGAAGATTTGAAAATCGACTGTGAATACGCCTATGTTGGAAAAATCTTGGACAAATAGCTGAAAATTATTTGCTGATTTTTAGAAAAAGCAGAGTGTGAGGAAAAAAATTGGCACATGGGTTTTGTAGGCAATTCTATTTTGAAGCAACCCAGATTGTCAGATTTTGAAAAAGCAGAGATTTTCTCTAAAAAGCAGGAAAAAAAAGATTTCTAAATAAAAGTAAAACTCCAATCTTCAAGAGGATGAAATACTAGATGGACCCATCTCGACAAAAACTGAAAAAGCTCTGGTTGGATTTCTGAAAAATGATCCCCTTGAAACAAGGACCCTAAAAAAGCGACATCCCTGCTTCCTCAACCCGAAACTATGAAGAACGTTGAAAAAACACTTCGTTTGGGTCTTCAAATCTTCGTTGAAAGAAAAATAAAAATCTTTCCTCTAGATGCAACCTGCAAAAGATAATGAAATAAAGAAGCCAAATGCTTGTCTTTATAGATCTTTAGGGTGAAAAAGCAGCTTTATTTGTGTGAGATTAAAACTTTATTCTCATCCATGAAGAAAGCAAATTTTAAAGCACAAATCCAAGTGGATGTCTTCGAATAGGAAGAATCCCTATTTTGTAGCTGCCTATGGCTTCATGTGCAAGATGACGAAAAATGTCTTCTTTTGATGATGTCATCGAACACGCAAGTTGAAAGAACTGTTAGCCAATTTTTCTTCGTTTTCGACACTTCAACGCTCGTTTTGACTTAAATATGGTCTGTCTCTAACTTCAACAAGGTGATGAAATGTCACCGTTGACTGAAAAAGTTGACTGATCTTGATATTTTGGAGATCTATCAACTAAGATTCTATTTCTGACCTCTGACTGACGATCTGGCATCGTTTGACCAAGTTTGACCTCCTAAAAACTACCAACGGGCGAAGATTGGGCACAAAACTATCAGAAAATATTGTAGACATAGGAAAAATTCTATCTCTGAGCAAGTTGGACACCCCAAGCCACCTGGGGCGCCTGGTTTCACTAGACTTAGCCATTTTTTTTAATTTTTGCAACTTCTTCAATTTCTCGACTTACGTGCACCTTCTGGTGGGGGAGGACCCCTGTTCGACTGCCGATTCCTATCAACTAGGATAAAATTGAGTCTAATGATCCAGAAAATAGGCAGGCCTGATGAAAACTGAGCTGACTGTACCTTTTGTTTGCCTCAAAAAATGTGCTAAACTGAGCAACTCTGAACTGGATCGGGCTGACGAAAGGAGATTCATGTTTTTCAAGAAAAACTTTGAAAATAAACTAACTCTAAAGAGTTTGGGTGCCCCATGTCACCTGGGGTGCCTATCATGCCATGCCTTAGAAAATTTTCTAAAAAACTCAATTTTTGTACCTTTTCTCATTTTCTGTGCCCACAGCTCCTATTCAATCTTTGATTTTGATCATTCTGATGACTTTCAAGGTGGGACGGAGGGTGATCTGAGCAATGTGAACATATCTGTGATGAAATCCCAGCTTTGACTGAATTTGACCAAGTTTGACCAACTAGAAACAGGCTTACGGAAGCATTTTCGACGTTTCTCGAAAAACATGAAAAAAATCTAACACTTGAAAGGTTGGGCACCCCAAGTCACCTAGGGCCCCTGAATTCTCAACACTTAGTCAAATTTCTAATTTTCCAACCTCTCAGTCCACCTTGCATCCATCTTGCATCGTTTTACGTGCATCGTCAAGTCAATGACTATTCATCGGTTCTGCGTCGTTGGAACAACGTTGAAAATGCGTCGATGAGCTCTGACAGATGAACTTTCTCTGTTGATGACTTCAAAGCTCATGCTTCACCTTTTGAAAAAGTAGAAATGAGCCAGAAGAGAAAACTTGGTCTTTTGAAGATTCCATCTGGGCCACGCTGATTGTGAAGCAAAATCAACCAATGAGAATCAAGCGCAGCACTTGAGTCAGAGATTCTATTTTTAGAAAGTTTTGCCAACATCCATATCTCAAGAAACCTAGAAAACCTAATCCGACATCTATTTTTAGAAATTTTGCTTTTTTGACTTTTTGACGAAAAATTTTCTAGACTTGTTTCAAAATGCCTTAATGAAGCAAAAATTTTTGATTGGGTACAACAATTGGCTCTGTCTGGGGACCATGGCAGATACTTACGGCATAGGAGAACCAAGAATCTCTGGACTTTTTAAGCTTGGACCAGTGCCTTATCCATTTGGGCAATAGAGTCAGGTCACATTCCTAATCACCTAGAACAATACTTTTCCCTACATCACCTAAAACTGGACTTCCTAAAATCACCTAAAAAGTTGGAACTTCATAACACAAAGAACACAACTGTCACATTACGGAAAGGGGAAAAATATTACGACATAACGATCACAACACGGAAAGGGGAAACACAATATGAGAACAGAAAGTGTTTGGAATTACTCCATCCCCGAAGGGATGAAGTGTTTTAAATATAATCCACTGTAAGGCAGTGGAAGGAGCCTGCAATCCATGTGTGTGAGAATATAAGTATTCTCGCCTACAAACTCGTGGATCTTGTATGGCCCCAGCCACAAGGAATCAAATTTTCTGTGCATTCCCTTGGGCTCATGTCTTTTGTCCCAGAGTTGGACTTGATCACTGATCTCAAAGTCTCGCTGGCAAGCCTTCTTATCAAATATTTTCTTCACTCGTTCCTGATGCTAAGTGATTTTGTCTACGACATCTACCCTTTCTTCTTCGAGCTTCATCAAATACAGGATGTGCTTCTCAATAGGATCTTTGAACTCATCATCTTCAATTGCGGATGCCAGTTTCAAAGCAGACAACTCTAGCGTGATAGGTAGCATTGCTTCTGTACCGTATAGAATGACGAAAGGTGAAGTACCAATAGCTCTCTTGGGGGTAATTCTATCAGCCCAGAGAACATCATAAAGCTTCTTATGCCAGGCCTTTTGATTAGAATCAACTAGCTTGCGTATGATAGTGACAATGTTTTTGTTTGATGATTCAGCATGTCCATTACCCTGAGGGTAATAATCTGATGAATGTGACAACATGGTGTCATGATCATAACAAAACTCTAGTACTTCCTCAGATGAGAAACATGTTGCATTATCAGTCACTATCTTGCGTGGTACCCTAAATCTTGAAATAATGTTCTCTTTCAGAAAGTCACAAACAACTTCTGAGGTAGCCTGCTTGGTTGGAATAGCTTCGACCCACTTAGTGAAGTAATCTATACCTGTGAGGACATAAATGCACCCCTTACTAGAACGTGGGTTAATAGGGCCAATGAAATCCAATCCCCATTATTGGAATGGACCATCAATAATTACTAGTTTGAGGGGAACGGCTGCTAGCTTGAGTTTGCCAACAAACTATTGATAGATCTGACACTTTGACACCCATTCATATGCGTCGCGAAACATAGTTGGCCAATAAAACTGTGCTTACAAGATCTTGAATGCAGTAACTCTCGATGAAAAGTGGCCACCGCATGCTTGACTGTGAAATGCATCCAACAAACGTTGTTGTTGATCTTTGTTGACGCATAACAAAAGGGTTCCATCAAGCCCTTGCTTGTATAGAACGTCATTCCAAAGCACAAACTTTTGCGCTTTCAATTTTAATGTTCTCTTTTGTTGTTTGTCCATATGAATTGAACATTCTCTGTAAGTTAAATAGTATAGAATTTATGCATAACATTCATCGCTAGAATCAACAAATAGGACCATAGGAAGATCCTTCTTAGATTCAGTTTCAGATTCACCATCGGGATGGTGCTTCAGATCACCATCTTCTGCTATCAATTGACAAAGACCTCTACCACAGACAAGTTTTGTTGGCTTAATCTCCAAATCATATTCTTGAACCCTTGCGACCCAGTTACCTCTCCTAGTACCCATCTCCTACCGAGTTAGCACGCTCTTAACCACAGGATCGATAACATATACTGTTGTGTGAGCCATCAAAATATAGAATCTGAAATTCTTTACTACTCTCACAACTGCATACGCGTTCTTCTTGTAACACCCAGTTAAGAATTTACCCTAAAAACTAAGTTTTAACCAAAGGTAATTTTTTTTTCAAAATTTAAAATAGAAAAGTAATTTGTTTCCAATTCTTTTCACCAAGAAGAACATCCATTGACAAAACAATAATCATGAATATATATCTTAAAGCAAAAGGAAATAATCATCCATAACATTTAAACAATATGTTTTTAAAAGTTACTTAGAACAATCCAAAATAGGAACTTACCAATGTCACTGCATCTCGATTGTCGACCATCCAAATTCAAGTCTCGACAATCCTCAAGAATTAAGAAGAGAAAGTATCTTCAAGGAGCTTAACCTCCAACCATAGACCATCGGTCTCCCGCACTCCTTCCTAACTGGAAGTGGCCCTACCCTACTCAAGAGGATAGACTTAGGATAACCAATGGTGTTTGCCATCTGAACTCTGGTGTTGTGACCTACGTGACTTGCTATCATGCAATCCCCTAGATACCTTCTAGTCAAGTATGACTATTTTACAAGTTACGCCATCCAGTCACAATGAACAATCAATGCACTTGAGGATCAAGCATTACCTTGGTGAAAGGATTTAAATATAATTAGCGTTGTATCAACGCATGTAATAAGTTCACCCACCCCACTTGACTCGAATTAATCGCAATCCTATAGTTACCTATTTATATGTTCTGTATAAGAACCTCGATAACCTCAAGGTGTTTGAAATTCATCATGCATTAGCGCATGGCATTGAGGTTTACTCTCTCTCTAAAAACTCATGGAAACATCTCCATCTACATGATAAAAGAATGGTTACCTAGCATATTGATTAATCGGATAACGCTACGCATTGTCACAACGGTCTCTAAGTTAGCCCATTGTTTAAATTATCCACTCAAGAGTGGTCATTTAACTCATCTTTGTTGTTTTCGAAAGTTTTCACTAAAAGTCAATATAAAGTATACATTGTTTGAAGACCCTACGATAAAAGAAATTAAGTACTCAAAGATTCTACTTCAACCTGTCAAAATCTTCGACATAGCTTAAACTTTGTCAAACTAAGCATTTAGAAAACCCTATCTTATTGTTTCTACTAGCAATAGAATTGCATGCAAGTCTATTCCAGATACTTGACAAAAGACTCATTACATTGCTCTAAATCTTCATTCTATTAACTTGTTTGATTGTAAGTCTCCTCTCGGAAACACAATGGTTTAAATACTTCAATAGCAAAAGAATTATTTACTAAAGCAAATGGACTAAAGCTGGTTAATAATTTCACCACAGTCGACCCATTCTAAACTCAGCAAAATAAGAATGACTATGAAGTCTTGTAGGTTTTGGCGTACACATCACACCCTTGTTTCTCATATGTCAACGAATATCATAAATAGTTCTTTCACTTTTTAACTAGCTAACTGTTATACTTTGGTAGAACCATACATTGGCTTTCAACTGTCAAAAAGGGCACTTAATCTAAGTTGTTGAAGGCTTTACCACCGCAGACTGTGATAATAATGAGCTAATTCTCGACCAACTTCACTCAGTCTTCCATGCACTAAACACTTATTTTAATATCTCTTATGATAAACATACAACAGTACAGTGATGCTCAACCTTCGAGGATGCATCTAAGCACAATAAATTATCATTGCAAGCATTTCAACTACAATGTGGTGCAGGAGACAAGCATCATTTCTGGTTGAAAGGTGACGGAAACAAACAAGGTTTCAATGGGTAACATTACATATTTCACGTCTTTAAGCAAATAATGAGTCCCAACATATTATAAGTAGAATCATTACTACTATAATCATATCTGAAAATCATGATCGCACAGAGAAAGGATGAAGGAAACCTGATGATATTCTCCACGTCTCTTTAAAATTGGCCAATGAAATCGTTATGTCTAGCCATTCACCATCACTCCAAACTTGGTCTCCCTCCCAAAAACTAATTCTAGCCACCCTCTCTCATCCGTCTTACTGCGAAGGTTAACCAACTCCCCCACTCACAAAAACCATGCCTATTCATAAGGATCACTGCACACATGCATAACATCCTCCTCCTAACACGACTACTACTAGAAAAATGGTTTCGCCTCCACTCAGTCCGCAATTATTCTCCATAATGGAGTTCTAAACTTGGCGAGGTGGCGGCTACTAGATATAACAATTCGTCCCACTACTCATAACCGTTATCAGAATAAACAAAAGCAAACATTAAAATAAAGGTTAGACCGATGACTAACTTGAGGTCTTAAGCTAGAAGGCAAAAAGACTATTCGAAATGAAATACATCGTAGAAAGAACTTAAATGTGTCCCTCTTCGAGCTTCGACCCGATTACCAACATCACTCAAGAATAAAAGAATTATCTCAAAATGACACTCAAATTATAACTAACAAAATATTACATATTCCAATACCTTTATGACCAAGGGTATTACACACCATGGTCTCTAGATTTTAAAACATTATTCAAACCCTTTAGTATTCGACAATAGCCCAATAAAGAACAATTCAACATCCGTCAAATTTTGCAAAGAGGTGTTTATGACATACGCTCGAAGCACTTTATGACGATAATGATGAATTGAGCGCAAACACAAAACAAGACTTGAGATCAACTTACGCACAACTTCAACTTTTGTGCCGAACAAATAACAAGTCACGACTTACAACTCAACCATAAGCATAAACATATATTTACATATAAACAATATATCAGTCGTTCATATTTGACGACACGATTCAGAGTATTACGACACTGATGTCGATTTCCCATACTCTAAACGATGACTTACGAAAGGAGAAAGACCTATTCTAATAGACGTTGATATCTTGACTAAAATTAACTTAGCCTGAATTCAAAACATCTAGGTTTGTCTACCTAATATGCGTGTTCAATGGCAAGCACCCATGGGTTATTCCAGAGTCTATTCTCTCTTTCTCAAAGATACTTTCTCTTCTTCTTTCTTCCTGGCAAACATGTTCCATCGATCCCTGTCATTGACAATCTCACATACAATTTTGTGGTCAAAGCACCAATATTCTACTCAAAACACATTTATATCAAATCATTTCATTTTCATATTGAAAAGACATTCCAATTCATAATATCATATTGATCATAATCAAATAGATTCCATAATTTCATAAAATTAATTTTCTCTATTTATATCATCAGTTCCTATGATGTTAAAAACATTTCCACATAACTGTACTATTTAAGAAAAAGTAAATAGTAATATTGAATCCAAAAAAAAGGGATGTAACATATCTTTCCCCTATAGAATCATCATCCTTGATGATTGAGTTTACCAAGCAAAATTTGAACATAAAACAAACTTTTATAGTTTAACATTAATGTTTTTGAAAAGATAAGGAAATCTTTGGTAGATGTCATTATAGTCTTCCCAAGTGGCGCTATCCTCACCATATTGGTCCCACTAAATTTTGCATTGCAAAACCTCTCAATTACGTAAATGAAGTTTACGCATTTCAAGCACCTTGAGTGGCTCGATCACAACCACCCCTGGCTCTTGTATCTGTAAAGAATTCCATTTAAGAATGTGGTCATTACCTACAAAATATTTCTTTAGGTATGAAACATGAAAAACATTATGCATTTTGGACAAGACTGGAGGTAGAGCAACTTTGTAGGCCACTGGATTGATAATCTCAAGGACTTCAAAAGGTCTGACATATCGAGGAGCCAACTTTGATAATTTACCACATTTGATTGAGCTTTTATGGGGTTTCACTCACAAAAGAACTTTCTCACCAATAGAGAAATGTCTAGGCACCCGTTTGCGATCTGCCTAACTTTTTTTTGCCTGTCGTTGGCTTCTGCCAACCTCTTCCTAATCATTTTCACTTTCTCTTCCATATCCGCAAGCATTTTAGGTCCAATGCTTATCCTCTCTTCCAGCTTATCCCAGTTTATAGGAGTTCTATATTTCCTTCCATATAATGCTTCAAACGGTGCCATCTTAATGGCAGAATGATAGGAATTGTTATAGGCAAATTCAACAAGAGGTAAATATTCCTCCCATCTGTATTGTTGATCCATGCAATACATCCTTAAAAGATCTTCTAAGACCTGATTAACCCTTTCCGCTTGTCCATCGGTTTTAGGATGATAAGCGGTGCTCACATTGAGTTTAGTCCCTAATGCAGAAAATAAAGTTTGCCAAAACTGAAAGGTTATTCAAGCATCTCTATTAGATATAATATTTTCAGGTACCCCATGCAATCTAAATATTTCTTGCACAAATTTTTGAGCCAAAATATGAGCTCCATCTGTCAAATTTCCCGATATGAAATGTGCTACCTTGGTTAGTTTATCTAAAGCAACCAATATTGCATCATGCCTATTCTTAGACATTGGTAAACCCTGAACAAAATCCATACTAACAACCTGCTATTTCCATTCTGGTATATCATGCGGGTATAACAATCCAGCAGAATGTTGGTGTTCTGCTTTCACCCTCTGACACTCCAAACAACTTGCCACAAACCTTACAGCGTCGCTTTTCATTCCTTTCCAGATTTATAGCGGCTTGACATCAACTTTAAAGTTTTGTTACTCCTAGGTGTCCAGAATAAGGTGCACAATGAACTTCCTTCCAAACAAGGTTTCTAAGTTCTACCGAATTAGGAACGTAGATTCTTCCCTTAAATCTCATCAATCCATCTGACTCAAAATAGAATATGTCATATCTTGGATCCTTAGGGTTTATTTGCAAAGCTTGTTTCACCTACTCATAATATTCATCTCCAGATAAACTTTGCAATACTAAATCTTTAAAATTAGCATGAATAGAGATTATAGAAGCTATGTGTCTTCTTCTGCTTAAAGCATCAGCGACTCGGTTTTCTTTACCTTTGATATAAAAAATCTCAAAGTCATAATCTGATATTAATTCTAACCACCTCCTTTGTCTTGCATTGAGATGAGGTTTGTGAATATATAACGAAGACTTTGATGATCTAATTTTAGTATAAAAGTCTTTCCCAACAAATAATGTCGCCACATCTAAAGGGTGTGAATCACTGCTGCTAGTTCTAAGTCATGAGGAGCATAATTCTGCTCATAGTTTTTCAACTTTCTTGATTCATAGGCTATTACACGCCCATCTTGCATAAGCACACCTCCTAACCCTTCTCCTGAAGCATCGGTAATAACCTCAAATTGTCCTTCAGGATCAAGGACTTTCAAGATTGTTGTTAACTTTTCTTTTAACAAAGAAAATGCCTTTTGACATTCTTCAATCCAAACAAACCATTTTCCTTTTCTCTGCAAGGAAGTAATTGGACTAGCAATACTTGAGAAATTCAAAACAAATTTTCTGTAATATCCGGCCAATCCCATAAAACTTCGTACCTCTGAAACATTGGAAGGTACAAGTCATTCCATAATAGCCTTAATTTTAGCTGGGTCAACTGATATCCCTTCAGCTGATATTGTATGTCCCAAATACTGCACTTCTCTCCGAAAGAAAGTGCATTTCGAGAGTTTTGCATACAATTTGTGTTCTTTTAATCATTGTAAAACAATTTGAAGATGTTGCCTATGCTCCTCCTCATTTTTGGAATATATCATAATATCATCTATGAAAACTAGGACAAATTTATCAAGGCAATCTCTGAAAACACTATTCATGAGATTCATGAAAGCAGCTGGTGCATTAGTTAATCCAAATGGCAACACAGTAAACTCATAATGACCATATCTTGTTCTAAATACAGTATTGTGAATATCTTCATCTTTCAACCTCAACTGATGGTATCCAGATCTCAAATCTATCTTCAAAAATACTGATGCACCACGCATTTGATCAAATAAATCATCAATACGTGGTAGTGGATACTTATTATTTATTGTTGCCTTATTTAGCATCCGATAATCTATACACAATCTAAGGGTTCCGTCCTTCTTCTTGATGAAAATAATCGGAGCTCCCCATGGTGATACACTTGGCCTAATTAGATCTTTAGACAATAGCTCCTGCAATTGAGCCTTTAATTCCATAAGTTTAGTAGTGATCATACGATATGGAGCTTTAGATACTGGCTCAGATCCTGGTATAATATCTATGGCAAAATCAAAGGTTCTTTTTGGAGGCAAGCCTAGCAGTTCCTCAGGAAATACATCACTGAAATTGCAAAGATATGGATATTTCTCCTCAAATGTTTTCTTCTCTAAGGCTTCCTCTACTAGGTCCATTTTGACTGCAAAAAGTTGACATCCCTTACGCCTAGCCCGCTTTAATTGTTTTGAAGAAATAGATCTAATCCTTATTTCCCTTTGAATAACTTGAAAATTTACTGTATTCCCTTTATCATCCAGACACTCAATTGTTTTATGAAAACAATCTACTTTGGCCCTATGTCTCCACAACCAATTCATTCCTAAGATGACATTGTAGGACCCTAAAGATGCTACATATAAATTTACCTCAGTGGAGAAGTTTGAAATATCAATCTTAGCTTCGAACAAACATTGCTCTACCTGAGCCTTTGAGTGATTTGCACACTCAACTGTCCACGGTTTTGACATAAAACCAGCTCTTCTAGAAAATTTACTTAAGACTCTAGATGACAAAATTTTTGGTTGCACCAGTATCAAATAGAATTGAAACAGGAACTCCAAATAATGTACCTCTCATCTCAATGGGAGTAATCTGATACTCAGCTTGTCAATTGTCAAGGGCGGCATGAATCCTTTGTTGAAACGCTTCCTGTTGCGAAGGAAGTACAGTATTCCTAGGCTGCCCGTTTTGCTTTTTATTAGGACAACGGTTAGCATAATGATCTCCACCACAAGAAAAACATCCTCCAATTGGTCCTCTCTTCTCGGATGGTTTACTCATAGCATCATCGTTCTTCTTAAAATTGTCATTTTTCTTGTAGTCTTCATTTCCATGTTCATTACCAAATCCCCCTTTGTTTTTCTGATTTCCTTTATCGAACCTCCTATTTCCATATCCTTTTTTCGTTCTTCCTTTTATATGTCTGATCATTGTAGTTCTTATCAAATCTCTTACGTTTCTTTTCACAGTAAGCAGAAATGGATTTGATCTTCTGTTCCTGCTTAATTGCTTTCTCATAAACCTGGTCCATTGTGTTTGGACCATGCACCTCCACCTCACCGCCAATCTAAGGATTGAGTCCCATGATAAATTTTCTTATCCAAAATCTTTCATCATTTTGATATTAAGGAACATACTTCAACAATCTAGTAAATTTTTCTGCATATTCAACCACAGACAGATCACCTTGCCTGGGGTTTTGGAAATCTATTAACTTTTGATCAAAATATAGTTGTGGTAACCACCTCTTTCAAAAAAGTTCCACAAACTCATTCCATGTCACCTTCAAGGGACTTAATTCTAGTTCTATTTTCTTGATCATCCGCCTAGTGGATGCTTCTCCAGATAACTGATATGCTCCCCATACTGCCTTTGTAATCTCAGAGTAATTTTTGATTTCAAAGTATTTCTCCATTTCTGTTAACCATGCTTCTACTGCATCACTGATTTTCGTTTCATCAAATTTGGGAGGGATAATCTTTTTCATATCCTTAGATAATTCTAGTGCAAGTTTGTCTTTGGTCTCCCTTTGAGCTTCACTATCATCTTGGTTTTCACTTGACGTGCCATGATCCCATTGTTTACTTTTACTTGCATTATTAGAATTCTCATTTTCACTATCCGTATTCCCGGTTTCATTCACTTTCTTTTCCAATTTGCCCAACCTTTCCTTAGTTTCAGTAAGCATATTAAGAATTCTATCCAATTTATCGGTGGAGTTTTCATGAGAGTTGTGACCTTCCTGATCTTCCCCCTCATTAAACTCTGATTGATCCATGATTGTTTGTTTTCTCACCTGATTAAGCAAATATGAATTAGTTCTATGATTTATCATTTTGTATATTATCAAAACATAACAATTGCTCATAACCATAATTATTCTCAAACCAAAATTTGTCTTTATTATATTTGCAAAACTGTATTTACATTCTTTAAAGATAGACATATCTCATGTTTCACTTAGTATTTACAAGTGGAGTGTAACCTTCAGATTCATTGTCTGACACATATTCACAAGGTGTATAACCCTCAGACTCGCTATCAGATGATAGTACAATGATTTCAACTCTAGGTGGTATATGGGGATCCCTAGTGATCATTGGTACACTAATAGGTACACTAATAGGGCAGCAATTGACCATGATTTGAGTTGTCGTCCTAGCTGTCTCTAGGAGTTCTTTTTTATTCATTTGAGTCGTGACGGAGCATTGGCAAAAGTTTCCACATCATCTAGCCAAATGTCATTTTCATCATTCATTTTCTCAATAGTCTTGATCATCGCAAGTCGTTTCTGCTTAGCTTGCAGATAACGTTCCTTACTAGCGAAGGATTTCCTTACGGTTTTCTTGATATGTACCATCCTGGCACAGTAAATCAAATCATTAGCTACCCGCATAATGTTGATTCCTAATCAGGTTAGTGGACTCATCATCCCTCATGTTGAACCTGGTTAGCTCTGATTCCATATGTAACACCCAGTTAAGAATTTACCCTAAAAATTAAGTTTTAACCAAAGGTAATTTTTTTTTGAAAATTTAAAACAGAAAAGTAATTTGTTTCCAATTCTTTTCACCAAGAAGAACATCCATCGACAAAACAATAATCATGAATATATATCTTAAAGCAAAAGGAAATAATCATCCATAACATTTAAACAATATGTTGTTAAAAGTTACTTAGAACAATCCAAAATAGGAACTTACCAATGTCACTGCATCTCGATTGTTGACCATCCAAATTCAAGTCTCGGCAATCCTCAAGAATTAAGAAGAGAAAGTATCTTCAAGGAGCTTAACCTCCAACCACAGACTGTCGATCTCCCACACTCCTTCCTAACCGGAAGTGGCCCTACCCTACTCAAGAGGATAGACTTAGGATAACCAATGGTGTTTGCCATCTGCTCTAGTGTTGTGACCTACATGACTTGCTATCATGCAATCCCCTAGATACCCTCTAGTCAAGCATGACCATTCCACAAGTTACGCCATCCAGTCACAGTGAACAATCAATGCACTTGAGGATCATGCATTACCTTGGCCAAAGGATTTAAATATAATTAGCATTGTATCAACGCATGTAATAAGTTCACCCACCCAACTCAACTCGAATTAATCGCAATCCTACAGTTACCTATTTATATGTTATGTAGAACAACCTCGATAACCTCAAGGTGTTTGAAATTCATCATGCATTAGCGCATGGCATTGAGGTTTACTCTCTCTCTCTCTACAAACTCATGGAAACATCTCCATCTACATGATAAAAGAATGGTTACCTAGCATATTGATTAATCGGATAACGCTACGCGTTGTCACAACGGTCTCTAAGTTAGCCCATTGTTTAAATTATCCACTCAAGAGTGGTCATTTAACTCATCTTTGTTGTTTTCGAAAGTTTTCACTAAAAGTCAATATAAAGTATACATTGTTCGAAGACCCTACGATAAAACAAATTAAGTACTCAAAGATTCTACTTCGACCTGTCGAAATCTTCGACATAGCTTAAACTTTGTCAAATTAAGCATTTAGAAAACCCTATCTTATTGTTTCTACTAGCAATAGAATTGCATGCAAGTCTATTCTAGATACTTGACAAAAGACTAGTTACATTGCTCTAAATCTTCATTCTATTAACTTGTTTGATTGTAAGTCTCCTCTCAGAAAAATAATGGTTTAAATACTTCAATAGCAAAAGAATTATTTACTAAAGAAAATGGACTAAAACTGGTTAATAATTTCACCATGGTCGACCCATTCTAAACTCAGCAAAATAAGAACGACTATGAAGTCTTGTAGGATTTGGCATACACATCACACCCTTGTTTCTCATATGTCGACGGATATCATAAACAGTTCTTTCACCTTTTAACTAGCTAACTGTTATACTTTGGCAGAACCATACATTGGCTTTTGACTGTCAAAAAGGGCACTTAATCTAAGTTGTCGAAGGCTTTACCACTGCGGACTGTGATAACAATGAGCTAATTCTTGACCAACTTCACTCAGTCTTTCGTGCACTAAACACTTATTTTAATATCTCTTATGATAAACATACAACAATACAGTGATACTCAACCTTTGAGGATGCATCTAAGCACAATAAATTATCATTGCAAGCATTTCAACTACAATGTGGTGCAGAAGACAAGCATCGTTTCCAGTTGAAAGGTCACGGAAACAAATAGGGTTTCAATGGGTAACATTACATACTTCACATCTTTAAGAAAATAATGAGTCCCAACATATTATAAGCAGAATCATTACTACTATAATCATATCTAAAAATCATGATCACACAGAGAAAGGATGAAGGAAACCTGATGATATTCTCCACGTCTCTTTAAAACTGACCAATGAAATTGTTCTGTCTTAGCCGTTCACCATCACTCCAAACTTGGTCTCCTTCCCAAAAACTAACTCCAGCTAGCCTCTCCCATCAGTCTTACTACGAAGTTTAACCAACTCCCCCACTCACAAAAACCATGCCTATTCATAAGGATCACTGCCCACATGCATAACATCCTCCTCCTAACACGTCCACTACTAGAAAAATGGTTTCGCCTCCACTCAATCTGCAATTATTCTCCATAATGGAGTTCTAAACTTGGCGAGGTGGTGGCTACCAGATATAACAATTCGTCCCACTACTCATAACCGTTATCAAAATAAACAAAAGCAAACATTATAATAAAGGTTAAACCGATGACTAACTTGAGGTCTTAAGCTAGAAGGCAAAAAGACTATTCGAAATGAAAGACATCATAGAAAGAACTTAAATGTGTCCCTCTTCGAGCTTCGACCCGATTACCGACATCACTCAAGAATAAAGGAATTATCTCAAAACGACACTCAAATTATAACTAACAAAATATTACATATTCCAATACCTTTATGACCAAGGGTACTGCACACCATGGTCTTTAGATTTAAAACATTATTCAAACCCTTTAGTATTCGACAATAGCCCAATAAAGAACAATTCAACATCTATCGAATTTCACAAAGAGGTGTTTACGACATACGCTCGAAGCGTTTTATGACGATAATGACAAATTGAGCACAAACACAGAACAAGACTTGAGATCAACTTACGCACAATTTCAACTTTTACGCCGAACAAATAACAAGACACGACTTACAACTCAACCATAAGCATAAACATATATTTACATATAAACAATATATCAGTCATTCATATTTGACGACACGATTCAGAGTATTATGACACTGATGTCGATTTCCCATACTCTAAACGACGACTTACGAAAGGAGAAAGACCTATTCTAACAAACTTTGATATCTCGACTAAAATTAACTTAGCCTGAATTCAAAACATCTAGGTTTGTCTACCTGATATGCGTGTTTAATGGAAAGCACCCATGGGTTATTCCAGAGTCTATTCTCTCTTTCTCAAAGATACTTTCTCTTCTTCTTTCTTCCTATGAACATGTTCCATTGATTCCTGTCATTGACAATCTCACATACAATTTTGTGGTCAAAGCACCAATATTCTACTCAAAACACATTTATATCAAATCATTTCATGTTCATATTGAAATGGCATTCCAATTCATAACAACATATTGATCATAATCAAATAGATTCCATAATTTCATAAAATTAACCTTCTCTATTTATATCATTAGTTCCTATGATGTTAAAAACATTTCCACATAATTGTACTATTTAAGAAAAAGTAAATAGTAATATTGAATCAAAAAAAAAGGGATGTAACACTTCTCTATTTAAGAATATCGCATTTCACTATCTTTGAAACTACTACTCATGAAAGCAAATGGAGACTCAGCATCTTCATTCAACTTTTGCGTCAATATGGCAGACATGGTATGTTCAGACGCATAACAGTAAAGGATGAAGTCTTTAGTAAAATCAGGACAGACTAACACTGGCGTTTGGCTGATGGCTTCCTTGATTGCAACAAACGCCTTCTTGCCTTCATTTGTCCACTTGAAAGCAGATGTTTTCTTCATCATAGCTGATATATCCTTTGTAAGCTCTGAGAAGTCTGGTGTAAACCTTCATATGAAATTTATTTTACCGAAGGAGTGCACACTAGTTTTGCTTGTTGGTAGAGACAAATTTTTGATAGAATCAACCTGACTAGGGTCAATCGGTGTTCCCTCCTTGGAGACAATATGGCCAAGAAGTTTACCTTCCATTACTGCAAAGATGGACTTCTTAGGATTCAAAGAAATGCCATGGTATCTGCATCTTTTGAACACTTTCACCAAATGGTCAAAATGGTCTCCTCGTGTTTTTGAGAAAATAGTGAGGTCATCAAGGTAAACAACAATCAACTTGTTCTTCAAATCTCCAAATGCCAAATCCATAGCTCTCTGAAATGTAGCACCAGCATTGATGAGGCCGAAAGGCATCCTTTCATAAGCAAACGTACCCCATGGGGTAGTGAAAGCTGTCTTGAACTAATCTTCATGAGCCACAGCGATTTGATTAAATATCCAGAAAAACCATCAAGTAATGATAGCATCTCTGAACTAGTGATTGTTTGCAATGTGTGCTCCATGATTGGCAGAGGATAATTATCCTTGAGAGATGATTGGTTCAAGTTCCTGAAATCCACACAAATTCTGATTTCACCATTTTTCTTGCGTACAGGAACTATGTTGGACACCCATGTTGAATACTAAATTGGAAATATTATCTTTGCATCCACCATCTTCTGGATCTCTGCATAAATTGTATCTTGAATCCGCGGATTGTAATATCTTTGTTTCTACTTGAAGGGATTTATATCAAGTTTCAATGGAATTGTATGAGACAATTCAACGAGTGTGAAGACTTTCAAGTCTTCATATGACTAGGCAAAAACATCTCAGTATTGTCTAAAGAGAGACAAACCTCTCGCTTTCTTCTTCTGTACAACACTTGCCTATATTAACAAGCCTAGGCTTGTCTTCTGAACCAATGTTCACTTGATAATGTTCAGCAAAGGTCTTACATCCGTTCTTCTTTGATTTTGGATGTATCTATCATGTATGTCGAATATATCCTCCAAGGATACAAGACCGTTAGGAATTTTATTACCTTTCAACTGGATAATACCTAAATCCGCCTCTTCTACTGCTTTCGCATCCCATGGAGTTTCCATAGAAGTTTCTTCAAACCAACCTTCAAAAGATGAGAGGAATGAATTAGATTCATCTTTGTTGTCTTCAATATTTTTGATCTCAGTTGTTGATTCTCTGAAAGGAGCCGAACTCTCCTCAAAGAAAAGCCCCTTGAAATTATCTTCCATGACGAGAAATTCTTTGATGTGGTCATCATCATCAAAGATTTGCCAGTTGTCACAATTGTCAGGGATGGTTGGCCTGTATATTAGCTCAATAGAAAATGCATTCTGACAAAAATTAGAATGAGGCATGAAAAGTGAAGCGGATACTGCCAGAGCATCTGCTTTGCTATTATCTGAGCGTGGAATGTATCGGATGTAAAATGCCTCGAACCAATCAATTGCATTCCACACCCTATATCTATAATGTCGAAGGTGATCTTTCTTCACTTGAAACTATCCCCTGACCTGCTTGACGATCAGTTATGCATCACCTTCAATCCTGAGTAATTTAATACCCATATCCTTTGCATTCTTGAGACCTAACAAAAGTGCCTCGTATTCTGCCGTATTATTTGTACATTCGAACTGCAAGCGGTATGCAAAAGGATACAAACGACCATCAGGAGAAATTATCACAACCCCTACTCCTGAACTAGCGATCGAACAACTTTCGTCAAATTGCAAAGTCCATATCTTTGGCTCTTCTTTTGATTTGTCAATTGCACAGACAACTTCTTGATTTTCTTCAGTTATTTCAGATAGCATAACATATGTACCAGGACCTGTTTCTTGATACAGCACTTGTGCTTGAGGATCCTAAGATTTCACCACCGTGAACCGTGACTTGGTTTCTAGTTCCAATTTGAAACTTCCTTTCTTTAAAGGAATGGTCGCAGATGACTAATCCAATTGTATTTCTCCTCCGAAATGTTTGCAGAAGCTTCTACTTAACAACATACCATAACTGACTAGAATGTCGGCTACCAAGATAGTCATGATTATTTTCTTCTCGAGGCAAGCCGCTAATCGTACTTGAGCATCCTTCAATTGTCCAACCAACAGCACTGATTTAGACTCAAGAAAATAACACTTGTCATGCATTTTGGTGCATGAGAGTCCCAAAGCGTTCATCACCTGCAAAGGCATGACGTTGTCCGAGGCTCCTGAATCAATAATACAATTGCTCAACTTATAGCCTCCTATATACAGAGAGATATAGAAAGGCTTTGGCTTCTCTCCTGCTGGAACAGAAGATTCAAGCAACGTCAGCTATACGACAGTCTCTTTCTTGACATACTTAACAATTCTATCCAGGTGGTCTAGATGGTCCCGAAGATACTCTAGTTGAGAAATCTGCACCTTTGGTTTTCATCATGGAATCCACTATATCAAAATTCGTTGAAAGCGAATCTTGAGTCGCCTTGACATTTTCATGTGGTGGCTTAGCATTGGAAGTGGAAGCCACTTCCTTCTCCTTTTCTTTTGGTTTTTTTCTGTCCTCTCCTTCCTTCTATGCTTTAAAATGTTGAGTACGTGTAAACATAGGAGTTGAAAGATTTTCAAGATTCATTGCAAGAGAATATTGACAAAAATCGTCTTGTCCTTCCTTCATTATAACGGGTTTGTTCTAGAAGTATCCCGTAGTAGAGTCACCATTGAAGTTGCCCGTCTGTTGTATGACAACATTTGCACTTGGGGAAGGAACAACGTTTGTAATGGGTGTAGCATCAGCATATCCCATGATTTGATTCATTCTTAAATTTTTAGGACATGTGGCTCCAGTATGCGCATCAGTCTCATGAAAGGAACAAAACACTGCATTTTGAACAGCATCAACTGCTTGTCTTGGTGGTGGTGCTGGCAACCTGGGTCTGTAGTTATTGAAAGGCTAAAAATTGTTCCTCTTAGGCTGATATGGTTGATGTGGTTGGTACTGTTGTTACGGTTGATATTGTTGTTGTGGTGACTGATATGGTGGTTGCGCAGGTTGCCCCTGAGTAGGCAACTGTCTCTTCATGATAGTCACTTCATTTGCTACCTTATGTAGCAGTGGATCCGCAGAACTCTGAACAAGAGGCCTGATTGAATCCGTTTTCATCTTGCCAAAGGTGATCATGTCATCCTTTAACTTGATGGCATTTTCTTGTGCATTGGATAATTCTGTTTCATTAGCCGATCTCAAAAAGAAGGCTATCTCAGAAGGAAGAGCATTAATGAAACTGCTCAACAGAATTTGTGGAGATGGATTAAGAGTATGAGAAAGGTGTGTAACCAGGCGATTAAACCTTGCCACAAACTCCCTCATTGGTTCATTGTTTTCCATCTTTGAATTTGAGAGTTGGGTGAACAATCTGTGACCATCTTCGGCAGGCTTGAACCTTGCCAAGAATTTCTTGCTCATAGTTGCCCAACTTGTAATGATGCCTGGTTCCAGATGATTGAACTAGTCAGTAGCATTTCCCACGAGAGTCTCAATGAAGAGACGCACAACAATATCTTCATGTGATACATGCAAAATGATGCAAGCTATTGTGAATGCAGAGATGTGTTCATTAGGATGTTGAGTTTCATCGCCATGGAACCAGGGAAAGTGCTTCCTTGATCCCTTTGGTAACTCATGATGTGCTTGTAGAGCCAAAGGTCCAATGTTTTTACCCCAAGGCAATGGGGGTGGTCGCCTTTGATTTGCATAATTGTGATTGTTGTTATTTGCATCACCCATTGCTCTGGGCTGGATTACTGGTTCTTCTTGTGGTTCTTCCTGCTTGACTTTAGGAACTATCTAAACTTCTAAAACTATGTTGGATGCTTATCCAACTTCTGCAAAATCAAGATCTTGAAAGAAAGAATCTGAAGCACCGCCTTTTCCCCTTCTTGAATAAACCCTGTGAGCCAAGATTATCTATTGCCACGCAGGAGGTGGTAATACTGGTCTTCCTGCTACAAGATCCGCCTTGTGTTCTTCTTCGTCAAGAATAGCAACTGCGTTTCTCCACTAATTAGGACATTCCTTTTGCATAAATATGAAACTCTTTAGGCTGCTAATGATGTCTGTTTGCTCTCCTTCCACTCGTACAAGATTTGGTTGAATAACAGGTGATGTAAGATTTGGTTGTTGAACTGGAGTAGAAGGATGCCAGAGAGTCATTCCCATGACATAAGCCTAAGCTTGCTTGAAGTTTTATGCCTCGTGCCCCATGGTGGGCGCCAAAAAACTATTGGCATTTCAATTCGCACCTCTGGAATGTGATTTGGAAATGGATAGCTATGCACAAATAAACTGCTCTCCTATTGGAAGGGGGAGTTCCCCTTTTGCTGATGTTCACTGAAAAGATAATAAAATAAAACTTCACCTATCTTCTTTTTGATTCTCAGTTGTGAGCACAAGGTTATAAAACTCTAAACGCTGCAAAAGAGGTTTTTTCCTTTTTTAAAACTTCTACTACAACTAAGCATAGACTAACGACGCTTTTAATCTCCTAAGTAAATTCAGAGCAAAGGAAATTAAAAGTGGACAAGGAATGATTTTTAACACAAAAACTTAAACAATTTTCTTCCAGATTTACACCACAAGACTTATAGTACTTTAATGATGAAAGCTTAAATGAAAGCTACAAAAGCTACACATCTGACGATGAAAACTTGATGAATCGAGATAGAATATCATAGCAAAATAGGCATGAGACTTCTATCGAATATCACAAAGTTGGCACAACTCCAGGACAATAATGTTGTAGAAAAAGGTAGGCATACAGCAAGCGATCAAACATCGAAGAACAGATTACACAAAGTGAACAGACAACTTGGAATAACAAGACTTGCATGCTAGAATAGGCACAGCAAATTTATTATCACAATTACCATTACATACAATGGGCAAGGATGCCCTTATTTATTCTAAAATTAGAGTAGGGAACCCTAAAATCTCCTTGATTAACCCTAACTTGCCAACTCGCAAACTTTTTTACTATTCTAAGACAAAGATACAATAAACAAATGCTTTAAAGTGATTTGCTTTAAAGCAAAGAAGATTCCAACTAACACAAAGTGATTTCTTTCTAAATATAGAATGGATGAGCTTAGGATGAAAGCAATTGCTTTAAAACAAAAAGCATCTATTTTAAAGTTGCCTTCTTTTGAAATGCATCCTCATCAACATTCTTGCTTTTTGGTGATGTCATCCATTGATATTCTGGGAAACAATATCTTCTAAAAAGCGAGTGACTGCATCTCTGCCAGGAACACTGATACTCTCTAGAATGATATTTTGATTCTCTAACATTTCTTCACCATTGGCAACCATCTGGATAAATTCATGAACTTCACCCACAGCCTTGTCGAATTTCACTTTTATTGCAGCAAAATGACTCATCTTGTTGGCACTGATATCATCATTAAAATTGCTATGGACGAGAGTCTGGAACTCTACTTGCACTTCCCTGAGATCATACAGGGTACCATATTCTCTCTCATATGAACATGGGATCTAAGAGACAAAAGATCTGATGAACTTGAGGATGTTGACTACCTTTTCTTTCCATTCTGTCAACTCTGAAATCATACTGTCATAAGTTTTTATTGTGAAAAGATATTGCGCTTTCCAAGTAGAACCTGTCTTCTTATC
The DNA here is from genome assembly GCA_027924645.1 of Cunninghamia lanceolata. Classification (NCBI taxonomy): domain Eukaryota; kingdom Viridiplantae; phylum Streptophyta; class Pinopsida; order Cupressales; family Cupressaceae; genus Cunninghamia; species Cunninghamia lanceolata. The sequence goes on from BSBN01000923.1 coordinate 3,107,794, forward strand.
TTCAGCTGAATCAACAGAATCAAATGCAATCTTCAAGTTAGAGATAATGATCTCAAACACTGGTCTATTTTCTACCATGGTCTACTGCAATCCTTGTATGCCTTGGCGTAAATCATGAGCGTTGTACTTCAATTGATAAAACTCTAAAAGTATAACTCTCCCTTTAGTCACAAATTCTTCCACCCAATTGTTCATGTGCCTCCCATAGAGAACCAACTGACTGAAATGCCGCTGATCGGATGGTGATTCTAGATTCAGTGGAAGAAATAAATCAGCCTATGATGCACCATGGAAAAGGTTGGAAATGTACTGCCGCAATTGTCTAACTTCAGCCTTGAGAGCTACTTTGTCTTCTCCATCTTTCAACACCCTTTCTTTCAAATTATCCACTGCAACCTCGAAGAGATTGACGTTTGTATGGCGGGTGCTTCTACCAAGGTTAGCTTTGACGACCGTGAAGTCATCAACCTTGACATCATCAACACTTCTATTTTCTAGTGGTGTTGCAGTTTCAAGGATTATTTCTCCATCCACATTCTTTTCAATGTGAACCTGCTTCTTCAGCTTCTTGTCTAGTGTGTCATGGTAGATGCTTTTAAGCTCTGTTAAATCTAGCTGATATGAGGGCTTTCTCCTCTTCCTTCCCAGAATGTTTTCAAGCCAAGATGAGCCATCCTCTCTTGGAAACTCGGTTCTAACCTCATCAGCTCCTGATGAACCAATGTGTGCATCAGAGTTACGAACCGGCGAATCTAGCTCTGAATCTATGTGGATAGAAGGTGGAGAGACATGATCTGAAGGTAACACTTCAACATGCGGCATTGCTTTAATAGGAACTTCTGGTTCAACTGGTGGTTGTTCTTGCTGGACATGATTGGAGAGTCATCCTTTTTCCTCTTTAACTTAGTCATTTTCATTCCTTCTAGAAGAACACTCATAGCTTTTACCCTTCGTTTTGGCTTGGAAGTGGAATCTCTGATGGTTGCACAACTGGTGGCTCTCCTAACGAAATATCATCCTTCCGCTTAGTCTTCGAGAATATCAAACTGTTTTTAACCACTCGGCTCGTTCTCTCCTTAATGGAAGTGCTTTCTTTTACTGACCAATTAACTGGTGGCAACGGTTGTTGCTCAATTTGGTCTCTGAAATACGTGGGAAGTAGAACTTCACCACTCTCTATCAAACCCTCTATATCTTCTGATAGGATATCAGACATCTATTGAAGAGTGAACCTGTTGTAACTGCGTTCTCGCACTTTAAACTCATCAGCACAATTAGTCGGAAGTCTTCAACTGCAAACTTTTGCGTACAATTCTAACCAAGATGTGATGCAAAAACACCACGAGGATCATATGAAGACCTCCTGTCAAAAAGCTCAAGATCATACCTCGATGATTCATTACCAATCGCCTTGGCATCTACTCCATATTTGCATCTGTAAATACTCATCCCAAGTGGAAAATTGAAAGTTGCCTTGCGTCTGCTACGCAAAAATGTATGAACTTTATAGGCTTGCCTCAAAAATTCCATAAATGCAATTTCATTTGTAGGATATCTTGGCAACATGGCTGGCTCTCCTGAGAAGCCATATACTCTGATGTAGGAAAAAGTGGGAAATTGGATAAACCAATCAGCCCATTCTGCCATTGCTATTCTAGCATCTGCTAAAAACTGTATATGCAACTCATTGTCCATATCTCGTACTGCATGCATCAAGAATGCATCATTCACCCGCCTGTAATGTCGTTCAGCTTGAGAGATTTCTAACTGTGGGAAATGATGATACACATGCTAAATACCCAGAATTCCAACAACATTCAAACCTCTAAATTGACCTTGAAAATCCATCAAATACACAAGGTATGATATCATGTGGAATTCATGGGCCCTTTGAAAATCAATTATTTGTTGGTGGAGACTATCACTGATGAGTGCCGACCAGTCATAGAATTCGGTTCCATCAACAATCTAGGACATGATATAAAACATCCAAGGCTGGAACTTGTTAGCATCTGCTTGACCCGTGATTCGGCTTAGCAATGTAATCATCATTGCATGTTCCTCCTTGAATTCTCCACGTCCAACATTCTTTGGCATAATGTTTTGCTTCTCTTTTAACCACATCTGACCAATCTTTTTCTAGTATTTTTTTATCATTGTTCCAAACCCTCTTGCATTCTTCAAGTGAAATAGTTAAGTTTTCTCTCCAAACAGGTATTGTAAAACACTTCTCTATGTCGTTTGGTCCAAGCTGGAGAGCACACGTCCATCTCTTGACTGAATTTCTCTAGTGACCAAATTGTAATGCGTCATGCAAGCAATCACAAACTCAATACTTTGCACTGTGATGGGAAAGGATGCTGCTGCAAGCAAACCGGAGTGTCCTAGATTCCTGATAGCATTATTTCCTGCATCCTTCAAGGAATGTAAATTGATTACTGGAAGTACTTTATGCAAGTCTCTTTCACAAGTCCTTAGGTAATCATGAACCAACGCCGTTTTGGGCCTAATTTGTGTTGGAGAGTATTGCATACTGGAAGATTTGCAAATTGACTGTGAACACGCCTATGTCAGAAAAATCTTGGACAAATGGCTCAAAATTATTTACTGATTTTTAGAAAAAGCAGAGTGTGAGAAAAAAAATTGGCACATGGGTTTTGTAGGCAATTCTGTTTCGAAGCAACCCAGATTGTCAAATTTTGAAAAAGCAGAGATTTTCTCAAAAAAGCAGGAAAAAAGTAGATTCCTGAAAAAAAGCAAAACTCCAATCTTCAAGAGGATGAAATACTAGATGGACCCATCTCGACGAAAACTGAAAAAGCTTTGGTCGGATTTCTGAAAAGTGATCCCCTTGAAACAAGGAACCTAAAAAAGCAAGCCTCCCTGCTTCCTCAACCCAAAACTATGAAGAACGTTGAAAAAGCACTTCGCTTGGGTCTTCGAATCTTCGTTGAAAGAAAAAAAAATCTTTCCTCTGGATGCAACCTGTAAATGTTAACGAAATAAAGAAGCCAAATGCTTGTCTTTATAGATCTTTAGGGTGAAAAAGCAGCATTATTTGTGTGAGAAGAAAACTTCACTCTCATCCATGAAGAAAGAAACTTTTAAAGCACAAATCCAAGTGGATGTCTTCGAATAGGAAGAATCCCTATTTTGTAGTGCCTATGGCTTCATGTGCAAGATGACAAAAAAATCTTCTTTTGATGATGTCATCAAACACGCAAGTTGAAAGAAGTGCTAGCCAATTTTTCTTCGTTTTCGACACTTCAACACTCGTTTTGACTTAAATATGGTCTATCTCCGACTTCAACAAGGTGGTGAAATGTCACCATTGATTGAAAAAGCTGACTAATCCTGACATTTTGGAGACCTATCAACTGAGATTCTAGTTTCAGCCTCCAACTGACAATCTGGCATCGTTTGACCAAGTTTGACCTCCTGAAAATTGCCAACGAGCGAAGATTGGGCACAAAACTGTCGAAAAACACTGTAGACATAGGAAAAATTCCATCTCTAAGCAAGTTGGGTGCCCTAAGCCACCTGGGACGCCTAGTTTCACCAGACTTAGCCATTTTTATAATTTTTGCAACTTCTTCAATTTCTCGACTTGCGTGCGCGTTCCGGTGGCGGAGGACCCCTATTCGACTGTCGATTTCTGTCAATTGGGATAAACTAAGTTTGATGATCTGGCAAATAGGTAGGCCTGATGAAAACTGAGCTGATTGTACCTTCTGTCTGCCCCAAAAAACATGCTAAACTGATCAACTCTGAACTGTACCAGCTGACGGAAGGAGATTCACGTTTTTCAAGAAAAATTCAAAAATAAACTAACTCTAAAGAGTTTGGGCACCCCAAGTCACCTAGGGTGCCTATCATGCCATTCCTTAGAAAATTTTCTGAAAAATTCAATTTTTCTACCTTTTCTCATTTTCTGTGCCCACAACTCCTGTTTGATCTTCGATTTCAGTCATTCTGATGACTATCGAGGTGAGACAGAGGGTGATCTGAGTAGTGTGAACATATCTATGATGAAATCCTAGCTTTGACTGACTTTTGACCAAGTTTGACCAACCAGAAACAGGCTGACAGAAGCATTTTCGACGTTTCTCAAAAAACGTGAAAAAATCTAACACTTGAAAGGTTGGGCGTCCCGAGTCACCTAGGGCACCTGGATTCTCAACACTTAGTCAAATTTCTAATTTTCCAACCTCTCATTCCACCTTGGATCCATCTTGCATCATTTTATGTGCATCGTCGAGTCAACGACTGTTTGTCAGTTCTGCATCGTTGGAATAGCGTTGAAAACGCGTCGATGAGCTCTGACAGATGAATTTTCTCTGTTGATGACTTCAGAGCTCATGCTTCACCTTCTAAAAAAGCAGAAATGACCCAAAAGAGAAAACTTGGTCTTTTGAAGATTCCATCTGGGCCGCGCTGATCGTGAAGCAAAATTGACCAATGAGAATCAAGCGCAACACCTGAGTCAAAGATTCTATTTTTAGAAAGTTCACCCAGCATCCATATCTCAAGAAACCCAGAAAAACTAATCCGACGTCTATTTTTAGAAATTTCTATTTTTAAAAATTTTGATTTTTTGACTTTTTGATAAAAAAATTTCTAGACTTGTTTCAAAATGCCTTAATGAAGCACAAAATTTTGATTGGGTACAACACACTTATGAAACATAGAGGGATCGCCTTCGTGGAGCAGAGTCATGGGTTTCCCAACTTCACATAAAATAAGTCTGATGTAGGAATGATAACAAAATGGACATCCAAAGCTCTAGGCCCAACTTTAACTTCAAGATTTAAAGCACCAAGAGTTGGATGGATAGACCCATCGTGTGCTCTAATAGCCATCTCTGATACATCATATGTATTTTGATGTAAACCATGCATGTAGATAAACTCTTCAGTTACTATGTTTATCATGCATATAGGATCTATCATAGCACCCTGAATAGGCTTATCATTGATTCAAATAGTAATATATAGAGGTCCATCAAGAGCTTCGATAGTAGCATCATGTGGAGTGAAGGAGATAACAAGTTCCACATTCGCTCACTCTTTGTGAGGGCGAGCGTCCACCATGCAAATATCTCCATCACAATCTTCATTGTCAAATATATTCACACATTAGACTCATGATGAGGTAAAGGATCTATGTATATTTGAAGGTTTTTGTTAGGAGCTGCCATCGATTCATTCCCTTTATCATTATGACATTGTAGTCAATCAAGTCTCAAACTTCATGTTTAAGATGCATACATCATTTAGTTTCATGGCCAACGAAGTGGTGGAATTGACAAAAAGCCTTTGCATCAAATGAAGATGATTGCATCTTATTTGGATCAAGAGGCTTAACAGGTGGTAGCTTTATGAGATCATTTTGTAAAATCTATGTCATAGTAGCATGCAGAGATTTTGATGATGGTGTAAAGTTTCTTATTTTTGGTTTCAATTTATAAGGGGCGAGAGTAGGAGATAATGCTGCCACCACATGCTTTCTAATGTTATCTGCTGAAATTTTGTTTATCTTTATGAAATTTAAGTTATTTCTCTTGAATGAATGATTATTAGAGGCCTTAGATTGACCCATCGGAGCCGATGAGGGATGATGCTCATACTGACTAACTGACATCATACTAACTAACTGAAAGTTGATAATTGCGAAGAGCTGTGCAAATATGAATAAATGAATCATATCTTATCAACAATACTTTATCACGGATATGAGGTTGTAAGTTTCCGATAAAGATTCTTTGCACATCCGCATCTGGAATAGAGTATTGGATTTGTAAAAAAAGGACTTGATAACGGCCCATAAAGTCAGTTATTTTCTCTTTTGTTCGTTGTTTACAATGAACCAAGTTCGTCAAAGAGACTTGAGGTCCAATGTTAGCTTGAAAATGTTCAAGAAATTTAGTAACTAATTGTGAAAAAGCAGTTATAGAATTAGGAGGTAGTGCACAAAACCAATCTAGGGATGTGTCCTTGAGTGACCTAGGAAAGAGTTTTGCTAAGATCTCATCCTCAAAGTAGAAATCACCACACATAGTGGTAAATGCTGCCACATGGTTGTCGGGTCTCCCTTCCCATTATATTTTTCAAAGTGAGTCTCAAATTTGTCAAGCATAGGAGTTCTCAAGATGGCATAAGACAAAGGGTTATGAAGATGGTGTGTTATTATACTACCTTTAGGTGGGCTACGACTCATGTTAGCCAACTGTTGTTGAGTGGAGCTCATATTTTTCAATAGTTGGTATATGACAGGATCGGAAATTGAATTAGGTAGGGATTGGAATGAACTAGATGGACTAGCTGAAGGTGTATGAGTAGCCTTTTGAAACACAATAGGAAGTTTAGATGTAGGTGGAGTAGTATTAGGTGTGGATTTGTGTAATTGTAAGGAACATTATTATAGTGTCGAATAGGATTCCCAATGGATAAACCAACACAAGTGGTAGCATCATTACTCAGTTGTGTAGTGGTGGTAAGGATAGTTGATGAATATGTAGGCATAGGGAGTGTGGGCATAGGTATCGACACTTGAGTCCCTATGTTATTAGGTGTTACATTCTTCATGAGCTCAACACAACTAGTTGTCGACATAATGTTGTTATGCACTATGTGAGCTAGGCCATGCAAGACTCCCACTCCTTCTTGTCCTTCTTGCAACAACCCCCTAAGACTCTCAACAATAGGGATGACCTTGTTGAACACACCCAAATATTGAGAGGGGTTGAATCGGTATCTTCAAAAACTTAAACCCTCAACACAATGCAAATTTAGTCTTCTAACAAGATTAGCAATCCTTAAACAAATCGACAACAATGGAAGATAAAGCAATGAACACACATGCACAAGATAACACCAGATACATGGAAAACCCAAGTAGGGAAAAACCACGGTGAGAAATCTCACAATATATATGGACAAGATTACAATCTGTTTTAAGGCTCACTGCCTAAGGAAGCACACTACTCCCTGAAGGACTTGCAAGCTAATGTACACAACCTTAGGGAAAGATATAGAGGACTTGCAGACTGAGGCTCACAACCTCAGGGCAAGATACAAGGACCTGATGAGACTCACTATCTCAGAGCATGATACATGAAACTTTAAATTTACAACATATGTCAACAATACACTCTGTTGACTAAGGCGTTGAAGCGCTTCTAATCTATATCTTTCACAGCTCACATTCCTTACTTACATTATTCCACACACATTCCACACTCTCACACTTTGCAACAGATTTGTTCTTCCATTTATATCCTCTACAATATCACAAAACACCAATTAGGTCAGCCAGAATAGGAGACAAATAATGACCTCAACAAGTTGGCCACAAAACACAAATGCCGTGAAAGCAGTCCTATCCAAAAGATAGAGAGGACCAAAAACAACTTATTACATCTTCCAATGTGATCCCAAACAACAAACACGTTGGTGCACAACATCCCAAGTCGAAAACAAGGAAACATGTAGAAGAAACATGTAGCACTTTACCAGTCAGTCCAAAAACACATTTTCCAACTGAATTTACTCAATGTGGTTCTCAATAGGATAGGACAGGACCCAAACACATCTTAACACAACCTCAATTGCTAGCATAAACCCCCCAAACACATAGCGCAAGCAAGAGAATAAGCCATGTCGGCCAGATATCCACAAGTTTCCAGAAAAGTAACTCAAAACAATATGCGACATCAAAGAGATCAACCATTGATGTGCAGACCACAAAGAGACATTCCATGAACGTCCATCAATAATTCCATATACTTCTTTCTCACTGTCATGCCAAAAATAGCTAGTGAAAACCAAATAGAGACAAAACACTTCATCTAGGAAGCCAGAAGACACAGTCATGAGATAGAACATTTACAAACCAACTTGCAGTGAACAACATACCACAAAAGTTGAACTGAGACACTACACAAACACTAAGAGCACATCCACCAAGCCGTGGGAACAGCAATGTGGAGAAATGCAGAGCATTTTCTGAACCAGTCCTAACAAGCAACCAAACTGCCAACTCACTACAATTACTAGAGACCACCATGGCAACACTAGTGACCTAAAAAGATAATAGTGCAACGTCAATAGAACAAAGACATTGAATCCCAAACCGCAAGACCATATCTTCAAAGGTGGAGGAATGCAGAGCATTCTCCCGATCAGTCTTCAAGGCAACTTCCTGCAGCAGAAACCTTCGCCAACATCCAGAGACCAGAGCCTCCTTGTAGCAACACATACTTCTTTAGGAACAATAGGATAGAGCATACAACATGCTACAAACCATCAGCGAGATCTCTCCAACATCAGCATTACTTCTAATCCTCATCTTAATACTTCTACTCCTCATCTTAATGCTTCTAATTTTCATCTTAATATATCATCATGATATCATCTCTACTAACAACAAATATACTCAATACAACTTTAATTGATATTAAACAAGGCATGACATCCAGCCATGAACATCAACAACATCACTGTTAGCACACCATCATAGTATACCATCAACATAAGCATCAATGACAGCCCAAACTGAGTGTTGACATCGACAACCACATCAGTGACAACCTTAGGTAACATATGTGCAACAATCTTCCCCTTTGGCATTGATAGCAACACACACCTGCTCATTCTCCCTCTTTGACATCAAGGACAAAGGGAAAAAGTTCATTTAAATCATCAGCACAATCTCAACAACTACACTTCTCCTTCATGCAATTATACATGCTCCTCCAATCAACAACCAACCAACTACCAACTCCCCTTGAGAGGTAGCTCACATCAATCCAGGCGAAAAGGGTATGACATGAATTTCTCCCCCTTGATAGATGCACTTTCTATGCATCTAGTTAGAAGGAGGGGCAATAACCCCTAGTTTTGCCAGAGATACTCAAAAGTATCCTTTAAAAGTGCCTTAGTGAAGATATCTGCAATATGATCCTTAGTAGAAACATACCCCAATCTGACTTCTTGTTCTACAGCGTTCTCTCTTAGAAATTGATACCGGATAAAAATATATTTAGTCCTTGAATGCATCACCAGATTCATGGAAATGTTTATTGCACTAGTATTATCACATAATATGGGAATGGGTTTATCATACACCACCTTTAAATCCTTCAAAGTCTGCTTCATCCAAAGCACTTGGGTGCAACAAGATGTTGCAACAAATACTCAACTTATGTTGTGGTTAAGGACACTAAGTCCTACTTCTTACTAAACTAAGAGACTAATCTATCTCCTAAGAAAAATGCACTTCCACGGGTGCTTCTCCGATCATCCACACATCCTTCCCAATCAACATTAGTATAGGCACTCAAAGAAAAGTTATCATCCTTCTTATACCACAAACCATAATCTAGAGTTCCCTTCAAATATGAATATTCTTTTTACTGTGTTCTCATGAGTTTGCTTAGGATTAGCTTGGTATGTGTAGTGCCCCTCCGTTTTCACTTTGGATGTGTCAGGTATGTTTGGCATTTGGGTTATTTAGTTTGGATCATTTATTTGATGCTTTGGTTAATCATGGAATTAAAATAATATTGTTAGTTAGAAAGCCATTTTTGATAATTAAATAAATATACATGCCTTTATGTAAATCTAGTTTACAGAAAATATTTTATTCTAGAAGTTAAGTTAATAAATAAAATAATTAATGTAATTGTAAACTAAAGATTCTTTTAGTTCATTATTATTTAAGTCCATATTTAGAAGTGGCAGTTACACAATTTATGAAGGGATATTGGGAGTAATATTCTTTTTCAGTTTCTAATTTATGGAAGAAGAAGAGTTAGTGGGTTGTCTTGTAATAGCTGGTAACGTCGATACCTATTTTAGGCTAATAAATATATGAGACTCTCAATATTGGTGGGGGAGAAACATTCAAAAAGAAAATTCTAGAGAAGTGTGAAGAAGAGGTAAAAGAAATAGCACTCGTCTATACATTGGGGATAATCAAATTGAAGTATGTAACTTGCTTTCTAGAAGTCACATGGCAGAATGGGTCTGCATTCTTCTATCCATCACGTCTTTGCGGCTCGCAGCATTCTCGGTGCCCAGATTGAGATTTATAATCCTTGCAGGACTCTAAAACTAAGAAGGTACCTTTCCACTTGGCAAATAGCTGGCTATCTCGCAGTATTGGTAAAGGTGTATACATGTGTATAAACTTATTGAAACATTTGTATCTTATATTTCATTTTTGATGAATGTGATATACTCTGATTTTTGACTTGAGGTTTACTAAGATAAATTTTGTAAATTGATATCTATCATCCTATTGAGTTCATTATTGCTATTTTCTTAGCGGGGCATTACAATTTGGTGCATTTGGATTTAGTACAAACCATGGTTGTTAGTTTAATCATGTTAGTAATTAATAATGTAGTCATGTAGTTAAACATAATTTGAATTAGTTATGTATGTTAATGAATATTGTTTAATTACAATAATGCAGTCATGTTATCCCTAGAGATGTTAGTTAACTGGTTGTATCTAACTATGTTATATTTGTTTATCATTAATTCTATTTTAAAAAAATCCACTTTTTTATTGCTTAGGTTGAGTTATCTCTAGGGTTGCATGGTGGGGCATTACATTAATGTAAATCTTCCCTTGTAAATATGAGAAACTAGTAATTGTGCATTGGTTGAGTGTTGTGAATGCCTGTACTTGCTTTGTGTGCCCATGGGATGGTGATACTGGGTACCCACCCATGGGGAATATGTGTATTTTAGGTGTGGAATTAACCATACCATTGTGTGTGTGCTTGTATGTTTGTTACCCGATTGAGGGCCAACCCTTGTGTGGTTGAAAATATTTATATAAAAGAGTATCCAAAAGTTAGATTCATAGATTCTCTTCTTTTGGTTCTCTAGTCCCTCAATCTGTGAAGGGGTAGTAGCAGCCACAAAGTTCCTTGGGCCGAGTGTGCAGCATACGCTTATGACAGCGCAAAGTGGTCCCTCGCTCAACCGAACCTAAGGAAATGTACTCACTACTTCCCCTTATGATGGATCAGAGTACTTGATCCATATGTGCTAGCCTAATCCCCACAGTTCTTGAGCATCTGGATGGTATTTCTTGGATGATCATCTACCTTGTCTTCACAAAAGGTATGATATGCCACATGAGTTGTCAGTTGGGGGCCAGGGTCTAGGACCTATATGGACAACCCAACTGAAACTATGTGATGACATGTGTCACCACTTGGGGGCCGGGGTCTAGGGTAAAAGGGACCTACATGGATAACCCAATTGAAACAATGTGCCCCATGTATATTGGAGTTCCAGCATGTGGATGGAGGTTTGTTACCCATGCTGAGATAGATTTTGTATCTGCGCATGTTCTGACATGATGCAATAGGTACGATGCCACACCTCGCTGATGTTCAGACATAATGTTGGTGATGATGTCGTGTTGTTGGCAGCGAGTTGGGCTCGAGGACACGATGCCATGTGCTTAGACACGTGAAGGTGCACTATAAGATTGTGTTATGATAGCCTACTTGTGTGATGACCGTAATGGGGTCTCACACTTATAGAGGGATACTCATGTTTGCTTTTGATAGTTTGAGTCAGTTAGCATATGGGTATGTCCTAGCCATGTATACCTCTGGCTACAATGAATACTTGCATGTGCCTTTTCCATGAGGTGTCGCTATGCAGGGTGTGTTCTGCGCGTGCCTACTTTCACGGAGCCACAGACACGTTGCCATGCGGCATATGGCCAGTACGTGCCTTCTTCAGCTGGCATATGACCATGCCGCGCTGAGATGGGATGCGAGATGTGGCCGAGGTGCACATCCCATGTGGACAGCCAAGGAGTGCGTGGGCCACTTGGCTAGTCCATGTCGCATGATGACGCGATGCAGGGTGTAGCCGAGGAGTACACTCTGAGCCATGTGGATGGTGTGCTCACTCTGCACCACATGAGGGCTACTATTATAGCCTGACGTTGTTCCCTCCTTCCTCGTTTGGTGGCTACTATCTAGTCACACAGTGTTGTACAGTACAATTTTGAAGATTGTGGATTTTCTCTATGGTTATTGATGATTTTCTACTGATTGTGAGGGCCGACACTTTGTTTATATTTGATTGTGATGGTTTAGCCATACCTTGTGATCTTATTTTCTTGTAGCCATCATGGTTACATTTGATTTAGTGTTGAAATTGCGCACATTTCTTGCTTTATGGTTGAAATTGAATTTATATTTAATCTTTCTTTATGACTTTAGTGGCTAAACTAGTTTATCCTTATTATTTTCGATGTCGATCATGTGTCATATTGTGATTCCTCTACAAGGACGCATGAGGCGGACTTGGTGAGTGTATATGAGGAAGCAGACACAAGGAACCTTGAGGATGGGGGTATGTGAGGTTGTTATACAGCTAGGACCCACTACGCACCTATGTGTGATGACTATCTCTTGGAGGCTAACCACCTTATACAACAAGAGAGAGGTCATTATGGCTTGTTTGGATGGTCTCAACCTGTGAGTGTGGCCTAACACCAACAAGTCACTGAGTGAGGTATGGGTTATGTGAGATGGATTTTGGCTCTTGGCTCATGGATTATGTATTATGGATTAGTATATTACCTTCCGGTATCCAAATGGACCCTTGTGTAGCCTTGTGATGTGATTCCCGGTAATGTGAATTTGTGTGTATGTGAAGAATGTATGGTAAATCAGGCTAAATTATACTTATGAAATGATAAATTATGTAGTACAATAATTAAAGTGAAATGTCTTGTTTATAAATGATGGATATTTAATGAAAAATGTGTGTTTTACATGTAAAAACATGTTGATATGTTGCATTCTGACCTATTGAGTGCTTAACAGCAAATGGGTAGAGGAATTACAAAGGTGGTGTATTTGAAATTTAATACTTAATTCTACTAGTGAGGATTAAAAGGGTGCAATGTTTTCTTTGTCTTGAAGAAACTAATGGATGTTAATGGTAATATGTAAGGATTTTGAGTGGTTTATGTACTAAGGAATCATTTTTGAAATAAGTCTTGTTTGTGTTACTATTGTGACATTGGAAGTAGAAGGGTAAAATGAAGTATATAAGATAAATCTCTTTCCATAGGCAAACTAGTGTATATTATTTTATGAGATGAATCAACTTTGATGTTGGTATTAACGTGTTATGTTCCCACCCTAGTTTGCGACTTCCAGGAGTAAGTTGAGTTTTAGGGGGGGAGAATGTAGTGCCCCTCCGTTTTCACTTTGGATGTGTCAGGTATGTTTGGCATTTGGGTTATTTAGTTTGGATCATTTATTTGATGCTTTGGTTAATCATGGAATTAAAATAATATTGTTAGTTATAAAGACATTTTTGATAATTAAATAAATATACATGCCTTTATGTAAATCTAGTTTACGGAAAATATAATATTCTAGAAGTTAAGTTAATAAATAAAATAATTAATGTAATTGTAAACTGAAGATTATTTAAGTCCATATTTAGAAGTGGCAGTTACACAATTTATGAAGGGATATTGGGAGTAATATTCTTTTTCAGTTTCTAATTTATGGAAGAAGAGTTAGTGGGTTGTCTTGTAATAGCTGGTAACGTCGATACCTATTTTAGGCTAATAAATATATGACTCTCAATACTGGTGGCGGAGAAACATTCAAAAAGAAAATCCTAGAGAAGTGTGAAGAAGAGGTAAAAGAAACAGCACTCCTCTATACATTGGGGACAATCAAATTGAAGCATGTAACTCGCTTTCTAGAAGTCACATGGCAGAATGGGTCTGCATTCTTCTATCCATCACGTCTTTGCGGCTCGCAGCATTCTTAGTGCCCAGATTGAGATTTATAAGCCTTGCAGGACTCTAAAGCTAAGAAGGTACCTTTCCACTTGGTGAATAGATAGCTATCTTGCAGTATTGGTAAAGGTGTATAAATGTGTATAAACTTATTGAAACATTCGTATCTTATATTTCATTTTTTATGAATGTGATATACTCTGATTTTTGACTTGAGGTTTACTAAGATAAATTTTGTAAATTGATATCTATCATCCTGTTGAGTTCATTATTGCTATTTTCTTGGCGAGGCATTACAATTTGGTGCATTTGGACTTAGTACAAACCATGGCTGTTAGTTTGCTCATATTAGTAATTAATAATGTAGTCATGTAGTTAAACATAATTTGAATTAGTTATGTATGTTAATGAATATTGCTTAATTACAATAATGCAGTCATGTTATCCCTAGAGATGTTAGTTAACTGGTTGTATTAGACTATGTTATAATTGTTTATCATTAATTCTATTTTAAAAAAATCTACCATTTTTATTGCTTAGGTTGACTTATCTCTAGGGTTGCATGGCGGGGCATTACAGTATGTGGCAACCAAACATACTGCATGCATAATATCAGGTCTAGAAGTAGTCAAGTACAATAATCCTCCAATCATAGATCTATAAAGAGTTTGATCAACCTCAGGTGACTCATCAGCCTTACTCAAATGACAACCAGTAACCATAGGAGTACTTACTAGTTTGGAATCCTCCATGCCAAATTTCTTCAACATCTCTTTAACATACTTAGGAGAAATAAAGATACCATCATCTAGTTGAACAATTTGAAGCCCAAGGAAGAAAGACAACTCACCAATCATAAACATCTCAAACTCTTTCTGCATCTCTTCTGCAAACCTCTTACACATATTATCATCTCCACCAAAGATGATGTCATCAATATATACAACAACTATCAAAATCTTTTCTTCGTCTATCTTAATGTAAAGATTATTATCAGTAGTACCTTTCTTGAAACCTTGTTGAAGTAAGTACTTATCCAACCAAGCATACCAAGCTCTAGGAGCTTGCTTGAGTCTATACAAAGCTTTCTTGAGTCTGCACACCATGTCCAGATCTTCTGATAGCTGGAAACCATTCGATTGCTCAATGTAGACCTCTTCCTCTAAATCACCATTCAAGAATGTTGACTTGACATCTATCTGATAGACCTTGAAGTTCTTGTGAGCAGCAAAGGTAAGAAACATCTTGATTGCCTCCATTCTAGCTACCAAAGCAAATGTCTCCTCAAAATCAATACCTTCAACTTGTGAATAACCCTTACGCACCAGTCTTGCTTTGTTCCTCACAACTTCACCATCTTCATTCAGCTTGTTCTAGAACACCCACTTTGTTCCTATAACATTCTTATCAGTTGGTTTGGGAACCAATTCTCATGTCTAAATCTTTTCTACCTGATTCAATTTTCTTCCATTGCCTTCAACCATCCTTCATCTTTGCTAGCATTAGTAAAGGTTTTGGGCTCTACCTTTGACAGTAAGCACAAATTCACTTGCTCACTTGCTTTTGCAAGCCTTCTCCTAGTCTGCATACCTTCATTATTATCCCCAATGATCTGATCTGTTGAATGGTTCCTTTGAACATACTTTGTTGGAGTCTTAGGGGTCTTTTCTGATTCTTGTTCCTTCTCTTCTTTCTTCTCTTCTTCTTCTTCAATGCAAGGAGGTATATCAGATCCGTAAACCTCTGGTTCTTATGAGATCTGACACAAATCTTCATCTACCTTAGCATTTGTGTTTTCAATCATCTTTCCCAATCTCTTGTTGTGGCATCTATAGGCCTTACTTCTAGTTGAATGACCAAGAAAGATCTCTTCATCACACCTTGGATCAAACTTTCCAATGTCTTCTTCATCTCTCCTAATGTAGCATTTGCTGCTAAAGATCCTAAAGTATCTGACAGTGGGAGGTCTTCCATACCATAGCTTGTAAGGGGTCATAGTGCTATTGACACTCAATTGTACTCTATTAAGCAGGTAGACAATAGTGTGAATTGCTTCCTTCTAATACATATCAGGCAAATCTGCATCTTTCAACATTGCCCTAGCCATCTCTTGCACAATCCTATTCTTCCTCTCCACTACCCAATTCTACTGAGGGGTCCGAGGAGTAAACAGATGTCTCCTAATACCATGATCTTCACAAAAATTTTCAAATTCATTTTAAGTAAATTCACCTCCTCTATTATATCTTAAGAATTTGATCTTAGCATTCATTTCATTCTCAACTTTTGCTTTGAAAATCTTAAACTTATCAAAGGCTTCTGATTTTTCTCTTATAAAGGTAACCCAAGTCATTCGAGAGTAATCATCAATAAGCAACATGAAATACCTTTCACCTTGTTGACTCTTTGTCCTTGTAGGTCCGCATAGGTTAGTGTGAATCAGTTGCAATGGCATTGTAGAAGAGCACTCCTTGCTTTGAAATTTGTCCTTGTCTACTTTCTCATTTGACACTCCTTGCATAATGTGTTTGCAAGCTTGGTTATCTTAGGCATATCTCTCACTACTTGAGTAGAGCTAATCTTCACCATGTTGTCAAAGTTGATGTGACCCATCTACTTGTGCCACAGCCAACACTCACCAGATTGAGCCAATAAATAGGTTCTTACATTTGCCTCCTTTAGATGATAGACATTTCCATATGTCCTAGTACCTTCTGTAACTAATCTTCCAGATCTTGCCTTCCTGATCTCACAACCTTTGGCATGAAATGTAAGATTGTATCATTTACTGCACATTTGACTAACACTGAGGAGATTGTCCTTCAACGCTTTGACATAGAGGACATCCTCAATCTTGTTCTTTCCATTAATGGTTATAGCACCCTTTCCACAAATTTGTGTTGACTTGTCACCACCAAACTTGACAGCTCCACCATTTCACTTCTTAAGGCCGATGAACTTCTTGTCATTAGTCATGTGGTTAGAGCAACCACTATCAATAACTCAAACATTTGCTTCTTCTCTTGCATGAAAAGCAGTCCACACAACCATAGACTTTTTATTATTTTTGTCAACCTGCAAGGTACCAGACTTCTTACATTTTCCAATATCACTCTTTTTGTTACCAACTTTCAAGGCCATGAAAAGTGTTTCATCATTTGAATCATCATGATCCTCATCTTCTAAAGAATAGTTGTTCTTCACGGAATAAAAACTTATTTTGAACTTCTCTTTTGTTTCTATCCTCTGATTCTTTAAAAGGACATTTAGAGGCAAAATGACCAATTCTCCCACAATTGAAGCACTTGAAGGGCAATCATGTCTTCTTCCAATTTTGGGTTTACATTGTTAAGTAAAAATGAATAAACAAACACTTATAGACATAGTAAGAAGTCAGCTAATTTACACCTATAGGCTGATTCAAAGAATCACTCAAGCCAAAACAAAACAGAACAGGTAGAGGCAGTTTAAATATTTATATAGGCCAAAAACTAAAAAGCAAAACCGACAATCGAGAGGTCATTCCAAATTTAAGCAAACCGAGCAACCAATAACCCTATCATTCTAACTAATGATCAAGTCGATAGCAACATAAGAGAATAAGGTCATTTCTTAAAGTTCTTAAGTCAATACTATGCCATACGCAAGCCGGTCAATAGGAATGTAAAGAATAAAGAAAAGCAGATCAAACGAGTATTACAGGCTGTAATAAAGCTAAACTCGAGTTGAACAATATTCGGTTTCAAGCTATTGTAAGTCAAGAACAAGCTATTGCAGTGCACAACTGGCCGAAGATACATTCAAAGGCCATTTCTAATAATATGAGGCTGTATAAGATCTAACAGGCTGAAGAGATAATATCACAGGGCAAAAGTAACAAAAAAATATCGTTTGGAATCAAACAAGGCCGAATCAAACCAAATCAGGCCGCTGAACTAAGATATTGGCCATAGAAAAATAAGTTCAAAGGTCACTTGAATCAACACCGAGTCATTTTGAATAACATATCAACAAGTTCAAATTAAATGCAAAAGCAGGTCGATTCAATGGTTTAGAGGCCAATAGACATAAGTATATTGGCCAATCAATTATAAAAGGTTGTTGAAACTGTTTGAGATGGCCAAAGATTTAGCTAAAAGGGACGATGAAATAGCTAAAAGGTCGTTGGAATAAAGGGAAAGGCCGACAAAAATAAGTTTAAAAAGGGTTGTCTTAAAAAACATATTGGCAAGGTCGTTTGATATCAAAAATAGGCCGACAAACTAAGTCCTAGCTATTCATACTTAAGAACAAGCCTCTAAAACATAATAAAGGCATTTGAAAGTAAGATCAGATCATTGCAAAGGATAAAAGCAGGCTGATGAACTCAAGAAGAGGCCGAAAGGACTTAAAGGTCGATTGAAAATGTTATGAGACCGATCAGCTTCAAATAAAACGTTAAGCAAGAACAATTCGCTTAGATAAAGAAAAGATCGATTCCCTAACAAAGATCTACAATAGCCTCTATTGGCATACCACAACAAAAAGAATTGATTTAAGCTAAAAATAGGCTGATACACTTGTATTGAAATAGGTATATTATAGGGAGCTCAAGCTGCACAAAATGTCAGATTAAGAGAACATATAAACAGAGAAAAAAAAGAACTAATAATACACAAGCTCAAGCTAAGTACCTAAATAAACTCCTCACTATGCTACTGTCAACGTCCTCTCTCTATATCTTTTGCTCCCTGTGTTCACTGTGTCCAAATACCTCCTCTTTTCTCCTTATTTTCCCAAAAAATGATAATAATCATTCTCTAAATTTGGGCCCCCTTATTAATGGAACAAGCTTTTGATAGCTTGTAGTTTTGCATGGGAAGGGAGAGCGCTAGGCACCAAAAATACCTCAACTTGAGCTTTTTAATTCAGCTCTTCTACTATTCAGTTTTCTTCTCTTTTACATAGCATGTTACAGGTCTATACATATATTTTTGGATTTTTAAAATATATCTTTAATCATACATATATATCTATAATATAAATATTTTATTTTTTAAGTATTAACTAGATTATCATTTCATGTGAGAGCATATATATTTGCTCTCGCATGAAATGATAATATATATATATATATAACACTTTAAATAATTATAAATAATCAAATTGCATTCCACCTATATAATTCCATTAAATCTAAGTTGAAAAGAAATCGCAGAACTATCCAATCTTCATACATCAATCACTTCCATTAACCAATATAAAATGCCCAAACAAGACTACGTCACCACATATCAATGCATAATAAAGCCACTTAATGAAGAAATCAGAATGATGCAATATGTCATGAAACTAAGTGAGTGCGTGCATGCATCAGGTTTCCGTCTTGCCAATTCTTGTCGGTCGACTATGGCGCGTCTACCTCAACCATGTTTTTGTCTTCGACACATTCCTACACTCAATTGCACTCAAATTCTAATTAAAAGGTTAGTCCATCAAATCATAGCCGCGAGAACATAACTCAAACATTTTAATCCTTCTTTTAACGACTTTCTATTTATGCATTTATAAAAAATGAAGACATTTCATTTTCACGCACATGTAATTACCTATCAGTAAACAATCATAAACAAATGTCCAATAGATCGAATTATAATTGAGTCTAAAATGGTTGAGATATGACATCAATCAACTCTAGTATCGTTTCATCCACCATGCATCATCTTCCAAATTCAGCTTCTTGGAATGAATACATTGACAAATATATCAAGCTTGTTTTGTAAGTCACAACTTGCCAATTTGGAAGACACCATTGAGGACATTCACCTCCTTTGGTAACGACTCCTACGTAGTTGCATCGTCTTTTACAAATGTTATGAGAGCACATTCAAATCCTCTGGTTTCTTTGCCTATATTTGCTTCAATAGTGACAAGTTTTGAAAAGATTTATGAGTTCACATATCTAACTCAGTCGACATTCATGTTGCCTTCTTTTGCAAGAGTACCAAATTCTCGTTGGTTCAATTGTCTCACTCATGGCGGGGACCATATGTCCATAATTATTGTACTTGAATCATGCATCTCCTTGATTCATATTATCAACATATCACAATTTGGTATTGACTTGGAGATCCCTTGACATTTAAAGGTTTCCTCGTCTTTAGGATTTGGATTGTTAGGCCTAGGACTCTTGAATTGATTGTGGCACTAACATGACAACACCTAAATAGCTTTCAGATACATATGTTCTCAATTTTCTTCCCTCATATTTCTTTCAAGAATGGAAAGATCTTCTACATACATCTTTGACTTTGTTTCTTCTCAAGGGTAGGAACATTGTTCAACAATCTTAGACCATCTTCAACATTCAACATCTAACATCTACCACAAGCATACAAGGCTACTTGAGGGGGTATAATGTCTCTCTTCTTCTCTATTCTAGGAGGGAATTTTTCCTTGCATGAGGTTTTATTCTTCTGATTTCTTTCGAAAGAGTTCACATAGAGCACCTCTCTTCAACCTCTTTGGGTCAAGTTCACCATACAAATTCTCTTCTTTTCGATAGGATCATTTTGTACATGTACATCTAACATGACTGCACATTTATCAAACCCATTTGTCTTTCATTTCCTACACACTGAACTACACTTATAGATAGGTGTTAAAGCATATTTATTTTATTGCATTTAGTTTATTTACTTTATTCCATATTTTGCACATACAATTATTTGGTAAAGATGTGCACATGACTCCATCTCTTTTATCCCACATTCATTGTACATTTACATATCATGATGATGTATCCCATAACTCCATCTCTTTTATCCCACATTTATCGTATATCTCTTTTATCCCACATTTATCGTACATTCACATATCCTGACGATGTATCCCATAAATACCCACTCGTAGGTCATTATTGTACATCTCCATGTATCCTTATAGGATTATTCTTCCACATTGGTCTTTTGAATCCTTGTACTTGCTTTTAACTCTCTTAATCTCTGATTGATTGCCTACTTGTAAATATTTTAGCACACTGAAAATATTTGGCTAGCATTTGAAGCAAGTTTAGATTAATAATTTTTTACACGCTAAATGTTTTTAGCGGCCATTTGTAACATGCTGCGATTAATTACACTTCTAGCTTAAACAACCAGCAAATGGAAGTGCAAATTTAAAGACGAGGGGACATCAACTATCTTGAATATGAAATTGATATTTTGTATTCACCACCATCGTGTATGGAATATGATAAGAGTTGCAGGATGCTCGTGTGCACGTCTTTATTGAATAACTTCCTAATATGAAGTAACTCGACAAAACTGGATGCCTTTCGTACAGACATGAACATTACATTTTACACATTTGGGCCCAGATTTATATTCTCATTTCAAATGAATATATAATATTTACAAGGAAATTCTTATCATAAAAATTACATTCTGAAGCTTTTACATGATCATTTAAAACTTCTCTTTATGAGCATTATAATTGTAGTGGGTTGGCAACTGGAAAGGTTCATAGCCCAAGCAGGGGCATAAATACCCTTACCAGAAACGAAGATGCTTTCTGCCATCCATACTCTCCTCTTATTGATCAATTTGGATCAGACAGAATTTCTGTTGTGTGTTACTTAAATTGAACTGGGTAATAAACCTTAATTTTAAAGGGCAAATGCCTCAAAAGTAAATACACTGTGACATAAAAAGAGAAGATTATGTTCTAAACTACTAAATGCTAAATACATCTCATATGCAAGCACTTATTTAAAACAAAGCATAATATGTCTTGCATAATCCAAACTTAACGTAGCGAACTCCATATGACATAGAGAAATGTATTTTTCTTCCCCTACTCCTTTATCTGTCTCTCCATATATTATAGTACTTACAGAAAATCTAGTCATAAAGGGAATGATTTCAGAGTCAATTGTTTTCACATTCTTGACCTCTAGTTCAAGGTCAAGGTTCCAACCTGATTGGGCTCCTACCGTAAAAGCATGGGTGCGCTCCTTGTCATAAACCTTTATTGGTGTGCTTAATAAAAACATACAAATGACCAGGCTTGAGTCATTTATGTCATGCAAGATTATCGTTAATTGCAGTGGCCTTCGCTATCTGCTATATTATATATCCAAATCTCTTAGTCTTTGCCTCTTGTATTTTTGATGCATACAAAATTATGTGCACAAACACAAACAGATTCGATTGGTGCAGAGCCATCCATTTTTCTGCATAGCAATTAATCTTCTATAACAAACCAAGATGCTAGTGATTCCATATAACAGCAGGATCAGCTTTCTTCATAAAGCCCCTGAAAAAGAATGGCAAAGGTGTTAGGCTCACCTTCAAAGTGTCCAAACAAAAGCATCCTACTAGCAACGAGGCATTCAATTTATATTAAAAATAAATAACACACAAGACAAACACCATAATGAAGAATTCTGAATGTATGACCCATCAAAGTTGAAGAGTACGCTGTACGCTATATTATGTTAATGTACACCAGATAAAATAAGTACACTACAATACATTAATAATTACAGTAATAAATAAGACTGGTGATGACCAAACAGAGTGAAGAAACTTAGGTTATCCATTTCGTTGGCAACAAAGCCAGAACACGACTGCACTTGTGTTTGTTTTCCCTTTGACAATACATCAGAGTCAATTTTAAAGGTAATGTTGTTATTGCATATAGTTATCTAGGACTAACAGTAAAGAGCTTGTGTTATGACAGACAACAAGGGTCATATCTGCAATAAAAGCACTACGGAATATCACGCATTACTGCAAAATATAACCAATATAACCATGGACATAGAGATCTCTTGCACTCTGGCGTTAGTTATATTTAAATTTGCTCAAATAAAGAAGATCACCATTCGGCATTGGTATGTAGCAGACGAAAAATCCCACTCACAATACCCTGCACTTAAGTTCCCATCTTTCTCCAACATGTTCTATAGACAGCCCCATGTCCCTTCATGCCTCATAAGATTTGCCTTGTCCACTCCAATAACAAACATGCATACACATGCACATGCACACGTAAATGTAGATATTATACACACACACAGGTGTAAAGGGAAAAACACCTTAATTATAATAAAAATTATCAAGGCTAATTAAATAAATGCATTCAATTAAACAAACAATTAACCAAGATAAAAGCGCTGAAACTGATAACTGAAATTACTAAAATTGAATAAATTAAATGTCTCTAACAGGTGTCAGAAGTTGAATCGCCAAAGTTTTGGAATTTTTGGGTTTACTCAGATGAAAATTTCAGATTCTGCAAACCAACTGTTTTTTTGCTCGGGATCATCTACAAAAGTGTGGACCTGAACCTGCACACAGATCTAAACTGAAACTCGCAGATATGAACCAGCAGAATGCAGGCTGTTGGAATTTGCTTGCCTTGATTCCTGATATCTGAATTGTTGCAAGCACTAGCAGTGTTTAGGAACACCTATGGAGATTCTGCTGAATTGCAAGGGTCAAGTTCTACTTAGTCAGACCCCTAGTTGGAACTCAGTCAGACCCCTAGATGGACTGATTCAACAGTGATGAACCAAGATCAAGGACAGCAAGCAAGCATGCAACAGAACTAGAATGATGTGCTCTGATAATGCTCTAATAGATGCTGCTAGAATGCTTTCATTAATGCTTTCTCAATAAAACCCAGCATGCTCCTAGAATGATAGTCCCTGATATTTTCAAATGACGGAACAAATATCTTTAAATACAAATACCAAGCACACAATGATGTGCTGTGATAATGCTCTAATAAATGCTGCTAGAATGCTCTCATTGATGCTTTCTCAATAAAACACAGTATGCTTCTAGAATGATAGTCCCTAACATTTTCAAATGAGTGAATGACTTTAAATACAAATACCAAGCACACAATTCCAAAACCTATGCTAGGTTGTCTTACAACAGCTAATGAAGTGGTCAGCAATGCATAAATTTGAATTTTATATTTTTAAGAGTTCAGGCTTCAGATCCATGACTGCAGACGTGACTTGGGCCAAGTCTGCACCTGCAAATATGATCTAGGGTGATGAATGATGAATCTAAGGATCAGGAATAGATCTCTGGCAATCATTTATAAAGGAGATTAGGATGTGTGATGGCTATGAGTTACATATGTATAATAAATAAATTATAAAACTAATAGGAGTATTAGCTAATAGATCAAAGTCGTGAGCTGAATTCAAGTAAGAATATGCCTCTTGTAATCAAATTATTGCATTTAGGACACTCTAATCAAAGTGGGCCCAAAACAGGAGGGAAAGGGGCATGATATGCAATTTTCACCAAAATAGAGAGAGAGAGAGCACAAAGTCACAAGCCAAATTCATGCAAGAATATGCCATATGTGGATATGAGCGCTTCTGAATTTTAACCGTGTTAGTTTAAAAACTAAAGAGAGAGAGCACAAAGTCACAAGCCAAATTCATGCAAGAATATGCCATATGTGGATATGAGCGCTTCTGAATTTTAACCGTGTTAGTTTAAAAACTAACACGGTTAAAATTCAAAGACAGTTGCCGTTGCACCAAAAGATCAACTTGTTAATGCCCGATACAATCGCCAGAGTTAATGAATCCACCGGAAGCAGTTAAGCCTTGTCACGAACCCAAGCGCTGCACTGCACAGCACAAGAAGACCAAGGGCGCACACCTTGCAACAACCCCCCCCAGCGCAAGCGAGGGGTTCAAACCCGTGACCCAGGCTTTGATACAAATTGTTGGAAAGACAGTTGCCATTGCACCAAAAGATCGACCTGTTAATGCCCGATACAACCACCAGAGTTAATGAATCCACGGAAGGCGATTAAGCCTTGTCACGGACCCAAGCGCTGCTGCACAACACAAGGAGACCAAGGGTGCACACCTTGCAACACTCATATCCAATATTATGGACTGTGGAAATTTGATGTCTTTAATATACCATATGTACAATTTAATTATTGCATTTAGGATACTCTAGTTAGAGTGGACCCAAAGCATATGGGAAAGGGCATGGGTGTGTATATATATATATATAAAAGAGCATTACTTACGAGAGCAAAATCACGAGTAACAGTAAGACGAGTAGCATCATAAACCCCTAGAATAGGGTAGACAGCAGAAAGTGAACCATTCTTTAATGATTGGGGGGAAGCTTTACACACCCAGTGCAAACACGCGTGTATAGACAAAGTTCTCAAAAAAATGGTTAATTTATATTTTATCTTTATCTAAAGAAGTAATAGTTGGTCTTTGATAAGAGATAACCATGATGAAATAGCTTTGATAAACGAGAAAAATTATAACAGAGCATTATCAAATGTACTGAGCTTAAGTGGTAAAATTAGAAATTTACAGTTTATCCTATTTGCAGACAACAGACAGGAATTGGTAGAAAAATCAACGTGAAGTGATTGATTCTTATATAGTTAAAACTCAAGATTTAAAAATAATTAAAATAAATCAACTGCTATTAAGCTAAAGATCTTTTCCTTTTAATTTAGACCAAATGAGAAGGATAGTGTAAAGGTTACAGAGCAGTCAGTGTAATAGATGGCATGGGGTCCAAAGCTGCGGATTGCACAGTTGAAAGAGTGGAATACGGTCATCTTTTTATTTATTTCAACTTTTTTTGTTTCGCCTGCTCCCCAGGAAATAGTAACGAGGGTTCAGAAACTCACAAACAATTATAAAAAGAAAATTTACATATCTTTCTTAGAAAAGTTCCTAGGCTCAAATGACTGCTGTATGGGACAACGTAGATGTGCTCCAAGCTCTTTGGAATGAATCTACTGCATCTACACCTTACATTGTCCCATAATTTGAGTCCCTTTAGTGAATGACTTTTTTTTAAATGGCATGAGGATACCCTTCTGTCCCCAGGACAGCTGGGTTGAGCGTCTGTCCTCACCCAACCATGCCAGTAACTGCAGTACATCTTAGTACAAC
This sequence comes from Cunninghamia lanceolata, assembly GCA_027924645.1. NCBI lineage: Eukaryota > Viridiplantae > Streptophyta > Pinopsida > Cupressales > Cupressaceae > Cunninghamia > Cunninghamia lanceolata. The sequence continues at coordinate 3,133,540 of BSBN01000923.1, forward strand.
ATTCCAGAGAGATGGCAAATTCTACCTGAGTTTGCATTCTATCAAGCAAATGTGGAACGGAGATTATTGCCTGGAAGACAGGTGTTAACTATGTGGAGCATGAGTACATTAATAGTGGACACGTAAAGGGACACTGAAGTGTTGTGACAATGTGAGGCACGAAGGAATGTATATCTATCAATGGAACCATAGTAAAGAGAGGAGGAGATAATCTATTTTCAAATGCAACAACAAAAAAATAAGTAATTAGTAATAGCCCATAAAAAACATCCTGCATTATCACATAAACTAGAGCATTCATCGAGAGAGAGATGTAGACTCTGGTGCCAAACAAGTCATGATTTACAGAGAAATAGCTAATTGATGACAAATAGCTCAATTAGCCCATAAAGCATACCCTGCATTATCACATAAAATTTTAAAAATAAAACATTTATGGAGAGAAAAATACCCTGTAAACTCAGGTGCCAAACAAGTCATGATTTGCAAAGAATAACAAACCACACCAGACCAGACCCTACACAATAGTGTGCAAAACAAAACAGATAGTTCACACACATGCAAAGCATTACAGGCTGTTCTGACAACACAGCGCATTTTCCTTCATATGGTTTATATCTAAGTTGTAAAATGGCTTGGGAAATCAACCAGTATTTCTTATCCAGCACATAGTTATGTGTAAGAAACTAAGATATCTTACACACATACATAATTATAAACATTTTAACTTACCGAGCATATAATTAGTGCAGACTCAAATTCCAAAAGATGCCCAAGTTCTGCCCTGTCGGCCATTTTGGGCCTACCAGGAACAATTTCGGCAAGTTCTCACCGAAATTGTCCCTGGTTCCTAGAGAAACCCCGCCTACCAACAAGCCCTTGGCGCGCTCTTAAAAGAAGGAGAAGTTGGAGAATTCCTTGGTTCAAATCGCCATGTTCCCGCTCAATCCCCGATCGCTAAAACGGAAAGTGAAAGAAGTTTCAGCGAGTTCCCAGTGAGTGGGAACTCGCCGACAAAAGGCAACAAAGCAGGAACAAATGAAAGCTCCAATTTTGTCCATGATCCCGCCCAGATTTCCGACAAGGCAGAGAGGATAAAGATAAGAAAATGGTTAAGGCACAGAAGGGAAGAAAAGTTCCTAAGGCATGAAGAAATTAGAAAACAAGACAAAGGTGATTTCGGTGAGTTCCGAGTAAGTTGGAACTCGCCGATGAAAGAAGCAAATACAAGATTTGGGCCAACTGCCTTCTCTTATGATAGACCACCATATGATAGTAACAAATGTATTAAACTACTATGGAAAAAATTCAAAATAGTTATTATTTTAGATAAGATATTTAGACAAAAAAAGAGAAAGTAAGGACCAACAAATGTTTCATCATCTTCTACAAATTTGAGAGATGTGAATCCAACAATTGATGATTATAAGTTATTGATGACAAGAACCAATGTTGGCATAGATAGAACCACCAATAAAAAAACTTAACAATAGTAATCATTTGTTTACCACAAATGATAATGTGCATAATCACAACAAAAGAAAGTTACATTTATTGAAACGACCTGTTGCACGTAGCATTGCAACCAAAGTAGGCAATGTTAATGCACTAGAAGGAGGTCAAAATGATGAGCTTGATGTGGAGTTATTAATTGCTAAGGGTGCAAGAGTCATGTTAACCTCCAATCTTTAGATAGAAGCAAGTCTTGTAAATGGGACTCTAGGGTATATCTGAAATATAATATACAAACTTGGGAGTCAAGTTTGACAATTACTCAGGAATACAATTTTAATTACACCAAAACAAAGAAGACGCACAAACCAACTACTTTTATGGTTGGCTTGGGCATTAACAATACACAAATCACAAGGTTTGACTCTTTCAAATGCCACAATTGGCATAGGATAAAAAGAAAAAATAGAGTTGATATTTGTGGTTGTATGTCATGTAAAGTCCTTGGAAGGACTAAGATCATTACCATCATTTACATATGACTCTTTTGAAAAGATGAAAAACAAAAACAACTTTCCAATCGATGAAGAGAGACTAAAGTTATTAGAAGATAAATAATGTCATGTACTTATTACAAATTTGTTTCTATAAATATGAAAAAATTAATTGTTTCACATTTTTTTGTGATGTGTATTGGCACATTTTGATAAATATTAAACGATTCTTTATTTTTTATTTTATCTTATATAAAATTATTACTTTGTTTTAGTCAAAGGAAAATGATTGATTCATTAAAATAATGTTGGTCACTGAATTAACATTTTACATGCTACAACTGTGAATGATACTAGCATACATATCTTAAGATAAATCTGTGTAAAAATGTTGAGAGACATGTTCTTGAAATGTTTATTTTTTCTATTTTTACATATATTTAAAAACTATAAACTATAAAATTAAAAATAAAATAACTTAATGTAGTAAAATAAATAATTTAAAAACTCTTAAATAAAAAAATAACTCAAATTTGATTTATTAGGAAAATTGTAAGGATGTTTGGTAGGAAGGGGAAGTCCAGGTAATCAAGGAAAATATTTAAGGATTTTAACTACATTTGCATTCTTCTCCATTCTTTGATTTCTTCCTACCTATCTACCCCTCTCTTCCTATCTATCTGTTCTTGCTTCTTCCAAGAAATCAAGGAAAATACTGGAGGACTCATCCAATGAACACCAATTCCGTAATGGTGAAGTGGGCGGACTTGAGGAGCTGGCCCTGTGGAGAGATCATTTCACTGACCTCCTCTTCTGGGTAATCACAGGCAAGGTAGACTGTCACATTTGCTTTTATTTATTTGTTCACTAGAAAAGTTTAAGACAAGACAAGATATTTCAGGGTTTTGTTCTGCTCTGCTCTTGTGGTTCAGGGTTTTGTTCTGCTCTGCTCTGTTAACCACAAGAAGATGGAGATCGTGCACAACTTGAAATGGTTGCACTCACTGTTTAAACAGGTAACTTCTTCTCATTCTACAAAACTATACAACACCTCATCTCAACACACACACAAACAGAAGCACAGATTTAATGTCGTGCACTTCACTCGGTCCATTAATGCCCTCTGTAAATCGGGGAACACAAACAAGGCCTGGGACCTTTCACATTCAGCCATAATGAACGCAGTTATTGATGGACTGTGCAAGGATGGCAGGATGGACATGACTTGGGATTGTTTTCAAAACATGTCCAAAAAGGGTTTGCAGCCGGATGTGATTACTTATAATTTTTTGATACACGGCCTATATGAATTGCATGAGGTGGAAAAGGCTCAAAAGTTGTTTAAAGAGATGCTAATAAAAGGCTTCTCCCCAAACGTTGTTACCTACAACACTCTGATTGCTGGTTTGTGTCAGAGTAACAGGGAAAAGGAAGCATTTACCCTTCTTTCTGAGATAGAAAATATGGGATGTCTTCCTAATGTAATTACATATAGTATTTTGATATGTGCATTCTTTAGAACAGGAGACGTAAACATGGCAGGCAAGATGTTAGCGGAAATGGTGACAACGAATTAGAAACCTAATGAAGTGACATACAGTACAGTCATTGATGGTCTGTGCAAGGCAGGAGATCTTTCTAGAGCACATCCACTGATGAATGAGATGTTTGATGAAGGCTTGACTCCTGATGCAGTCACTTATAGCTGTCTGATTGATGCCCATTGCAAAATTGGTGAAATAGATAAGGCCTTCAAGTATTTTTTAAACATGAAAGCGGTTAGTATTACTCCAACTGTTGTAACCTATAGTATATTGATTGATTTTTTTTGCAAGGAAAATAAACTTGACATGGCTTTCTCAATGCTGAACAAGATGAGAACAAAGGGTTTGGTTCCAAATGTTGTCACATACAATATATTACTTTGCACCTTCCGCCAAAAACATGACCTTGAAAAAACATTTTTGTTGATGGATCAAATGAAGAAAGAAGGCTGTGCTCCGAGTGATGCAACTGTCCGGATACTTGACTGGCTGGTTGATGTTGGTCAAATGAAAAAACCCAGAGCTGTCAACTGATTGTTTAACTTCTCTTTCAAGATTTCTTCTGTTGACAATATCTTATGCTATGCTGACTTCTTTAAGACTCCTAATGAGCAAAATAAAATGCTGGAGTTAAGATCGGTATCTGCTTATCTAGCATTAGGGAACCAAAATTAATATCCACAACGTTTGCCACCATCCTACCTGCCTGTGCCAAAATCGGAGCTTTGGAACAGGGTATGTGCATCCATCAAAGCATAAAGGAAGAAGGATTTTTGTCAGATGTAATAAAGCAACTGCCCTGGTAGACATAGCTTTCAAAATGTGGAAGCATAGACAAGACATGTGAACTGTTTGACAGAATGCCTCAAATAAACACTAATCTCAATGCTAATCTCAATGGTACGTTCAACTTAACACTAATCTGTTTGTCAGAGGTTCGATTCTTTCCTCTAAAGCATGTTCAACTTCCAAGGCAGTTTGTATTCTATGCCACTTTCTATGCTGCGACTGAAGAACTGATGTTTCTATCAAGAGATTTCTAAAGAATGCTGCTCCCTCTTTGGAATCCATCGGAGAAGGTGCACATTCAAGCCTCAATTCAACAAAAGCTTCCTATGTTCATATCCTGCGATCATTGAATTCCATGAGACAACATTTCTTGAGGTATTTCTGTTAGACTTACGGCACACAACTGGGGGGGGGGGGGGGGGTGGGGTTGAATCAGTTGTACATAACTTTCTTCCAATTACACACTTGACTCCACTTAGCAATTCAGTAGCACAATAATAAATCAACCATAGAAACACAATGCAACGAATCAAGAGCAATAACACATCAACACATGAGACACCAAGATTTTGACGTGGAAAACCCGGTTAAGGAAAAAACCACGGGGTGATTAACCCAAGAATGTATTCTCTGTTAGAAAAATAGAAAGAACAAAATGGCACATGCCAATTAGGGCGCACTGCCCGAGCACACTGCTCACAAGAGGCTCACTGCCTATTAGAGACACATTGTCTACAAAGAAATAAGTATCACATACATGAATTGGAGAATAGCATCTTCACCATGCTTGAATCAGTTCCATTTAAGCCCAATACTTCTGCTCTGTCTTTTGCTCTCCTCCTTGCTACCACACCCTCATCTCAACAAGGACAAGTTTGAAATGACTTCGCAATCCCTTATTTATACAAGACATCAACTTAGGAATGATCATCTAAGTCGGCAAACATCAACAAGAACATGCGCAGGATGTGTAACTGATCCGGTCGGCCAATCTCAAGAAGAACACTATCATCCGGAAGTTAATCTTCAATTGCGAGCTCCAACTTCAATGCGGACCACCAACACGAACTGGACACGATCCAAAGACCTCCACAAGCTTTCCTGAATCACCAAGAACATCCATACTTCATCTGCTTACTAAAATCCATCTCCCCTTCATCCGGAACCTCAAGAACACAATCTGTCATTACTGTCACAAAGGAATAGATCAGAGTTGCAGGATACGCCTAGCCCCCTCCACAGGGCACACGTACCTGAGTATCCGGTACAGATGCAGGTACGATACGGCGTGGGTACGGCTTGGATACCGTACCCACCCATGCCCTAAAATCCATAATCTCCCAGCCGTGCCGGATACCGCCGAATTTGCCTTTTTTTTTAAATCGTCTGGTATTTTAAACTGCAATGGTTAAAAATGCGTTCTGATTCGCGACCTTCTAAAGGAAAATCCAAAACATCGTGGGTTTGATAAATTCCCTCTCACGGCAGCTATTCTGCATTATCGCGATTCAATATGCCATCTAATATTTTTTTGTTTTATTAAATTTAAAAATTTTATATCTAAGTTTATATTTTATATTGTTAGCCGATAGGCTTTTATATGGCTCCTATGTATGTTTCCAAAGTTTTGACGAGATTGTTTTACAATTAAATCTAATTTCAACCTATAAGAAATATTGCTAATAATAACTATTATAGTCGTAATTTATATGTGAGCATTATAGTGCCCCAGAAAATTTTCTAAACTCGTCCGTTGTTCTATCAACGTATTCCTCGAACCTCCTATCGGTTCAAGTGCTAGTTTAAAATCCTTATATAATAAAGTTCATATATAAATTTATATTTATATTTTTACTCTATTAAATTTAAAAGGTTTGTATTTATAATTTTCTATAATATAATAATTAATATTAAATATAATAAATTTTTTAATATAATATAATATTTTAATATAATAGATTATTTAATAACATTTTTTAATTTTCTATATATATTATAATTATATATATTTAAATATAAGTATAATATGTGTTAAAATTTTAATATGTATTATAATTATATATTAGTGTTTAAATTTAATAAGTTGAATATTTATTAATATTTATAAATTATAATATATTATTATAAAATAATAAATTATATTTTAATATAATACGTTATATAATAAAGTATTTATATATATATATATATATATGAATAGTTGCCGTATCTGGGCATATCCATATTACGGGGACATGAAAATTAGTCGTATCCGTATCTGATACCGTACCCGTATCGGATACCGTATCCGTGTCCATGCAACATTGGAATAGATGCTTGTGGACTTTCAAACCACGAACCAATCTAGTTGACACTCCACAAAGACTTCCTCAACACTCCCTCAAATCCGCAGAACAGGACCATGCATTTCCGGATCTCACCGGACCTTTCTATAACACTCTGTCACCTCCGAACACCTACCGGAACGGGTTTTACTTGAGCGGCCACACCTTCTTCAGATCTTCATGCGGACCTCTGAAATCTCTACTGGATCACCTTAAGACACATATCTACAAACCCTTTAATCCGCATCCTTTGATCCTCATCCTATCTTGGAATTTTACCTTATTGTCATCACTGTTCTTCACTGTTCCTAATTGAGACTAATTTTCTCAATATCCTCAGCACACAACTCATCCAATCCTTATCATTAATGCAACAGGAGTATGTTGACATCAATGACAACACCAGTTAGGCCCATACTTGAAACAATTTCGTCAAACAGTTCACATACCCTTTACTGGCACGTAATATTAATCAAAATTGAAGTTTTAGATGCAAATTGTATCTTCACTTTAAAGATTTATGCAATTCATTATTACATGCAATTTGGTGTTGTTATCAATAGTCTGGCATACTCTGTCACAGCATAATGTGGATTTATGGGGTTAGTCTAATTCTACTGAAACGTTAGGTTTGGTATTCAAACTACATTAGACTTTATGCATGGCTATCCTCAACTTAGAGACCAAACTTGAACAAACGTTGACTACAAGCTCACAGCCATCAAATTTTTGACTTTTTTATTTCCAATGGGGCTCTGCTAAGTGATAAATTAGCTGTATGAATAACAACACCAAATTGCATAAATCTTTTGAAAAAGAAGACACAATTGGTATTCAGTCCTAAAATTTTGATTAATATTACATGCCAGTTAAAGGGCCATACAGACTAGGTGGTGAAATTTGGCTTTACACCTGCCAATTGCATTTGCTTGAAAGTTTGTTAAGCCTTCTCAACATAAGCTTCCTATGTGCATATCGTGCAACCCTGGCATTCCATAAAACATTTTGTTGAGACATTTTGTCAAACAGGCCACATGCCTAATCTATGCTTGCACATTTTTCATGCATGTCTACCAGGGCAGTTGCAAATATAACATCTGACGAAATTACTCTATCCTTTATGCTTTGATGGATGACAAAAAAACAATCAGGTAATAGTACACATGAGTTTTCCACAGTCCATGAAGATAGTAAGAGTGTTTTTGGATTAAACGTGTATCTTTTTTCATCGGCGTTTCTCCTTTCAAGGGTTGGATCACACACAGCGATCCATCATCAGGAAGAGGAGAATTGTGAATTGGATTGCAGGCTTGACCCTTGAAAGGAGAAACGTCGATGAAAAAAGATACACAGTTTAATCCAAAAGCACTCTTACTCATCATATAACAAAAGGGTTCCATAGGGCATACATCTCTTCAATCTCTATCATTGCATCCCAGTTTTTTTGTATGGCCACCCTTGTTAATATTCTCTATAAGATTGAACCCTCGTTTTACTTAAAAATTATAAATCAGAAACCGCCTGATCTTTCTTTAAAAACCCTTTTATCTAAAGAATTAAGGGAATAGTTCATGTTAAAAAAAAATCAAGGAAAGAGGCAATGTAAATATGTGCATTGAAATAAATTTCAGCATATTTTTTAATAAGGCAGTAATGGGGCTTTGGTTTTTCTATGCTTAATGAAATTGCAGCAAACAGATTTTAGTTTTTGTGCTGGAAAATCAAAGAACTGATGCAAATACCTTCAAAAAAAAAAAAAAAGATTTCCTCCACGACCTTGGATCAATTCCTCAGAAGGCGATTCTTTTGTTTTCTGTTCAGACTCCCCTTTAGAGGCATTTAGACAATATGTACAAAAATTGTTTTGTTGATAAGGCTTTAGAGGCATTTAGACAATTGACATTGGCAGGTTTAAAGCTGAACTCTACAACACCTGCAACCATCCTCCCAGCTTATGCAAAAATGAAATCTACAACTAGCTCTAATGTGCACATTGAAAATGATTCACTGCATAAACAGGTGCTTCATGAAAATGAGAACGATGCAAAGTAGCATGAATTTGTTTAAACACTACAAAGCTTCATAGCCTAAGCAAGGACTCAAATATATCCTTACCTGCTACTCAGATGCTTTTTTGCTACCCACCTCTCATTTAACTGAAAAACAAAAAACCCTGAAATTAAGAAAATCCAACCCAAACTTATGTTTTTGAAAAAAGAAAATAAAAACTAAACTATGTGTGTTTGAATTAATACCACAGCCAGACTACGAAGGCAAACATTTGTAGCTGTCTAGTTGTGATTAATCTATACTTGAGCGGTGAAGAGATTTAGCTGTAACAAAGGAATGGAGGGTTAATAGCCATAGCATACCATACTGGATAATCCACAACAAAAGAAGGAAAAGAGAGAACAAAAAGTTAGTTCAACATGAGTTATCTCCCAATCTCCATAGAGCTGCAGAACTTGTTCTGTTTTACTTACATGGCATGCATAGGATTCCATATGAGCTAGGGCTGCATTGCAGACATGCCCACAAGTTAGATTAAAGGAGACGATGGAGAGGAGAATGATGTGGCAAATAAAATCACAAGCAGTGAGGCATTGATAGCATTGCTAATTAGGGCACAGAACAGTTAGCAATTTAGTGCTGTCATTTTGTGAGGAACCCTTGCAAGTCACCAATTATATCTCTCAACATACATTCATTGTGGCATTTTATGTGTGATTTTGGTATGTGTGTGCTTTCCATAATCAAGGGTTGGTTTGTGCATCAAACAAGCCAAGTTGAGCACTATGACAGTATTAAAAGCAGGTGTAAATCAAAGGTGTAAAGGGGCAGGGTATGCACCTTACAAATATTTATACATGTACACATACATGTGTGGGAAAATAAAACACACCTACGGCTGCATTAATTTAGAGTCTACTGCTCAAGTCTCATATGCCAACTTTTGTGCATAACATGCCATCTGTACGCTAGTCATTGAATTTGGAACACCCTAGTCAAAATGAGTCCAAAACAAAGGGGAGAAGTGCAGGGTATGCAATTTAAACACACACACATATGATCAAAGTGAATGCAAAACAAAGACATGCTTTTTGAAAAGATCAAATACAGCAAGCAGTCATGCACAAATACCCATATATTGATGCAAAGTAAAACAGATAATTGCAATATGTATGCTCTGATTTTGTTCTTTGGCTGCTAGATGTTCTTTTTGGCTGCCAGGGTTCTAAGTGCACCTCATATATGATTTGAGACTGAATGGATGCATATTCTTCCATAAAACTCCAAAGGTAACACGTGAAATATCTCGTACAGGTGTGCATGCACGTGCAGACATTTCCAGGGCATACCCCCCTATTGGGGATGTTGAGGGGTGCCAGGATGTCCCAGGACGGCATGAGGTTCCCCATTAAAAAACTCATCCTGAGTTTTAAAATTTGCCAGAATGCTCTAATTTTTTTAAATTTTTTAATAAATTTAATCACCCTCTCTGATCAACTATTCATCCGAGCTTTATATCACCTAGGAATAGGAGTTGTCTAAAAAAAGGCAAATCCACACAGCATCTCTGAGAAAGCTCTGAAAATTCATTTGCAACAGATAACTATTAGGATTTAAATCTGCAACAGACATTTTTCAAAGGTTTTTTTTAATTTTATCTGATGCTGCAAAGATCCCTGCTGCAGCACCAATCTGGAAACTGCCACCTTTCTTCCAAAACATCACTTGAGCATGAAAAAACCCTAAGAAAAACCCATGAAAGAAGCCGCCAGCAAATACAAATGTGTATCCATTTTATTGCATAAATTTCCAACTATTTTACGGTGCAGATTCGACCAGTGAGCTTGTAGTGTGTTCCATTGAGCTCAGAGTGCATGTACACCATCCCATACAATATTTTTGATAGGAAATTTGTGCAACTTTAGGAAATAAATATTGCATATTATACATTCTAATTTATTAGTAATTATATAACAATATTTATTATTATTATATATCATGTGTGCCAACATCCCTCCGTCATCCCCAAATTTAGGTTCTTGGTCCCCCTGTGACCCTAAACGGAAACCCATTTCCCCCATATCCCCTTTCTAAAACTCTATGGAACTATACTTCTTAAGTGTGCCTCATATATGATTTCAAAATGACTGGATGTGTGTCCTTAAATACAACTCCCAAAGATGGCAAGTGAAATGTTTCCCGCTTCCAGTCAGCACATAACAGCTAACTGGGAAAGGTTGGGTTGCCCCCAAATTTGAATTTAAATTTTATAAGCTCACAGTTCATTTCCACAAATTGCACAACTAATCTGTGTCAATCATGCAAATTGGATCTTAATATGGGCAAAAATGGATAAACTGAGGATCAAGACTGGTCCTTGTGAATATTGGAGATGGGATCAGGTAAGGCTCAGGTTATGTGCTTGCTTTCAGCAGAAATCGCACCACTTGTAATCTTGTCATTGCATAAATGACAACAAAATCAAAGTGAGCTCAAAACAAAGGGGTAAAGTGCAAGGTTGCAATTTTCACCATTACGCATATACATATACACAGTGTTGCAGGATTCGCCTACCTCCCTCCGCAGGACACGTGTAACAGAGTACCCGATATGGATCTGGGTACGATAGGGGCGAGTACGACTTGGATACTGTACCCGCTTGTGCCCTAAAGTTCCTAATACTCTAGCCGCATTGGATGCTCCAAGATCCTATACAATCAAGTCCTATAGCAGTCCTGCAATTTGACTAAGCCACGTTTTAACAGTTGCATCTTGTTTAAAGTAGCTCATGCAGAACTTGTTTCTATTTTTGTAGTTAATGGTCCTTTTTTATTTGCAAGGGATTTTTTATTTGTTTCCTATAGTTTCAAATGTTGAGATATACTTGCACGGATAGATGAAGATATGTCATGATGAGGAAAAAAAAAGATTACTACACCTAGTGGTAAGTATATTTTGTTTCTTCTGTCTTCTTTTTCATGGTGCCCAGCTCAAAACTAAGGGCAAATTTTATGACTTTTACTTTGTTTCTACAACTAAAAAATTCTCATGTGTTTGAATATGATAGAAAATACAAAAATATCTCTTGCTACAGTATTTTCTAGGTTATTATTACTCGTGCTTTTAGTTGGGTTTTTACAATGGTACAAGAGTTGTGATCTTGCCAACCAGAGGAAAACACAAAATATATATAAACAAAACAACACAAACAAGGGAGAAACCAAAACAATCAAACATCTGTAATGAACAGGAGTTTTTCAAAGTAACGAAATACTTGAAAGATGGGCAGCACTAGCTTATCAAACTCTTCAATCAAAGTATGTAGGGTAAGGTGTAATGTCCCTTTTTAGGATATACTTGATTTCTTGGCAGGTGCAAGTAATAATAATCACTAGAAACGATATTAGATATATTAAAGATCTAGAAATTATTATAAAATTCAGTTCATCACATCATAGCATCATTAATATTCATGTTAATACATCATATCACAATTAATAATGAGATCAAGACATCATAGCATAAACAATATTTGATTCAATCCGTCTAAACACAATCCCTCAAGCCAATCCCATAATGAATTCCTTAGAAATATTTGCAGCTACCAGTCCACCTTGGAGGGCCAACCTCCTTGATCAAGCTCAAGAGGGCCATCCTCTTTAATTAGGCTCAAGAGCATGGAAGGGCCATCCTTCTCATCCCTTGGCCGACTTGATGAGAGCATCAAAGAGCCATCCTCTTCATCTCTCATGGACTTGGAAGGGCCATCCTTCCTACCTACAAACATCTCCCTGAATTCAATTGGATTGCTTAGGAATTTGTTAGATGGTTGATATAGTGTACCTCTTGGTGGATTTCAAGTTTACTCCAATCTGTTGTTATATATATAACATCTATGTTGTTATCAACTATTGCATATATATATCACTGCTGATATATTCCTTGCAGATTTATCTTTGCCAAAGATATATTTCTTGCTGATCACTTGATGTCTTCAATGGTCTTTGGACCTTTGTTTTATACCCTTCATAAGAAGGAATCGCACCTCTTCAACATAACCGATGCCTTTTTACAACCACTGCTACCCTTGGTTAACATTAGTTAATGTTTCCTTTTTTGTCTTCTAGTGCCTTTTGTCACCTAGCGCTGGCTTTTGTCTTTTTATGGCCAGCGATGGGTTTTATTTTTTATTTTTAACCTCGTCTAACAAATCGAGGGCATGACAATCCACCCTTCCCAAGATTGCTTGTCCTCAAGCAATTTCAAATTGGGATGATCAAAAATATGAGCTCCCTCCCAAGTAGCATCTTCCATGGGTAGAGTTTTCCATTTAACCAAAAATTCTGGAATAACTTTGTTCCTTAAATCTTTTTTCTCTCATGTCTAGGATGGTCTCCGGTTCCAAGATTAGTTTTCCCTCGCCATCAAGCGGAGGTAATTCCTGACAAGGTGTAATATGTTGCCCAAGTACCTTCTTGAGGCTAGATACGTGGATGACGTTATGGATTCGGCTATCCTTTGGTAATTCCAATTCATAAGCAACTTCTCCTATCTTCCTTATAACCTTATAGGGTCCATAAAAACATGGCTTGAGTTTTTCACCACCACTTCCTTTAACAGAGGATTGTTTATAATGTTGCAGTCTTAGGAAAACCAAGTCTTATGTTTCAAATGTTCTTTCCACACGATGTCAATCTGCATACACTTTTTGTTGGTTTTGGGCCTGTTGTAAGTTCTCTTTGAGTTCATTCAAGATATCCAAACTTTGTTGCACCAAATCTTTTGCACCAAGCACTTTGCTATCTGAGAGAACCAAATCCACAAATGACAAAGCTTCATAACCATATAATGCTTCGAAAGGTGACATCCTTATTGACATATGATGTGTGGAATTGTAACAATACTCTCCGAGATGTAGCCATTTGATCCATGTTGTTTGTTGTCTCATAACATAATTCCGAAGGTACTCTTCAAGCCATTTATTCACAATTTATGTTTGCCCATCGGTTTGGGGGTGGTAACTAGTGCTTGGAGTCAATTTTGTTCCTGTCAGCCGAAAAAGTTCCTACCAAAATAAGCTGATAAACCTACTATCTTGATCACTTACAATGTTTCTAGGCAGCCCATGCAATCTAAACACCTCTTTAAAGAAGAGCTTGGCGACTTGTGGGGCTCTATACTCGGAAGATATGGCAAAGAAATGAGCACACTTTGTGAGTCTATCAACTACCACAAAGATACAATCTTTTCCTTGCACCTTTGGGAGACCGATGATGAAATCCATTGATATACTCTCCCATTTTTTATTTGGGATGGGTAAAGGTTTTAACAATCCAGCTAGAAAATTTTGCTCTACCTTGTTCCTTTGGCAAACCATACATTCCCTAACATACTTCAAAATATCTCCTTTAAGTCCCTTCCATGAGAATCTTTCTCACTTGTTTGTATGCCTTGTAGTAGCCTTGATGTCCTAATAATGGGGCATCATGATATGTTCTTATAATCTTTTCTTTTATTTTTGATCCTGGGATAAGGTATATACGATCCTTGTAGAGGATGAATTCTTCTACCACCTTAAACTTGTCTTCTTGTATTTTGCCCTCCAATGTCACTGGCAAATGTATCCTTGGCGTATTCAGCAAGGATTGTGTGCTTCCAATCCGTGGAGATTTCTGTTATAGAACATAAGTGGGGTCTTCGAGATAAAGCATCGGCCACAATGTTGTTCTTCCCCTTCATGTATTCAATATCAAAATCATAGGATTGCAGCTTGCTCACCCACTTTGTTGTCTATCATTCAGATCTTTTTGATTTAAGAAGAATTTCAGATTGTTATGATCGGTCTTGACAATAAACCTTCAACAAACCAGGTATTGTCTAAACTTAGCTAGTGCATGCATAATGGCTAGCATTTCTTTTGTTACAGAAACTAGAGAAGATTTATATTGAATATGATCGAATGAATTACAAAGAAGAGCCAATGCTCTTATAAAGAGAATGCGAGAACTAATAATAGACGGACAACTTTGCATAAAGCAGAAAGCTGGAGCTAACAAAGCATAACAAAAGCGAGCAAATCTAACAACTAAAAAACAGAAGATAGAAAAGCAAAAGCAATCTACAACTAAACAACTAAGATTGACCATTATCTAAGATATACTAAATATTAACTTAATACCCCCCCTTAATGGTCAATCCACTAACTAAAAACTGAGTTGCCCCTCCTAAAGATGACAACCAAAACAAAGATAGGCTGGTCCATGAGCAACTGAAAAAGTAGACAGAGGAGATGGGCCTAGAAGGCGTAGAAAGCAGACTCCTTCTGCAACGTGTGCTGATGGAGTTGAAGCTTCAGACTTGGACTGCTCAACAGCCAAGCGTTTCCGGCAATCCTTTTTCATATACTCAAACTTGTGGCAATAATTGCACTGGGTGTTGTATTTCTTGGAAGAGTCCTGTGACTGACCCTGACTGAACTGCTGAAAGGGCTGATTAGTGCCTTGATTCTGCTGGAAGGACTTGGCAGTAAATCCTTGTTCTGAGGAAGAAGCACTCTTAACGAACTGTTGTTTCCATCGATCCTGCTGCAAGAGTTTGTTGCACAGAGCAGGAAATGTCAAACTAACATTAGATGAAGTAATGTTAAGAGTTTCGATAAAGTGCCATATCTTCTTCTTCCATCTTCCGACCAATCGCCATCAACTGATCACGGTTGTGAGATGCTCCTACAAAGACATCTGATCATCCATCATCATCGAGAAGAGCATGTTGTTGAGAAAGAATGCTCGGCTTTTGTCAGAGGTTTCGTGAAGGTCCTTCAGTGATTCCCAAATTTCTTTTGTTGTTTTCCCAGACGGAACCTGAGGCAGTTGATCATCAATGATCGATGACTTGATAAGCATTACCGCTTCACGATTTTGCTCATCGAATCTATCCTAATCCTTACCCACCACTAGAGGACGTGTAGTTGTGCCCAGAATAATCTTGTCCAAACACTGATACTCAAAAATAGTCATCATCCGTTGCTTCCAGGTGTTGTAATTTTTGCCATTGAATCTCTGACTACTCTCCAACAAAATGTTGGTCAAAGATGCCATGCTTCACATTTTTCAAGACACGAGAAAACGAATTATAAGCAATGGGCATAGAAACGGAAGCAGATAGACGGCACAGACATCATACAGAAAAATCCTTACACATACAGATTCCGAAAAACACAGAATAAGCTAACTCAAAAATTTGAACACGGATATCAAGGTATGGATCTCGAGACAAATCCGAATCACAAATTTCAAACTTCAGATCTCGAGAGTATGAATGGCGTAGGTTCAGAACATCATTTGAACACTAATTTCAAAACAACAATATCTCTGCATGTTTGCTAGGCACAAATCCCAAAGCAAAGGTTTACGGGAGTGACAAGTGTTAAAAACCACGAACTGCTGTCAAAACAGCACGCAAAGAGAATATAGACAATTTTGAAACTGTTTGATCAAAGCACAGTCAAAACAGCGAACCAAGGCATAGCAAACATAACCACTTACAGAACGCCAATCCGGAATATGAAAACAACGACCAAAGAAATCTCCCGCGGACGTCAAAACTAGAAGTCACCAAAAGAAGAGACAAGGAAATTTCCAATCCACGCAATCAAGAGTAGAAACCACACAATAAATCTCGGGACTCACGACTTGCAGGCACTGCCAAAAAATCCGCCAGAAAAAATGCGACCCAGATTTATGAAAAAAACGCTTCCACAAGTCCACTGTCGAAAAAAAAAAAATGACCTCCATAAATCTTGCTCAAGCAACGACCCAAAAAGAATGTGACCTTCAAACTGTGACTAAACCCGCTTCAGAAATGGCGGCCAAAAATAATCACGATTTTCAAAGAGAGGCCCCAACTCTACACAAGAAACTCGCGAAATAATGTGATTATTAGCCAAAACCAGACACGGGTTGGAGAAAGCTTGCTCCAGAGAAGGCGCAAACAAATCTGACGCCGACTACGAAGTTCATCAAATATCCGCCGAACAAGATAGAGCAAAACACGACCTTCAGGGGTTCCAAAAACACGACCCGTCATACATCCTTCACAGAAATCATAGGTTCTTGAAATAAAATGCCGAATCTTAGAGATTAAAAAAATCTTTTAAAAATGCTAACCAGGGTCGTAGCCTAGCTCTGATACCATGTTACAGAAACTAGAGAAGATTTATATTGAATATGATCGAATGAATTACAAAGAAGAGCCAATGCTCTTATAAAGAGAATGAGAGAACTAATAATAGACGGACAACTTTGCATAAAGCAGAAAGCTGGAGCTAACAAAGCATAACAAAAGCGAGCAAATCTAACAACTAAAAAGCAGAAGATAGAAAAGCAAAAGCAATCTACAACTAAGCAACTAAGATTGACCATTATCTAAGATATACTAAATATTAACTTAATATCTTTTTCATAAATAGAATAGCTCCTTTCTGTTTCTTTAAGCTTGTGGCTCTCGAAATCTATTGGGTGTTTACTTTGCATTAACACTGCTCCAATACCCTCTCTCGAAGCATCACATTCTAATTCAAACGAAAGAGAGAAGTCGGGACTAGCTAACACTAGTCAAGAACTCATTATTTCTTTAAGTTTATTGAAGGCCTTTTGTGATTCACCATCCCGTGAGAATGCCCCCTTTTTTGTCAAATCTGTCAGTCATGCAATTAGTTTTGAGAAACCTTCGACGAATCTTCTATTGTAGTTGCAGAGTCCTAGGAATCCCCTTAAGTCCATTAATGTCTTAGGTTGGGGCTACTCTATTATTGCTTTGATTTTCTCCTCGTCTACACTCACTCCTTGGGCATTGATCTTATGCCATAAGTATAAGATTTTGGTCATCCCAAATTGGCATTTTGATGCCTTAGCAAATAGCGATTGTTGTTCAAGGATTCCCAATACTTCCTCGATATGTCTTAGGTGGTCTTCCCAAGTTCTACTATAGATCAGGATATCATCAAAGAATACCAAAAGAAATTTTCTTAATTGCTTATTGAATGTGTGATTCATACATGATTGGAAAGTAGTCGAAGCATTAGTAAGTTCGAATGGTAAGACTAAGAATTCAAAATGCCTGAAATGACACCTAAAGGTTGTTTTGGGAACATCCTCTTGCCTCATTCTTATTTGATGATAACAGGAGCATAGATCAATCTTACAGAAATATTTGGCACCATGTAGTTCATCAATCAACTCGTCCACCCTGGGTATGGGGTATCGGTTCTTTGTGATTTTCTTATTAAGTGCTCTATAGGCTACACACATGCTCATAGTTGTCTTTCTTTTTCACTAATATAACGAAAGAAGCAAAGGGAGTAGAGATTGGTTGTATGTGTCCCATTTTAGCAATTCCTTAATGGTTTTCTCAATTTCTTGTATTTTCTTGGGTGGCGGTATGGTGTAGTAATGACGGGTTTGGCCCCTTCTAATTCTATGGGGTGTTCAAAGCCTCTCTTAGGGGGTAGTCCTAGAGGAATGTCGCTAAAAACCCTTTTATGCTTGTCTAGAATTGGTTGGATATCAATGTGAGTGGTTCTTCCCTTGGATGAGGTTCTATCTATGATCAAACATTGTACTACCCATTCAACTTGCCCATGCCTAATAGCTCTTTCCATCCTTTTCAATGATACAACCCTAGGAGACCCATCTGATAGACCTTGTAGTACTACTTCATTCCCGTCATGTTGGAAACATAGTTCCATGTTTTGGAAGTCTTGATAGTATCTACCCAATGAGTGTAGCCATTGAATGCCTAATACTACATCCATGTCACCCATGTTTACTACATAGAAGTCTTCCCTTATTTGGTGTCTTCCTAACGTAAGGACGAGTTGATTTATCCTTTGTGTACAAGGGGTAGTGTAACCATCAGCCATCACTATTTTGAACCCTTCAAAGTTTTCAGCTTTAAGTTTCATCCTTGTTACTAAACCCTCATCTATAAAGTTGTGTTGCAACGCTATCCACTAATACAATTACCTTTTGGCCTTGTAACACACTACAAATCCTAAAAGGGTGATATTTTGGCACATTGGAGATTGTTGCCAAAGTACTATTTGCCAAATCTTCTTCATCTTGTTTCCATTTCTTCCTTTCGGGTTCAATTTCTTCTTCCTCCAATTCCTCATCTGTCATGGCTTCTAGGAGGCCATGCCTTTGGTTGCCCATCTCTCTTGTAAGAGGGTTGATTTGACCTAGACGGTGCATGCTTGGTTAAGGTCTTGTTCTTTGTTGTTGTAAAATCTAATCTTAATGCTTTTTGGATTACATCTTGGAGAGATGGTGGATCAAGAGCGCCCACCAAGCCTTCCCTCATCAATACTCAGCACCATATCTAAAATTCTTTGGAACTCGGCCACATAATCTTCTACAGATCCTTGTTGTTTTAATTGTGTTAATTCTTTGAAACACCTTTGGGGTTGCTTTTGATCAAATCGATTTATGAGTCTCTGTGTAAATTCATCATATGTCACAACATTTTGGTGTCCCTGTGTGACAATCCCATGATGCCACCACTCGTGTGCAATCCCTTTTAAGTGTAGAATGGCAAATTGGATAGCATCATCTTCGGTCATGGGGCTAAGGGTAAAATATGTATCTAGTTTTTGGATCCACGCTCACCCAATGACTTTCCCCGAACCATCAAAATTGGGAAGAGTTAGACTTACTCTACATTGTAAATCTTTGTTGGGTTGCCTTTTTTCTTTTTTTGAGGTATTTCTTGTTCTCGCATTACAATATTCTCTAAATGGGATATCTCTTCTAAGGTCATATCTCTTCTAAGGTCAGGGTCAATTCTTGAATATGCTTCCACACATTCATCAATGTCATTAGTTGCCCTATTGGGTTCTTCTTCTCTTGGTTGCTCTTCTTTAGGTAAGAACATAGGCCTTGTTAATCTAGGTGATGATCTCAATGGAGTTTTATTGTTATTCTCAGAATGGTTGGAATTAACATCTCTTCCATTGATTTGGTTAGGCCTAAGAGTATTCATTGTATTGTTCATGTTTTCAAGTGCTTGGAGAAGCAATTGTGATGTCTTCCCTTGTTGCTCCATAAAAGCCCTCAATTCGTTTCCTAGGTTAACCTCATGATCACCCATTTTACTACTTTTACTTTGGCTGCTACGTGCTTCTAGTTTTCTCTTTTCCCTATCTAAGGCTCATTGGGCTCTTTGGCTTAATTGCATACACTATCTTTAATCAACAGGCTCACAGGATCAAAGCTCTGATACCACGTGTAATGTCCCTTTTTGGGATATACTTGATTTCTTGGCATGTGCAAGCAATAATAATCACTAGAAACGATATTAGATATATTAAAGATCAAGAAATTATTATAAAATTCAGTTCATCACATCATAGCATCATTAATATTCATGTCAATACATCATATCATAATTAATAATAAGATCAAGACATCATAACATAAACAATATTTGATTCAATCCGTCTAAACACAATCCCTCAAGCCAATCCCATAATGAATTCCTTAGGAATACTTGCAGCTACTAGTCCACCTTGGAGGGCCAACCTCCTTAATCAAGCTCAAGAGTGCCATCCTCTTTGATTAGGCTCAAGAGCATTGAAGGGCCATCCTTCTCATCCCTTGGCCGACTTGATGAGAGCATGAGAGGGCCATCCTCTTCATCTCTCGTGGACTCAGAAGGGCCATCCTTCCTACCTGCAAACATCTCCCTAAATTCAATTGGATTGCCTAGAAATTTGTTAGATGGTTGATATAGTGTACCTCTTGGTGGATTTCAAGTTTACTCCAATCTGTTGTTATATATATTATCTCTATTGTTATCAACTATTGCATATATATATTCCTTGCAGATTTATCTCTGCCAAAGATATATTTCTTGCTGATCACTTGATGTCTTCAATGGTCTTTGGACCTTTATTTTATACCCTTCATAACAAGGAATCACACCTCCTAAACATAACCGATGCCTTTTTACAACCACCGCTGCCCTTTGGTTAACATTAGTTGATGTTTCCTTTTTTTTGTCTTCTAGTGCCTTTTGTCACCTAACGTTGGCTTTTGTCTTTTTATGGCCAGTGGTGGGTTTTATTTTTTATTTTTAATCTCTTGTCTAACAAGTCGGGGGCATGACATAAGGGAACCAAGGAAACAAATCATGCCACTTCACCTCCAAGATATGGTGCACAAGGACAGCCTTTGTTTACAACAACGAACCAGAACACCCCATTGAAGTCAGTTATAGGTGCAAGACCTTGTCTCTGGACAAAGATATGGACAATCAATAGGAAAAGGATTTGGATGCATTCCATGCTAAATACAAGGGAATGCTAAATACAAGGGAAAGAGTGTTTTGAGTTTCAAAAGATATTTTCTTCATGAATTTATGTACACTAAAGTCAAAAACCAAAACTAAGAATGCAAGTAATATCCTCTGAACAAGGCTCAAAGACTTAGAAAGCAAGTTGGGAAAACTCACTATCCCTTCATTCAATGGATCCAACAAAACTTTAACTTGAGCATGGATCCACAAACTGAATACCTACTTCTCACTGAGCCCTATTTATGAGGACAAAGCATTTAAATTCCCGATCCTTCCCCTAAAAGGAGTTGCACATGAGTGGTGGTATCACAATGTAGTCACTCAAGGGCATAGCCTACAAGTAGTTTTGTAGGAGGCTAACCAACAGATTTGAGCAGCAAGATACAAAGGAGCACTCTAGGGAGTTGGCACAACTACAACAGCATAGCTCAGTGGATGCATAAATGGCTGATTTCTAGAGGGTAGCCTTGATGGTCCTTGATGTGTCAAAAAGGCATCTCATTTTCCTTTTCATGGAGGGATTAAGGGAGACCCTTAGAGGCCTAGTCAAGGCCCTTGAACCGGATTCATTACAAATGGCCATAAAAAGGGCATGGTCATTAGAGACCACTATGCCTAGCAAATCCTTCCAAGCGTCTACAACTAGAGGTGTGAGCACAAGAGCACCAAAGGACTCCATACAACCCTTTACAACAAAGATTAGGGGCTGCACACTCTTAACCCGTGGATCACCAGGGGACAAAACACACCTTTAAGCTAAGTCACAGGGTTCGCCGAATTTTCAGCTTGAAGTTCGAAAATCGGCAAATTTCTAAACAGCCTATGAAATTCGCTCAAAATCGTCAAAAAAATTGTACGGATTGGCGGGTTAATTTTTTAATAAAATATGTTTCTGAAAAACGTTTAACTAGGGTTTTTTTTTCTGTTTTTTCAATTTAAAAAGGTGGCAAGGGGCAGACGACTTCCTTTCGTGGCTTGGTGTTTCCTGCATCCCATCATTGCCCGAGAGTCGAGGACGGCAAAATTTCGAGAAAAAAGAGTTTGAAAAAGAGTCACGAATCATCAATTTATATACCAGCAAGTGTTTTGACTGAAAAAAATCCGTCAAATGGAAAAGAAAAGCCACATGAGACAAATTTTTAGGAAGCTTTTGCCTATCGACTAAGAAGCCTGAATTTACATTTGAAAAAGATACTTTTCCTTCATACCATGAAATACTTTAAACTTTAAAGAGGCTCATTGTTCTCGATATCTAATGTTCTCTTTACCGTGAATGCTACGAAATGCAAGATGACTTTTTCCTATGTTTCACATGGCGTTGTGAAGTACAATAATCTCAATTGGTTGAATTACTCAAAGAATAAGCATTATAATGCTCACATATAAAAGCCTATCGGCTAATTATATTTATAATATTTATCATATATTATATATATTTATATATTATATTAATATATTTATATATTTCTATATTACAATATTTATCATATATTATATATATTAATATTTATATATTATATTATTAATATTTATATATTATATCAATACATTTATATATTATACTATTATATATTTATATATTACATTATTAATATTTATTTATTATATTAATACATTTATATATTATATTATATTAATATATTAAAAAAATCAAATTTAAATAAGGCGGATTTAATAACGAATTTTTTTCCCCTTGCCGAACTTCATCCAAATTTTATGGTTGCAGAACTCGAACTCGAACTCAAACTCGAACCTTGTGACTTCAACTGGATGACATGACCCACAATGAGATGCGGAGGAAACAAGTATTCATCAACTACAAGGAGCCTTGGGACCCATCAGTTAGGTGCTTGGGAAAGGGGTGAGTACATTGGATAGAGGTGTACTCCGATGACGAAGGGAGCTTCAGCCCTGCATGGAGGAACATGGTGTGGGAGTCACACTGACATTTTAGATCCCCTTATTTTGTTTTGCTTGAGGGAAAGCAAATTCGAGGGAGGATTTGTGATGTTCCCATTTTGACAGAGTGGTCTTCAGCTTAGAAGTACTATAGATGGGTGTGTTTGTAGTTTCTGTCAAATAGTTAGGCCTAAAATAAGATGGTTGTGTGGTCAGTTAGTTAGGTCTGCAGTGGACTAGAGTAAGATAACTGTTTAGTTTTTGTATTGATTGAGGAGTGGCTTTGACAGTTAACTGTTTAGAAACTACCATCGATTGAAGAGAACTGCTTGGTTAAGTGCTGAAATTGAAGAAACGGTTGCTCGATTAAGCACTAAAATTGAGAAAATCACTGCTCAGTTAAGTGTTAAAACTGCCTATGATTGGGGAATGCAGGGAGCACATGGTTTATAACAGGCGTCGAGGGAAAAACAAAAGATACTTTCCAAAACATTAAAACAAAAATCAACTTCATTTTCAAGACGATAAGAAGCTCTTGCAGCAGCTTCTGGGTGTTTGGAGACGGAACCCTTCAGATATGGCAGCTAGATTTTCTTACGGATGGAAACTCTCAAGCAAAGATTGAGTTTCAGAGTGTTACCAGGTTTATCAGAGGTGTTTAGATTTGCATTTGAGTGTGTCCAATAAGCTACATCAGTGTTAAATTTCAATTTGATTGTATGTGTTTGAATATAATAAAACATACAAAAATATCTGTTGCTAGAGTATTTTCTGAGTTATTATTACTTGTGCTTTTAGTTGGGTTTTTACAAAAGACGGGGGCATGGTTTTAGGATGGCAAAAATAGTCTTGAATTTTGGGGACAGCTATTAAAAAAT
Source organism: Cunninghamia lanceolata (assembly GCA_027924645.1). Lineage (NCBI taxonomy): Eukaryota > Viridiplantae > Streptophyta > Pinopsida > Cupressales > Cupressaceae > Cunninghamia > Cunninghamia lanceolata. Next base: position 3,157,281 of record BSBN01000923.1, read on the forward strand.
ACCTGCTACTTGTTCACCAAAAACCCCCCAGATCCAAGTCTGGTTCATTTTAAGTTCAATCCATCGTGGGTGTGGGTATGACATGGACTTCGGGCCCCAAATTTGGCCAAGTCCATGAACATACCCGGCGAATCCAGGGTCCAAATCCTGTGCCCAGAGCAAACCCTCTAGGAACTACATCCTTTTTTATTTTTACTTTTTTTGCCTTTTTTGCTTTCTCTTCAAACTCTAATTTTCGTTCTTGTCATCACATTTTCCGAAAGGAATAAATAAAACACCCTGCACCTCACCATTACAAACATTGTTTCTCTGTTAACAGCAGGGGACTTGTTGAAACAACACCATTACAATTAGGAAGCCAACAAGAATGTGGTAGGAAGGACATCACTCCCTAAGGCTTCTCCTCCTACATACTTCTCCATCCAATGATAGACAACAGAGCCTAATATGATGGCAATATTTGCACATTTTCCATAAAATACAACCAAAATGTTAGGAAGACTATATATATATATATATATATTTTTGTGACAACCTATTCATTTCATAGGCGCCCTTCAAATGCTAAGGCATATAATTAAACATCCCCGAAAGGAATAAATAAAACACCCTGCACCTCACCATTACAAACATTGTTTCTCTGTTAACAGCAGGGGACTTGTTGAAACAACACCATTACAATTAGGAAGCCAACAAGAATGTGGTAGGAAGGACATCACTCCCTAAGGCTTCTCCTCCTACATACTTCTCCATCCAATGATAGACAACAGAGCCTAATATGATGGCAATATTTGCACATTTTCCATAAAATACAACCAAAATGTTAGGAAGACTATATATATATATATATATTTTATGATGTTTAATTATATGCCTTAGCATTTGAAGGGCGCCTATGAAATGAATAGGTTGTCACAAAAAATTTGCTCGGCAGGCAAGCTCGACCATCAAATATATATATATATATAGAAAGAGAGATTATTATGCCCTAATGGCAAATGAGTATGTTATGAAAATGATGGTGTTTCTGTGTTGTTATTATGCTGCTGCTGTTTTAAGTTCATATGCTGCTCTTTCACTTCTTTTTCTTTTTTTATTTTGAGGATTTGTAAAGTCGTTGGGGATGCTTTATGGCTTGTCATTTGACAGTAAGTATTGGAGTATTACCTACTGCATTTCTCTGTAAAAAGCAATAATTACTAAGCTTCACGGTATTAAAAACAACACATGCTTTACTTTTTAGTGTTTTTTAATGCCCACCACATTTGTATCATGGTTTGTTTTTTTTTCTGTGCTTTCAAAGTTCTCTAGATTTTATCCTAGAAGCTCCACCTGAGAGGTGAAACAGAGCTCTCAGAGAGGTCTACATAGAGGAGGTTACACCTATTAATATTGAGGTACATACAATCTTATAAAGAATTTATGGTCGTTTTGTTTATTATATGCATGTTATCTGGTCATTTGAATTGAGTTTCTGTTTTTGGGTAAAAATATGTATTATTTATGATTTTTTTATTGCATCCAAAATGTGCTCAATTCCCTTCCCAAAAAAATGTCATAACAGTATACCTGAATCCCTGAACCCAAACCAGTAACTTAGCCTAAAAGGGGAGATTTTGGCATACCCTCAAATGTTCTAAATGATTGTAGTTGTGTGTGTGTATATATATATATATATATATACAATTCCCCTCCCAAAAAAATGTCATACCAGCATACCTGAATCCCTGAACCCAAACCAGTAACTTAGCCTAAAAGGGGAGATTTTGCCATTTGGCATACCCTCAAATGTTCTAAATGATTATATATATTTATTCTTTTTTAAATAAGCTATGCGTTATCCATTCAGAGTTTTAAATAAGCTGTGCCTTTTATATATATATATATATATATAAAAGCTTTGCCTTAGCATTTGAAGCAAAACTCTGAATGGATAACCATCAAGAACAAATTTCTTGATAGACACGGTCAACTGTCAAATTTAGGCCCCAGTGGGGATGGCAGGGTGTACCTGGCGCCACCCATATAAAATTTCCCACCAAAAAATAGACAATGTCTGTTTTAAATGTCTTCATAGCCGCCATAAGAAACCCAACAACCACATAGATTGGTATAGTATTTTGAAAGTTGATTTGCTTGCACTTGAAACTCACTTAAAAAGCAGAGTAAAAAATTGGTCCTATTGGTCCACCCCCACAAATACAAGAGAGCAGAAGCTGAATGGTCTTTTAAGCTCGTTGAAGAAGCCTAGGGTTATCTCAGTGAGATCACATATCTTACTCAAATTCTCCACTTGGAAAACGTTCAATGCAGATCCTATTACACCCATCTTGCTAAAGGGCCAGTTCGTAAAACATGCAATTTGCATAACATGTTTCAATAGCGCATATCATATTTATGTGGCACTTTGATTATTACATACAATGCAATTGTCAATAAATGGGGGTAAGCAATCATTCGTATCTTGTTTAAATGGGGGGCGCTTTATGAAAATGAAAAGATACACAGTAGCATGAATTTGTTTAACACTAAAAGGCTTCATAACCTATCCAAAGGCTGAATTATATCCTTACCTGCCACTCGGATGCTTCGTGCCAGCCACCTCTCAATGAACTGAGAAACTAAAAACCCCGAAATTAAGAAGTTCAAACCCCAAAGGTTTTATTTTTTAAAAACAAAACAAAAACTGAACATTTTAAAAAATAAAAAAAGAAAAAAGAAAACAAGAACTGAACATTTAAAAAAACAATAAGCTATGGGTGCTCGAACTAATACCGCGGCCAGTCAGCTAATGCATTTGTAGCCATCTAGTTGAACGGCGAAGAGATTTATGTGTAGCAAAGGAATGAAGGGTTAATAGCAGCTATAGTAGACCATTCTGTTAATTCACAACGAAAAAAGGAAGAGAGACAGAGAGAGAAGTCAGTTCAAAATGAGCTATCGCCACCACATACCGATTTCCCTGGAGCTGCAGAACTCTTCCGTTTATACGTGCATGGCATTCCATATGAAGTAGGGTTATACTGCAGAAAAGGGCGCTCCCGAAAAGGAAGTGATGGAGAAGCGAGGAGAATGAGGTGGCAAATTAATAGAGATCGTAGGTGGCAAATGGGCGCCGTCATTTTGTGAGGCGCCTTCACCATCTCCCAATGTGCATTGATTATTGTATTTAATATGTGACGTTGGAATGTCTCTGCTTTCCTCACTCAAATTTTGGAATGCGGAATCGCCATTACTGTGTCTTAACGGGCATTTATTGTGGCATTTTATGTCTGGCATTAGAACGGGCGCTTCTCTTTACTCAAGAAATTCTGATATGCAAGGCACCAATAAAAACACAAGAAAGATTGTAACTGTGAAAAGTATAAGATAGAATAGAATATGAAGTTGCAACACTACATCCTCAATATTTAACAAATATTTATTCTAGGTGTCAAATTTAACTTTAATTAGTCTATAGGATTTTATATGTGAGCATTATAGTGCTTGGAATTGTCTCACGCCATAAAAGAAAATCACACCGGAAATTTTTCTAAAGTCGTTGATTGTTCCTATACGCGTATTCCTTGAACCTCCTATGGGTGCAAGTGCTAGTTAGGTATGCTACTGTGGATTTGGTTATAAACTCAAAATCCACTAATCAATCTATGAAGGCTCTTTACTAATAAATAATTTTTTCATCAATATTTAACAAATATTTATTGTAAGGAACAAACTCAACTTGAACTATGTCGGTCATAGTTGTGGTTAGTAGGAATGAAACTTGGAGTAAAACTTAGCCTTAACAATTATAATCTTGACTGGGCTAATAAAATTGCCATATATTTGGCTTGCAAAAAAAATTGCTCGAAGTCAACTTATGTTTTATTTCAAAGTGTTATCAAGTTGACTTTAGAATCGCTTTGTCATAGCTCATCTATTGATTAAAAATAAATATTACTAACATTTGCACCGAAAATGGTTATGCCAATTGCAACTTATATTTGTAAGTAATATTTTTGAAACTAAAAGTGGAGACATTAATTAGAACATATGTTATTTGATTTAGTACTTTTTTTAATGAATAAGTGTCTATATTACTAATAGAAAAAAAAATACACATATTCACCAAGAAATTATATGCAGAAAAAATCACACCTCAAAGTTCAAATAGGGTGAATCCTAGAACAAAATACAAAGACAAAGCCACTAAGCAGTGAGAGATATACCCTTAAGTGGTGGAGAGGTGTCCCTGACATTTGATTTTCCCATACATCAACAAGGTTTGGGTCATGTAGTACAAGCTCTTGACCAAAAATCACACCCTCTTCTTTTTCTTCTTCTTGTGGTTGAACATCGAGAATGGGTGAAATAGCATTAGAATTAACTTTTGCCCTGTTGATATCACAAAAAATTCTTATTTTTGCATATATTGAGGCTTTCTTATAAATAGGGTAATAAATTGTTTTCCATTTGGTTGTTACAAGTGAATCTAACATCTCATTATAAAATTGATTCAAAATTTTGCAGATTGACAAGTTTTTTTAACTGAATCTTTTGGACTTGCCAAATAGACATATGGAGCTACAAATAAATTATTTCAACATTATTGAATTTATAAGGTGTGTAGTGCAACCATATGGTTTTAGTCTTTACTGTTCTGTGGAATTGACAATTATTAAATTAGTTTCATGGTTAGGAATCACAATGTAGACTTGTTTAGCATTCTCTGCTCCTTATTCTCAACTATTGTATTCTCCTATTAACTACCCATCTACCAGCGCCCAGGAGGCCATGGTAAATATTACAATCATTATCTATATCAGAAGCTTCATTTTGAGTCCTCTAAATAAAACTTTAATACATTGCTCCTTTTGGTTTGAATTTTAGGTTCAAGTTTTTAGATGGTTTCTAGAGTTAGCAACACTAAATTAAGTGGTTAGGTCACTAGCTAATAGTAGGTTCAAGGTTCATTTAGCCATGAGCGTAGTCATGAGTGCATCTATTAACAAGCACCATAGATCTAAAATAAAGGAGGAAATCATGCAAACCAAACGCACTGGGTGTCACTTGATTGAAAAGTACATGTATATTGAATCATGTGTTGGTAGTGGGCAGTAGACAAAACTAATGCTTTGGTGATAATGGTGGGCATATGCTAGTAACAATCCAAAACATTAACTTTCCCACTTGTAGCAGTTCCAACTTGAAAATCTGCTCTAGCCCCCCAAAGTTTTGGGTATTGAGCTTATAAGCAGCATCCAACATAATAATTGGGCAAAATGGAGGGGTTTATATAAAATGTGTAAGATCAACTAACTTTTATAGTTAAGATAAATATTGATTCATAACATATATATTCATTATTGTTACAGGATACTTTAATGGTTTTATTTCTCAGTTGGCTAATTTATTATGAAATTTCCATCATAATTTTGAAATGGGATCAAATGCTAGTCTTTCCCTACAGGTCACCACCAAAAAAAATAGAAAATGTCAAGACTATTAGAGCATAACACTATCAAGTAGCATTCCTTATTGAATCATTTTTTACCTTCTTGAACACAATCATAGTCCCTAACTTCTTGATCAACTTCTTTTGGACAACAAAACAAAGCCAAAGTATGGATGGAAGAACCTCAAATAGACTAAAATCAAATAACTCATATATAGACCTTACTAGGGAATAGCATAATGCCCAAATCTGTATTCTCTAGGTAACAAAGTATATCCTTGTTTGTATATCCTATGAATTAAATAACCAAACAAACATATCTTTACATTGTACTATCAAGTTTAGTATTAAAAGGTGAGATGACTCTTTTCCTCTTAAAGGATACAATTTAGTGGCACATTTAAATTAGCATTCTACCTTAAATATCATCCACTTAATTGGTCAAATAGTCAATAACAATTTTACACCTCGTTCACAACAAAAAGTGGTAAAGATTTGTCTTATTTTTATTGGCCAAAATTTACCTTTGACTATTGAAGTGGATGATATTTAAGAATAGCTAAAATTTTGTTTCTAAAACAACTACTAACTACTGATTATAATTTCATTCACTATAGTTGAGAGTTCACAATTACAATATGATATTCTCAAACACAACTAAAAAAGGAACGCCTAAAAATTACTATAAGTTAAGGAAAATTCAAAAGAACTCAAATCTAATATAAGCCAATAGTTGGGTATTAAGTGAATAATTCTTGGAATTTTGGATTCAATATTAGAAAACCCTATTTGGGTAGGGTTGAAATCATCCTAATATGAAAGCATATAATTTACATTCCATGCCTGATAGAGTTTGTGGGATGTCTAAAAACACATCTTCAAAGATAAAGGAGATGCAATTAGCATTGGTGGAAGTTATAATGGCTATGAGAGCAAAGGCCAAGCATTGGGAAATCGAACTTTAAACCTAGATTTCATTTCCTTAAGAGGCATGGGGGAATGTGAACTTACAGATGATTTTAGGCTTTTTAACTATACAATGTAGTAAGAGATATGTTTCCATTCTCATTGGAGTGTCACTTATGTTCATCCATTTGTCCCACTACTTTGTAATCTTTCAAGACAGAAGAATGTTTTTGCAAATAAAGGAGAGAGATTGGATTAAGAGACATGGCACATTGTCCAACTAGAAAGAGTCCCACAGTGATCCATGCTTGTGGAATGGAGTCTAATGTGACTCTACCTTTACCATCACTCAAATCAGTCTCATTGATACTTTGATATCTAGAAATCTAACTTCTGTCATATGCACTCTTGCAAATTTGTTGCCCCTCATGATCTACAGGAACTATTTGATAGCCCCTTTCCCAATGCTCTTCTCCATATATCGATTGTTTTGGGTGCTTGGAATATGTGTGAACCTTTTATTTAGACTTTGATTGATAGACAATGTTGGGCTGAAATAAATCCTATGTAGAATAATTGAATTGGGATGTATTTAACTATACTTTGGGTGATACAAGAGGTGACAGGTTTAGGGTGGTGGGGGAGACAATGTTATAGTGAATAGCAAATAACTTCTCTTTCGCATAGTTAAATCTTTCATAGAATGCAATGAAATCAAATCAAATCATATCTGATATTTGATATGACGATATTTTAGCTATAAAGTAAACAAGTTTCAATTTGAGTTGCATGTGACACACTCAATCAATATTAAATCTCATAAATGTTGAAGTTTCAAGTCTTGATATTTTATGCAAGCAATTCAGTAGTAGAAGACTAAATGATCATGTTAGTATCAAACAAATTTTTTGATCACCTAAAAGTTTGATGGAATTTTTGAGTGCTTGGAAGTTGTTTGATGATGTGAGACAACTTTATAGGATTAAAAGCCAACATAAAAAGCCTATCGACTAATTATTTACAACAATTAATAGTTGTCTTTAACTAGTTACTATCAACTACACTCAATCTACGAAGTTGCTCTATGAAGAAATCACTTGTCATTAATATTTAATAAATATTCTAAGGAACAAACTCAACTTCAATTACACTACCTAGAATCTAGCCATCAAACTCAAAATCAACTAATCAATCTACAAAGGCTCTTTACTAATAAATCATTTGCTCATCAATAACTAGTAAATTATATTATAAGGAATATACTCAACTTTAACTATACTAGTCACATGGAGGCTTCTCATAGCCTCCAAAGTGTGTCAATTCTGATGCATTTTCGTGTGTGCCAGTGGTCGGCCCATACGAGTCATCAGACTATGGCGGGACCCATTAATCTAAGACTCAACAAGGGGAAGCCAAAAGACTATGTTTCTTTTGAAGAGTCACTGCCATGTGTCATCACCTAAAGCCCCTTCTATGCGACAGGTGGCACAATTGTGCACCATTTGAATGTGTTAGTTCTAACACGGTCTCATTGATGCGCCATTGGTGGTGCGATAGATGAGTCATCCCAAGCAGGCCCCTCCTATGCTTTAAGTTAGTGCAGTGTTTCAATGCCTTCTATGTTGCCATATGTCAGCCCCACGCACTTCTAAAAGGTGACAAGACTGACTCCAATTTCTATATGCATCGTTAGGACACATGGCATGACTCACTTTTGGTGGGCCCTAATTAAGCAAAAGGAAGGCAATCTAAGGGACTCATCAAAGAGATAGGTTGCATCTCTGCACTCACATTCAAGGCTTCGTTGCTGACACCATTTTGGTGTTGCACCATTGGTTCCCACTAGTGACTCAGCCTAGCGGTGGGCCTGATTTGTTTCAACAAAACAAAGCCAAGGGAGAGGCCGAGGAAAATGACAAGGGGGACACTTGGTGCATATGCTCGTATTCTAAATGAGGCTAGACCTGGCACATAAAAGACGTTGTGTTTTGTTGTCACATGGCATCAGGGCCCACTGTAAGGCTAAGGCATCAAAGATAGACTCACTATAAAGCGAGTGGCTTCCAAACCATTGATAATGAGCCAAAGGATATAATGGTTTGTGCATCACCAAACCTATCAAAGCCAACGAGTGGTAAACTCTTGTGCCATTAATCAAAGTAAGGGAGTCAACATGACTCTAAACCTTGCAAAGAGGACACGAAGGCATCTCAGAGACACAATGATTCGACTCAATGATATGATAGTATATCAAGAGGTTGTTGATCCTCCTATGTGGATTCTTGGTGAGTCTTGAATGTATCAAGCCTACACCGAAGACTCTATAATTAAGGTGAATTAAAGATGAAGCACGGGTAGGTGGTGGAGTAGGTGCTATTCAATACAAAGTTATTAAGGCAAATGTGGTACAAGTGATTCTCAGCTACCTTTTGTGTCTATACATCAACAAGGCCATTCATTTTGAGGGGAATGTTTCAAATGCTAGGATCATTCAGTGCAAATCAGGGCACAACATCTGAGGATTATAAAAACAAATGTTATATTCATTTTAAAGGGTTGGTCATTGAACCAATTTTCTAGTCTACAAGTGCCTCAAATGGTTTTAGGGCATCAAGAAAAGAAAAATTCTAAGTTGTAAATGAGGGAATGCATCTGGTGGAGCATAGGAAGGATTCGTAAAGCACATCTACATGTAATGATATGTCTCCATGGGAGTTTATAATGATTCAGGGGAATATATAATCGCAGTTATGTATTTTCTCATACCACATTTATTGGTATGAGTGTAATGAAGATTTGATGTATGTGTGACAACATCTAATGCATTACAAGGCTTTCGTAATGGTATCTTCTTCATTTCACATGGGTTATTGTAGTCTTTCTCTGGATTACTAAGCATGTTTGTTACATGTAATATTTCTTTGATTTGTATGTAAATGCATATCTAGCTTTATTGATCCTCTATTGGATTCATTCCCTTCCTCTTTGCTATTCTTGACTTTGTTGCCCAATGGAGTAGGCACCGGTCCATATTGGAGGAGGATTAATCACCTTTCATTTAACAAATCTTTGTCATGTTAGTTGTAGGAGTAGGATTAGATTAGGCTTCACATATTGTTGATGGTTCTATTTTATAACCAAGGAATAATTATGAGCAACCCAAAATTGTTTAAATCGTTTGTGAATCATGTTCATGCACGCCTACACCCTATACATTGCGTATGTGAAGTTAAGTGGATTCATCTTAAGGGATACTATGTTGATATCATTCATGGGTGCATTTGTAGGGTGTAGTAATCAGCAATATTGAAGTACCTAGGTGACTAGTTGTTCTTGATTTAGTGACAATATTTGGAACCAAGTCAATGGGTTGGGTTTAGCTACCAATTTTTAGTTGTTCATCTAGTTTATCAAACCTCTAGGAATATCCTCTTGAGTTTAAGGTGAGATCGAAGAGCAGGAGAGAAAACCCACTCTCATTTGTTGGTCATAACCATCCTTAATATGTAGATGAGCCTCTTTCTAACCTTCTTGATGACGCCCCTATCTCGAGAGGAGGAGAATGCTCTAGGATTTTTGACCTGTAATTGTGGGACCCAACAGAATGGCACCATTGCCGAGGATGAAATACTTTGGTTAAGATATTGAAGACCTTTGCAGCATAGTCATTAGAGATGGTTTATAGCCGCTACCAGGTGCATTTTGTTGTTTGGTAAGTTGGCATCCAACAACTTATGCCAACAGAATGGTGTTGATGAAATCAGTTTGTGGCTTTGAAGATCAATCACACTTTAAGGAATTCCTCTTTGGAAGAGGTGGTGACTCTGCTATCAAAGAACAAAGACAAAGTTTGTTGCTGCTACAATGTGTTTGTTGTTGGTGACTCAAAGACCCCATCTCAATGTGTAGTGAATGGTGTGTAAAGGTACATGGTTCTTTCTTCCTACCTTTGAGATTGAGTTCTTGTCATGGTGAAGGAACAAATTATTTGTAATGCCTCACTTTTCTACCCAGCATTGGAGAATGTTTTAGTCATGGTTGATTGGTATGGATATGATTATCCTGTGGTTGTTCCTTCTTATGCGTCTTATGTTTCAGACCATATAAAATATATTGTTGATGCCAATGACTATCCTATTAATGCTTGTTTTGGTCATGGATCTGCACCTTATACAAACCCAAACTTGTATGCACCCATGCAAAATCAAAATAAATCAGCCAGACTACAATATGAAATTGATAAAAATAAATAGTTGATAGAATCCATGTTGTACAAGTAAGAAAAAGAAGTAGAAAATCATCTTCGGATGCTTGAGTCTAGGGTGAAGTCCAATGCTTGCCCTGCTGCCCCTAAAATTTAGATTTTTTAGTTCCCAGTTGCTCCCTTAGATCTAGTTTACAAGAAGCTAGACCTCTCTTGGATTGACTACAAATCAGAAAACATGCCAACCAAGGTCTACAGCCAGTTGCCGAAGTTTGATGGGTTTAATATTTGGGAAGGGGACACACATGTTGATGAGTTTTCAGAATTCATGGAAGAACATCAGTTTGAAGATGAGGACATGTGGATGAGATTCTTTGTTAGGTCATTACATGGAAAGGCAAAAGAATGGATTCAGAGTTTTCTGGAGCAATCATTTGCTTCTTGGAATGAACATGTGGCTGCACTTGAAAAAGAATTTGCAAAAGGTTTAGACCATGTTGGTCTTGTCATAGAATTGGAAGAAATCAAAAGACAAGAGGGAGAGTCTAGCATGCATTTCGATCACAGGTTTGCAGTTGCTCTTTCCAATATTTTGAATGATTTTAGACCTAACACTCCCACATGCATTGATATCTTCTTTGAAGAATTTGAAGTTGAATTGAGTTTTGTGTGGGAAGATTTCTAAACAACAATTATGCAGCAGACAAATTTATGCCTAGACTCCATGGAGAAGGTAAGAGATGATTACATAGCATGTTTGTTGTCCACAAATGCAAGTTCTATTGGTAATGAACAGACTGATATGAACAACAGTCTTGTGGATACAACCAATCAGATGAGTGCAACATCAAAACAAGATGATTATGTAGTCAAAAGCTAGAAGTTGAAGGTGGTGCACCATGTGACAATGATGATGATGATGATGCTCAGGATAGCATGTGCACATACCTTTAGCTAGACAAGTCATCAAGTGAAGATGAAAATAATAGCATTCATGATAACTTCCAACCTAATAATGATGTATGTGGCTTGTTTAACAAAGAGGAAGATGTGTCCACAAGTGAGAAGATAGTTCAATCAGCTTATGAGGTTGATTATGTCAGGGGTGCACATGTTTTTGATGAAAAGAGTGAGAAAGAAACTCGTTTCTTGTATGATTAACTACCCTCTTTTATTCTGGTTAGTATTAATGAAGCTACTAGTGTATGTTTGCATGAGGATGATGTAGAGGTGGATGCACTTGATGATAATTGATCAGAGAAAAGTGTCGGTGTAGCCATGGAAGGTCAGTGTGAAGAACTTGTCCTTGATGAATGTGAAGATGGTGATCACGTGGATGCGTATGAGAACATGTTTCTTTGGTGCAAGGTATGTTGTCTTGGACCCCATGTCGAGTGTGTGCTTCATGTGGGCCACAAGAAAATGATAGAACAATGAAGGAAGAAGAAGTGTGTCACCAGTTTATTTACAACAATAAATGTGACACAACAAGTTGCAAAGATGAACAAGAAACAAAGAGATAATCAAAAGAACTTGGCTCTTCATATGAAGTGTCTTGTTGTGTTGTGCTTTATACTGAGGGTGTGATTCTTGAGTTGAATCATGCTTATGAGTCAGATGTTGAAAGTTGTAGCAACACAAGTGAAAGTGGTGTATTTTGGTTGCCTATTGTCGAAGGGTTTGATGACATGTGTGACTATGAAGCTTTCCTTTTTGAAGCTTGTGCTTCAAATATTGTGGATGACGGTGTTGCACCTGAATTAGAGTCATTTGTTTAGGCCCAACATGCAAATGATAATGAGGTTGAGTAGCAACATGAGTGCCAAATTGAAGATCAACATGTTGCAGCCCAGCTTGAAAGTATGCCATAACTAGAATTTTTTAAAATGAGAGTGCTTCTAGATTTAACTGTGTATGTTTTTGCTTCAACATTTTGGATCATACTCAATGATCCATCATCAAAAGGAGGAGTCTCCGAAGACTTCATACTAGAATATATACTATACTTGCCACCTCCTCTTCTACATTGATGAAGATCCACAATCATTTTATCTCGCCCATGTCCTTCAAACCAAGCACCTATTTGAGGAATTTAGCACCCTTCATCACCTTCTACCTCCTCATAAATGTCCTTTTTCATCAATTGGTCAAAAGAAACAAACGCTAATCTACTAAGTCACTACCATGATTTAGTCTATGGAAATCGCTAGGCAGGGGAACACCATTGCCATGTCGAGTCATCTCAAGAACCTCGTCCAAACCCCCCAAGAGCTAATTTTTAATCAACGCCTTTGTTATGGTCTTCACATCCTCCTTGATCTCACCCAGATCAAGGAAAGAGGCCACAAACATCTAAGAGATGTCCATGTTCACCCTGTAATGGTGGTCAGCTACCAAGAACTCATCCCCCAAGACCCATTGAACAATAAGAAGGAGAGTTCCATTCTTGGTCATAAAAACACTTTGTAATATCTTCTTGGATACTTCCCAAAGAAAGTCCATATGTCTATGTGAGCATGTTAATCTAATCAGGGCATCCATAGCTTAGCCTCCATCCACACAAATGAAGCTGAAGAAAATGAGCATGCCAAACCACACTTAAGTTTACTCCCAACCAAACTGAGCACGGAATACATTGTCGAAGGACCTCGGGGCAACATGAAACATAATTAGCATCTACTTCACTTGTCATTGTTGCCAGAGAGAAGTGAGGTGAACTTGAGATTTCATAAATGCCCCTAATGTCTAGATCATCAAGGAAGAAACCACGATTGACATGAAATAGTTGTCCCTTCCACCTCAAGCTCCATTGTCTGACTCACTACTGAACTAGCTAGCTCATCGGCCTCCACGTTACCCTCCCAAAACACATGATTAATAGTGAAATCTTCCAATTGCCCAATTGATTCTAAGGTTGCTGCTAACAAGGGATTAAAATTCCAACATAAATTTATTTTGGTCCTCACTGCATTGATCACCAAAGAAGAATCACCTTCAATAACAACCTTATCCAATCCAGAGTTTATGCACAACTGAAGATGCATAATTAAATTTTGGAATTCTGCTACATTATCGGTTCTAGGGCTTAACCTCATAGAAACCTTACAAATCACCTTCCCTTCCCAATTTCTCACAATGCAACCCTCCTGATGGCTCCAGGTTCCTCTTTGAGGTGCAATCAAAATTAAGTCTAAACCATCCAACAACAGGGTGAGCCATTTAGTCTCTAAGCGTAGTTTGCGGGGCTTACCTTCCCAGCCCCATTAATAGGGGCACCCATGCTTTTATGTTATGTTCATTCATTTGTGTTTACTTTTGTCTAATTTTATTTTAATGCTTTGTTTATCTCATCATCCAATGATGTTTCATGTGACAAGGAACTAAAGTTTCTTGGAATTGAGCGCTTAGCGAAGAAGTCCGTGTGATGTGCTAGCATATCGCATATGTTTGACGTCAAATGACTATTTCTGAGCATTATGAGCCACCTCTAATGATGATTCAAGATTCCAGTAACCCTCCTTCATTGCTCAGAACGTCTCTTTTGCCTCTATCTTTTGGGTTTTCCCTCTTGTGTAGGGATTTTTAAATTTTTACTTTGGACTCCCATGCATTAGGTTGTGAACTCTCTTGGATCTGCAACTTTTTGTGAACTATTGTGAAGATTCCTTGCTCTCTTGGTGATCTCCTACATATTTCTTAGTTCTTCTACAAGTCTCCATTACATCTATACTTTCTTGGTGCATTTTTATTTGAGCTCTTGGAGATTTTGTGCTCTCTTTTATAGCATTTTATTAAACAATTGCTGGCTGGTTAAACTTTTCATTTTGGGTAGATTGTGCTTCCTCTACAGGTGATAGAGTTTCATAATACTCTTTGAATGTCTTTGTATTTTTGTAACCCCATTGTTTGAGATTGCATTGTGCGGTTACTTTCCATTTTCCTTCGTATCTTCTTAGATATTTATGCAAGTTTGATCACTTATCTTTGAGTAGATTAGTGCATTTACAAGTTTCATTTGTCACTACTTTATTTCTTAGATACACTTAAGGAATAGGAGCAAACACTATTTTTTATTCATCCTTGCTGCTCGTGGAGGTTGAAAGACCAAAGCAAGAGCTTGACTTAGGCAAGGTCCTTAGCATCCTAGAACATTTTTGTTGTTCTCTTACAGGTGATAGATTTGAGTGGAAACTATTATTCTTTATCTCTGGTTTTGCATTCTCTTACTCAAATCCCCTTTATTTCATTATTGTTCATTTCACTTATTTCAAAGTTATTGTATACATCTTCCTAGTTTAATTTATTTCTTGTTAACTAAAGACTACTGGGTTGTTTGTTTATCCATTGTCGTATTGTGTAGGTAATAGGAAACCAAACTGTGGTGAAGCTTTTTACTTTTTTGGGTTTGAGGACACCGGTGCTTGGCACAGACGTCCTCGTAGAACATTGTCATCCAGAGTAGTGAGGTTAAGTCTTTGGTGCCAGGGTCCTTTTGTAACGAAGCTAAGGTAGCAGAACAACTTCCTACACTAATCTTGAGGGGAGGGATATTCAGAACTTTTCATATCTTTACAACAATTACAAAAACAAACACAAATAACAAGCATACCATAACACGGTAATTACATGGGGAAACCCTTTCAGGAGAAAAAATCCACACTCCAAAGCTACCCAATATATAATTCAGGAATCAAGAAGATTATAATATACTTACATAGCAAGCTTTTATAGGAGTATAACCAACAAGAGGTCTAGAGGCAACTCAACATCTATAAGACTCACACACAACCTCCATATCAAGCTCATGATATATAGGAGATACAATACAATAAACCATTAATGGTAATTACAAAACCATGAGCCAAAAAACCACCCAAAAGTGGCACCCAAATTATATCCAATCAAAAAATGCCTTGTGATGTGCCAAACCACACACCAACACACATAACTCTCCTCTTTACAGCTCTTTTAAGTGTCCAACATGTTTTCACATTTCCCAAAACATGAGGCCCAACTTCCGGAGGTCATAACCAATTGTCGAGCCATTCGATGCGTCGAAAAGCTCGTGAAGAGATCTATCAAGCTATAACCCACTTTTTTGGTTGGGCATTTAGGGACCTCAAAGTGCCTCCAAATATGAGTTAAATTTTTTTTCTGGGAGTTTCAAAAAATGGAAATTTTAATATCTTGCAATCTAAGTATGATCTTGAGTTGAAACTCACCTAAGATGTTTACTTGGAAATTTCTGCACCTTTTGGGAAAATTTTGGGTCCATCCGAGCTCAAATGCAGAGTTACTAAAAATAGTAAGCCCTACCATTTTTAGCCCATTTTGGAAACGTTGAAAGTTCTAAACCATCATTCAAGATAAAGGGTATTCGAAAAGACCATAATTGGGAACAATAGTAACCTTTTGTAGTTGTAAGGTTGAGACATCTTTCCTAGCATTCTCCCACTTGTCTAACACCTTGCAAGAGCAAAGGGAGTATTAACACCATGATTTAATTGCTAGGGGTCGAGAGGCCCATAGACTCCAAACACCATCTAAACTTCTTTGTGCTCATAGGCTTAGTTAATGAATCTACATCATTCATCAAAGTCTCTACCTTAGCTTGCTTCACCCTGCCATCCTCGACCATATCTCTAACAAAATTATATTGTACATCAATGTGCTTTGTCCTGGCATGAAATGTGTGGTTCTTAGCTAGGAAGATCATACTCTATCACTACACCTTGTTTTATTTTGATATCTGAACATAGTCTCTTAAGCCAAATGGCTTCTTTATAAGCATGAGTAGCTTCCATATACTCAGCTTCAATAGTGGACAAAACAACCACAACTTGTTGCTTACTCGTCCAACTAATTGCACCAGTAAATAAAGTAAATACATAAGCACTGGTGGATCATCTGCTATCAACATCATCTGCCCAGTCTAAATCCACATAACCATGAATATCAAGGGAATGCATGCCTCCTATAAAATTACCATGATAACACAATGAATACTTTGAGGTACCCCGTAAATATCTAAAGACTTCTGATGGCATCCCAATGAACTATACCAGGATTAGACATATCTAGAAAGAAATCCCACTACTTGGGCAATGTATGGTCTAGTACGGACCATAGAATACATCAAATTTCTAACTACACTCTGGTAAGGCACTCTTCTCATGTCTTCCATCTCTGATGGGGATGTTGGACATTGTGAAGCAGATAACTTCATTCCAACTGTAAAAGGATCACGTAATGTTCTACAATCCTGCATGTTAAACATTTGTAAAATTGAATTGATATACTTACTCTAGCCAAGCCATAGTTTTATGTTCACTCAGTCCTTCTTATTTCCATCCCAATAATGTGTTTAGTTGCACCAAGATCTTTCATTTCAAATTTAGCTACAAGTTGAGACTTTAATTATGAAATCATTCATTTCCCTTTACCAATAAATAACATGTCATCAACATATAATGGAATAAACAAGAAACAATCATTATCAGAAACACAATGATCAGTTTTAGAATGCTCAAATCCTAAACAAAACACATATGTATCAAATTTATGGTACCACATCCTAGGACTTTGTTTGAGGCCATATAAAGATTTCTTCAATTTACAAACCAAATTACTTTCACCTTTGACCATGTAGTGCTTTGGTTGTGTTATATAAATATCCTCTTCTAAATCACCATGAAGGAATGTTGTTTTCACATCCATTTGCTCAACCTCTAGATCATAAGCAGCAACAATAGAAAACAATAATCTAATGGATGTCATTTTTGCAACATGAGAAAATATCTCACCGTAATCAACACCCTTAACTTAAGAGTAACCTTTCGCAACCAACCGTGCTTTGTACTTCTCAATACCTCCATCTGAACCAATCTTTTTCTTGAACACCCATTTGCAACCAATAGATTTTCGTCCTTAAGGAAATGGTACCAGGTCCCATGTATCATTCTTTTTCAAAGCTGTCATTTTTTCATCCATAGCAATCTTCTAGGACTTTGCATCATTCATACCTAATGCCTCTTCTATAGATCTAGGTCCATCTATGTTAGTATACAAAGCAAAAATACATCTTCAGTCACCAGGTGAATACCTTTTAGGTGGTTGTCTATGCCTTGTAGACCCTCGAACAAGTTGAGTTGAAGGTTCTTCCTCCTCCTCTAAAGATTCAGAGCTAGATGAGCTCTCGTCAAATTATTCTCTATCTAGGGCCTCGATTCAACTTTCTTAGGCATAGAAGGGAGTTGAATCACATCTTTCTATTCACTTTGTTCTGGCTATAATGTAATAGAAGAAAGCTTAGTTTCTTTAAAATAACACTTCTACTATATATTGCCTTTTGTGCAATGGGGTCCCAAAGCTTGTATCCTTTCACACCATAACTGTACCTGATGAATCTATACATTTCATAGCCTTGTTCTCCAACTTTGTTCTCTTCTCCTTTGGCACATGTTCATATACCTCACAACCAAAAACTCTAAGACATCTTAGTGAAGGCTTGTGCCCCAACCACATCTCTATAGGTGTTTTATCAACAAGAGCTAATATAGGAGACATGTTAATTAGGTAGCAAGCAATGGAAACAACATCAATCCAAAACCTTTGTTCTAAATCAACACAACTAAGCATAAACCTAGCCTTCTCCATCAGTGTCATGTTCATTCTTTCTGTAACTCCATGATGTTATGGAGAATACGAAGTTGTTTTTTGTCTCTAAATGCCACAATCTTTACATAATCTATCAAAATCATTAGAGCAAAATTCACCTCCATTGTCAGTCCTCAAACATTTTATTTTCTTTCCAATCTACAACTCAACCATTGCTTTAAATTCTTTAAATCAACTAAAAACTTTAGATTTACTCTTTAGAAATATACCCATGTCCTTTTGCTATAATCATCAATAAATGGAACATAATATGTTGAATTTCCAATGGAAGGAACATCTATAGGACCAAACACATCAGAATGAATAAGATCTAATACACCACAAGATTTATGAGAACTCGAATAAAACTAAACACAATTTTGTTTACAATAAATGCAATGCTCACAGAAATCAAAATCAAGATTACAATCAGTGAACCCTTAAACAAAGTTTTTATTTTTCAAAGTCCTTAGACCCTTTTCTCCTATGTGCCCTAATCTTTGGTGCCATAACATAGTCTTCTCTGTAGGGAATTTTGATTTAGAAGAAAGAGCACCCTTAGGTACCTAAAATCCATGACCATCCACTGAAAATGAAACTCTCTCCTTTTCCAATGAATTAGTCAGAGATTTACTTTCCACATAAGTACTATTGCACTCAATAGTGCATGCATCAAGCTTATACAATGTGCCAAATCTGACAGCTCTAGCAATCACCATAGCACCTCTAACCATCTTGCATCTCGTATCAGAAAAGACTACCTGTACACCCGTATCTATTAGTTTTCTCATAGACAATAAGTTTCATGCTAATCCAGGGATATGCAACACACCATTAATCCTTTTTATTCTACCATCAAGAAATCTAATTTTTACTTTACCACGACCAACAATATTTAAATGAGAATCATCACCCAAGTACACATTACCTTCATCAAATTCTTCATATTCAAAAAACTAATCTCTATTAGGGATCTTATGGAAAGATGCACATGAGTCAATTAACCATGCATCATTACCTACATGAGTGGCCAAAGCTTCAATGAATGCATCGCCATCTTCCTTCTTGGACTTAGAATTAGAATCAAATTTCTTCTTTTTCTTCTTCTTTTCTTCTTTACACTCCATATGGAAATTTCCAGGCTTACCACAATTCCAACAAATAACTTTGGACGTTCTAGGAGATTTAGATCTCCCCTTGGACTTGGATTTGTCACATTTCTCACTCTTCTTGCCCTTTTCTTTAGGTCTTCCATGAACACTCAAGGCTTCTTTGACACTGATGGATACCTTCCTCCTCATTTCTTTAGAAAGCAAAGAACCCACGACATCTTCAACTTTCAAGACAATAGAAGTACTCCCAATTGCCATAACAAGAGAATCCCATGAATCAGGCAAAAACCAAAGGAGGATCTAACATCTCTCTTCCTCATCCATTTTTACATCAACTAATGTCAATTGAGCCACCAAATTATTGAATTCTTTTAGGTGGTATGAAATTAGTCCACCCTCTTCCATTCTCAAGGAATACATTTTCTTCCTCAAGAAAATCTTGTTCACTAAAGATTTGGCTTGATATATTTCACCGAGTTTCTTCCATAGTTTATTTGCAAAGGGCTCTTCATAGACATTGATTAAAATAGAGTCTATCAGACATAATATGATTAGACCCTTGGCTTTGCAGTCCATAACATCGTATTCAATAGCCAAAGTAGCATATGTGGGCCTTGAAACTTTCTCATCAATAACATCCCATAGATCTCGACCAATTAACAGATCCTCCATCTTCATCTTCTACATCTCAAAATTGTTACCAGAAAAATTTTCTACCTCTCTTCTCCTTGATGTGATCGCCTTTTGAAAATCCCAACAACAAGGTCACAAAGTATCTTCTGGGCAGAATCCCACTCAAAACTGGATTAGTTCAAAAAACCCAACAACCCACAACTGAAACCAAAGGTGATCAAACTCTGATACCACTTGTAAGGAAGCTAAGGTAGCGGAACAACTTCTTACACTAATTTTGAGAGGAGGGATATGCAAAACATTTTAGATATTTACAACAGTTACATAAATAAACACAAATAACAATTATACCATAACACAATAATTATGTGGGGAAATCCTTTTGGGAGAAAAACCCCACTCCAAAGCCGCCCAATAAATTATTTAGGAATCAAGAAGATTATAATATGTAAAAGCATAGAACTGTGTCACACTTTTGGCTGACTTATCAGCACAAGTGAATTTAAACATTTCTAACTAAAAGACATTTTTTTTCAAACATATGGTCTAGTGAGATTTATTCTAGCTAAGTTAGATATGGACCACAACTTTTCCAACTAGAAGTGTCCATTAAATACGTATGTAGCACCACTTAGAGGCCAATTTACCAAAAAAATAAAAAAAATCCAAAAAAGTTGAAGTTTCAACAATTCCTACTCATGTAAATATATTTTTTTTAAATCTAAAAATACCCTTTTGTAGATTTGTAAGTGTAGTTTTAAAAAATGTAGTTTTTTAAATAGTCTAATTAATGTTAATATTTTATTTTTTATTTTTACTCAAAGTAGGTCATCAACACCAAAATATAAGGTTGATTGTCTTATCAAGAAAAAATACTAAAGTTTATTAAAAAAAATATGATGCACTAGAGAAGAGATTCCATGTCAAGATGATATAATTTTTTTTCTATTTTGGATGAATAGTCAAGACAAAAGCTGACGTCCCATCGAAATAATTATTTTTCAGTACACGCAACTTTTAATATTTATTTAAAAATATATATTTATCAAAATGCATAAAAAATATATCCATGCACTAAAGTTTCAAGTTATAAATACACACAAAAAATTTGAAGGAAAAAAATTACTATAAAAAGAGTGATGTCCCACTTCACTTCATTTTTTAGCATTTTATCAGCAACTAAATTATAGTGTCAATTTTACAAAAAAAATGTATTCAAATAATCTTTTAATTTTTATAAAAAATACAAACATAAAATACACTAAAAATATACAGTCATTAATTTACATCATTTCAAAATTCAAAATGTATATGTCACTTTTTAATGATTCAAGTTAAAAATTTAGATTAGCGTTGGTCGTTTCCTTTATACAATTGTGACACAACATTGTGCTTTTACCCCAAAAGAAAGTCAACACATTAGGCAACCCCTTGATTAGGTGACCCCCCCAGTTTTGGAAATTAGATTCCTAATTTAACTTTATGTAAAGTGGCACTTTATAAGTTGAGTACATGATTACTCTTTGATTAATTTACCCCATTAAAGTGGCACTTTATAAAGTTAGTGCCTTGTGAAAAATCAACACACAAGACCCCCCTCTTAATTATGTGTCCCCCCCCCCCCCCAAATTTGGCACTTTATAGAAGGAGTGCTTTAGGTCACCCAAAAAGAACATAAATAGACACTTAAAAATTTCAGTGCAATTTTATGCTAGTTAGATCCGTGACGAAAACACATTCACTTTTGCAAAAAGAAGCACTCGATTTTGAGTTGATTTGCAAAATTTATTGAGGTTGCAAATTGTATGCAATTACAAAAAAACCTTCTTAAGCAAAAAAAATTCAGATTTTTAGAAAATAAATTTTGCATGCAAAAATTATGAGTGAGAAAAAAAATTAGGAGGAAATTTAAGCCCCCTTGGGCTGTGCATGACCAGGGGCTATAATTTTAAAAAATGGTCTCCCCTCCTTCACTAGCATCACCCCCCCTCGAGTTTCTTATGTTAGATAAGTAGATTTCATATGAGTATAATCAATCAGAGATCCGTAGGCAACTCAACATCTATAAGACTCTCACACACAACCTCCATCTCAAGATCCTGATATATAGGAGATACAATACAGTAAACCGTCAATGGTAATTACAAAACCATGAGCCAAAAAAAACCCAAAAGTGGCACCCAAATCATCTCCAATCAAAGATACCTTGTGATGTGTCAAATCACACATCAAACATGTAACTCTCCCCTTTATAGCTCTTTTAAATGTCCAACACGTTTTCACATTTCCCAAAATGGGAGGCCCAAATTCTGGAGGTCATAACTTTTGATCAGGGTATCAGATTGACGAGCCATTTGATGTGTTGGAAAGATCATGAAGAGACCTATCAAGATATAACCTTCTTTTCTAGTTATGTGGGGCATTTAGGGACCTCTAAGTGCCTCAAATATGAGTTTGAAACTTTTTTTGGGAGTTTCAAAAAATAAAAAACTTTAATATCTTGCAATCTAGGTATGATCTTGAATCAAAACTCACCCAAGATGTTTACTTGGCAATTTTGCACCTTTTGGGGAAATTTTAGGTCCATCCAAGCTTAAATGTAGAGTTACTAAAAATAGTAAGCCCTGCCATTTTTAGCCCTTTGGAAACTTTGAAAATTCTAAACCATCCTTCAAGATAAAGGATATTCGAAAAGACCAAAATTGGGAAGAATAGTAACCTTTTGTAGTTGCAAGGTTGAGACACCTTTCCTAACACCTTTGTTGGTCCTCTTTTCATTCCTATATTTACTTTACTAGAATTTTATTTGTGGCAATATATTTCAAGCATTCTATTATTTATGATCTTTCTTTCAAGTATTCAGTGTATTTTATTTTCATTTCCATTAGTGCAAAGTGGGTCTGCCAACATTAGTCTATATGGAGAAGTGGATAGTAGAAAACTAAGCAGGATCCTAATGTAGTGGTAGAGAAGAATTCCCTTGATTGATGTGTTTGATCAAGGTGTAGTTTTTCCTCCACTATATTTTGGTGAACTCGACATCTTACAAATGACATTTTCTTCATCATCATGATTCAAAACTCTCTCTTAAACATTTAAAACAAATTAAATCTACTTTCATCACATTGTCCTGCACATTGTGAATCCAAAACTATGTTTATGAGCGTCAAAACCCAATCCTCAAATTCCCAATATATTATCCGTAGAATTTTACGTCATCTCTCTATAATGGCTCAATCTGGTGCTCTTAAAACTCTAATTCATTCGACTCCAAATTTTGTAAACCTCTCTTTTGAACAAGCTATCACAACTATTTCTTCTCCTTCTTCATCTAAAATTGTTCCAATGACTACTTTCCATTATGTGGAAACAACTTTCAATTATGAGGTAGCCTTGGGTTATGTCCCATCGGAAAGAATCCACGAGTTAAATTGTCATTTGGCTGATTTCCAACATTTTCTATGTCACGAGGACTTACCTAGTTTTGTTATTCCTTTGGTCGACACCCTTCGTGTTATGTTAACAAGTCATCATAAAAGCTTGATTTCCTATGTGGCATCACCCATATAGTGCACAATGACACACCACCATTGGAGAGATACGGTGTTGAACCTCAAGGCTCACTCGAACATGTATAACAGGCGGTCAGCTTTCTGTTCCTCTTCCTACTTCAAGAATTCATATTTTTACATCTTCACAAATGGCTAATAGTGCTCTAAAACATGGTAGTGCAAATACTAGTTTGTCTAGAGGTGTTTTGAATACCATTAATCAATATGGATTTTTTCCACCCTTGATACCCTTATAGTTTACTTTTCGTATCAGTGTCCTCAAAGCTACCTAGCATCTTTCACTACCTATTGTTCTAGCTCCTCTTCCTACACCCACTTACACTACTGATCCTGTTATCAATCATCTTCAAAATATTGGTTCTATTCAGCAATAGCACCACTGTGAATTAATAAAAAAATTATGCACTTTCAAAAAAAATTCACCAAAAAATGTTACCATATGAGCCCAAATAGAGTGCCATAAGTTCCCAAAATGAGAATTGCTCAGCAACATCTAGGAGAAATTGCATTTTTTGGAAAAACC
This sequence comes from Cunninghamia lanceolata, assembly GCA_027924645.1. Classification (NCBI taxonomy): domain Eukaryota; kingdom Viridiplantae; phylum Streptophyta; class Pinopsida; order Cupressales; family Cupressaceae; genus Cunninghamia; species Cunninghamia lanceolata. Next base: position 3,181,321 of record BSBN01000923.1, read on the forward strand.
AGCCATCAAAATCAAAATCAACCTACACCACTAGGAAGTCTATGAAATTTTGCCCCAAATAAAAAAACATTTCTCCAAAAAAGGAGCCAGTATGACTGAGAACAAGACTTGCAAAGTTGGAATGCAAAATCAAAACTACATATGAAGTAGGGAGGCTAAATTTGAAAATCCTCCTTTGCTATTTACTTGGTGGAACTACTGGCAAATCTGGAGGTACTGGCAAAAAAAGATGCACTAGATAATTTTAGTCTTCACCAAATATGGAGGAGAATTCGATAAATTTGGAGGCTTGCTAGATTTAGTGAAGGCACCAAAGTTTGTGTAGGTGCAAGAAGTCAAGCTAAATGTGTCACCAAATGTGGTGGATCTGAGATTTATTTTTCTAGAAATGGTGAGTGTACGCATCTGAAGATTCTTTTTTAATAAAAAAGGTTAATTTTTTAAAAAGTTTGAAGGCTTATCACCAAAGGGTTGAGCCCTCTTTGGCGTCTACAGACCCTAAGGGAGTCACGTGGCGGGTTAGACCCCTTTATGTGGCCCAAGGTGGCCATAGGGGCCATGTAGGGGCTGTAGACTCAGCAAGTACCTATAGTACCCTCAGGGTACCTTGAGTAGGTACCCTATATAGGCATGTGCAGGGGTTTAGGCCCCTTCGATTTTTTATTTTTTTTTAAACTTTACAAAAACTATATAGTGTCCAAAATCTTTCAATATATATATATAGATAGATAGATAGATTTTACAGGGTACTTGGGCATTTTTTTCCTATAGGGAATATTCTACAAAATATTCCCTGTCTGTATGACCGAATAGGATAAATTTTTTTAGGGCCCGGGGCAACGTGCTTCAAATATGATGAATTGATACTTGATCTTTAAGTTTGTGGTCCTTCTAGATACAATGGCAAGGTCATATTTGACACAAAATTTTCTAAAAATGCAATTACCTCCCAGATTTGCCAACCACTTCCCAACTTCAAACCCTTGTAGATCTTGCCTCCAATGTCTAATTTGGACATATCAAAAGGCTAAACTGACTCATCAAAAGGTTACCCATATCATCCTGGAGTAGTCATCTATCAACAACATGAAATATCTATCTCCTTGCACACTCCTAATTCTAGCAGGACCACAAAGATCAGTATGTACCAGTTCCAATCATCCATTTGAGACTTGTTCCTTACTTTTGAATGAAATCTTGCTCTGTTTCCCCAATTGAAATTCTCTACACATGCTATTAGGTTTCAAAAGTTTTGGAAGATCTCTCACAGCCTGAGTGGTACTTATTTTGACAATATTATCAAAATTCACATGACACATCCTCCTATGCCATAACCAACTTTGATCTATCTAAGCAATCAAACAACTTTTACTAGAGCTACTTAAATGAAAAATGTTACCTCTGGTTTGAGTACCAGATGCAATTTCAGTTCTGGAACTTTCCAAGATTCTGCACTTTCCATTTTTGAATCGAAGATCATAACCTTTATCAACCAACTATCCAACACTAAGAAGATTATGTTTCAGTCCTTCCACATACAGAACATCATTTGTGTTATTCTTACCATCGAAAGAGATGGATCCTCTACCATGGATTCTACCAGCTGAGTTATCTCCAAATTTCACAAGCCCACCTTCATAATTTTCAAAATTCACAAACTTACTCTTGTCTCCAGTCATATGATGAGAACATCGACTATCAATCACCCATTCATCTATCTCAACAACCTGAGCAGCCAAGGCACTTTCCATATAGCTAGCAGATTCAATAGACACCGGATCTTCTTCTTTAATGGCAATGAACACCCAATCATTTTTAGGGGAACCTCCATGATCAGATTCATCATCCGTAACTCCTTCTTCACCAATTTCTTGGACATAGTAACACTTGTTATGATTTCTATGTCTGTTATGGTTTGGTTTTGAAAACCTTTCCAGACATCTTGAGGCAAAATGACCAATCTTATTACAAGCAAAACATTTGAGTGGTAATTTTCCTTCATACTTACCGGATCCTCTTGGTAATCTTTTGGCGAGAACAACTTCAAGATGAGCAGTTTCAAGTTTAATATCTTCAAGATCCTTCCTTGTCTTCACTAATCTGTTTGATCTTGCAGAAGAGCTTTCACCCGAATCATATCTTTGTTTTCCATATACACTGGCCTTAAATGCAGATTTAGATTTGGGAAGAGAATCACCAAACTCACTTAGTTCAAAAGCTAAAAATTTTCCAACTAGATGATCTCTTGTAACATCTGAGACAATCCTGATCTCCTCTATAGCAGCAACCTTATGTTTGTATGAATCAGGTAAAGATCTGAGTACTTTTGATACAATCTCTGATTCTTCCAAAGTTCCACCAGCACACCTGATACCACACACAAATTCATTTATCTTTTGCATATAGATTGTGATGTTTTCATATTCGCTCATCCTCATATTTTCAAAATTTCCTCTCAGACTTTGTAGCTTGGCACATTTGACATATTGATCACCTTCATATAGAAATTCCAACTTTTTCTAGATTTCATAAGCAGTTTTTAGACCAAACACATTTGTCATTTCAGAATCAGTCAGAGCACTCAACAAGGCTTCTTTAGCTCGAAGGTTATTTTCTGCATCTTTGACTTGATTTGGAGTTGAAGGACCTTTCTCTGGAGGTTTATACTCAACACTAGTTATTGCCCAATAGGCATCACCCATGCATTATAAATGGCACTCCATGTGATTCTTCCAAACATAATAATTTGTTCCATCTCAGACTATCCTTCTTGTAGGTCAACATCCTAGATCTCCTCAAGCAGTCAGGCTTTTATAAGAAGATCTGGCTCTGATACCAATTGTTGGAATTAGACCAGACAACTACGAGGGGGATGAATCAATTGTCACACAATTTAATCTTTTTATGCTTTTAACCTTCTTTATTATCTTACTACTAGATTAGTGATATAAACATTAAAGTATAGATTAACAACATAAGAGTAGAAACACAATCAACACACTTGACACCAAAATTTTGATGTGGAAACCCAGTTAAGGGAAAAAACATGGTGGGGGTTAACCCACAAAGATTTGTACCCTGTTAAAAGTACTTTAGAAAAATAGGAGGCACATGCCTTCGGGCGCACTGCCCAGAGCTCACTACTCAAAAGAGGAGGCTCACTGCCTACAAAAATAATTTAGAATAGAATGAATTAATTAAAAAATAGCATCTACTTCATGCCTGGTTCAGTTTCAATGAATGCTCAAAAACTTTTGCTTTGCCCTAGATTCTTCTTTACTAACTTCACACTCTATACTGCTCTTGCTCCTTTTTTTCTCTCTGCTTCTGATCCTTTATTCAGATTTAATCTATTTTGCACAAGGATGATGTTTGACAACTCTTCAACAAGTATTTATACACTTCATCCATCTTGGAATGATCAACAAGGTCAGCCAAACTTAACACGGATCTTTACAATATCGACCAATCATAGCTGAGACTTGAATCTTCCTCTATTTACATGCCATGCTTCATAAAATGATCTTTAGAGCATCTACAACACGCTAAGAACATCTATCGGCCAAGACTAGGAAGAACAACAACAACAAAGAGGAAACCTTCAATCACGAGCTCCTTTTTCAATGCGGACCATCAACACAATAGCCACATGATCTAGAGACCATCACAAGCACAATTAAGTCATCAGGAATAACCACACCACTTCGCATCACTAGAATCACTCGTATCTTCACACTAAACCTCAAGAACACACACTACCATGACTGTCATACTAGAAAGATTGCTTCCAGATCTCCAAACCATGAGCCACTCAAGTTGAGGGAACACACCAACATCCCAAACATGCCTCTAGATCCGTAGATCATAATATTCTCATACCGGACCAATCCAGACCAACTTCTTGCAACTCTGTCATTACAGAACAGCTGCAGAAACCTGTTCTACTCAGAGGGCCATAACTTCACCAAAACTTCATGCGGACCTTTCAAATCTTAGTTGGAGCAACACTAGACAACCCTATACAAACCCTTTAATCCATGAACTCTGATCTTCACCTTACTGGAAATACTGATCACTCCTCTGCACTGTCTTCACTATTTTTGACAGAAAGATATGTTGACATCAATGGCAACACATCAGGCACATATTTGCAATAGTCTCCCCCTTTGTCATTGATGGTAACATATGATGTGAAAAACTGATTTAGCCATCAAGACAAGAACTTCTCCTCCTTTCTCTTGTCACACCTGCAACCACTTTCTTCACTACTCCCCCTTTCACTAGCAACTACTTACTTCCAAGTTTTTCATGACTTCTCTTCCCCTTTGACATCAATAGCAAAGGGTCCATATTTACAATCATCTCTTCCCCTTTTTATTTCAGACTGATCTCCAATGTTTACATACTAACTACTCTCTAGAGTAGTATTCTCTCAACATCAATTCGGATCTCAAGATATGACTGAGAATTCCACCGAACTGATGCACCTTAGTGCATCTTAGTTTTGATTTGGAGGGGTAATGACCCCTAACTTCTCTCTGAGATATTCAAAGGTATCCTTGGGAAGAGGCTTAGTGAAGATATCTACAATCTGATCTTTGGATGACACAAACTCCAACTTGACTTCATTCTCATTTACCTTCTCTCTCAAGAAATGAAATTTGATAGATATATGCTTTGTCTTTGAATGCAACACTGGATTCTTTGAGATACTTATTGCACTAGAATTAGATCACAAAAGATTGTGACTGGCTCCTCAAACACAACTCTAATGTCCTTCAACATTTGCTTCATCCATAGAACCTAAGTACAATTGTTCGCTACTACTATATATTCTGCTTCTGTAGTAGACAGAGATATTGCCTCTTTCTTTTTGCTCATCCAAGAGACCAATCTCTTTCCCAAGAAAAAGGCACCACCACTAGTACTTTTTTTTGTCATCCACATCTCCTGCCCAATCAGCATCTATGTATGCATGAAGAGTAAATTCATTGTCTTTTGGATACCACAATCCATAATCAATTGTCCCCTTGAGATATCTGAAAATTCTTTTGACTGTCACAACGTGGGATTCTTTTGGATCAGATTGAAATCTAGCAACAAGTCCAACGACGTTCATGATGTCAGGTCTAGTCTGGGTCAGATAGAGCAATCCTCCAATCATTGATCTATACCTTTTCTGATTTGCTTTGGGTGAATCATCATCTTTACTTAACTTGCATCTGGTTGCCATAGGTGTGCCTACTAGATTTGAATCTTCCATTCCAAACTTCTTCAGTAATTCTTTCACATACTTGGACTGAGATATAAAGATACCTTTGTCTGACTAAACAATTTGCAGACCTAGGAAGAAATTCATCTCTCCAAACATAGACATTTCAAATTCACTTTTCACTTGGTCAGCAAATGTTTTGCACATACATTTATTTCCACTAAAAATGATATCATCAACAAAGACTTCAACAATTAGGATGTCCTCATGATTAATCTTGAAGTAAAGATTACTATCAGTAGTACCTTTGCTAAAACCTATCTTGAGCAAATATTTATCCAATCTTACACCAGGCTCTTGGAGTTTGCTTGAGTCCATACAATGCTTTTCTTAGTCTACAAACCATGTCACCCTGATCAGATAATTAAAATCCTTCTGGTTTCTCAATGTAGACTTCTTCCTCCAAATATCCATTCAGGAATGTTGATTTGACATCCATCTGATACACTTTAAAATCTTTGAAAGAAGCAAATGCAAGAAACAATCTAACTGCCTCTATTCTTGCCACCAGAGCAAAAGTTTCTTCAAAATCAATTCCTTCTACTTGAGAGTAGCCTTTGCATACCAACCTTGCTTTGTTTCTTACAACTTCACCATCTTCATTTAGTTTATTCTAGAAGACCCATTTGGTTCCAATTACATTTTTATCCTTTGACCTAGGAACAATATCCCAAGTGTGGTTCTTTTCAATTTTCATTAATTCTTCTTCCATTGCTTTTACCCAATTTTCATCAGTGCAGGCTTCACCAACTGTTTTAGGTTCAATCCTTGAAATCAAAAAATCTCTTCTTGATCTTTAGCAACTCTTCTCCTAATTCAAACACCTTTATTTCTATCCCCTATGATTTGATCTTCAGGATGATTCATTCTTACATACCTGGGGGTTTTGGGAATTGCTTGAGCTTCTGTTTCTTGAGTTTGTTCCTCAGCATCTGTATTAATTCCTTGAGTTTCTAGAGTTTCTAGATCAGTCTGCATCAGAGTTTGAACTAACCTTCCTTGATTTTGACTCTCAGTTTGATCATTTGAATCATATCTGTAGAACCTGGAATGTCCTTCCTTGCTCTCATCAACTCTAACATTAGCACTTTCAACAATCTTTTTCAACCTCTTGTTAAAGCACCGGTAAGCCTTGCTTTGAGTAGAGTATCCCAAAAATATTCCCTCATCACTTCTTGTATCAAATTTGCCTAAATCCTCATCTCTTTTGATATAGCATTTACTACCAAAAACATTGAAATATGTCACAATAGGAGGATGACCAAACCATAGTTCATAAGGGGTCTTACCAGAATTGCCTCTGATCTGCACCCAGTTAAGAGTGTAGACAACAGTACTTACAGCTTCTCTCCAATAAGCTTGAGGAACATTTGTTTCCATCATCATGGTCCTGGCAGCTTCTTGAATGGTCCAGTTCTTTCTTTCCACAACTCCATTTTGTTGGGGAGTCCTAGGAGCAGATAACTGTCTTTTTATGCCATGCTTTTCACAGAAAGCATCAAACTCATGGGAAGCAAATTCTCCACCTCTGTCAGATCTTAGACATTTCAATTTTTCACCAATTTCATTTTCCACCATCACTTTGAACACCTTGAATTTTTCAAGAGCTTCTGATTTTTCTTTTAGGAAGGTTACCCATATCATCTTGGAGTAGTCATCTATCAACAACATGAAATATCTATCTCCTTGCACACTCCTCATTCTAGCAGGACCATAGAGATCAGTATGTACCAATTCTTATCGTCCATTTGAGACTTGTTCCTTACTTTTGAATGAAATATTGCTCTATTTCCCCAATTGACATTCTCTACACATGCTATTAGGTTTCAAAAGTTTTGGAAGATCTCTCACAGCCTGAGTGGTACTTATTTTGACAATATTATCAAAATTCACATGACACATCCTCCTATGCCATAACCAACTTTGATCTATTTGAGCAATCAAACAACTTTTACTAGAGCTACTTGAATGAAAAATGTTACCTCTGGTTTGAGTACTGGATGCAATTTCAGTTTTGAAACTTTCCAAGATTCTGCACTTTCCATCTTTGAATTGAAGATCATAACCTTTATTAACCAACTATCCAACACTGAGAAGATTATGTTTTAGTCCTTCCACATACAGAACATTATTTGTGTTATTCTTACCATCAAAAGAGATGGATCCTCTGCCACAGATTCTACCAGCTGAGTTATCTCCAAATTTCACAAGCCCACCTTCATAATTTTCAAAATTCACAAACTTACTCTTGTCTCCAGTCATATGATGAGAACATCCACTATCAATCACCCATTCATCTTTCTCAACAACCTGAGCAACCAAGGCACTTTCCATATAGCTAGCAGATTCAGTAGACACTGGATCTTCTTCTTTAATGGCAATGAACACCCAATCATTTTCAGGGGAACCTCCATGATCAGATTCATCATCCGTAACTTCACCAATTTCTTGGACATAGTAACGCTTGTTATGATTTCAATATCAGTTAGGGTTTGGTTTTGAAAACCTTTTCGGACATCTTGAGGCAAAACGACCAATCTTATTACAAGCAAAACATTTGAGTGGCAATTTTCCTTCATACTTACCAGATCCTCTTGGTAATCTTTTGGCGAGAAGAGCTTCAAGATCAGCAGTTTCAAGTTTAATATCTTCAAGATCCTTCCTTGTTTTCATTAATCTATTTGATCTTGCAGAAGAGCTTTCACCCGGATCATATCTTTGTTTTCCATATAGACTAGCCTTAAATGCAGATTCAAATTTGGGAAGAGAATCACCAAACTCACTTAGTTCAAAAGCTAAAATTTTTCCAACCAAATGATCTCTTGTAACATATGAGACAGTCCTGATCTCCTCTATAGCAACAACCTTATGTTTGTATGAACCAGGTAAAGATCTAAGTACTTTTGATACAATCTTTGATTCTTCCAAAGTTCCACCAACACACCTGATACCACACACAAATTCATTTATCTTTTGCATATAGATTGTGATGTTTTCATCTTCGCTCATCCTCATAGTTTCAAATTTTCCTCTTAGATTTTGTAGCTTGGCACATTTGACATATTGATCACCTTCATACAGAAATTACAACTTTTTCCAAATTTCATAAGTAGTTTTTAGACCAAACACATTTGTCATTTTGGAATCAGTCAGGGCACTCAACAAGGCTTCTTTAACTCGAAGGTTATTTTTTGCATCTTTGACTTGATCTAGAGTTGAAGGACCTTTCTCCAGAGGTTTATACTCAACACCGATTATTGCCCAATAGGCATCGCCCATGCATTGTAAATGGCACTCCATGCGATTCTTCCAAACATAATAATTTGTTCCATCAAATCTCAGACTATCCTTCTTGTAGGTCAACATCTTGGATCTCCTCAAGCGGTTAGGCTTTTATAAGAGGATCTGGCTCTGATATCGATTGTTGGAATTAGACCGGACAACTGAGAGGGTGGGTGAATCAGTTGTCACACAATTTAATCTTTTTCTGCTTTTAACCTTCTTTATTATCTTGCTACCAGATTAGTGATATAAACATTAAAGCGCAAATCAACAACATAAGAGTAGAAACATAATCAACACACTTGACACCAAGATTTTGACGTGGAAACCTGGTTAAGGGAAAAACTACGGCAGGGGTTAACCCACAAAATTTGTACCCTGTTAAAAGTACTTTAGAAAAAATAGAAGGCACATGCCTTCGGGCGCACTGCCCAGAGCTCACTGCTCAAAAGAGAAGGCTCACGGCCTACAAAAATAACTTAGAACAAAATGAATTAACTAAAAAATAGCATCTACTTCATGCCTGGTTCAGTTTCAATGAATGCTCAAAAACGTTTGCTTTGCCCCATATTCTTCTTTACTAACTTCACACTCTATTATGCTCTTGCTCCTTTTCTTCTCTGCTCTACTTTTGATCCTTTATTCAGATTTAATCTATTTTGCACAAGGATGATGTTTGACAACTCTTCAACATGTATTTATACACTTCATCCATCTTGGAATGATCAACAAGGTTGGCCAAACTTAATGCGGATCTTTACATTGTTGGCCAATCATAGCTGAGACTTGAATCTTCCTCTATTTACATGCCATGCTTCATAAAATGATCTTTAGATCATCTACAACACGCTAAGAACATTTGGTTGGCCAAGACTGGGAAGAACAACAACAACAAAGAGCAAACCTTCAATCACAAGCTCATTTGTTAATGTGGACCATTAACACAATAGCCACACAATCCAGAGGCCATCATAAGCACAATTAAGTCATCAAGAATAACCACACCACTTCGCATCACCAGAATCACTCACATCTTCACATTGAACCTCAAGAAGACACACTGCCATGACTGTCATACTAGAAAGATTGCTTCTGGATCTCCAAATGACGAGCCACTTGAGTTGAGGGAACAAATCAACATCCCAGACATGCCTCTAGCTCTGCAAATCACAATATTCTCATACCGGACCAATCTGGACCAACTTCTTGCCACTTTGTCATCACAGAACAACTGCAAAAACTTGTTCTACTTAGAGGGCCATAACTTCACCAAAACTTCATGCGGACCTTTCAAATCTTAATTGGAGCAACACTAGACAACCCTATACAAACCCTTTAATCCATGAACTTTGATCTGCACCTTACTAGAAATACTGATCATTCCTCTACACTGTCTTCACTGTTTCTGACAGAAGGATATGTTGACATCGATGACAACACATCAGGCACATATTTGCAACATCTTGAACACCTTGAACTCAATGGTGAGATTAGATTTGCACCAACATTCTCCAAAATAAACCTTCAATATAAGGCCACAAAGATTAAACCCTCCTAAATCTGATGTTTCTATCATGTTTTTTCTAATTCTCCAAGTCATCATATGATGCGAGAGAAAAGCATAATAAAATTTTCAAGATCCACCATAATTTGCATCCTAGATCTCTCAAAAGATTAATCAAAGACACTATACAATCTCTAATAGCATGTAATATTTGGCTATGGAGATAGCTACCCGAGATTAAAGGCCTAATGGAAAGCCTAAAGAAATTAGAAGATCAATATGACAAGAATAAACTGTATTCCTATCAAAGAATGCAAATACAAAAATATACAACATAAAATATGATGTGATGTACCTTGCTTATAAAGGCAAGGTTGAGAGGTAGGATTAACTAGGATGATGACAAGATTCTTAATCTTGTGACATGAGACAACTATAGGATAAGATCACATGTGTACTAGAAACTACTAGAAGGATTCCTAGAGCCCTAAGTCAACTTAACATGTGAACATGTGTGAATTGGTCCTAACTAATAACTAGTTAGATAATGTACCTTGTTCACACTACAAAGGGGAAATAGGATAGGAAATACCCTTGTTCACACCAACACATTGGAATCATTGTCACTGGCTGAAGCAAGGAGAAACTGGAATTGTTCAAATTCCCTCATAAACTACAAGTGGACAAAAAGAGATTTTAAACATTATTTGAGTACCCCACGTTTCATTGCAATTCCTTCTAAAGAAATTGAAATATTTATGTCCTTTTGTTGGAGTGACCTTATATTGTAATTGCCTTTTCACAACATTCTTCATGAAATTGGTTCATGTAGGGAAGATATTATCACTCACTAGTGAGGAATGGCTACCACCTACCATGCATGGCATGTTGATCACACACTGCCAAAATTAAATGACGACAATGATGATGAACTTGTGTTTGATAGACCAAAAGATAGAGAACAACCTGATGGAAATGAGTGGAAAATTCTATCCTCCCTCCACCCAAGAAATGATGTTACTATTGATAAATTAGACATGCTTGGATGTCAAGAAATTGCCCCCTCCTTGAAATTCTATCCTCCCTCCACCCAGGAAATGATGTTGCTATTGATAAATTAGACATGCTTGGATGTCGAGAAATTGCCCCCTCCTTGATGTACAATGTTGTTGCATTCATTGACTACAATCATCCAAAACTTTAGTCTAAACAAATTAAACCCAACTTAAATATCACAAAGGGTAAGATTTCTTTGGATTGACAAAATTCTTTTAGTATTATTGTAAACCATACTTCTCAAGATGGAAGGAAACCACCACTTCTAATGATCATACAAGGTATTTTAAGAACATAGAAATCATACTTGATTAATAGCATTGAGATTGCACTCTCCAGAAATGTGTCCATAGCACAAAAGCCCTTGCTTTTGCTCGCCCCAATAGGTGTGGTTGATTTCAACATCAATGCATCAACCATTCATTCAACACTTCACATACCAATAAAAGAAATGAACTCTCTTCGAGGTCAAGCTCTATCAATTTTCTAAGAAAGCATGTATTTCATTTGTTATATTGTAATTAATGAAATGAGTTTCATTGGACCAAGGTTATTAGAATGCATTGACACTAGACTACATGAAGCATTCCCATACCACAATCAAAGCCCTTTTTGTGAATGCTCTATTGTGCTTGTTGGTGAGATAGGATAATTGCCACTGGTATGTGACATTTCAATGTATGTTGGATCATCTTATGGGACAACACTTTGGAGAACCTTTTAGGCAGTGGTCACACTGGACATAATTGTTAGACAACACAAGGATGAACCTACCTAATCAATATTCCGCAACCTCCTTCAAAATATAAGGAATGTTGAGGCAACATAGACAAATTGGCAACTTCTCATTTCACACAACAATGGCAACTTATCTGCAAATAAACAAGATACATTATGTTCATCCATACATTTGTTTGTAAAAAATGATTTGGTTGATTCACATAACAAAAAATGTTAAAAGCTAGAGCCACACTAGTAGCACGTTGCATTGCTAAGCAAAAAAGTAGCACAATCAACTCAAATTCAGATAATGAATAACCACAAAGAAGGGCGTTATTGTGCATTGGATAACAAGTTATGTAAAATACAAATTTATGTGTTGTAATTGGACTTGTCAATAGTGTGCTTGGAAAAGTAATTGCTATTATATACAAAAATTAAAGCAAGGGCCACTAAATCTACCTCTATTTGTTGTCATTATCTTTCAATGATACATTGGACCTACATGGAACAAAAAAGAAAAAAATAGTTCCAATTGCTCTAGCCACATGAGGTTGTTGCCTACAAATCATGTTGAAAATGGATTGGGTAATTACAATCCATAAATCACAATTTCTAACTATAAATAGAGCAACAATAGACATTGGAATCATTTACCATGAAGGACTCATCTTCACAACACTGTCAAAAGTGAGAGGTTTGTCAAATCTACAAATATTACATTAGTTGTGAAATACCAATGAAGTATTCTTCATTTCTTGAAATCAAAGTTTTAATTTGTTGATGCTTTGGGTAAGTAAAAATAAATATTTTACTTTTTCTCTATAATAAGCAATAAATTTTCTAGCTTCTTCTAAAGATGGAATAGAAAAACCCAACAACTAATACATGTTATTCTTTTGATGATTAAGTTTACACATTGATTCATCTTAAAAGAACTGTATTGTCCTCTCCTTTGTAAAGTGTGCAATTACAAGAAAAATGTGCTCACTTTGTCAAGTATTATAAATTTGAAATCTAAATCTACCATAAAACTCAACCTCACTATAATTCAAGATTTAAGAAACAAATAACTTATAAAATAACAAATAACAAATATAATCTATCATATCTAAATAAATTGTCAAATTGATGGTTGGTTTGGTAAATTAGTGTCTATTGTAGGTAAATAATATTATGCCACTCCAGCTTCTTAATGCACATCATATTCATTTTAATAGAGAATTTACTTCTAATGATTCTTCTGCTATTTTGGGATAAAAGATATTGCCCTAATTCCCATCCTACAACCAATTAAATTATTAAATAGCATATATATCACACTATAAGATAAGATATAAACATAAGAAAATAAAAAGATAACTCAAAGTGGAAAAAGGCAAGAGCCACTTTGTCTTTTAATGTGTTTCCCATCACCCCCTTATGAATGCAAGCCACTGTTTGTCATATTTGAGTAGTGTGAGTTATTTCCATATCAAACCCTCACCTAAGTGCTTTTGACATGTGGTTTCCCATTTTCATATTAGTCCTCTTTGAAGTTCCAAAAGCCTTTTTATTTTAATTGTCACCATGTTTCCAAAACCTATATCCCACCCCACTTGATTTATTGTGTTTCCATTGACCATTAACATTATCATAAAGGTTTTACATGGTTATGCTTTGATTTAGAGTGATTTAATGGTATATATTAGTTGAGCAACTTATTATTTCTCAATATGATAATATGGATTAAGCTTGAAATTCCACAAGGGGACTAACCAAGGCAGACTTCTCTTTAACAATTTGTTTTTGCAGGGTTTCCTCTCTCACAAAATCATGTTGCAAGTTAGTTTCTAAGAATTTTGAAGGTTTCTAGTAGAGGTTATAAAAGTAAAGTTCCCTTAAAAAATGTTGATGAACCCCTCCTAGAAGTTTTAGATGACAATTTGACAAGGTTAAGGCTGCCCTAGGAGGTCAAGGTTACATCAAAATGGCTATAAAATATGGTCAAGGCTACTTAGTAGGCTACCACTTGTTGATTTTAGGTGCTAAATAGTTGATTTTTAAGGTCAACTTTCTGATATAGGTTCATACTAGTCCCTAGAAGTCATCCACGATTATAAATCAAACCTTTATTAAGTAAAAACACTCTCTTTTTTTGTATTTGATCTCTCTTTTTCAATCATTTGAGAACATGAGGTTTGTTATTTGTATTAGGATTTCCTTTGCAGGTCCAAAGTTGAAATCTCTTGGGATAATCTCACATGTTGTTACTAGTCATCCCTATCAAAATTTCAAGCCCATGGTTACATTATTAGGTGAAACCGTTCCATATTTTCAAGTTGCTTTGTTCCTTTCAATTATTTGTTCCAAGACATCTTAGACTTGCATAGAATTACATATGTTTTATTATTAATGGATAGGTGTAAACTTTTGAGAAGGTAGGAACCTTTGTTAGGAACCCTCCTAACAAATTTTAAAGCCCCTCCCACTTCTTGGACAAGGCTACCCCGTAGACAATGTTGTTATGGTGGCTATCAAGATTGCCAATGTTGTCATGGTGGTTGTTTACCTCAACCCTAACCTTTTTATCCCAAGACCTTCAAATCTCATAGGTAGCATCAGGAGTAGATTCTAATCAATTTGTATTAGACCACTTCATCTCATAGGTATATCTAGGTCTACTTTTACATCCATATTTGTTTTCTATAATTAATCAAATTTCTAATTTGTTGAATTCCAATTCCTGATTGTCTAAGGTTAGCATATTTTGTCTAATGACCAATCAATTGTTAATCTCAACTCTAATGGTTTTGAATTAGTGTTAGGCTATTTAGAGGTGGTCTTAGGTAATAGTTATTTCCACATTTTGTTTGCACATGCAACCACGCACGATAGAAGAACCAAATCTTTGACAACCAACCAATCAATTTTAAAAACTTCATCTCTTTGGTTCTTTTAGTTAGAAATGTGGTGTATACTATACATGTTTTATACTTGCATCAGAAGGGTTTGGGGGTAGATCCATTGGGAAAAAAAATTGTGTACTTTTTTGGGTTACTATCTTTGCCCATGATTTTGGTGCCTTTAGTATTGTAAAATTGGTATTGATGTGCCTATTCATATCTAAATATGCATTAGTGTTGAGTAAAAACTTTATTATTTTATTGTAAATGGTAGGGTTTTCTGCAATAAGAAAGAAGGTTATTGTGTTGGTTTTTACCTAAAAGGGTTTTTCGAAGTGAAATATTATGTATAGTGTGTTTGTCATTTCTTTCATTCTACAATTGCTTAAGATTCTATTTGTATTGCTTCAATTATACAAGTTTGTCAGACTTGTACCAACCTTTTCCTTTGCTTAAGAGGTTGTAAGAGAGAATCTATTGTTGGGATAAGGTGCCATTAACCTTGTAAATCTTAATATTGTATTTATTCCATTTTAATTATTGTAATTTGTAATTACCCATAGAGGAATGAGGTAGTTTCACCGACAGTGGTAATTTCAAAGTCACCAGAGGTAATTATGGAGTGACATTTACCGTTGGCAATTGTAAAAATGATGTGTAAATGAGGGTAGGCGCCACCTTGGGAGAATCTTCTATATTTAGCATGTATGACACACGTCATAATGTTTGGTGAGTGTATGTAAGAGAATCTATGAAAGTTGTAAGTTGTCATCAGATTCTATGACACTATGACAACATATGACAGATACTTATTATATGTAAGTTGTTATGTTTAGCCCTAGGCATCCATCTTGGGAAGATACTCTTTGGAGGAATCTATGACGGTAATGACGTATCATAAGATGCTGTAAGAGACCTTATTTAGCCTTGGGTGCCCAACTTTGCATGGTTGACTTTGGACAAGTGGCAGGAGCTTGTAAGGAGGCATTCAATATTTGCATGTTGGAGATTCTTAGGAGAGAGAAAGTGGATGCCTAGATTGGTGTGAGAACACTTCTATAAGTATTTTTCCATGTATTTGTTGTAGCATGTACATATTTATAGGTACTCAGGTGTTGTAGGAATGCTGTCAGATTGAAGACTGGTGGAGAGAATTGTGTAGTTGGTGTATTGTATCACTTTGGTAGATTAATATAAACTTGTGCCTCTTTCCTGGTGGAGTTTTTAGGTTAAAAGGGTTTTCTCCACATAAACATTCTCATTATGTGATCAGTTTTTGATTTTTGGATTCTGTGTTGCATATTTTATATTCTGTTTGCAATCTCCATTCTCTAATACACTTGTAAATATCATTAAACTTATTTGAATCAGATTTTTATTGAGTAGTCGTGTCTTCATTTCTAACATTTGGTATCAGAGTTTGGCCAACTTTGACTCTTGGGTGGTAGTGTGAAGGTTGTGTAGCTACAGTGGGAGATTTGGTTGTATTTATTTTGCAAATCTTGAGTTGTTATTATGGCTGCATCCACCATTGCTTCAACCTCTCGTCTGGACATTAAGAAGTTTAATAGTACGGGGTATGAGCCGTGGAAGCTGAAAATGGAGGATTTGCTGGAAGAAAGAAACCAATGGTTGAATGTTCTAAAAGATAATAAACCTGACGATGTATCTCAAGATGAGTGGGATACACTGGATAAGAAGGCACAAGGTACAATCAGATTGTGTCTTGCAGATTCTGTCCTGTTGAATGTTGCAAGGGAAGAGACTACACACAGCTTGTGGAAGTGTTTGGGTGAGATCTACCAAGCCAAGAGTATTGTAAAAAGATGTTACTTGAAGTGTAAATTATTTTCTATGAAAATGAAAGAGGGTGAATCGGTTGCAAAGCATTTAAATTCATTTAATTTGTTATTGAGTCAACTTACATCTCTAGATGTTGAAGTTAATGAGGAAGATAAATGTATTTTACTTCTTTGTTCTTTACCTGAGTCTTGGGAGAATGCTATCCTTGCTATCACTGCTGACCTCACGGATTTGAAGATAGATGCTCTTGTTGCATTTTTGTTGGCACAAGAATTGAGAAAGAAGAGTTTAGATAGTTTAGGGGATGCTCTCATTGTCAGGGGAAGGTGTAAGGAAAGAGGACCAAAAGGAGATCAGAAGGGGTTCAAAGACAAGTCTAAGGGTCATTCTAAGACTCCTGGGAAGAATAATAGATTTAAGTGATGGAATTGTGGTAAAAAGGGACATGTGAAGAAGGAGTACAAAAACCCAAAGAAATAGTGGGAAACTGCTTCTAAGAAGTCCTCTAATGTAGGTGAAGATGTTTTACATTCTGCATGTAATTTTGTTTCTAATGATCATTGATTGGTTGACTTAGGATGCTCGTTTCACATGACCCCGCATAAGGAATGGTTTTCCACATACAAAGAGTATGATGGAGATAAAGTGTACCTTGGGGACAACTCTAAATATCTGATAGTCAGAAAAGGAAAGGTATTGTTGTGTTTCAGTGATGGAAGGATTAAAACTCTCCCTGGTGTTTTTCATGTTCCTAAATTAACTAGAAATCTAATTTTAGTTTCGAAGTTGAATGATTTGGGAATGCATGTAACATTTGATAAGCATGGTTGCAGATTGGTGAGAGGAAACTTGGTGATAGCGAAGGGGAAGATAATGGGAACCTTGTTTAGGCTAGATGCCACTACAATTTATAATTCCTCTTATGTTTCTGAGGCTTCTAAAAATGTACTTGTATGTTTTGGCATTGTAGATTGGGTCACACAAGTAATAATGTTTTGAAAACTATTAAGAATAAATATTTGTTGGACAATTTTTCTTATTTTGCTAAGCACTTTGATTTTAGTGAGCATTGTGTGTTTGGTACAAACAAAACAGAAAATCATTTCCTTTAGGAAGCAATAGAGCAAAAGAGAAGTTAGAGATTATTCATACAGATGTGTTTGGACCTGTAGATAACGACTCTATAAAAAAATATCGTTATTTTGTCACCTTCATTGATGATGTATCCAGATTCACATGGATTTATTTTAAGAAACACAAATATGAAGTTTTCACTAAGTTTAGGGATTTTAAAGTCTTAATTGAAAACCAATTGGGATTAAAGATAAAAATATTAACATCTAAAAATGGAGGGGAATATTGCTCTAAGGAATTTGATGCATTTTGCAAGCATGCAAGTATAATCAGACAAAAGACAACTCCGTATACACCACAACAGAATGGTGTTGTAGAAAGGATGAACTGAACAATCATGGAAAGAGATAGGAGTATGTTGAGAGATTCACAATTGGATAAATGCTTTTGGGTAGAGGCTGTGTGTACTACTTGCTACTTGATTAACAGATTTCCTAGTAAGGCTCTTGATTCGATACCTTATGAAGTGTGGACAGGTAAGAAACCTTATGTCATACATTTAAGGGTTTTTGGTTGCAAGGCTTTTATTCACATGCCTAAGGAAAAGTGATCGAAGTTGGATCCAAAAGCGCATAAATGCATCTTCATTGGATATGGTGAGAGTGTTAAGGGTTATAAGCTTTGGGATCCTCTAACCAGAAAATTTGTTTTCTCTAGGGATATTATTTTCAGGGAACTTAGAGCTATTTTTGAACCCGAGCAGCTAAAAGAAAAAGAAAAGGTGAAGAGAGTGCACTTTGACTTAGAGTAGGAAGATGCACCTCAGGAAGAACACAATGATGGATTGGAGGGTGAAGAAGAAGAAGAAGATTCTAGTAGTTCTGATGAGGAAGAATCTGTTGTAACAGAATAAGTTGGTGCAAAAGATCATGCAAAAGAACAAGTTGAGACTCTTACTCCACCCTTGAGGAGATCCACAAGACAATGAAATCCAGTTGACATGTATAGCCCACTATATTTCCATTGTGTATTTGCTTTATTGAGTACTTATGATGAGCCTATATCCTATAGGGAAGCTATTCATGCAGATGATACTGAGTCTTGGCAGTTAGCCATGCAAGAGGAGATGATGGATTTAGACTCTTGAACACCTGGGATCTTGTTCGCTTGCCCAAAGGAAGAAAGGGCATAGGATGCAAGTGGGTCTTCAAGAAGAAGTTTGGAGTAGATGATTCATTGGAAATGTACAAGGCTAGACTGGTAGCCAAGGGCTACTCCCAGAGAGAGGGAGTTGATTTCGGTGAAATTTCTCTCTTGTTGATAAGTTAACTTCTATTAGATTTCTTTTATCCATTGTTGTAGCTTTTGATTGGGAGATTGAGCAAATGGATGTTAAGACTGTGTTCTTACATGGAGATCTTGAGGAAGAAATTTATATGCAACAACCTACAAGTTTGAGGCAAAAGGAAAAAGAACATTGGATTTGTAGGTTAAAGAGGTCTCTCTATGGTTTGAAATAGTCCCCCAAAATGTGGTGTCAAAAGTTTAAATTATTTGTGTTGAAATTGGGCTTTGTTAGAAGCGAGGAGGATCACTGTGTTTACATTTATTGTATTGATGATTCTATACTGATCATTGCATTGTATGTTGATGACATGTTATTTTTCAACAATATTAAGGGTATGATCAGTGCGTTGAAAGCCCAACTTTCAGGTGCATTTGATATGAAAGATCTTGGAGCTACCAGGTATATTTTGGGTATGGAGATTAGGAGGGATAGAGGTGACATAATGTTTTGGTTGTCACAAAGTATGTGAATACCATTTTGCAGAGGTTTAGTTTGAAGTACTTTAACCCTATTAGAGTTCCTTTACCCATTGGTACCAAGCTTTCATTAGATATGTGTCTAAAGAATGAGGATGATTTTGAGGATATGTCTAATGTGCCATATGCTAGTGCTGTAGGGAGTTTGATGTATGCAATGGTTTGCACTAGATCAGATATTGCCCAAGCATTAGGAGTTTTGAGCAAATTTATGTCTAACCTTGGTAGATAACATTGGAATTATGTGAAGATGGTTTTTAAATATATTGTAGGTACTCCTGATTGTTGTTTGGTTTATTCTAGTACTGATAGTGTTGATAAAACTTTGGACATACAAGGATTTGTTGATGCAGATTGAGCAGGTGACTTGGATAGTCGAAGGTCCACTAGTGGCTATGTGTTTACTCTATTTGGAGGAGCAATGAGTTGGATGAGTAAGAGGCAACCTGCAGTTGTATTGTCCACCATAGAAGCAAAGTATATGGATTCTACTCATGTTTCTAAGGAGGTAGTTTGGTTGAGGAGACTATGTAGATGTATTGGTTTTGATTGCAGGGTCATTCAGATTGGTTGTGATAGCCAGAGTGCTATCTGTTTGGCCAAGAATCTTATGTATCATGCTTGGACTAAGCATGTTGATGTTTAGTATCACTTCATTCAAGAATTGGTTTCAAGTGGATAGATTGAGATAAAGAAGATAGACACTTAGGAGAATGTTACAAATTCATTGACCAAACATGTGAGCACAGAGAAATTTGTGTGGTGCATAGAGGCCATGGGCCTTGTTTCTAGTACCTGATTATTTTTAATTTGTTTTCCTATGTGTTGATTTACAATGTATAATGTCAAGTGGGAGAATGTTGGGATAAGGTGCCATTAACCTTGTAAATCCAAATATTGTATTTATTCCATTTTATTTATTGTAATTTTTAATTACCCATAAGGGAATGAGGTAGTTTCATCGGTAGTGGCAATTTTAGAGTCACCGAAGGTAATTATGGAGTGATATTTACGGTTGCAATTGTAAAAATCATGTGTAAATGAGGGTAGGCACCACCTTGGGATAATTTGCTATATTTAGCATGTATCATAATGTTTGGTGAGTGCATGTAAGAGAATCTATGACAACTATAAGTTGTCATAAGATTCTGACACTATGATGACATATGATGGATACTTATTATATGTAAGTTGCTATATTTAGCCCTAGGTGCCCATCTTGGGAAGATACTCTTTGGAGCAATCTATGATGGTTATGATGCGTCATAAGATATTGTATGAGACCTTATTTAGCCTTGAGTGCCCAACTTTGCATGGTTGACTTTGGACAAGTGGCAAGAGCTTGTAAGGAGGCATTTAATATTTGCATGTTGGAGATTCTCGGGAGAGAGAAAGTGGATGCCTAGATTGGTGTGAGAACACTTCTATAAGTATTATTCCATGTATTTGTTGTAGAATACAAATTTACAGGTACTCAGGTGTTGTAGGAATGTTGTCGGATTGAAGACTGGTGGAGATAGTTATGTAGTTGATGTATTGTATCACTTTTGCAAATTAATACAAACTTGTGCCTCTTTCCTAGTGGAGTTTTTTTACCCGAAAGGGCTTTCTCCACGTAAACATTGTCTCATTGTGTGATCAATTTTTGATTTGTGGATTCTGTGTTGAATATTTTATATTATGTTTGCAATCTCCATTCTCTAATACGTTGTTAAAGATCATTAAACTTAATTTGAATCAGATTTCCGTTGAGTAGTTGTGTCTTCATTTCTAACATCTCCATAGACTTCATAGGTGGATTACCAAAGACTAAGCATGGGTATGATTATATCTTTGTAGTACTAGACCATTTTAATATGATGCATGTCACAATGGCTTGTAAAAAGACTTTAACAAGGAGTGGTGTAGCTAAGTTATTCTTCAAGAATGCTTTTAGAGAGCACCATATGTGATAAAGATGTAAGGTTCTTGAGCAAGTTTTGGTGCACTCTTTGGAGCAATATAGGTACAAATTTAAAGAGGTATACAATTTTTCATCCCCAAATGGATGGATAAACAAAGGTAGTGAATAGAATGTTTGTATTGTTGTTGTAAGGGTGCAATCAATGGTGCCCTATGTGCTAGGATGGGCATTTGACATACATGCATTACTCCTATAACAATGCCATTTACTCAAGACAAATTTATCTCCTTTGAATCTTTTTTTGGATACTTTCCACCTAGTTCTCTTAACATATGTTAGGGACAATCGACCTCTAAGAAGAGATAGAAAAGGGGATTTATAGGTGAAAAATCTAACATTTCCATTAGCAAAGTTAGGTAAATGCATATCTAGGTAAAGAGAAACTCAAGGAGTCTCAAGACAAGTATAAGTGTCATCATGACCAACATAGAGTCAAGCACAAATTCCATGTTGGTGATAAGATGTGGGTTTACTTGGGAAAGGACTTGGCGGATTCACCTAGTAAACTTATCCTATAGTGGCATCATTCAGAGGATCTGAAATAACATCCCTCATTTTCATTTTTACCTCTTGATGTCTAATTTCTTTATGCCTTTTTATATTACACTATTCAGATTAAAATAAGGTACCTAATTTCAATGGCATTTTTCATATCCTTATTTATTTATAGCCCTCATATATTAGATTGAACATTCATTTTCACTTCTTCCACACCCATCTCCAAATGAAAAGTCTTGAATAAATTTAGACTGTAGAATATTATGAAATTGAAATACATTAGAAATATTTGTACACAACATAATAATTTTAAATTTACTAAGCTAATTGAACATCTTATTAAAATTTAAGAGGAACAAGTTGATATGAACATGGGGTCATTATTGACTTACTCTTCACTTTTGTATCAAGAAACTAAATTATTTTTTATGCATCTAGAATAAATTATAAAAGAATAGAAATATAATTGTTCATCTATCTCAAATCTATACATGAACACTAAAAATTCCTCTTCAGTATTATTATAGCATGATCCTTTAAAAATAAAGTTTCTATTAACCCTCCATTCTACATCAATGTAAATACTATAAATATATTTTAAAATCATAAAAATGTAAAGGTTGGTTCTTTATCACATCTAAATGAGAAACTAATTTAATGTATTCAAAGCCCTCTTGTTGGATACAATACGTACAAGGAGATTCCTTCCCTATTTACCATACATATTTTTCTACAATGTGTACATACCATGCCCCTCTTTTGAATCAAACCTAAAACCCCTCTATGGAGTCAAAACATGTTCATCATTAGGTAAACTTGGCACTAAATAAATACGTTTGCAAGCCCCACATAAATACCACAAACAACTAACCTTTGTGTCTTAATGGAAACCAAAAGAAAAGATCTTTTAACTAGTAATTTTTGTTCAATTAAATTCCCATTTCTTAGACTAAACTAACACCTCCTTCCATTGTCTCACCCCCAGTACTTGAGAAAAAATATTAATAAAATTACCCTCTCTACTCCTAATAACTAGTTATACATTCATCCATTTTTTTCTAATATTAAATACTCCATTATGAACTTGTGATAACAAAATTACATACCTTGCAACTTCTTTTACTATGTTTTACACTCATTTTAGTTGACCACTTAACATGTATTTTTATCTCTTGTTTAGCCCTTCATCACACTTTTTCTAGTCTTGTTAGTCTTTTTATCCTTATATGTCTTAGATGTCCCCTTCGTCTATGCTTTTGACTCTTGTGTAAACCTTGTTTATCTTTGTTTAGTCATCTGTATCCTTGTTCACCTAGCATTTCATTAGTGTGTCTCTTTCCATGTGTTGTAAACCATTCTTTGCCACTTTTTTATCCTATAACTTTCTCCTCATTGATCAGAAAGACATGGGACCACTTCCACCCACTTTAGATTAATCCACTTTGTTTCCCCTAAAAAATTTAGCCTTACAACTTTTAAGGATGTCCATGCCATTTCTTGAACCACTTGTGTAGTGGGGTTTTGCCTTTACTCATCTTACCACTAAAATTGCATGTCAGACTCATAAATTCTCACCCACTATGTTTTCTATAGTCACTTGACCAAAAACCTTGTAAAAGTATACATATTACCCCTTTTTTTGTCAGTTTTCATCTAAGGTATTGGGTCTCAAAATTACAGCTCCATATTCTTAGGCTAGGGAACTTGTCATAAAACATGGACAACTAGAGGTCAATGCTTGAGTGTGGCTGGTTTCTTCTTCACTTTGGGCTCAACTAAACGAGAATGGTATTCTTATAGGTATCCTTTCTAGCATGATTAAAGATAAATGATGGAACAAGATTAAGCTGACTAGCAACTACACCTAATGTATGATAGACCTTGAGATATGTCACTAACTCTATGGGATACAAGATACTTTTACGTATTTTTAAAAATTGTTGTCTTTGTTTGTACTTTTCATTTTCAAGATACACTATTATAGTTTTAAGTGTTGGGATAGGTTGACAGTTTTAAGATACAATACTACAATATTTTATGTTTTAAGTGTTTGCAAAATAGACAATGACTAACAATTGTTGGTGTTAAGGATTAATTAGTGCATGACATAGAATAATGTAATAAGTAATAAATTAACATGTTAATGCTAATTTATTAGATGTTAGTTTTAGTTAGTTATTATTTATTTGTTAGTTGGTAGTTAATGGTTTGGGTAGTTAGTAAGTTGAATGGATTTATAAATCCATAGGATACAATATTTGGAGTGTCAAAGATAAATGATTGAGTGGTTGTTGTGTTGGAGCTTCTAGCTCTTCTTTGTAACACAATTTCAATATGGCGTCAGAGCAAGTGTCTTGGACATGTCTATTCATCTTCCATTCACTCATCCTTCCTTCTCCAAAGTGGTTCATACAATGGTGATGCAGTGATGACCACCTGTAATAGCCATTATTTTGATTATTCACGATTCTTTCATTTTGTCAACAGTGTTGCGGTGTAGATCATGTGCAAATCCCATTCATTTGGTTTATCTCAGGTCTATCTATCTTGTTCACTCTTTTTATTATTTTCCACTTCATTTTGTTCATGTTCATATAAAAAATTAGAAAAACAAGAGTTGCGTAGTAGTAGGAGTCCCAGCCAAATGCTGCCAACATAGAGCAAGACAAGAGCATGGAAAAAATAGATGTGTTAAAAAGTTAAATTATGTTTAATTGAAAAAAATATTAGATAGTAAAAGAATCAGGTTCACAATCACTATTCAGAGAAACTGTGAATACTTATAGACCAAGAGAAGAGCATGGAAAATATAGATGTGTTAAAAAGTTAAATTATGTTTAATTGAAAAAAACTATTGGATAGTAAAAGACTGAGTTTCATTGTTTGTTGACTATGGGTAGGTTTTGGAGTAGTAAGTGGTCAAACTCCAGTCTTCTCCAAGGGTAAGATTTCCATTTATTGTATTTGTTTCTCCACAATCTGTAAATATTATTTGTATTTGTCCATGTTCTTCTTATTTACATGTAGCAAGACCTACTGTGAGGTCATTTAGAATCAGGTGCAATGAAGAAGCTCTTGGGTAAGTTACAAGTTGAAAATGACACATAAGTGTAGCAGTTACTAATAGTAAATGCAGTATAAATCCTAGAATTCAATATAACTTCACTTAGGACAAAATTCACCAAAGAAGAAATATGCTACAAGATGAGAACTTATAAATTTGGGAAAAAAAAAACATTAAGTACAAGACTAATATTTACAACACATGATGCACACAATCGATGCAATTCTAGGGTGCTCATTATTTCCTCTAGCATTAGGAGGAAATTATTTAAAATTTCAACTACAGTTGGAAAATCTACAATGGAAAAATGGATCGGCAAGTGTGATTGGCCTACAAAAGTCAGTTTGTCTTCTAGATATTCATTTCATCTCCTAGAAATGATGGTGAAGGACATTGTACAATTGTCATAACTGCACAATATTCTTTGTAAGCACAGAAAAATCAACAACGATGTAGGGAAAAGGAGGACACCTAATTATATACAATGAGGTCACATGATTTCAATGATGTTGAATATAGTTTGGATGGATGATGGTGCCATCAACAATTCAGTGGAAATGGTTGGCATGGAAATAAATATTCGGATTAGAAGCTATAGGTGAGGATCCAAGTGACCTAAATAAATTGCCAATGTATGCCCTACTTAATTGCTTATTAGGTACTCCTTTTTTTTGAAGATAGATGAGAAGAGGTGGTTATAGATATTAAGGGAGGTATATGGTCCACAAAAATGCCAATAGACTAGAGAAGCAATGTAATCTCTAGGTTTTATTGGCTCTCAACTTGGAAGTAGGTACAATTGCCTATGGACTTGAGCCTTTAGAAATGGAAAATGAGCTTTAAGATGAACAAGTTTGAGAACAAACTTAGCTTGGACAATGCTTTAAGAGATTGTATGTTTTGAATTGATCATATGTCGGAGCAAGATGCTTTAAACCCTCTTAATAGTAAATGTCTAGTCAATAGGCCCTAGATCTTGAATCCATAAGGATTAGTGGGTTTAATAATAGTGCCAAAAATCTAGATGTTTGTAGGGATATTGATGGGGAGCCTCATCGATAAGTCTTCCATCGTCAGCACAACGCCAAGTCGCCTACCCGATACACTTTGTCATCCCGATATGAACCTTAGACCATGACTTTCTTTCAATGGCTTGAACATCTCTTCGGCCAAATTATCCTCGTCGCTCTAAGCGAGAAACGGTTTATCGATGGCCTCTGTCTCACCAATAACAACTCCAACTCCTCTGACTTGTTTACTCTCCAATCAAACCCTAGCACATGGAGATGCTAGGTTGTCTACTGTGCACAACCCTCGATCTAGAACATTTGCACCGCCGAACAATGAAACAAAACAAGAAACAAACAAATATTGTACAACAAAGCCATTCCACTAATTTCGACAAAAATCTTATCAGTGGAATGCTTCATATTGACATTTTGCAACAACAAAATTATAGAAAGGAAAAGAAATCTACAACTATGCAATTTGTAATTACAGAGAACGGAAAGCAATTGACAACACATAATAGTTTGATTTCTCCTTAACACAATGCATGATTACATTCACACAATTACATTCAATCTCCTCTCCGATCTGATTACAATCTCTAGTCTATATGCTTGATCTTGTTCATTTTGCTGGTTTTATAAACTTGCCAGAGGAACACCAACCCATTCCAAGCGGCTAGGAGACCAACCATCTAACCACTAACAATTTGACAAATGCAAACTAAGTACTTGGGACTTACAAAGTTTGTTCTAAGTCTAGATACAAACAGAAAATGCCATGCATTGGTCGCATAGACCTTATTGCAATGCAAAACCTGTTTTAAAACAAAACATGAACTTAAATGCCTCACAGAGGCCACCTTGTGTTAGGTGCTCTTGCACCATACACCCCACCTATAAAAGAACTCATGTCCCATGAGTTGATTATGTGTCAAGCTCCACCATTACTCTTTGCTGCCTCATGCCTTCCCCATGATCTCTGGACTGCAACTTGCTTCCATGGAATCAAAAACTCATGCCTAGCATTGTAGGTTCTACTCACACCTTGCCATGAGTGAGTGCTTGCAACCAAACCCATAATTTGCTCACCATTCTTCCTTAATGTCATCTCTGCCTGAACTCCTGCATTCAAAACCTTGTGTGATGCTTCTTGTATTGCTGCTATGGTAGAATATGTTTGTCTATCAACTCTTGTTGGATCTAGAAGATAAACAATGGTCCTTACTATGATAGCATCCTTTTCTTTCCAATCAACCTATGGTTGCTTGTAGACCTACTCTTTGACCTTCTTCTGATCCATCTTAGACATTACCATATGATCTCCATCATTCAAAACTGAAATCACCTTCAAACTGTGATCTTTGGTAACCTCCCTCCTTGAGGTATCCTCAACTTTCCTTGTCTCTTCTTCTGCATCTTCACAAACTCTTTCTTTCCCACCAAAATAATCTTGGCTGCATTCTTTGCTTCAGCATCCTCCTGCAATGGTGTCATCACAAAAGTCTTTCCATCCTTCTTGATGGCGTATGTGTTAGCATATCCATCATACAATGCTTGCCTATCAAATTGCCATGGCCTACCTAAAAGGAGGTGACAACACTCCATGGGCAAAATGTCACATAAAATTCTCTCCTTATATTCTCCAATTTCAAAATCAACATATGCTTGTTCATCTACCAAAAGTGATTGACTATCACTTACCCAAGATGCTCCGTAAGGAGTTTGATGAGGAATCCTTTCTATGTTCAATTTATCCACCATTTCCCTAGACACCATATTATCTGTTGAACCAGAATCTATGACTACCTTGCATATTTTACCTTTGCTTTTGCAATTGATCCTGAAAAGAGCTCTCCTTTGTGATGGTTCAATCTTCACTGGTGCTTTGAGCAACGTCCTCTTGATCATCAGATTTTCTCCCACTTCTGATGTCAAATTCACTTCAGGAGATGTTACACTCCCTTCATCCTCTTGAGTCAATGTGGTTCTTCTCTCATTACCATGAGAAGTTGAGGCCTTCTCTCGACACTTATAAGCCAGGTGCCCTATCTGATTACAATTATAACATCTCATGTTGGAGAACTTGGATCCTCTGCCTGATCCATTTGTCCCACCTCTTTCATTTGGTCTTCTTCCTTGGTAGCCTCCTCTACTACTTGAGTCTCCAACTTGCTCTTCTTGGCTAGACTCACCACTAGGCCTCTGGTTAGGACTTCTTCCTCCAAAACTGCCTCTAAAATTTCTGTCACCTCTTCCTCTACTCTGCTGCTCACCTTTCCTCTTCAGTTTCTCTTCATCTCTTAATGTTACTTGAAAGCATCTTTCCACAGTTTTAGGGGTAAATAAACTTATCTCATCTTGAATATTGATCCTCAGACCATTTAAATACCTTACTACCTTGGCTTTTTCATCCTCCATGTACCCACAACGGAGAGTGTACTTGTGAAACTCCTCGCTGTACGTAGCCACATCCATATCTTTTTGCTTAAGGTTTTGCATCTTCCTATAAATCTGCACCTCGTAGTCAGATGGAAGGAACTAGAACTTGATCTTCTCTAGCATTCTACTACATGAAAAGATCATATTCTTCCCATTCTTTACCCTTTCTCCTTGGGTGTAATTCCACCATGTAAGGGCATCACCTTTGAGTTTAGTTTTTGCAAACTTAACTTTCTTACTTTCAGGAACTTCCTTGTATTCGAAGTAGTTGTTTAGAGCCTCAATCCACTCCATAACTTCATCAACATTCATCTTCCCACTGAACATGGGGACATCTATCCGATCCTCCGAAGAGTCCTTGCCAATAGCCTTAATGGCTTCCAGGAATTGCTTTTGTTCAGCCGGTATCTTTGCCTCTTCTTGTTCCTCTTTCTCTTCTTCTTCATCTGAACCTTCCTCTATCCTTTTTCCTATCTTCATTGCCTTCAATTCTGCTTGGAGCGCTTCCCTGACTCCGGTTTTGATCATCTCTTCCATCTCTTTAAATTTCTTGACCACTTCAGTGGTCAACCCCTTTGGAGGCATATCGCTAGCCTCTCCTTCGCTTTCTTTGTCTGACATAAACATTCACAGACAATGCCAACACTTTTGAAAATCCTCAATTTGACTACAACACAATGCTCAATCAGCTGTCCATCCTACACGCTACTACAAACCCATTCCTCTCGTCCAACAACAGATCTTGGAGATGCACTACCACTCTCTCTTGTAGTGGCCTCACTCTGCACCCTCTTCTAGCCAAACCTCTATTGGTGAATGGTCATGATAGATCTCATCATCGTCTGCCCACACACTACAGGAATCCTATTCCTGTTCACAACTAGATTGCATGAGCAATTCTTCATCTGCCTTCTTAGTGACAGAAATCAAATACACAACACCTCCGCCCAGACCTTTCGCAGGCTCGGATACCAATACGATGGGGAGCCTCATCGGTAAGACTTCCACCGTCGGCACAACGCCAAGTTGCCTACCTGATACACTTTGTCATCCTGATATGAACCTCAAACCATGACTTTCTTTCAATGGCTTGAACCTCTCTTCGGCCAGACCATCCTCGTCGCTCTGAGTGAGAAACGGTTTATCGATGGCCTCTGTCTCACTGATAACAACTCCAACTCCTCTGACTTGTTTACTCTCTAATCAAACCCTAGCACATGGAGATGCTAGGTCATCTACTGTGCACAACCCTCGATCTAGAACATCTGCACCGCTGAACAATGAAACAAAACAAGAAACAAACAAATATTGTATAATGAAGCCATTCCACTGATTTTGACATAAATCTTATCAGTGGAATGCTTCATATCAACATTTTGCAACAATGGAATTACAGAAAGGAAAAGAAATATACAGCTATGCAATTTGTAATTATAGAGAATGGAAAGCAATTGACAACACATAATAGTTCGATTTCTCCTTAACACAATGCACGATTACATTCGCATAATTACATTCAATCTCCTCTCTGATCTGATTACAATCTCTAGTCTATATGCTTGATCTTGTTCATTTCCCTGGTTTTATAAACTCGCCAGAGGAACACCAACCCATTCCAAGCGGCTGGGAGACCGATTCCAAGTGGCTAGGAGAAAACTAACTGATTCCAAGTGGCTGGGAGACCAACCGTCTAACCACTAACAATTTGACAAATGCAAACTAAGTACTTGAGACTTACAAAGTTTGTTCTAAGTCTAGATACAAATAGAAAATGACATGCATTGGTCGAATAGACCTTATTACAACGCAAAACCTATTTTAAAACAAAACATGAACTTAAATGCCTCACGGAGGCCACCTTGTGTTAGGTGCTCCTACACCAGATATCCTGGTAATGCATCTAAAATAATTGGCGGTCAACAAAAAAAATGGACTTGTAAATTGAACCCCTAATCATGTTTAAGATGTGCTTCTATGGCTTTCCATTTGAAGAAAAACTAGAACTGGGAAAGAACACCTTTGGAGGTATTGAAAACCATAACTTTAGCTTTTCCAGCAGGTGAAGCTCAAAAAAACAAGTCAAAGCATATCCAATCATCTTTGTAAAACCCTTAGGAGAATCAGTTAGGATGAAAACATCATCAACAAAAAATAGTATAGTAATTAGGACATGATGTAAGATACAACCATCTTCTGCATGAGTGTACCATCTAAAAAATTCTTCAAGTATGTTGATATAGATTTTAAAGAAAGGGAGGGTATACCTATTTGACTCAGCTGGAGAGACTGCAGGTAGTTCAAAATCATCCAATAATAATTCCGTAGAGCCTCAAGTTGGTAGTAATATAAAGCTCTAAGTAATCGATATCATGTGACCCCATGAATAATAAGTGTTTGGTACAGTGTTGAGGCCTTTCTAAAGTTGACAAAGTAGTAAAAGAATTTAGAATGATGCAGACAAGCCTCCCCATTGACAACTCAGAATAAAAGTGTGATCAATTGTTAGAAACTCTCTCTTGAATCTTGCTTTCTCTATCACTCAAATTGTACCTCACTTTAATTGCTCAGAACACTTCATGTTTAAATATTGGTATAAATGTTGGAAAATGTGTGCTTAACTTGATTTTCTTGTAATTGTATGAGCTTCATCTCTTGATTTTCTTTTGGCCATGTACACTACGTGGTTAAGTGTTTGTAGTTTAGAAGATAAGATGTTTATGTCATGACAATGTATAGCTTAGATCCATGTTTTCCCATGTTTTTGATTAAGATAACACTCTTTTTTAAAATCATCACCATTTTATATATTGCCTTCATCTCCACATTGTCACCAATAGCAGCCCTATCAAATTTGAACCTGTGCTAATGCTTGTTGCTGCACTATTACCTGAAGGACCAAACATTATGCTTCTTTCAACTTCCTTATAGTGACTAATATCTGGTAATATAATGATATGAAATTTGATTTATAGGATGCCCATATAGTATGCTTGTGCCTTTGAACAACCTTTTAGAGCAAGGAACTAATACTTGTCTATTAATAAATTACTGCAAGGCCTCGATGCTCATGGCTTGGATATGGAGCATGGTCCTTTTAGGCCCAGAGGAGTGTTTTGGAGCAAAATATGCACTCTTGGAACATGGGTGATTATTACTATTTAGTATAAATGTTTTTCTTTTGTTAATTGGCTTGTAATATGCATCTATTAATGATGTTTCAATTTATGCATTTAGAGGCAAATCTTCTCTATGTAGAGAGCCCAGTTGAAGTGTGATTGTGCTTGTTGCTGTATTATTTCCTGAAGGACCAAACATTTTGCTTCTTTCAACTTCTTTATAGTGAACAATAGTTGATAATATAATTATGAACTTTGATTTATAGGATGCCCATATAGGATTATTATAGATTAAAACTATGCAACTTTTAAAAAGTTTGCAAATTTTTTTATTGATTGCTATAGCTCATTTATTTGCAAAATCTAATCTTGGTGTTTAATAACAATTTTTTTTTATTTGGAAGGGATTTTTATGAGGATCTAATAAAATTTTGATTTTTATCTCATCCAAATGGAGTTGTTTTCAACTAAAGGGTGAATTTACAATAATCTTCATTGGACATCAATATGTTTTGAAGGGAATGTACATATATGTAAGTGGTTTCTTTCCTAGTAAATGTGAATCTCATAATTTTGGAAAGTGAAGTACTATGGATGGTTATGTATGTTGTATTGTAGAGTGATATTTTTCTATCAACAGATAATCACCCTCTCAACAAGATAAAAAAGCTTCGGACCCATAAACTTGTAGCTGCCATAAAACTGCTCCTGCACCATGCAATTATGAATGAGTGTATCTACATAAATCTGTGTCCAAGTTTCTCCTAGAAATTCATGTCAAATCCATTCTGCTAAACCCAAATTTAGGCTCATATCTAATCAATACTTACAAACCAATTCAAGCTCCATATCTAATGAATACTAATATCCCAACTCTATAAAAACAAAATCACTAGAAATTTGCTTTAAAAGTTGATGACTACTTGAAAACCTATGTTTTTCTCTACCCTGGACACTTAGGAGATTAGAGCATGTGGGTATTAGCCAAAATATTGAGGCTCATTCAAATCTTCCTCCTGGACTTGTGGATTTTCTATATCCAGGAACCCAAAAAAATTCAATCTTATCAGCAAGAAAGACACCTGGTCAACAATACAGTGGAAGCTTTCAGCTCTTTGAAGAAAACAAACATAGCCAACAGTCTACAACATCACCACATCTGGGTATCTATTTATTCATTCTCTGACATGCACTGCCACAATAAATCCACATCAGTATACTTATGGCAGACTTTAGATTTCATACTCTGCCATATTCCCTTAGCAGAAGAATCTCTCAGATTTAGTCAAAGGGAAAAAAAAACTAGAAGAGGTCTAGGCTATTAGATCTCTATATAATTTATTTTTAATATAAAAAACAAGGTCAAACACAAACCATGTCATTAATCTCTATTTTATTAAATCCATGGATGCATAACCAGCAAGCGCCAGCTGGCAAAAAACTCATGTACCCATTATTTTGACCGCAGGCATAAAAAAGATAAACATGTGAAAAAGGCAAAGTTTCAGCACCTTTCAATGCCTCCACAAGTCAAATGATGAAACACAGGAAATTGCAAACCCAATTTAATGAAGAAGAAGAAGAATCACCATAACTACCATCAAACTAAGAAGTATAATAATAACGTTTTGAAGTGTGATGAGAAGTTAAAATCCACATATCCATTACCTCTAAACCACTAAGAGAACCCTTATCTGGAAAATTTTCAAATATTATTATGAGCACTATTCAAATTTGTAGATTTGTGCCTTTTAGAAAGGGGATTTCTTCATCCAAAATATTGTCAGATAACTGTAGATGATTTCTGGAACTGACATATTTACCTAAAATTGAGTTGAAATGTACAAGAAATTCTTTCCAATAATGGAAGTTTCCTTATTGTAATAAAATTCAATATTAGAAACAAACAAAACAAGAATCTAACATCAAGTAATTGACATAGATAGTAACAAAAACTAGAGCTTGCCTTATCATGATAACCCCAAGAAAATCTTGAGAGAGGAGCTTCAATCTCCTCAGGTGGGATGCTAATTATGCTCTAAATGAAATATGTTACCCTCCAAGGCTACAAAATCCTAGCATTAATAAAGCAACAAAACCATATGTGAAAGGCTGAAAGCAAACACTGTGAAATCCTAAAACATTTGCTTCAAGGCCCCTTTTCCCCAACACTGCAACTACAAATGCATTGATCCTAACCAATGCAATTAGTAGTTGGAAAACCAAATCCCACAACTTTTGCCAACATGCTATGTACCTGTCCCAAAATGGGAGCTTATGAATTAGAGTTCAATAATAGGGTTGTGAAAATTTTTGGAGGTGACAATACATTGTAAAAAAGACAATAATGGAAGCATAAACCAAAACAGTTTCATAAATGTGGTCACATGGAACAAGCACTCTCCCTTGTGCTCATACACAATCAATGATGGTTTTGTTGATTTTTTGTCCTTCAAAAGTGGTTGTTTTTTGGTCCTCTATATCAAATAGGGCATCGGGTTCAGTGACCTCTAACTGGCTTAGCATGCTCGCACCCCCTGCAAATTTCGCTTCTCGGTGATAACATAATTCAAACCCCTAATAAATTCAAGTGAAAAATCTGTTAAACTATGATAAGAATAATTAGTGTTTACATATCTTCGTGATTTTCCAATTAATTAAGAATTACACTCGTTACAAATACCTATCAGCATCATAGAGACAAGGAACCCATTCCCTTACCCACATCTATACAGTGACTATTTTTGTATATAATAGAGTTGTGCCCTCATTATCCCATACCCTGATTTGAAATGGCAACTCCAAAGTAGTACCCACAACTCCACATCTCTAAGAAAATTTGAAATTACCAAAATTATGTATCTATTTTAATTGGGTTTTATCATTATCTAAATTTTAACTAGGTTCTAGATAAATATATAAAAACGTAATGAAAATAGGACACAAAACCATTAGACAAACTATGTGGCTATACTTAATTACGTTCTAGGTAACTTTACCTGGGCTTTGGATAAACTTTTAATGTGTATCAGGCAAATACCAAAAAAGTAATGGTAAAACGGGGAGGCAAGGGGGAGCAGAATTAAGAGAGCATTTCTTCAAAGTTAAAAGGAATCGTGCAACAATAAATCTTAGCTATGTACTAGATAAATTTTAACCAGATATTAAAATAAAATTGTATTGACATATGTTGTAACTAGTTAGAGGAGTAAGGAGTGATGCAGTTAATGGTTAACTAGGATTTAGATGAATATTGATTGGGTATCTAGTTTTAAAAAATATTATAATGAGAATGGACCATATCTTCAAAAGCCCTTGCAAGATTTATGCAGTTAAGATTACATCAATTTCACCTAATTTATAGATAAAATTTTAATAGGGCCAACAAAATTAATTTAATGAATACAACCATATCCCCAAACCCCATACAAAAACAATGCGACCAGTATTTAACCAATTTAATAAAAGCATGCCATATCCCCAAACCCATTACAGAAAGGAACAAAATGTTCAATATATATTAACTGGGTATCAGATAAACACAAAATTTATTATGAAAACTGCCCGTATCCTTAAACCTATTTCAGACATATAAACATAATTAACTGGCATCAACATGACCCAATAAAATTCACCCCAAAAAAATTAAAAAAGATGATAAAAATGTCAACTTACAATGGGAAAATCCAATGGATTACGCCTTGTCAATCTCTCTACATCAGGTGCCATTCAAACAACAAATTTTTTTCTGAGTTTTAGACCTCTTGTTATCTATAATTTGCCCAAATAAAGCGATCCTCTGATTGGGGCTAATCTACTAAAAGAAGTAGAGAGAGAGACACAAACTAAAAATGGTGTTGGTGCATCCGTAAAATTTTGGTGCTTAACCCTCTAATGAAGGAAATAAAAAGCCATTGAGTTGCAATTTGATGAACTCACCATAGAATTGTGGCAAATGAGTTTCTCCAAAGTGTGTCAAAGGTCCAAGAGGCCTTTGGTCTTGGAGGAGGTCACTTCCCCGGAGCTCCTAAAACCTCAAGCGAGCAAAGAGCAAGAGCGGGAGAGGCGTGGGGTCTCTGTAGGGGTACGGTAGAACAAAGACCACCTTAAGAGACGTCAAGAGAAGAAGCACACAACAGAGTTTCTCCAACACTCTGTGGTCACCCAAATTAGCAATGTATGTGCACAAGTAATCAATAGGTGCTCCCCTCTGTAGCCTCTCTAGCTCATGCAACGCCTCCAGCCTAGACTGCACATAATGCAACCCCATCGGATTCAACTTCAATACCAAACTTCCATCCAACAATGATCCTGTGTTCTTCTCCACGAATTTCACCAGCAACTCCACATACTGATTGCCTACAACCCAACACATTTTTCCCACCAAACACAACACCCGTCCTTCTGCAGGCCACATGCCATTGCATGAGCCCTCCAATTTCATGCAAAACAAGAAAATGCCAACAACCAACTGCGATAAAATAAAATATTTGAAACATCAAATAGGGAAGAATAAAATACCATGGTATAATAAATCTCTAATGAAAAAATGACAACCGTCAGGCCAAAAAAAATTAAGACCTTAGCTTTGCACTCAATATTTTCCATATTGCAAGCAACCCAAAGCAAACTAATGCACTTTTTGTTGAGTGAAAATAATAGTCCTTTGCTAAGGTAGGGACTAATAAAACATATAATGTGGTTGGGTAAGGGTTGTTGTAGTTGGCTTGAGTGGAATAACCATTTTAATTTGTGTCCATCAATTTCAGACGATTAGTAGTCACCTTCTCTTTACTAATGGCCAATGAATTGATGAGAAGCATATGTAATTTGCTAACATTAGAGGAACTTTGAGGTGCCAATATAAATGGGAGGATAATATTTAGTAGAGCATTTTTATATTATAATCCACTTCTACTTGGGGTCTTTTTTGCACATTTGCAATCTTTTCATGTATACATCCTAGGAACGGGGATACTAATTTTAGCAGTTACGTTGAAGTCTTTTAGACTATTTGAGAAAGTAGGAGGCCGTGAGTAGAAAAGTTCATCAAAATCTTGTAGTGAACATCATCACACTTTGGGCCTATCTATTGTTGGAAGTGTGGGATATTATTATATTGTTTTGGCATTGGAAGTGTTTGCAACAATTAATGTTGATGGTCGCATTTAATGGTCACATAAAAAGGTAGATCAAATCCAAATGCACTTCCATATAAAGCCATAGTTCGAATCACCACACATGAATTTGGTTGAGGAATTAATGTGTTGTTGGGAAGAGATACACTAAGCAAAGAAGGGTATTGTGCCTAACAAAACAAAGACAAACACATGGAGGAGTTCAAGTTTGAATGAATTTGCACAATCGATTACAATATGCTCCAAGACTGTTCCAATGGCAGTTTCATTCCAACAAAGTTGGAGTGCTTGTCCAAAAATCACACACTAATGTTGAAAAGTGCTCGCTATAACAAAGTGTTAGCAAACCATTTATTCTTTCAACTGATTAGTATGCCCACACACCTATGTTAATTGGTTTGCAAATGTTTCCAATTTTGTTTTCTTAATAATCGACCACACATGTTTAAAACAGGCCATAATATTTGGGAAGCTGAAATTGTCTTATTATTTTTTAACAAGAGTGATTAGTGTCATTTTGGAGTAATAAGGGTGTAATTTCCTATCAAGCAAACTTTTTTTTTTGGAAAAAAGGGGAAAATTGATAATTTTCAAAATATTTGTATAATGGGTAGAACAATTAATTATTTGGATGCATTATTAGTTGAAATTGACATCCAAGACGATTTTTCATTAAAGGGGGCTAATATGAGACAGGTAAATCTCAGCAACAACTTGGATGACTGAGGTGATGATTGACAAAAGCCAATCGTTGTAGTACCAGAATAAAAATTCCTATGTCAGCACTAAAGGGGGTGTTAAGAATTAATTAGAGCATGAGATAAAATAATGTGATAAGTAATAAACTAGTATATTTATATTTAAAAAAATATATCTAAATTACGCTGAGGGATATCTCTTTTCCATAGTTTATTTGATTTTCTCACTTTTTTTCTTCCACTGTTTTTATTTTTTAATTTTTTAACTTTTTTTAGTTTGATATTTTTGGTGATTTAAAAAGAAATTGATAACAAGTGTTGGGAATTAAGGTGTCTCAACCTTGGTAATTCCTTGCATTATTTATGTTTGTATTTATTACTTATATGCCTATGTTGTAAATAAATTGTAAATTCCATATTGTCATGTTGTGGGATGTGGCACGGTGATGTGTCATCCTACATGGAAGATGAAAACTTGTAATTTTGTCCTCACATGAGGAGATAGGCATCCCACTTTGTGGTAGGAGCATTTTGCCATGTGTCGACATCTTTCATGTTATGTAAGGGAATATTGACCGAAATAGTTATGATGGATTCCTATGACAAAATCTATGACATGTAAGAGTCAGAAATAGAAGCTTGTCAGACAGGTGAAGACATGTGCCATGAAGCATATTTGAAAAAGGCATATTTGGGCACCCCAAGGTGGACTATGACATGTTGTAAGAGAATATGCTATTTATAGCCTATGTATGACAGATTCTCTTACAGTTGTAAGTTGTAACCGCTATGACAGATTCTATGATGGTCGTAAGTGTCGTAAGAGCATCTGTCATAGCCCATTTTAGAAATAGGTGACCTCTTTGGTATGGGAACTATGGACAAGTGTCAGGCACATTCTACAATGTTGACCAAGTGTCCTTAGGCATGGGTTTTGGGCCATGAGGCCATGTTGGACGCCCATTCCAAGTTTGGACCAATATTGCCTTGTATATGCTATATAAACAGGTGCTTGGAGGAGTTGTATCACAGGCTTTACAGGTACTATTATGCTGCCGGATTAACTCTACACACGAGTGTCGAACACCATTGAAGCTTGCATTGCAAGTGTATTGTAAACCTTATTTAGTTTTGATAATACATTGTGCAGGTTTCTGAGTGTGGGGTTTTTCACCCGATAAGGGTATTTTCCCCACCGTATATCTTTGTCTCTCTTCTTCTGTCTTCTTTCTGGTTCATGTGTATTTCTACAATATCTCGTTTAGATGTTCTATGTTGCTGTAGTTGTAAGGATTAATTTGAATTTGCATAGCCCTCTCCTCTTTAGATTAGTGTAGGAAGCGATTTCCACACACCAAGCTTCCTTTCAGTTGGTATCAGAGCTTGATCACCTTTGGTCCTAGTTGTTGGGTAGGGGTTTTTTGAGCTGATCTTAA
Source organism: Cunninghamia lanceolata (assembly GCA_027924645.1). Classification (NCBI taxonomy): domain Eukaryota; kingdom Viridiplantae; phylum Streptophyta; class Pinopsida; order Cupressales; family Cupressaceae; genus Cunninghamia; species Cunninghamia lanceolata. The sequence continues at coordinate 3,220,103 of BSBN01000923.1, forward strand.
GTTGAGTGGGAGTCTGTGCAGAGTATTATGAATTCTATTGTAGCAAGGAGATGGCAAGCACATCCGGAAGATTTGAAGTGGAGAAATTCAATGGCACTAATTTTGAGTTGTAGAATCTCAAGATGGAAGACATGTTTGTAGACTGAGACCTTTGGGAAAGTGTTAATAGAACTAAACTAGCTGCAATGTCACAAGATGATTAGGATCTCAAGGATTGAAAGGCTAAGGGTCTCATAAGACTTAGTCTTGCTAATTTTATCTTGTTAAATGTCCATGAGGAGAAAACTGCAAACTTGCTTTGGAAGAAGTTGGGAGATGTGTATCAAGCCAAATCCCTGGTTAATAAACTTTTTCTAAGAAAGAAGATCTATTCCCTTTGAATGGAGGATGGAGGATCCGTTGCTGAACATATGAATGCTTTTAACATGTTGGTTGCACAATTGACATCTATTGGTGTAAAGATGGAGGAGGAGGATCAATGTATGACCTTACTTTGTTCTTTGCCAGACTCGTGGGATCACCTTGTCATGGCTATTGGAAGAACCACATCCACATTCAAAATGGATGAAGTGGTTTCTTCATTGTTATCTGAAGAGATGCGGAGAAAGTCTTCTAAGGCAGCCAAAGATGCTCTTGCAGTTCATAGAAGACCCAAGGAGAAAGGGAAAAAGAAGGACAAGAAAGCTGAGAAGGGTAGATCCAAATCCCATGGGAGATCCAAATCTCTTGGAAAGTCCAAGGCTATCTGTTGGAACTATGGTAAATCTAGGCATTTCCAAAAGGAATGCAAAGAAGAAAAGAAAAAGAAGAAGAAGACCCCATATTCAGATTTTGACAAATCACAAGATGATGGTGATGCTTTCATCGCAACCCTGGCAACCCATGCATCTGATGATGTGTGGCCAATTGACTCTGGCGCATCATTCCACATGACCTCGCATTGAGACTGGTTCACTAAGTATGAGGAGTTTGATGGTGGAAAGGTATACTTAGGTGATGACTCTCATCTGAAGATCGTTGGTCGTGGAAGAGCCTCTATCTGATTCCCTGATGGACGAGTGAAGGGGATCTTTGGGGTTATGCATATCCTAGGCTTAGCACGGAACCTGCTTTCTGTAAGTAGTTTGAATGGTGCTTGCTAAGGGTACTAGGAGAGGTACTCTGTTTCAGCTAGAGGCGTGCATTTCACAATGCAATAATTATTCTAATTCAAGGAAGAGGGCAGCAGTCACTTCATCCCCACCATCTGAATGAGCAGTTAAGAGATCTGTTGTTTCTAGTTCTGATGTTTGTAATCATGCCTTGGAAGTTAAACTTCTTGCTGAAAAGACAATGTTATGGCATAGGAGATTTGGCCACATTGGTGAGAAGGGTCTGCGTACCCCGAAAAATAAAAACCTCGTTGAGGGGTTAGATGATTGTAATCTTGAGTTTGACTTTTGCAAACATTGCATTTATGGAAAGCAAAACCGTGTTCAGTTTTATTCGAGTTCTCATAAGTCTTCTAGTGTGTTGGACCATTTTCATTGTGATGTATTTGGTCCTGTTAATGTTCCTTCATTATCAAAATCTGTATATTTTGTATCTTTCATAGATGACTACAGTAGAAGGACATGGATTTATTTTCTCAGAAGCAAATTTGAAGTCTATAGTAAGTTTGAGGAGTTTAAGGCCTTTGTTGAAAATCAGACTGATAAAAATATTAAGTGTTTGAGAACTGACAACGGTGGTAAGTTCTGCTCTACAGAATTTGATAAATATTGCAAGGAACTTGGGATTGAAAGACATAAGACAACTCCATACACCCCGTAGCAAAATGGAGTTGCAGAAAGGATGAACAGGACACTGATGGAGAAGGCTAGGAGTATGCTTAGTGGAGCTGGCCTAGAACAAAAGTTTTGGGCTGAAGCTATTGCCATTGTTTTCTATCTTGTTAATAGATCTCCTACATCAGCTCTTGTTGGAAAGACAACCATGGAGGTGTTCTCTGGTAGAAAGCCTTCAATAAGGCATCTTCGTGTGTTTGGTTGTGAGGCATATGCACATGTGCCTAGGGAGAAGCGGTCAAAATTAGAGAACAAGGCTGTTAAGTGTATCTTCATTGGCTATGGTGTTGGTGTGAAAGGATACAAGCTTTGGGACCCTGTGGTTGAAAAAGTGTTGTATAGCAGAAGTGTCATCTTTAGAGAGCTTACACCTTCTTCCACTATTTTACAGCCAGAAGAAAAAGAAAAGAAAGAGGATGTTGTTCACTTTCCTGCTACCCCTAAGAAGACTGAACAAAAAGACAATGTTGGACTTGATGATGAGGAGAGCTCTTGCAGCTCTGAAAGCTCAGATGAAGAAGTTGAACCTCAACCTCAGCTCTTAAGGAGGTCTACATGGATAAGAAAGCAACCTGAAAGGTTTGGTTTTACTTTGCTTGATTCTAGTTGTGCTTTTGCTTTTCTTACTAACAGTGATGAACCTAGAACTGTATTAGAGGCTATGGACATGAAAGATGCAGGTTCTTGGAAGGAGGCCATGGAGGATGAAATGGCTTCTTTAGAAAAGAATCAAACTTGGGACTTGGTGCCTTTGCCTCATGGATGGAAACCCATTGGATGCAAATGGGTTTTCAAGAAGAAATTTGGTACAGATGGCAGTGTTGAGAAGTATTAGGCCAGATTGGTTGTGAAGGGGTATTCACAAGTGGAGAGTATAGATTATGGTGAGATCTTCTCTCCTGTTGCAAAGCTAACATCCATTCGATTCCTGTTGTCTCTCGCAACAACCTATGATTTAGAGGTAGAACAGATGGATGTGAAGACAACTTTCCTTCATGGTGATTTGGAAGAAGAAATCTACATGTCATAGCCAGAGCATTACATGATGAAAGGTAAAGAAAATTTGGTTTGCAAACTTAAGAAGTCTTTGTATGGTTTGAAGCAGTCCCCTAGGAGATGGTATTTGAAGTTTGATGCCTTTGTGTTGTCTATTAGATTTGTGAGATCGAAATTGGATCACTGTGTGTATTATAAGTTTGATGGTGATCGTATTCTCATTGTTGCACTGTATGTTGATGATATGTTGCTCATTGGGAAGGGTAAGAATATGATTTTTGATTTCAAATCTCAGTTGTCAGCACAGTTTGAAATGAAAGATTTAGGGGCAGCTAGGCACATTCTAGGAATGGAAATCAGAAGAGACAGAACCAACAGAAAACTTTCTTTAAGCCAGAGTAAGTGTGTGAAGACCGTGTTGGATAGGTTCAACATGGCAGATTGTAGACCATTGTGTGTTCCTATTTCTTTGGGGACAAAGTTATCTGTTGAGGATTGTCCAAAATCTCCTAGTGAGGTGGAGGACATGAGCAGAGTACCTTATGCTAGTGCTATTGGCAGTTTGATGTATGCTATGGTCTGCACAAGACCAGACATTGCCCAAGCAGTGGGAGTCTTTAGTCAATTTATGGCTAATCTTGGATGGGTTCATTGGGATGCAGTTAAGTGAGTGTTCAGATATTTGAGGGGGTGCTTCTAAGTATTCCATATGCTATCATGGTAATGCTATAGGACCTCCACATTTTGTTGACAATCATGGATTTGTGGATTCAGATTGGGCAGGTGACATTGACAACAGGAGATCCACCAGTGCTTATGTGTTTACACTATTTGGTGGTGCTATTAGTTGGATGAGTAAGCGACAACTTGTGGTTACTTTATCCACAACAAAAGATGAGTATATGGAAGCAACTCATGCTTGTAAGGAAGCCATTTGGATTAAGAGATTATGTTCAGATATTAGTGTTGATGTAGGTCAGATCACAATCAGTTGTGACAGTCAGAGTACAATTTGCCTTGCGAAGAATCCAACTTTCCATGCTAGAACAAAGCACATTGATGTTCAGTTTCACTTTGTGCGAGACATGGTTGAGAATGGAAAGGTAAATTTGGAGAAGGTAGATACTTTGAAGAATGTTGCAGATGCATTGGCAAAACCAATGGGCACAGAGAAGTTTAGATGGTGTTCGGAGTCTATGGGCCTCTCGGCCTATAGTAGTTAAATCATGTTAATCTATTGGCTCTTACAAGGTGTTCGACAAGTGGAAAAATATTGGGAATTAAGGCGTCTCAACCTTGGTAATTCCTTGCATTAGTTATGTTTGTATTTATTAATTAATTGCCTATGTTGTAAATAAATTGTAAATTCCATATTTTCATGTTGTGGGATGTGGCACGGTGATGTGTCATCCTACATGGAAGATGACAACTTGTAATTTTGTCCTCACATGAGGAGATAGGTGTCCCACTTTGTGGTAGGAGCATTTTTCCATGTGTCGGCATCTTTCATGTTGTGTGAGGGAATATTGACCGAAATGGTTATGATAGATTCGTATGACAGAATCTATGACATGAAGGAGTCAAAAATAGAAGCTTGTAAGATAGGTGAAGACATGTGTCATGAAGCATCTTTGAAAAAGGCATATTTGGGCACCCCAAGGTGGACTATGACATGTTGTAAGAAAATATGCTATTTATAGCCTGTGTATGATAGATTCTCTTACAGCTGTAAGTTATAACCGCTATGACAGATTCTATGATGGTCGTAAGTGTCGTAAGAACATCTGTCATAGCCCATTTTAGAAATAGGTGACCTCTTTGGGATGGGAGTTGTGGACAAGTGTCAAGCACATTCTACAATGTTTACCAAGTGTCCTTAGGCGTGGGTTTTGGGCCATGAGGCCATGTTGGAAGCCCATTCCAAGTTTGGACCAATATTGCCTTGTATATGCTATATAAACAGGTGCTTGGAGGAGGAGTTGTATCACAGGTTTTACAGGTACTGTTATGCTACCAGATTGACTCTAGACATGAGTGTCGAAGACCATTGAAGCTTGAATTGCAAGTGTATTGTAAACCTTATTCAGTTTTGATAATACATTATGCAGGTTTCTAAGTGGGGTTTTTCACCCGATAAGGGTTTTCCCCACCGTATATTTTTGTCTCTCTTCTTCTGTCTTCTTTTTGGTTCATGTGTATTGTTGCAATATCTCATTTAGATGTTCTATGTTGCTGTAGTTGTAAGGATTAATTTGAATTTGCATAGCCCTTTCCTCTTTAGATTAGTGTAGGAAGCGATTTCTACACACCAAGCTTCCTTTCAATAAGAAAATCACAAAAACTATGAACCAAAAAAGAAATTGGAAAAAATAAAAAATAAAAACCAAAAAAGAAAGTAGAAAAAATAAAAAATAAATTGGAAAAAATAAAATATAAAAAGCAAAACAGAAATTGAAAATAAGAAAATCACAAAAACTATGGAACCAAAAAAGAAATTGGAAAAAATAAAAACAAAAACCCAAAAAGAAATTGGAAAAAATAAAAACTAAAAACTACAAAAAGAAATTGGAAAAAATAAAAAATAAAAACCAAAAAAGAAATTGAAAATAAGAAAATCACAAAAACTATGGATCAAAAAAAGAAAATGGACAAAATAAAAAATAAATACCAATTTTTTTTTTAATTTGTTTTTATATTGGAATCTTATTTATTTTAATTTTTAGATCGAAATCTTATAAAATTACACAAAATTGGAATCTTTGAGCTCTTCAACTCCACCCCTACTGTGAATGTAGGAACGCCTCTCAGTGTAATTAACATGTTATTAGATGTTAGTTTTTAGTTAGTTATTAGTTATTTGTTGGTTTGGGTAGCTAGTAAGTTGAATAGCTTTATAAAGCCATAGAATCTAATCATTTGGACAGTCAAAGATGTATGATTGAGTGATTATTGTGTTGGAGCCTTTGGCTCTTCTTTGTATCGCAATTTCAATAGTTCACACCTTTATTTTATTATTATGTTGTTCTTATAATATGTTTTGTGAGTGATTAAGATTATTTAAATATAAAAATTCTATTATATTTGTTGCTTCCCTCATGATGTTCTCTTCTTCCAATTGCTTCTAAAGTCTAAATTTGTTCTTGATTTATTTTATTTTACTATGTTTTTTTTCCTGAAATAGAAGTAATAATAACAATAATATAAATGCAAAGTTCAATCATCAGAAGAACACACCGACGATTTTAAGAAAACATGAACCCCGTTTTTATTTATAATTATTTATTAAAATTAACAAAATGGAACCAAGTTCCTTGTGTTGGTGGTCCATATTGTATCCTATAATCATACAATTTTGAACTAAAGACAATCATAACCAATCCAATGGAGGCCTTTATATCATTATGGTAATCAATGTGTTCACCTTCCTCCCTCCAATGGAGAAATTTGATCCAATGACCCTTGTGCAAACAACGATCTACCCACTACTAAAGTTCCTAAGTACTACTTAGGTGACTGGTCAAGGAAACCCTCTTGCAAGCAAGTTTCACTACAAACCACTACAAAACTCTGACATAGAAGTACAACCCTCTCAAGTTGCCTCATTGTTATAGGTCCACTAGAGAAAGATGTCTCTACTTTGGTTGGCCACACATAGGCACCAAACCACTCATTATTAAATCCTTACAGATGTCATAAAAAATAAAAAAGTAAGAAGATAGATGACATCACATTTTTTCCAATTCTACCTATTCTAACTTGCATGAGTATGATCATTTTGTATAACCATCTTCCTTTTTTACTTTCATATGTGTAAGTAAACATATATCTCTATTATTCATGTAAATATGGATTCTACTAATGACTTTCAAACATAAAATTGAAGGGATTGTGAATAACAATGATTGAGATTGCCTACATAAAATTTGACGGACTGTGAAAAACTAATGTGCACAATGAATTATGGTTTAATCCTTAATATTTTAGGGTTAGGGTTTCAACCAATTTTCTAGGAAATAGCCTAATATAAGTATAAGATGCCCTTAAGGGTCCCATGTACTTAATTAAATCCAAAGCATATTTCTTTGACAAAATTTGGCATCAAATTTTGAGATGTGGTAGCTTACTAATAAAAAATAATTTGTATTTTACTTAGTTTGTCAATCTAACATACCACCACTAATGAGTAAATTAATTTTAACATTGTCATGTGACTGTTGACACCTACATTTTGATGCTCTCTCTCTCTCTCTCTCTCTCTCTCTCTCTCTCTCTCTATATATATATATATATATATATATATATATATATATATATATATATATACAAACACCACCAAAATATTGTTACAATAATCTAAGAGTTACCAAATAAACACTATAAGAAAAATAAATTTTAAAATTAAATTCGAAAACATTGTTTAAATTTTAGATTCTAAAATGAAACATTAGAAAATAATAATGTGTTAATTCTTAAATTAAATTGAAAATGTATATTAGTATGTCCATTGTTTAATTGGAAGAAAAAAATTATAATCAAGAATAATATAATATACACTATAAAACCCTCTTCTTTAACATTTGGACCTTTAGATTTCTAATGCCTTTTTAAAATGATAACTTTGGATATCATATCTAGTTGTATACATTCTCAAGCAATTTTATAAATTCTTGTCAAATTTGTTTTTAATCTTTGATCCCAAGAATCTCAATGCACTGAAAACTCTCATCCTCCATTGACACCAATATCATAGTTTGACATAAATCAACAAGTTTGAAATATTTCGATATCAAATCAGGAGATATTTTGCTCTAACTTACGGTTGCCCAAAGGTTTGTTATCAATCCATCTTGGAAGGAACTCCTCATCAGTTAAAATTATTCCATCATTGATATTGCAAAATGGGTTGATTGACTTGTAATCTTAGATTTATTTATAATTCATCCTATATGGTGTCCATTTAGCCAAGATCTTTATCTTGTTATGAAAATTAGATAGTTGGAAATTATGTTCCAACATTGATGATACACAACAAATATGGTTTCAAATAGTTCATATTGAAGGAATCACTCTCTAATTTTTGAGGAAAAAGATCTCACAGTATCATTTAAAGTATACTTACGAATGTAACAATATTGTTAAAATCTTTCCCTATAACACATACTTGTTTAGTAGTGTTCCCAACTGATGCAGGAGCATCTCACGTGAATGGGCAATCAAGATCACCCAAAAAGATTTTCATTTGTTTCTTTTAGTTTTGGTTTGCTTGGGTTTGTATTGGCATCTCACAACCTTGTAGTGTAGGTGGAATAATTAGATTTGAAAAAATTGAGTTTTTGCCGATTGTCGGTTTTGGTGCATAATAAGCTAGTTTCACAAAAAACAATTATTTTGGTGAATCAAAGAAGTTTGGTTGCAAAACCTCTTACAATCAAATTGTGGAAGACATTTCATAATTATTGGCAAAATTTTCGAGTTCGGATTCTGCTTGCTTATAGAGATATAACTGTTTGGTGATCGGCGCTGACAGATTGGCGAAACTTAAAAATTTTACATTCCATGAAGTCTGAGAAATAACGACTTGGAGGAGTGCTTAGGGTTGTCTACATCTAAGTCATCTCTGCAAGTTTTCAAGCTTCTAGTGAAAAGTTATGGCCGAAGTCAGTTTTCAGTCTTGGCACCCATCACGGTTGCACAGTTGAAGTTTGTTCGCTCTGTAAGAGAAGACTGGGATGGCATCATGCTGGTACATATGAGGAGCATTCAAGAGTGGTCTGTGTGTGGTGGGATCAATGGAAGCTTGCGATTTGAGATAGAACTAAACCGCAAAGTAAATGTTGATCTTATAAATGCTTTAAAGCTCTTGCAGCCCATCAAGGACAAATATACAAATATTGCATATATGCAGATCTGTTTCAGTTAGCGCGTGCCACAGCCATTGAGGTCTTTCTCTCAAGAATTCCTATGAAATATGGGAGGGTAGATGAACCACGACCTGAAGAATACCCACAAAAAGGGAATTCCCAAACACTAGTTCTCTTTCACCTGCAGATCATTTTCAGTTAATTGTCATCTCTGTGACTTTGGACGTTGAGATGCAGATTCATTTCACAGAATCTGAAGTTACGGTAGGATTTAACATACAACTCTTCACAACGTAGGACAGATTCGTTGAAGAAAATGCAGAAACCGCACGTACTAGTGGGTGAAGATGATCCGAATAATAAACAACAATACATGGGATGTATCTATACCAAGGTTCGCTATCACCTATCTAAGTTCTTGAAGTATTGTTAATGGTTTTCACACAGATTTGCATATACACTTCCAAAGCGAGACATAATAAAGTTCGTCAATTTGCAAATGGAAGATGTCAATCTGGTGGAGAACGTTAGAAATGAGTTTCAAAAGCAAATGAAACGTCAAAGCTATTGGAAGCGTCGCCTCAGTTCCTGGAGGCATTCCAACTGGTGTCTTTTCATTTCTCCCATCTATGCAAAATACAAAAGCCAACGGAATGGCATTGTAGACAAGGGAGAGGGGTCGGCCTTAGAAAAGATAGATCAGCTGCTTTTATGAACAAATAGAAAGAAAAGGAAACGGAGGTCGATTGGGTTGGTGAGGCCGAGGAGTAGCAGAGAAGTGTATGGTCGTTATCGAAGGACTTGTTAGTAAAAAATCTGAATTTAGTTTTGTGTTGCAATCTGAATTTGTGAATTGTGAACAAGTTGATGTTTTAGCATAGAATTGTTTGAGTTGTCTGTGCTTAAGGCAGGAGAGCAGGAGAGAGGTTTCTTCTGCATCATCAACCCTAGAAAAATAGTGCATTGGTGTCTCATATCCCTGCACTAAGACACATAACTCCTCACTTGCATTAAACTGTAAAAAGATTAACAACCTATTTACATTTGTCACTAAATGTCAACTATTAAATTATGGACTTATGAATGATTTTTCTAAATAGATATATATTATCAAGGGTCATGCATATAGTTTTACCTAGCTTTGTATATTCTAAAATATGCATAGTCCTTTCTTGGGTCTTTTTCATAAGAATATTTGTTTCCTCCAACATGGGAAGATTATTAGATAAAGTTATAAATGTCACCATGTCACTTAACCTAAGTAAGAGGTCACGAGTAAATATCTACTATGAGGTGATGTTAATACGTTACTCCACTGAAGGATTAATATAGTACAAAACCTTTTTGTACTATCCTATAAAGGAGATCTATCCAGTAGCAACATCCTTAAGAAACTTGTTTCACATGATTATTCTCTCAACAAATTGTTGAAATTCTAAAAATTGTTTAGGACTTAAACTATTAAAAACCTGCTTACAATTTTGAATGATAAATTCACTTTGTGGACTATGTAGGGAATGTCAATCATGTATAGTGAACAAGACGTTTGTAGCTTTACAGAAAGACTATTCTATGACCTTACATTACTAAAGATCCATCTTCCCCTACACACACCAACTTTTTGGCAATTATATAGTCATTGATACCTCAAGTTTCATTCAAGTATTTCTTAACCATTTCAAATAGATTTTAAGATCTTGCATTCTCCTTTATTTTATGAATAGGAAGCATATGAAGTTGACAGACATTATTTTCTATACTGTACACATGCATACATACATAGCCAAGAAGTATTATCTACTATTATAACTTCATTTAAGATAATTCAATCAAATTTGACTTTTTTTTCTTGTAGATCTTATTTTTCCAAGTCAACAAGATAATTTGTCCATTCCCACCCACTATTTGTTGACCAATGTGTGTTAAGAAAGTTAGGAATGCTTATGCAAGACAAAAGAACAAGATATTTTGGGTAGTTTGACATAGAACACCTTGCAAGTCAAAATATGAAAAGCAACAGTCAATTGAAAATATTTTGCTATTTGTATTGCTTCGATCATCTTTCAAAATTGAGATTGAATTGTACATGTAGCGCTTGTTTCACCTATTTTTAATAACTTGTCATATTTCAAGGAATACTTAACATGAAAACATTCTTCTTTTATTTTATATCTTATCATTGCTTTTCTTTTTCTATCTATGATTTGTTTTTCATAAACTTTACCAACATGTTTTTCTATGGTGTCAACATTTAGCTGCAACTTCTTGTCCCTGCTATATTTTCAACTGTAAATCTTACACTTACATTTTATGGGAGCTTCATCTTTGTTTTCATTCTCCATAGATTTAATAAATAGATATTTTGACACCCAATCAATCTAAAAAACTTTGACAAATCCCTTTCATGCCCCATTTTTTATTTGGCTTTACTTTTCCCTTTCTATGCAAGATGTTCATATTAATTTTTTTTGAGAGTTTTTATTGAGATTGTTATTCCCACTAGGTCCTGAGACTCCTATGTAACATCATTTTAGGCATTGTTGTGCACTTCACGGCAATATTCCTCTGAGGTACTCCCTCATTTGTCAATAGATGGTGCAAATCATGATGTTGTAGATCAATCTATTGGATTTCACACGTTGCCAACATATAACATTAAGTTTCTATGTTCTAATGAGCACCCTTTACCACTTCAAAGAACCTTGCTATTGCTCAATGTATCTCATGAATTAGAAACTACAAAAAATGTTATTGTGTTTAAGTCACCATAAGAAATTCAAAACTAATAGTTTCAATATCATCTATATAGTGAAACCAAACAAATAAATAAACAGGACGAATCTAATATTCATAGAATAATAGAGAAAATTATCACTTTCCTCTCACTAACAAGCTAATGCCTATAGTTGTCTATGGATTACTAAACATAAAAATCTATGTAAGAAGCAAGCATTGGGTATAGAAGAAACCAAACAAAGGAGTCCAAAACCAAATTCTTGAAAGAACATAAAGATTCAAGAATTGAGCAAATCTGAATCGAGAGCAAAACAAAATGTATAAAAGAACAATTCAAAGTTTTAATTCTATTTATATGAACTCAAATTTGGTAAAACCCACCAAATTGTAAAATGGTGGTGGAAAAATGTGGCAAATCTCAATTGGTTGTAAAATTGTTGATATAACTATCAAGCGATTGGAACCATAATTCAAAACATGAATGGTGATTATGGCCTCAACAATAGTGTGAAGTTATAATGGTAATAGTGAAATTGGTTGTTATACAGAGTGGAGTTTTAATGGTATGGACATATATGTTAGTTAATTAAAACATGTCTCCAAAATTTTAAGTGATTTCCCAATAAAAAATTATAGTCTATTATGAAAAAAAAAAAAAAATTACAAAATAAATGCTTTCATAAATATCCTAGTGATTTAACATCAACTAGATAGATAAATCATATATGCCATGAGATTTGGGCCCCGCCTATTTCATTATATTCATGAGAATCAAATAGATCGATTCAAAAAGTGTTGGTGGTATGTCTCGTGTGTCTCAGCCTAGACCGTTGATCTTAATATAATTTTTCCGAACCATTCATTCTTGACAAAAATTACCAAACAAAGCAAATGGCTATAATAAGATTAACGACACCACACAAAGTAATAATAATAAAAAAATGCCTTGTAAACCTATATACCACGATTTTAAACTGCTAACCCGACCACTATTATGATTTTTGAACTACAAAATATACGTTCTATGGTTGTGAGAAAGACAAGCTTTTCTATGGAATGTAAATTATAAATATGATTATAATTATGAGCCAAATCTGGATTGTGAATTTGGCATCGAATTATAAGTACTAAAACACTAAGGAAATGATTTAAAGCTCACATTATGATGATAAATTTTCACAACATCGGTTGACAACCTGTGGATAGGGCAGCTTTTGAGGGAGAACTAAATTTTATAAGTAATTGAATTTGTTCAGAGAAGTAATCAATGCAACAAGAAATTATTTTTCTCCTTATAAAATTATTATTCTAATAGATTTTAGATATCCAAAAATTATTTTAATTATTGTTATAATGTTTAAATTGATTGGAAGTTAATCTTTTGAAGCTTTTCTCTATGAAGTTGATGTTATGTTTTCTTTTGCATGGTTTTAATTGAAATGATTTGAGCAATGTGGACACCTTATTCAATGGACCTAATGCATATGAAAAATAGAGGCTTGGAGCACTATGAAGTTATAGTTGAGCTATCCTAATAAGGATGTGTGCCAATTAAATGGATTGCTATACACCATTGTTGAAACAAGCCACATTCTTGGAGATTCAACTTAAAAGTTTATCTCCACAATCTTGTTGCCACTAGTTTTAAATGAAATCTTCTCAATAGAGGGGAAAGAAGAATTTTGGCTACTTGCATTAAAATTGCACATATAAAGATTAAATAATAGGGGAGCATTCAACATGAGCAATTGCTATTTCTTACTATAAAATTGTTGAAGGCCGAAGATTGTCGAAGCTAATAATTGAAAATGGGGTCATGACGATTTTAAAGAAGACCTATTTATACTTAAAACTGGATTATAACTAACCCTTAGAATTCAAGACCTTTTAGCTTGTAAATTTAAAATGAAATTCAAATTTGGAGCCAACCAGAGGGAAATTGAACTATATTTTTCCTTGCTAAGAAACAAATTAATTTTCAATGAAGTCACATTATTATAAACTAGAAACTATTCATTAAAAAAAAAATTGAAATACTACTATTTTTATGTTTTTATTTCCATTTTTATGGTTTTCTATTCTAAGTTGTGATACCTTGAGATCTTATCTTCAATTCACTTAAGCATTTGATGATTCCAATTGAGTTCTTAATATCATATTTTTGGTCTAATTGATGGTGAGTTATTGTATGTTCAACCTAATCATTGTAATTAAGTACCTCATAAATATGTTTTGTATAGAGGATCGTGAGGGTTTGTGCATTCAATTTGTGCACAAAACATGGTGTTTGTCTACACTTACTTCATAATTGATTTCCACTTGGACTATTATACCTTTCTATGTTTCTAGCTATGTGAAAACTAGTCAAACAAGGATCAATTTTAAATTGAGAATATCTGCTTACAAAATCAAATTTGATTCTAGGATAAAAATAAGCTCACTATTAAACTTTCTCTTTTTCGTAGTCTTTTGGATTTTTAATAATCTATTAGAATTAGATTCACAATCAGATTAAAATTTCAATTCATTTGAGCTTATGCTTTCTTTCTAATATGTTGAATTATTTTGGCTACAATTATTTATTGCTATCAATTTGTACACGGATATGATAAACAAGATATTGAATTATACATGATTAAACTTGTCAATCTTATTTATTGATTAGAGCATATATGCAAATAAAATTGTGATTCATTTTCTTTAGTTTCCATCAAAACCCTTTAAACAAAAAAACTATCATCAACCTTTGGGTTACCCAAGCATGCCAAAACTGTGAGGCCCACTCATTTCCCTCTTATTCTCATCTTATTTTAATGGACTTGTTTGTATAAAACACTTGTGGATGTGCAATTGTACTTTGTTTTGATCATAGATAGTTTAGACACTGATATTATATTTATAATAGTACTTAATTACTAGTTGCAAACATTAATTATGGACTTAATTATATTTGTTAGATTAAAGTCACAAATTATAATTAGTTGTCTCTATGGATTGATTTTATAATGAACATAATTGTGAATGATAAATCTAAATTATATTTGATTAAATGTTATTTGTTTATGTGATTTTGTATTAATATGATGAATTAAACTTGTTATTGACTTTCATTTAATTATGATAATATTGTTAATTATGAAATATTTATGACACATATTAATTTAATTATGAATGTTGCTTTAATTATTATCTCAAATATATTAGTGTCTGTGTGCAAGTGCGCAGGTTAAATTCCATGACCAATGGAAAAATTGTGGAGGTTCTCCAAAAAACCATTGTTATGTTTCCCCCATGTACCTAGGCCTTATCCTAAGAGAGAATTAAGGTATTTTTGTATAAAAGTGTTGTGAGTGTGATTGTGTCAATAAATTTTCTAATTTTATTTTATTATCCAATGTGGGGTGTGGTTGAATCCCCTTAAGTGTCAAATTTTGGACTTGAATTTAAGAGGGGGAGATTTTGGGTTTCTCTATTATTTATATGTAAAATTAAACGCCTATAGTGATAACCTATAAGTAGGGCCCATATTTGAATATTAAAAAGTATTTTGGAAGTGTCTAGAGCCTAGAAAAGTGCCTTGGAAGGTAAGTGAAATTGTTGGAAGTAAAATTTGATTTGAATTACGAAATCAAACTTAACCCTAGGTTCATTGTATCTAAACATTTGTGTTTTATTTAATCCCTTTTTGAAGCTTTGTGTGGGGTTAGCCTTTCTATTGTAGATTTTTTTCTATTTTGAAGAACAAGGGTTTTGGAAGAGAAGAGATGGGAGGAAAAGCTTGGGAGCTTGGAGAAGATGAAGAATTTGGATCAAGACATCACCTAACTTGGTTGAAGCATTGATGTAGGCTTTTAAGTCATTTTTAGATTGTAGTAGTGTTGTTTGTGAATGTTATGAAAAAAATGGTTATTGATTTTTCTATGGATCCTCTTATTTTTGTATGTTGAAAGCTCCTTTATGCATTGTTACTTTGTGTATTGATTATTTTGGGTATGGGGTTATGTTGGGTGTTGATCTTCCCACTTGGGTTAAGATCCACCCATGTATTGGGGTTGAGAGAGGTGTGGACCCTCTCTTGGGGAAACATTCTATTGTATAATGTTTTAGTATAAGTGTATGTGTATGGTGATTGGGTTGTGAAGAGGAGTGGAATATTTTTGTGGGTTATTTGTGTTGTGATAGATAAGTGATTTGGATGATGGAGTATTGTGATCAATTGGATAATTGTAGAATTCTTTGAAAAATGAATATATTGTGAGATATTTGTGTTGATGAGGTTATGTGATTTGATTGAGGGATTATTGTGTTAATTTGAAGAGTTGTGGGAATAGTTGATTTATGAGGAGATGGAGATTGTTGTTATACCTTGATTATTCCCCAAGAGATTAGTCAGTCCCCTTGACTCCCCCTTTTAAATGGATCTTGAGAAGATCCATTTGTGTGTGTTAGTCATTGGTTAGTTTTCAGATTTGTGTGTACTTGTGTTGTAAAACATGTTTCTTGGGAGCCTCCTAGCTCGGGGGTGGACTTGCTTGCAAGTCCTATGGTTCGGAGGTGAGCTAGTCTTGGTCATGAAATGCTTTGTGGATATTTATATTACAAGTTTAAACTACTTTATGGATAGGAACCTCATTGTGAATATATAATAATTGATTTCTTATTATACTTTAAACGCCCTCATTAATGATGGGTTCATATGATTTTACCCATTTTGAGTTTGACATATTAGATTGTCATAAAAAATTGAGCCTATTTTGTAAACAAAATTACTATGATATTTGACCATTGTAACTATTTTTTTAAAAGAGAAACATACATCTTTGTATACCTTGAAGATGTGAAATGCATAAGTCTCCATTCAACATTTCAAAATCTGTATGATTGTGATATAGGACAACAATGTTTTGACCATAATTTTTAATTAGTCAACTCGATTGAGGAAATTTTTGGATATGTTGTTCTGAACTTAGTAGTTGAAAAAACTTTTAAATTTTATTTTTCAATTATATGTCTAGCATTCTCTATATGATTAAATCTATTGGATTGTTTTATAACAGTTTACTGTTTAAGATAGAGGACAGCAATGCCTTGACCATAATTTTTATTTGGTCAACTGGTTTGGCCTAATTTTTGGATATGTTGTTTTGAACTAAGTAATAAAAAAACTCTTTAAGTTATATCTCTCAATTCTAAATTTCTAGCATTCTCTATAATTAAATCTATAGGATTGTTCTCTAATAAATTGTTGTTTGAGATAGAGGACGATAGTGTTTTAACCATAATTTTAATTGGTCAATTGGGTTGGCATTATTTTTGGATATATTGTTCTAAACTAAGTAAACCCTTTAAATTTTATCTCTCAATAATAAATCAATAATTCTCTATGAATAAATGTAGAGGATTATTTTACATTAGTTTTGTAACAGACTTTTATGCAAACCTATAGACATTTTTCCATTCATAATCCATTATAAAGTTGTAAAAACATTTATGGATTTTTTAGTACTTTAGTCTTCTTTCTTTTCCATATTAGAAGTCATACAAATGTCATGTTTTGATCAGGTTATGACAATTTTACTCCAGTCTGTAATTGAGTGAGTATGACCTCATTATTTATGATGAGACTAATTTGTTTGCACCATTGGAATGGTCTTGGAAGTCTTTAATTTTGTTTGAGTTTTTGAAAGGTTTCTAAATTCTTTTCTAAAAATCCATTTCATGTTTATTTCACCTTCATAGCATTCCACATGACCACTATTCTTGAAGGTGTTTCATCCAACAATTCCTATGCCTCCTTACACTTGAAATTTCTTTGAGACATTTGGTCAAACAAATTACACACCTCCATTGTAGGTACACATTTCATGAGGTATTTTTTCAAACAGTTCTCTTACATTCATAATTTTTATGGAAGTTTATTTGAGTGGTCGTAATAATAGCCTATACACAAAATCTATATCCATATATTTTTGTGGATATCCTCTAATCATAATTTCTATCACAAAAGTTGTTGAATTTAGGTCCAATTATTTTTAATTGATGTGCTCTATTGTGGTGTCATTCTATTTTGCATTGTTCCTAGCTTGTAAATGGCACATAATTGTGAAAGATGGCAACACCTTAGTATTCTCCTATTTGTGTTATTATTTTATGCCTCAATTTACATGGTTATGTTGGATTTGACTATGTTCCACCTTGATTTTTTTAACTTACTTAAGCCATGTATGAAATATAAAAAATAAGTGAATAGTTGGTTCAAATATCTCTTGCACCTCTTGAATGTCCTGAGATTTGAAGGCTCATGCCAAGCTTAGTGCTTGCTCGACTTGTGTGGGATCTCTATATGACCAAGTCATTGAATTTTATATTTCTATAAGAATTAACTTGTTTGGCTTGATGTGACATTTATGAGTGATGTAATATCATTATATATGGGTAGTATAAAATCATTGTGTACTATTTGATTGTATATGGTCACTATACTCTATTATGTAGATTTATTCATTCTAAAGAAGTAGTGTTGCATCAAATCAAGTTGCAAGGTTAACACTATAATCTCTTGGTAGAATTTTTAATAATTATTGTGAATGGTTGATATGGAATAACTATAACTATATCATAGACATATTATTGCAAGAGTAAGTATTCAAGGATTTTATCTCCTTTTTCCTATGTTCTGACTATTTTGTATGGTCACACTTGGCTAATAATGAGAGTAAAAAGAAAGTGTGGTAGACATCATTTATCATAATTTCATAGTAGCATCATTCCTATGATATTATTGTGTAATACACTTCAGTATATATGTTTAAAAAAATTTGTAACTAAAAATAATGTGAAGTTTATTAGCATGTTTTGTCACAAAATAACTAAATACTATAATTAGATAATGGAAAAGTTATTGCAATTCTTGCCTTGCTCCTTGGTTTAGGATTGAAGCTTGTAAAATGAGATTGGTGGGTAAATGAAGGGTTTATCTTATTTGTATTTGATTAGATAGTTGTATATTTTATAGTAGACTAATCTCTTATTATATGGCTTGTTTAAGTGACATGAATTTAAGTTGATTTATCTATGTAGTCCATAACTGCCTATTTGTTTCATAAATTTATTGTAAATCAAAATTTGAGTCAAAATATTTTACATCAATTTTATTTGATTACAAATTAAGTTTAAAGACTATTAAAATAATGTCAGATGCCTAGTTAGATTGGATATTAAATTAGGTTTATTTGTGTTTTTGAACTCTTAGTTCATTTATTGGTCAAGATGCTTTAAAATGACAATGAATTATCACTTCCTCTTAGGAATCTTAGAGGGAAAATACTTATGATTTTTTTTTTCCCTTGTGATGCCATGCATAATAATGTCAACATCTTGTTAGATTGTCTTCACTTTTCTAGGGCATTGAGAATGGGGTTCCATCACACCTCCTTTTTTATTACTTCTCATGCCTTGAGTGGCGTGTTCTCATTCTATTACATGTGCAACAATGTTGAGTGTACATAATTCACTAATGTGAGTAGTGTAACACTTAGTATCTAAGTGTTGTAAACAAAAAAAATCGGTTGTATCGTGTTTAGGCCTATTTGTACATGTATGTATGGGTGGGCATGACAAAAACCTAGTGATATAAACCTTGAGGAAGCAATTCATTTTCAAGAAACGAACTACCTATTCCACTTATGTTGGTGTGTCAGAATATACATCAACACCTCTTATTTCTAAATCATGTGAGATGGTTTTTGCATTTAAATATAGTTGAATAATAGCTAATAATGTCATAATTTACCAATCAATTAGATCTCATATTGATTGCTTTGATTAGATGGTGTAGTGGAACCATCCACGTATCTCATGCCAACAAATTAGAGCTCATACAAAATGTTTTAAGTAGATGGTGTAGTGGAATTATCCGCCTATCTCATTATTGTTTATTACAATTGATGTAATTGAGGTGGCCAAAGAAACTAGCTTGCGGAATGGAGGAACAAAATTTGATCTTTACAAGACAATAAACTTTCCTATCAACCATAACATCAAGACAATTTATCAAAATTGAAAGGCAAAACTTTGGGGATTCTATACAACTTAATTGATGATCCAACTGGGCAATTAGTAGTAGAGATTATTCTACAAAGACATTGGCATATGGCAATTTAATATACAAAAATGAAAACTTTAGTGGAAATTTGAAAATACATGTTGCCATTATAGGCTTGCCAAGCTTCACAAGTGAAGAACTAGTAAAGATTTCACAAATTACTAGTGTGATATCTTGACCAGTGCTTCCCTTGTGAATCTTGCTAAGCCTATAATGGCAGCATTTCATAGTCAACAAACATCACTAATTTTGAAAGCTATCATTTATATTAGGGCAACTAATTTGAGAAGTTAAATATGCTTGTAAAAAGCATTATTGATTTTTTTAAAAAAATCTTTTGTTCTCTACATGAGTAGGTTAACTATCAAAGTTAATGCTTAAAAAGTATCATTAACAAACAATATCATTTTAAAGTAGATCATTATAAGTTTCTTAAACAATTTTTTTGGGGAAATTAGAAGCATTTGTTGTAAAGCAAATTTCAATTACAATGTTGTCAATTTGTACAAATAATGCATTTACATAAATTTTGAAAGGAAGTAAGGTACGCGGAACACACTTCCTACGCTAATCTAATGAGGGAAGTAGAGTGCAAATTCAAATTAACCTTTCTAGTTACAATGTTATTAACACAATAACAGAGATATTGCAGCAATACACATACACAAAAAAAGTAGACAGAAGAGAGAGAGAGAGACAGACAAGATATACGTGGGGAAAACCCTTACAGGTGAAAAACCCCACACTCCAAAACACAACTCAAATGTATTACAGTAAACAATAACATATTACAATACAATTTCAGAGTCAATGCTCTTTCAGGAGTCTTCAAATTTTGAATCTAGAGATATTCCGG
This sequence comes from Cunninghamia lanceolata, assembly GCA_027924645.1. Lineage (NCBI taxonomy): Eukaryota > Viridiplantae > Streptophyta > Pinopsida > Cupressales > Cupressaceae > Cunninghamia > Cunninghamia lanceolata. Next base: position 3,240,482 of record BSBN01000923.1, read on the forward strand.
CAGCATAATAGTACTTGTACAAAAAGTATCTATCTCCCATCCAAGCACCTATTTTTATAGAGTTTACAAAGCAAATATGGAACCTTCTAAAGATGGGCATCCATCTTGGACTCATGCCCCAAAAACCACACTTAAGGACACTTGTCCAACATCCCATCCCAATGTGGGCGCTTTGTCCCAAGATAGGCTATGACAGATGCTCTTATGCACCTTACAGCTGTCATAGAATCTGTCATAACTGACAGCACTTACAACTGTAAGAGAATCTGTCATACACTGACTAAAAATATCATATTCCTTTTACATGTCATAACCTCCCATGACTGCCCAAAGATGTCTTTCTCTCGTTCAAAGATACTCACTGACACTTGTCATTAAATAAAAGTTGTTTGAGGTTTCGGGAGTGTTGCCCCCGAGCCCTCACAGGGGCACTGCCCCTCGACCCCGCCTGTACCACAACAGGGAGCGCGCCAAGGGCACTGCCCCTAGGACCCCGCAAGGGGCTCCGCCCCTTGACCCTGTCTTGGGGGCGCTGCCCCAAAACCCCATTAATTTTTCAAGGGGGAAACCGCAACTGCCAAAGTCACCAAAATTTATCCTGCTGCATGTACACAAGGTGCCGACTATGCCAACTCAACATGAGATAAATAAATACAACATTAAGAATTTGCAAAGGTTGAGACACCTTAATTCCCAACAAATTTATGCTTCCAAAATATATCATTATTGCAAATTAATGCCTAATTCCTAGTCTATACAATACAAGTACATAACTACAATTTTTTTAAACATGAAATCTTTGTGCTACACGTGATATTTAAGAAGAAATTATTGTCACCGATATCTTCAACATACAAACAATATATTCAACACCACACATCAAATACACAAACACATGAATGATGAGATGAGAGAGAATCAACTCTAAAGTTGTTTAGGACAAATTAGCTTAGAGTATAGAAATGTATCACTTGGTCTTTGCACCAAAATTTGTAAGATTTATACGAAAAAATTCATTAAAAAATTTGTCCTATTGGTGATCACTATAAAAATATATCATAAAAACTTGTCTTTCTAGATTTAAGATTCTAAATATCATATTACAACACAAATATCTACATAGTTGTACCTAATATTTTGTAATCAATATTCCTCTTTATTTCTCTTTTTACAATAATAATTTGTTGCCTAGTCACTTGGCACCAACTCAAAAGACATTAAAATGCAAGGCAAGACCCTATAAACTCTTGGCCATGTCTAGGGAGGCCTCACACCTTAGCACAACATTTGAAATGAGTTTCAAATTTTGGTTGATTGACACACACTACACTTAGATCCAACACCCTATCAAACCAAGCTAGCCCTTGTGGGCTATCAAATTTCTACTTTATTAATAAAAAATACATTTTCTATGTCTAAACATATGCTTAAACCATTAGTATATAACTAACAATTTATGCCTTCTAATAACTTTTTATATAGATTTAATATTTTATCTCTACTTAAAACACATAAACATCCATATTGTAATGAATTGATCATGGTCATTGGCCCCATTCCAAAAATTGAATACAAAAGATAAGGGTTGTCAATGTTGAAATGCACCGAAAAACTTAGAGGGGGGGTGAATCAGTTGTCTCTAAAACTTTGAACAATTATGAACACCAACTCTTCAAACATTTATTCACTATTGTTTAGATTTAACAATGAAAGCATGAAACAAGAAGCTCAACATAATAACACAATCAACACATAAGACACCAGATTTTTACGTAGATAACCCTATAAGGGAAAAACTACAGTAATAAGTTATAGCAATACTAAAAATCAAAGGCTCACTGCTCAAAAGAGGCTCACTGCCAAAGGATTGAACTGAGATAGTAGCATCTACTCCATGCCAGGGATCAATTCCATTGATGCACACTAACTCTTCTTCTGCTTTGCCTTCTTCGCTCACACTCTCCTATTTCATCATTTCCACTACCACACTTTTCACGATTTGATTACAATCATTTATACACTTCATCAACCTTGGAATGAGCATCAAGGTCGGCATTACATTCATCAACCATTGGAACAATCTCTAAGGTCGGCATTACAAAACATATATAGAAATAGGTCTGGACCTAATACAAAAATTAGCTAAGGGAGAGATGTAAAGATGTATGTTGATCATGCCACGCCTTAGCTGGGACTCAAACGCAATCTTTCACGCCACGACACGCTTCTACAATCTTCAAGGCATCTCCGTAAATAGTGAATTCAACAGGTCAGCCAAGACTGGAGTTAATACCGGGTCTTCAAATAACAGACTTCATCCACAATCCGAATTTCTCTTTGTGGACCAATCCAAAGGTAGGAACATGATCAGGAGACATCCACAAGCACATTGTAATCACCAGGAACAACCGTACAATCTTTAACCACTCTGTTAAGAAGATTCTTCAAATCGGAGCACAAAAACAACACTGTCAGCCACTGTCATAAGTAAAGGATAACTTGCAAACCACCAAATCACAAACCATTGTAGTCGAAGGCACTTATCATCATTCCAAACTTAACTGTAGAACCGTAGATCATAATACTTCAATGCGAAGGAATGCGGAGCAAAATGCCTACTTCCTATCACCAGTGAACACTCAAAAAAAGGCAGCTTTTACTCTAGTGAACATAACTCACTCAAATCTTCATACCAGAGGCTCAATCTCAGAACATAGCATCTTCAGACATTCTTCTAAATCACTTCCAATCCGTAGACAAGAATATTCATTCTACCGGAAATGTGGAGCAAACTGTTGGACTGTTCTTCTATAAATAAGAATACAATACACTATTTTCACTGCAACTCATTGTTTCCACCGGAGGAGCTAATTTCCTCAATATCCTCAGCATCAGGATCACTTACTCATTGTCTTCAACACTTAGCAAAGCATCTAACTCATTACAAGCAAGCAACAAAATAAGTGCACATTTAACACCAATGACAACAATGATATGTTGACATCAATGACAACACCAGTTAGGCACATACTTGCAACAATCTCCCCCTTTGTCATTGATGGCAACATATGATGTGAAAAACTAAAAGGACCATCAAGACAAGATTCAACGTTGAGCATCTACCACTAGCATAGGAGGCTACTTGAGGAGAGGCCACACACTTTCTCTTCTCTCTATTCTAGGAGAGAATTTTTCCTCACATGGGGTTTTATACTTCTCGCTTCTTTTCAAGAGGGTCATTTTATACATGAGCATCTAACATGTCTACACAATTCTCATGCCCATTGATCTTTCATTTCTACCTACCTATACTGTGTTTATAAAGAGGTATTAATACATATTTGTTTTGTTACATTTAGTTTATTTACCTTATTCCCTATTTGTAAATAAGATAAAATAAGCTTGCTTAAGTATGTATCTACTTGGATAGATATCACATGACTCATACTTCCTATTTGGGTGGAGATGTGCACACATGGTTCCATCTCTTTTATCCCACATTGATTATACATTCACACATCTTGGTGATGTATCTCAAAAATATCCACTCGTAACTCGTTGTGGTGCATATCATTTGCACATGCATCCTTTAAAAAAATAGCATTACTCTTTCATATTGGTCTTCTAATTCTTTGTGCTTGCTTTGAACCCTGGTAATCTTGGGTAGCTATCTCCATAGTTAAACCTTACATTATGTCAATTAAAATTAAAGTAGAAAATTATATAAATTAAAATGGAAACCATAAACTACTCTTTGATTGATTGCTTACCATAAATATATTAGCACACACTAAAAGTTTCTGGCTAGCATTTGAAGCATTAACTGATTAATATTTTAACACATTAAAAGTTTAAAAACTAGCATATATATATATATAGTAGCACACACTAAAAGTTTTCAGCTAGCATTTGAAGCATGTTTAGATTAATATTTTAACACATTAAAAGTTTTCAACTAGCATTTGAAGCATGCTCAGATTAATTACACTTCTAGTTTTAAAATAGGCACAATTGAAATTGCAAATTAAAGACAAGGGGAAATCAAGTTTCTTGAATATGAGATTGAATATCTGGGATTCACTACTACTGCATACGGAATATGATAAGAGTTGCATGATGCTTGTGTGCACCTCTGTATAAAATAACTTCCTAATATGAAGTAACTTGACAAAACTGTATGCCTTTGGTGCAAACATGGACATTACATTCTACACATACAATCCCAGATTTATATTCCAATTTGAAAATTGGACCCTTTTCAAACATTCTTAATTCAAATACATAATTTTTTGTGTATTTATTGACATGATCTAATTTAATCTTGTTTTATCATAAAATAGTATTTTCAACATAATGGCCTAATTTGATATTTATAATGTACTAAGATCAAGACCACTCCATTGATTTGGCAAAAGGCAATTTTAAATATAAATTATCATAATTTACTAGGTCTCATGATTGTGTGATTTGTGGGGGCTGATATTGTGATTCTATGTTTACTTGCATTGGTTTCTTGATTGTGTAATCCTCTGGGAGCCTCTCCAATCCTTCTAAATCATGTAAGGTCAAATGTGCCCATCATAAGAAGAAAATATACGATGAAAAAAATTGTCTTCTAGAAAAAAATTGATGAATTGAAGTAGTTTCTTCAAGAAAATCACATTAGGTTACCAAATTCCACTTCAAAATTGGTAAATTCGTCTTATGTTAAAACATTTTGTGGACACATCATCCAAGGATGAACAGTGTGGTTAGATGACCTACATTAGAATCTCATATCTATCTCTTGCTTCCACCAACTCTAGTGTTGCTTCATCCACGACTTCTAATGCTTCAATATAGCAAAATCACATATAAAAATATCACATCTTCTAGATTCAACTTCTTGGGATTAACACTTTACAAATATCAAGTTTATTTTGTGAGTCTCATCTTGCTAACTTGGAGGACATCATTTAGAACATTCACCTCCTCCTTTGATAACATCATCTATCTAGTTGCATAATTTTTTTTGGATGTCATGAGAGAATATTCAAATCTTTGTTTCTTTGCCCTACATTTGCTTTTTGCTTTTATAGTAAGATTATACAAAGATTTATGAGTCAACAAATCTCAATGAATCGTCATCTTTCAAATTTAACTTGGGATAAATACTTGACAGACATATCTAATTTATTTTGTGAGACATCTTGCAAACCTAGAGGACATCAATGATAACAACTCTTAAATAGTTGCATCTTTCTTAAATAGTTGCATCTTTTTCAGATGTCATGAGAGCACATTTAGATCCTCTTATTTCTTTATCTATATTTGCTTCTATAATAACATATTCTCCAAAGACCTATGAGTCCACAGAACCAACTCATGATCGTTCATGTTGACATCTCTTGCAAGAGTACTAGATTCTCATCAATTCAATTGTCTCACCTACGGTGAGCACCATACATCCATGGTTATTGTACCTTAATCTTGCATGTTCTTGATTCATATTATCAACATTTGGCATTGGTTTGGAGATCCCTTAAGTGCCATCCAAAGGCTTTCTCTTCTTTAAATCTCATTCTACATCAATTCCCACAAGGTTGTGGATTGTTAGGCCCTCTCAACACTGACATGGCAACACCTAAGCAACTTTTAATACATATACATTCTCAATTTTCTTCCGTCTTATTAATTGTAGAATCACATATCTTAGTGATGTATTCCATAAATACCCACTCATAGCTCATTGTTGCGCATCTCCTTTGCACATCCTGAAATAATATAGCATTACTCTTTGGTATTGATCTTTTAATTCTTTGTACTTGCTTTTTACTCTGTTAATCTTGGGTGGCTATCTCCAAATCTTACACTGTCAATTGAAATGAAAGGAAGAAAATTATATCAATTGAAATAAGTCATAAACTACTTTTTGATTAATTGCTTATATATAAATATTTTTGCACGCACTTAAAAGTTTTCAGCTAGCATTTGAAGCATGTTGGGATTAATATTTTAACACAATAAAAAATGTGCAGCTGACATTTGAAGCAAGCTGGGATTAATTACACTTCTAGTTTAAAAAATACCACCAAATGAAAGTGCGAATTAAAGACGAGAACTTCATTGAATATGAACTTGAATATTTTGTATTCTACCACTATTGTGTATGGAATAAGATAAGAGTTCAGGATGCTAGTGTGCACATCTTTATGGAATACTTACCTACTATGAAGTAACTTGACAAAACTGGATGCCTTTCGTGCAGGCATGGGCATTACATTTTACAAATTTGGGCCCAGATTTATATTCTCATTTCAAATGAATATATAATATTTACAAAGAAATTCTCATCATACGAATTGCATTTTAAAGCTTTAACACGATCATTTAAAACTCTTCTTTATGAGCATTATAATTGTAATGAGCAAAGCGCGATAAATTTGATTGAATGCTGGAAGGGTTCATAGCCCAAGCACGGACATAAATACCCTTACCAGCCACAAAGATGTTTTCTGCCATCCATACTCTCTTCTCTTATTGATCAATTTGGATCAATCAGAATTTCTGTTGTGTTACTTTGTGGACAGCAAAAACCCCCCAAAATTGATCTGAGTAATAAACCTTTATTTTAAAGGGAAAATGCCTCTATAGTAAATACACTGACATAAAAAGAGAAGATTATGCTCTAAACTATTAAATGCTAAATACATCTCATATAACACTTTTTTAAAATAAAGCATAATGTGTTGCATAATCCACACTTAACGTAGCGAGCTCCATATGACAAATATAGAAATGTATTTTTCTTCCCCTACTCCTTTATCTGTCTCTCCTTATATTATATTACTTACAGAAAATCTACTTATAAAGGGAATGATGTCAAAGTCAATTGTTTAAGACATTTTTGCAAGCTCCAACCTATAGTTCAAGGTCAAGATTCAAACCTTATTGGGCTCCTACTTGTCATAAACCTTTATTGGTGTGCTTACTAAACATACAAATGACCAAGCTTGAGGCATTTATGTCATGCAAGATTATTGTTAACTGCAGCGGCCTTCAATATGTGCTATATTATATACATCCAAATCTCTGAGTCTTTGCCTCTTGTATTGGTGCTAGCTACTAGAGCCTTCCAAGGATATCGAAATATATAAAATTCTGCACCACTTTGTAAACACGTGCCATCTGCTAAGGCTCATACAGAAATCTGCTCTTAAAGGCGTAGTTTTATTACTCCAATACTATAGTGTTGAATATTAAGATTGTTCATAATCAAATCTTTGATATATTAAAAATTATGTACACAAACACAAATTGTTTCGATGGGTACAGAACCATCAATTTCTCTAATAGCAATTAATCTTCTATAACAAACCAGGATGCTAGTAATTCCATATAACAGCAGGATCAATTTTCATCATAAGGTACCTGAAAAAGTATGGCAAAGGTGTTAGGTTCACCTTTAAAGCGTCCAAACAAAAGCATCCTACTAAGAGTGCATTCAATTTTCACGTAAAAAAAGAACTTAAGCCAAAAGAATGCCTTCAATGTACACATAGCAGCACCAGTTCAGTTATATGAATCTTGGAATACGCTTAAAAAATCCAACAATTAGTATATAGATCAATAGGTTCACGGTTTTACTGCTTGGGGTACCCAACCAAACTATGGCACAAATAGCCACCCAAATGAGAATTCTACGGAATATGATTCTTTCATTACATGAAACTGCGAGTTTTTTTTTTGTTTAACGAGCTCTGCAACACTTACTTTTATTACTTTTATCATCCTGAAACCAATCATCCAAACAAGCTTTATTCATTGTAGGGTTGAATTTATGAACCCTAGGTATGGCGAACAATTTGTGCTCTGCAGTCAACTTGAGGTGTGCACATTTACAGATTCACCCATGCAAGAAAATTAAATTTTTCAATCAAGCTTTGCTTCAAATAAGGTAATGGCATATTGTTCTTCATATACATGACAATCTAATTTATCTGCAGCATGTTTGACAAGGATGGTCCTAGTCCTATAGTTGAGCCATGTCTACCAGAGCATTTCCAACTATAATATCTGACAAAAATTCCCCTTCCATTATGCTGTGATAAATGTCCATAACCTTTCCAAAGCTCCTCTCCCATCTTGGCACAAGCAGGGAGGATGCTGGTTAAAGGTTTTGAAATTTGGCTTTACACCTGCTAATTGCATTTGAAAGTTTGTAAAGCCTTTTCAACAGAAGCTTCCTATGTACATATCCTGCAATCATGAATTTCCACGAGACAACATTTCTTTGAGGCATTTTGTCAAACAGTTCACATGCCCGTTTACTGGCACGTACTATTAGGGGAGAGGGGCCAGTAGCCACCCACCCTAACTTCGCACACGTCAAGCTCATATCTAGACATATCAGATTTCGACGATTTTTTTTGGGTTTCTCCGTAGCGACCGAAGAGCATAAAGCTATTCTTTCAGCTTCTGGGCACTTACACATTGCATTGTACGATGCGTTATGAGCACATGGGTTGAAAAAGTGTCATTTCAACAACATGTTGCCCCATACATGGGCAACGATGTGCCAATAACCGCTCGCCATCACATTTGTGCACTTGTCTTAATTTCATTGGTTAATTTATTGGAGTTGTGAACATGTATTGGTGCATTTGTGAACATGTACAAATGTTGTGAACATGTATTGGTGCATTTGTGTTAATTTATTAGGTTGGTATTTTACATGTATTGGTTCTTTTTAAAAATTTAATTGGGGGGTCAAGTGATTAAAAACATAGCGGTTATTGGGGCGTGGGCGGCAACTGGCCCCTCTCCCCTAATTAAAATTTATGTCTTGGATGCAAACTGCGTCTTCACTTCAAAGTTCAATATTTATGCAATTCATTGTTACATGCAATTTGATGTTGTTATCAATAGTCTGACAGACTCGGTTACAGTAAAATGTGGACTTATGTGAATATTCTAATTCTACTGAAGAAAGAGGTTATCGTATTCAAACTATATTACACTTTATGCATGGCTATCTTCAACTTTGAGAGCAAACTAGAACAATTGTTGACTACAAGCTCACAGCCACGATTTATGTAATTCATTGTTACTGTTAGTATGTGAAGTCAGATGCAAATTGTGTCTTCACTTCAATATTTATGCAATTAAGTCATTGTTACATGCAATTTGATGTTGTTATCAATAGTCTGACAGACTCGGTTACAGTAAAATGTGGATTTATGTGAATATTCTAAACTACTGAAGAGGTTTTCGTATTAAAACTATATTACACTTTATGCATGGCTATCTTCAACTTTGAGAGCAAACTTGAACAATTGTTGACTACAAGCTCACAGCCACGATTTATGTAATTCATTGTTACTGTTAGTATGTGAAGTCAGATGCAAATTGTGTCTTCACTTCAATATTTATGCAATTAAGTCATTGTTACATGCAATTTGATGTTGTTATCAATAGTCTGATAGACTCGGTTACAGTAAAATGTGGATTTATGTGAATATTCTAATTCTACTGAAGAGGTTTTCGTATTAAAACTATATTACACTTTATGCATGGCTATCTTCAACTTTGAGAGCAAACTTGAACAATTGTTGACTACAAGCTCACAGCCACAATTTATGTAATTCATTGTTACTGTCAGTATGTGAAGTCGGTTTGTTATTCCAGCATTGATTAAGCAGGGGGTCACAGGGGGGCTGCGTGTAGCCCCCCTCCCTAATGGCCTCGCCGGAGAAATTTTTTGGTCATATGACACGTGTACAACATGCAGAAGTGGATGCGGAAGTGCCACTCGCATGTTTTTTCGTGGTTCTTTAGGTAAGTAAGCTTGAATATGAATGTATGATTGTATTCTGTAACAGCGAATTTCTTCTGAGAATAAAATAATTGAGAGATCTTTGCGCGTGGTTTTTTCCTGGTACATAACTAGGTTTTCCATATAAACCTGTGTTGTCTATTTTGTGCAATTTATTGTATTTTCAATGTGTTATTTTTTTTTTTAAACATAATGTGCCTGGTAAACTTTTTAACATGACCAGCGATGCTGGTGCGACACGCCCTCCGGCTCCACACGAATGCTTTTGCCTAGAGCAATGAACCGGTGAGGCCACAGCACAGGGGACCTCATCCCCTAGCAAGAACACTTCAAACCCACAAGCTCGTTGGCCCAGTGAAGGCGTAAAGCTTGTGAGCTCATTGGCCCAGCGGGGGTTTTAACTCTGGTGGCCACCACTACAACCAAGCGACTTAACCACCGAACCACACCCTTATCGGCAACCACCAAACAAAAAGAGGTATTTTCACTGTGTTTATTTCAATTCTGCTCTGCCTATTTTTCTAGCAGTTACATGCAATTTGCTGTTACTATCAATAGTCTGACAGGCTCAGTTACAGTAAAATGTGAATTTATGGGATTATTCTAATTCTACTGAAGCGTTAGATTATGGCATTGAAACTATATTAGACTTTATGGATGGCCATCTTCAACTTAGAGAGCAAACTTGAACAATTGTTGACTACAAGCTCGCAGCCATCAATTTGCTGACTTTTTAATTTCAAATAGGGCTGTGCTAAGTGAAAAATTAGCTGTATGAAAAACGACACCAAACTGCACATAACAAAATTGCATAAACCTTTAAAGAGTAGAAACAATTCACATCTAAGACTAAAATTTTAATTAATATTACATACCAGTTAAAGGGCTATACAGACTAGGTGGTGAAATTTGGCTTTACAGCTGCCAATTGCATTTGCTTGAAACTTTGTATAGCCTTTTCAACAAAAGCTTCCTATGTGCATGTGCTGCAATCATGGCATTCCATGACAACATTTCTTTGAGGCATTTTGTCAAACAGGTCACATTGCTTGTCTATGCTTCCACATTTTCCGTACATGTCTCTACCAGGGCAGTTGCAACTACAACGTCTGATGAAAAAATATCAATCAGGCTACAGGAGTGGGCACGGGAGTGAGGACGGGACAGACAGGGTACACCCCTGCCACCTGGGTACCCTATGGGGACGTATCCACAGGATACCTGGGGCCACCAGGGGTACCCTGGCCGTCCCTGGACCTGCCTGGGCACTCCCAGCCGCGCCCAAAGTCATCCTTTCCTCAAAAATCTTCAAATGTACAATGAATCTTCTGATATTATTTTACAAGCATTCCTATCTTGAGTTTTCCAAGATTTTTTTTTCTCAGTGCGCTTTTCGAACAATAATTATATGTAGATTAGAAAAAAAATAATTTGCTTTAAGGCACACAACTAATTGAAATCAGCGTGGCTTTTGAATGATATTTGTCAAGGAAACCCCTTGTTAGTTTTCTGCATCATTAGAAAACAAAATCTTTCAAATCTATTGTGAAATATTGCCAATTTGAAAAAACCCGAGGTCATTAGAATCAGCTCGGTAATGCAAAGGCTATTGTTTGATCAGATTTCAAAGCTTGGGATTTTGTTGTGAAGATTCCCCATATTGAATCTGAGCTACAAATGTACTTGGCTTCTTAGAGTTTTGTTATTTATGGGGTGAAAATTCAGTTTAAAATTAACTGCCATGAATTTGCTCTACATGTTTTTACAGCCTGTTTTGGGTGGATTGGAATATTTTCACCCATGGTAACGAACATCCCCAGGTAAATCAAGAGCCTAATTAAGTATGATGATGCTTAAGGCTGATAAATATGTGGTTACTTTAGTCTCAATCTTTTCATTGTACGTTATGGAGACTACATTCTTTTTTCTTGGGGAACACCTTGGAATGCTTTTTTTGTTTTTTATATTTATGAAATAGATTTATATATAAATCAAAGGAAATAGATACACCTTTTTTTTAAATGGAATATAATCGCATCTTAAAGACATGCAAATTAGTAGAATTGGGAAACAAAGTAGTGGACGACTTCACACGCGGTCAAAGCTATAAAGCTTGTTCTCAAAGGGGTTTCTGATGTTAGTCCGTCATTTTACAGTTTACTTATGCATTAGTTTATTATGCTAGCATTATCTTGGACAATAAGATAATCTTGTTTAGGTAGGTATTTACTTAGAGATATTTTCTTAGGGATGTAACTTGCTATATTTAGCAAGTGGTTGTTCGTTAGGACTCCACTTGATGACTTCTCAATTAGTAGTACTTCTTAGTTTGGACTACCTCCTTAACAGTATTTCATTCATATAGATATATTAATGAATTATAAAATGTATTTTCGATTCTATTATTTTAACTTATTTTTTGTATCAAGTATAAATATATTTTAAATTTTGCAGTCACTAGTGTTTTTTTTTGTATATATATACACAGCTGTACCCCTACCCAGGTAGGGGGGCGGGAAATTGCCCGTTTGCATTCCTCTTCAGTTGATAAAATGTAAGAAATATTCAGAAATTAACTAGGACGATAGTTGCCCTTAGCTTTGGGAACGACGACAGAAAAACGTGGCTGATGTCAAACTGGAACCATACGAAACAAGTACAGAAATTGATGCTTCTAGTCTGGAAGATGTCTTGGGATTTGTGCAAGCTATGCTTTTTTTGTGTGGCTCAAATCCAAGATCCAACAAATTCGAACCCGAGCACTGTAGCCTAAATCTAATGCACAGGAATAACTGACAAAAATGCATGTGTCATGACCTATTCACCTTCGCCTTCGCTGTGTCTCAATTTGTCAAGGCGGTGTTTACAAACACCGCTGGAGAGACTGCCGAATTGCTAGGGTCAAGTTCTCCTAGGTCAATGTCCTAGATGGACCAGCTTTATGTCTCTAAGTGAATAATCAAAGACAGCATGCACGGATGTGCAGATGACCTATATGATTCTGATGCAAATTATGATTCTTCTTTTCCTTTAGAAATTGAAGTGTGCCCTAGATATTCCTTGTTCTTGCATGTAATTTTCCTCTATATGATGATAAGTGCACATTGAAAGTCTTTAAATACCAAGACATAACAACATTCGCAAAATGTATATAAAATCGGCTCATGACAGGTGATGAAAAGACGCAGGAACTTTGGAATTTGAATTAGAAGATTTGGATTTCTGGTTCAAATCCACATGCATCCAGAGTCCCGGACTGAACCAGAGTGATCCTGAGTGGCATGGAACTGAACATGAGGGCTAAACAGCAAGTTTGAGGCAGAGAGCAAATGTATGGAGATAAGTGCGAATATTGATGGAGATAAGTGCGAATATTGATGGAGAAAATGGAAAATGTATTGAATTTTGCACAAATGGGAATGACATAAGGTTAAATGTATGGGGATAGGTGCAAATAAGGATGAAGTGGATAGGGAAGGCATCGGGTTGTGAGCCAAACTTAGCACAAGAGTGTGTCACTTGTCTATGTAATTGTATTAAGACATTCCATCAAAAGCTAAAACAGATCCAAAACTAAATGAGAATTAGCCGGGGCGTTTGTCAATCCAAAGGGTAGAACCAAAAATTCAAAATGGCCATAATGACATCTAAAGGTTGTCTTCGGAACATCTTCTTCCCTCATCCAGGTTTGATGATAACCCGATCTCAAATCAATCTTTGAAAAATACCTTGCTCCATGTAATTCATCGATGAGCTCGTCCACTCTTGGAATTGGATATCTATTCTTGATAGTTTGTTTATTCAAAGCTCGATAGTCCGCGCACATTCTCATGGTCCCATCTTTCTTTTTTACTAGCACCACGGAAGATGCAAATGGACTGGAACTCGATTGTATGTGTCCCATTTCTACAAGTTCATTGATTGTCTTCTCAATTTCCTCTTTGAACTTTTGGGGATGCCTATAGGGAGTGGTGATGGCTGGTTTTGCATCCTTTTCCATCTCCATTATATGCTCAAATCCTCGTTTGGGAGGTAGGCCAAGTGGAATGTCATCAAAGACTTTATGTTTTCTAAGGATAGGTTGGACATCAATGTGGATGGCTTTTCCTATTGGAGTTGATTTGTCTAAAATTAAACATTGGGCTGCCCATTCTACTTGGTTATGTCTAAATATCCTTTCCATCCTTTTTGAAGAGACCATTCATGGTGATCCATCGGAGAGGCCATGTAAAGTGATCCTTTGTCCTTGGTCTTCAAAGGAAAGTTCTAGTTTGGGAAAATCTAGAGTGACTCTTCCTAAAGGGTGTAGCCATGGTGTGCCAAGGACCGTATCGTTGTCCCCCATGTTAACCACATAGAAATCATCGTGAATAGGGTGATTTCCTATGGTTAAGTTTAGTTGGGGTAATACTTTGGAACAACTCTTTGTGGAACCATCAGCTAAGGCTACCATAAACCCCTCGAAGTCTTGTGAATTTAGTCTAAGTCTTTTAGCTACGGACTCATCTATAAAGTTATGAGTAGCCCCGCTATCTACTAAGGCAGTTATTTTGTTACCTTTGAGTTGGCGCCTAAGTCTAAGTGGGTGATGTTTGGATACCTTAGATATTGCTGCTAGTGTGACCTTCTCCTAGGGTTCAAATTTTATTCTTTTGGTGGGGTTCTCTTCATTCTCCTCATCGGATAAAGCCTCTATGATATGCACTTGTCCACATTTATGTCCTAGTCCCCATTTGTCTTTACATCTGAAGCACAACCCCTTTTCCTTTAAATCTTGCAGCTTCCAACAATTATGCCCTAGTTTCCAAGGTTCTCCACATTCGTGACATGGGTTTTTATCTCTTTTCCTTCCCTACGGTGGTATGTTTTATCAAATTTCTCTTTCTTATGGAAAGGTTTAGTGAATGGATGAGAGGGTTTGCTTTGCTCTAATTGGGTTGCCATTTCTATGGCATCATCAAGTGTAGTGGGTCTAAGTGCTCCCACTAATCCTCTTAGCTTTTCATCTAACCCTTGCACAAATAAGAAAGTAAGTCTTTCATTCTCCATTTCGAGAACTCAGAGGGCTATTTTCTCAAGTTCATTTACATACTCATCCACCGTACCCTTTTGTCTTGTTAAAGTTAAGTCCTTGAAGTCTTGTTGGGGATGTCTCCTATCAAATTTCTTAAGAAACTTCTTAGAAAATTCTTCATAAGATGTAATGGCTTCATGGCCTAAAGTGTGCTTCCTGTGATGCCACCATGTGTAGGCCAAGCCCTCTAGATGTAGGATGGCAGATTGAAGGGCATCTTTCTCTGTCATGGGGTTAAGAAGAAAATAGTCATTTAGTTTTTACAACCACGCATGCGGGGATATCTTATGGGTTCCATCAAAGTGTGGCAAATTCACCTTATTGGCCTTTTGCTTCAAATCCTTGTTTGCGGGTCTTCTCTCTCTTCTTGTTAACTCGTTCCTTTTTGAATTGCTATATTCGGTGAAGGATACCATTCTTCTTAGTTCGAGCTTTAGGTTGGCATAAGCTCTCATCATGTCTTCCGTGCTTATGTTTTGGGGGGTATCGTTTTCCATTCTTGGATTTTCTTCACTTGGTAGGAACAGTGGTATGGGGATCCTTATGCTTGTTGAAGAGTTTCCATTTTCCGCTTGATTGGAGATTACTTCCCTTTCATTTGAAGCTTGACCCTTGAAATTGTTCATCATGGTTTCCATATTTTGTATGGTGTTTTGAAGGACTTGATTCGACTTTGCGCTTTGCTCCATCATTAGTTTTGTTTGTTGTGTGACTGCTTGAGTTTATTCCATCATTGCCTTAGTGGTTGCTTCCATAAAAGCTCTCATTTCGTTGATCATTTCCATGTCGCTGTTGTTTCGTGCGAAGGACCTTGTGTAATGTTGCATCTACCCTACAGGATGGCAGGATGAAGCTCTGATACCAATTGTAATGTCCCCTTCTAGCAAGTCCAATTTTTTCGCAACCTTGCACACAATTTCAACTTGCGAGAGGAAACATTAGTACATATTTCACTTTCATATCTTAGTCATCTCATAAAATTCATATTCTTCTATTTTCCATTTAGGGTTAGAACCATATATTTATGCACATTAATATCATATTCATCATAATAATTATGTCATCTTTCTCTCATAGGGATGATGAGTTAGGCATGAGTGGTCACCATGGGCTTGATATTCAATTCCTTTGTCTCAAGTGGGAATAATCCTCAACTTAGCCAAAGGCCTTCATGTATCCTTGGGTTTGACCCCAAGGCCTTCATAATTAATCCTTAGATTTTACCCCAAGGCCTTCTTAGATAATCCTTAGGTTTTACCCTAAGGCCTTCATTAATCTTTTGGTTTTACCCTAAAGCCTTCTCCTTAGATGGTTAACCTAAGGCCTTCTCCTTAGGGGGTTAGCCTAAGGCCTTCTTATCAAGCACTCGTGATGGGCCATCATCCTACACTCTCATCCTTATGCCTTAAAATCCTTTTATCGATCACGAGATAGTATATTTAATCATACTATCTCATGTAATCATATAATTCCCAATTTATTTATTCTTCATTTCATGTTATGATTATCTTATGCATTCTATGCTAACACTTATTATGGTTGCTTAGCAATCTATGATAGCAATATAAATTATGCATTCATTACATGATATTTAACTCTTATTCTTTCTCGTATTAAGTATGTAGTAATCACCAAACTTTAGTCATGAGATTTATACTAGATTCATACCTTCTATTTATTTCCTCCAATTGAATTGTTGTTATTCAATACTGAGAGGATGTGCCTCGATGATGGTCTGATATGATCTAAATGCTTCGATGGTGTTATACGCTTCCTCAATGTTTCGCTAATATTCTTTAACAATGCTTTATGAGTTGATGATATTAGAATGTGATTGTTCGATATGCAGAGGTACGGTATTATGGTTTTCAATATTGATATTCACTTAATGATTGATCGATGCCAATATCAGATATTCGATCTAAATATGTGATGATATAGATCTCTGCTGATCACTATATGAGATGTATCCTTTCAATGCTAAATCTGATTGTCTTTCCGGAGTAATATGATGCTTCGATGTGCAGATTGGATGCTTGATGCAGAGGTAATATGTATAATGATTGTTATCTGATGAGAAGAAGTTGTGTTTATCGCTGATTGCTGATTGATGCCTTCCATTCTACTCACGATCCACTTCTTATACCCCCGCCTCTTGGATGACTATGTCCTTTGCTAATAGACGCCACTCTTAAACATTATAAGCGCTTCTTATAGAATCAGATCTTAATTATAATTGTCTTCATTAGTTTATTAACTATTTTGTCTTTTTGTGGCATCCGTCACTACTCATACCATGTGGCGATCTTTTGCACTTATATAGAGTTTTATCTCTTTTCTTTTTCGACGGTTGTGAGGAACCGTTCTTTCTCTTGGCATTCTCGATTTATGGCCATTGGGATATTGTTAGACTTGTTCATCATAGTGAAATATCACAGTTACAGCAACGATTATTATTAAGGAATGTATACAATTGATAGTCTTTCCAATCTTCAATTGGAAAACATCGAGTCATGACACATGAATGATTTTTTTTTTTAACATTATAAAAAGTTGCCTTGTCGTATAAAAAGTTGCCTTGTCGTCCCTGGGATGATTGAGGGGACGTCTCAAACGTCCCCGACTGTCTTGGGGACAGCCAAAAATCCCCACGGCATTTCCTATTTCTGCAACATGTTTCAGAAATGTTTCGAAGATTTGAGGATTTTTGAGGACCAGGGACACATCCCCATGGAACACACAACTATATACATACATGTGTGTGTGTGTGTACACACACATATATTGTATATCTATGGATATGTATGTATAATATACATATATGTATACACACACACACACATACATATATTTATATGTATCTATAAGTATATGTATTTATCTATACATATGCGGGGGGGTGTATATAAGTGCAAGGTATGTAATTTTCACCATTACAATTATAAGTATGTATGCATATATATGCACATGTACATGAACATGTACATACCTGCATGTGTTTGTGCATACATGCATATGTATAGAGTATACATAAATAGGAATGAACCCAATTTCTCACAAGATTGCACTATTTACCAAATATGTAATCGTCTAACACATTCCATCAAAATGAGCTCAAAACTATATGGTGATTGGCATGGGTATGCAAATTTTCACCATTACAAGTGTAGACATGTGAATTCATATAAATAACACTATGCTATACTATATAACCTTAGAGGATCTATCCATATAACACTTATATATATATAAGTGCAGGGTATGCAATTTTCACCATTACAATTATATATACATGTACATAATATATACATGTGCATGTGTCCATCAAAATGAGCTCAAAACTAAATGGGGATTGGCATGTGTATGCAAATTTCACCATTACAAGTGTATACATGTGAATTATATATATACTAGTATATTTATATTTAAAAAAATATCTCCCGAGACATATCCATAGTTTTTTTATTTTTGTCACTTTATTTTTTTTGGGGGGTTTTTATATTTTATTTTTTTCAATTTCTTTTTTTTGTTCCATAGTTTTTGTGTTCTATATATTTACGCGGAAAAAATGAGTGCTCTCATCTCCACCCCGATGTGATTGTAGGCCTCTCGGCATAATAAGTGCAAGGTATGCAATTTTCACCATTACAATTGTGTATATATATATATATATATATTCACCATTACAATTGTGTGTATATATATATACACAATTGTAATGGTGAATATATATATATGTACAATTTTCACCGTTACAATTGCACATATATATAGCACAGGGTATGCAATTTTCACCATTACAATTGTATATATATATATATATATATATATATATATATATATATATATATATATACTTAGTCACAAAGTTCACCGAATCTCCAGTGTGTTTGCACTTTATTTTTTTTGGGGGGTTTTTATATTTTTTTTTTTTCAATTTCTTTTTTTTGTTCCATAGTTTTTGTGTTCTATATATTTACGCGGAAAAAATGAGTGCTCTCATCTCCACCCCGATGTGATTGTAGGCCTCTCGGCATAATAAGTGCAAGGTATGCAATTTTCACCATTACAATTGTGTATATATATATATATATATATATATATATATATATATATTCACCATTACAATTGTGTGTATATACACACAATTGTAATGGTGAATATATATATATGTACAATTTTCACCGTTACAATTGCACATATATATAGCACAGGGTATGCAATTTTCACCATTATATATATATATATATATATATATATATATATATATATATAGTCACAAAGTTCACCGAATCTCCAGTGTGCCAGTGTGTTGTTTGAAATTCGGCAAACTTTTAATTAGCTTATGAAATTCGTAAAAATTCGCCCTAAGTTTATTTCTATTGTTTTCCTCCTTTGTGACTTTTTTCCCTACGTCACTTTTTTTCACCTGTGAGCGACAAACTGAAGGGCGAGTGGTGGACTAAAGGTTGAGTGGTGGAAGGTTGAGCAGAGATCAGCACTTCAGGCTTCTACGAGCGAAAAAGTTAGGCTCTGCTCCACCGCCGCCGCTACCATTTTTCCGCTATTGTCTAGAAGATTTTTTTTAAGATTTTTTTTTAAATAAAATTTAATGTATTGTTGTTTGCATCATATATATTAATATTATATGATAAATGTATTTAAAATAAAATTTAATATTATAATATTTTCATTTTATTTGTAAATAAAAAATAAAAATATGATATATAGTTTTTATGTGCTTTAAAATAAAATATTATTATAATTTTTATGTGTTTTAAAATAAACTTGGTAATTTTTTTCATTTTATTGTTTATAAATTTAATATATTCTATTTTTATGTTTTTTAAAATAAAATTAGTTTTTTTTAAGTTAAAATATAAATTTAATATATATTTTTATTTTGTTTTATGTTATATATATTTATTTTGTTTTATGTTTTGTAAATAAAATTAGTATTTTTTAATTTCGTTTTTAAAAATTAAAATATAAATTTAATATATTTTATTTTAATATTTTTTTAAATAAAATTTAGTTAGATTTTTTATTTTTTATATTAAATGTTGTTTGTCCTTTGAAACATGCAGGTCATCTTCGCAATCATGATTTGATATGCTTCTAAGTTTCTTACATCCAAGTGCTCTTGATGACTTAGAATTTTAAGTTTTTAGTTTCGACTCTGTCCCTTTTTGACAAAAAAAAAACATTTGTGTCGCTGATATTGGTGCTATCTATTGTTTCATAAATCTATTTAGCAATGTTAAACTATCTGTTGTTTCATAAATCTATTTATAAGTTTATCATAGTGCTATGATGCTAATTACTATCTGTTGTTTCATAAATATATCGGTGCTATGATCTATCTATTGTTTTATAAATCTATTTAGCAATGTTAAACTATCTTTTTATAATTTTGTCACTTGTTGGATATATTACTTATATTTTTAAAATAATCAAATTTATATAGGCAAATTTATTGACGAATTTGTTTTTCCCTTGCCGAACTTCATCTGAATTTTATAGTTGCTGAACACAAACTCAGATGAAGTTCAACAAGGGGAAAACAAATTCATCAATAAATTCGCCTATATAAATTTTGACTATTTTAAAAATAAGTAATCCACAAGTTACAAAATTATAAAAAGATAGTTTAATGTTGCTAAATAGATTTATGAAACAATAGATAGATCATAGCACCGATATATTTATGAAACAACAGATAGATCAACTGATAAACTTATAAATAAATTTATGAAACAACAGATAGTTTAACATTGCTAAATAGATTTATGAAACAACAGATAGCACCAATATTGCGTAAATGATTTTTTGTCAAAAGGGGATACAGTCAAAACTAAAAAACTTCAAAAAAACTCCAAGTCATCAAGAGCACTTGAACGTAAGAAATTTAGAAACATATTAAATCACGATTGCGAAGACGACCTGCATGTTTCAAAGGACAAACAACATTTAATATAAAAAATAAAAAATCTAACTAAATTTTATTTTAAAAAACATTAAAACAAAATATATTAAATTTACATTTTAACTTTAAAAAATACTAATTTTATTTACATAAAAAATATAAATATAATAAATTTATATTTTAAATTTTAAAAATAAAATTAAAATGTACTAATTTTATTTACAAAACATAAAACAAAATAAATATATATAACATAAAACAAAATAAAAATATATATTAAATTTATATTTTAACTTTAAAAAAATTAATTTTATTTTTAAAAAACATAAAAATAAAATATATTAAATTTATAAACAATAAAATGAAAAAATTAGTAAATTTATTTTAAAACACATAAAAATTATAATAGTAATTTATTTTAAAACACATAAAAACTATATATTATATTTTTATTTTTTATTTACAAATAAAATGAAAATATTATAATATTAAATTTACCAAATATATTTATCATATAATATTAATACATATGATGCAGGCAGTAATACATTAATTTTTTTTTTAAATCCTAAAAAAATCTCCTAAACAATAGCGGAAAAATGGCAGTGACAACGGCGGAGCAAAGCCTACCTTTTCCGCTAGCAGAAGCCTAAAACAAAAATATTTTTTTAACCTGCTGAATTTATGGCGAATTTTTACGAATTTCATAGGTTGATTAAAAGTTTGCCGAATTTCGAACCGCTAGCTGAAAATTCAGTTAACTCTGTGATTAAGTGTGTGTGTGTGTGTGTGTATAAGTGCAGGGTATGCAATTTTGTAATATCCCGCACATTGAAAAGAATTCACCGCATAAACAAGTGCTTCATGAAAATGAAAACATGCATAGTAGTATGAATTTGCTTAAACACTAAAAAGCTTCATAGCCTAAGCAAGGACTCAAATATATCCTTACCTGCGATTGAGATGCTTTGTGCCACCTACCTCTCATTGACCTGAAACAAAAAACCCTGAAATTAAGAAATCAGACCCAAATTGTGTTTTTGAAAAAATAAAATAAAACTAAACTATGGGTGTTTGAATTAATACCACAGCCAGCCTACAAAGGCATGCATTTGTAGCCATCTAGTTGTGATTAATCTATACTCAAGTGGTGAAGAGACTTAGCTGTACCAAAGGAATAGAGAGTCAATAGCCATAGCATACCATACTCAATAATACACAACGAAAGAAGGAAAAGAGAGAAAATACTTAGTTCAAATTGAGCTGCAGAACTCTTTTGTTTTTACTTGCATGGCATGCATAGGATACCACATGAGTTAGGGCTGCATTGCAGACATGCCCACAAGTTAAATTATAGGAAACAATAGAGAGGAGAATGATGTGCCAAATAAAATCTCAAGCAGTAGCACATTGACAGCATTGCTAGTTAGGGCACAGAACATGTAGCAATTTGGTGCTGTCATTTTGTGAAGACCCTTTGCAAGTTGCCAATTGCATCTCTCAACATACATTCATTGTGGCATGTTATGTGTGATGTTGGTATATGTGTGCTTTCCTTACTCAAGGGTCAGTTTGTGCATCAAACAAGACAAGTTGAGCACTATGACAGTATTGAAAGTAGCTGTAAATCGAAGGTGTCAAAGGGCAGGGTATCCACTTTTATCTCCTACAAATATTTATACATATACATATATATGTTTGAGGATATAAAACACACCTACATTAATTCAGAGTCTAATGCTCAAGTCTCATATGCCAATTTTTGTGCATAACATGCCATTTGCATGCTAACGATAGCATTTGGAACAACCCAGTCAAAATGAGTCCAAAACAAAGGAGAAAAGTGCAAGGTATTCAATTCAAACACACACGCACACACAAGCAAAGTGAATCCAAAACGAAGATGTATGCTTTTTAAAAAGATCAAATACAGCAAGCACTCATGCACAAATACCCATATGCCAATGCAAACAGATAATTGCAGTATGTATACTCTGATTTTGTTCATGGAGGGTTAGATGTTCTTTTTGGTTGCTAGGGTTCAAAGTGCACCTCATATATGATTTGAGACTGAATGGATGCATGTCCTTCAAACTCCAAAGGTGGCAAGTGAAATGTCTTGAGCAGGTGCAGATGCACATGCAGATACAGATGTGTGTGTGTGTGCCTTTTGAAAAGATCAAATTCAACAAGCAGTTATGCACAAATTCCTACATGCTAATGCAAACAGATATTTTATGGATGCTCTAATTTTGCTCTTTTCGATTGCCAAGGTTTCAAGTGTCTTATGTATGATTTTATTTTGTGCATTGATCCTACATGCATTGATCCCAAAAGATTCAGGGGCACTGGGGCGGAATCTGTACAGGCAACTAAGTTTTTAGTTTTTCATTATTTTTTTCTTAGAATTTTCTACATCTTAGTAAACGGCATTTCCGGAGGCTTTTGGAGTGGAATTTGGGGTCAAGACTTTCATCGGTTGCTTTGAGCGGTAGCCACATGTATGTAATGTCCCCATTTTGAGCTAAATAATGATTTCTAGTTTGAGCTTGTTTCTATACATGGAGAACCGGAATGTTGGTTTATGTCTATACATGGAGAACCGAAATGTTGGCTCAACTAGTATTTTATTGGGTTGTTTGGAAAATGCAATATTGAAATTGTATTTTCAATCATTTGATTTGATTTGGTAGATTACGGAATAAAAGGGAAAATGAAATCTTTAATTACATTTCTTCTAATCTATTTTGTGGAGTTTTGCATTGAAGAAGGTGTCAACGCCTATGGTGAATTCGCCCAAGGATAAAAATGTACACGGAGATGATAATTCCTTGGATCATGTGTCATAAAAGTGTACACGGTGGAGGTTGGAGTAAAAGTGTACACAATGTGTCATAAAAATGTACACAGTGGAAGTTAGAGTAAAAATGTACACATTGGGAGTTTGCATGGGTTTAGGTGCCAACGCCTAAGCATTGTGGACTTCATTGGATCATGTGTAAAACAAATAACAAACTTCCATTGTATGAAGAGCCAATGCAAACAAAAGATAAGATTTTCATTGTTAAAAGTGCCAATTGATTTGAAGGAGGAATGATTGTCATTGAATTAAGGTGTGTTTGCATTGACAAAAGTGCCAATGTCCAAGAGGAGGATCGACACCCAAGGTAGAAGACATTTGAAATGAAATTGATACATTGCTCAAGGAATTGGCAGCTAAGGAGGATGAAGTATTTTAAATACAAAATTATCAATATTGAATGCTAATCGCCCAAGAGATCATTCGCCAAGGAGTTAGAAGAGAATTTTATTAAATAAAATATATTTTGATGACAAGGATGCATTCGCCCAGCTATGGAGAGTATTTTATTAAATAAAATACTGCTTTGCATGGCCGCCATCCAAGGGAAATGGAATGATTTGCTAAGTGGAGCGATTATAGAGAAGAAGTGCATTTAAAATAATCAAGATTGATTTTAAATGCTAGCTTTGACAATGCCATGCATTTACAATTGTGCAAAAAGAAGGATTCTCATTGGTGGACTCCAAGCAAACATTGAAATCAAGCAAATTGGGATGTCTAGCCAAACTCAAGGATAAATACCTCAATTTGCATTCATTTTACAACTATTGATGCTTTGGTATGTTTTTCTCTTACTTCTATTTTAGCTGGGAATTTCGATTTTCAGTTTATTTGCAAGGAGATGACCCCTTGTTAGATATGGTGATGACCCCATATCGTCATGTGAGGTGTTATCATTCAGATTTCACCATTAGAGCTTAATTTTGCAGGTTTATTGAAAGTTGAAGTGAAGTTTATGGTCTATTGAAACCCTTGGTCATTTTGAAGATCAACCAAGGTAGCTATTTTCAAACATTGGAGTGATTGAGTGGATTTTGTCATGAGTTCATAGTCTGAAATTGATCACAGTCAGCTGTTAAATTCATATACAGGGTTTTATTACTTGGTTTCATCAAGAAGAGTGAAGGTTGAAGGCTACACAAGGCAAAGGCATCATTGAGGAACCCATCGTTTGCCTAGGAGGTGGATAGTTTGCAAGATTATAGCATTTTTTTCATTGCTGATTAGAAATCAGACTTACAGGTTGCTGCTACAGTGAATTATCAGTCAAATCAGTCAAGGATATAATCCTATTTCATAGCCCAGCTGAAGTGAATTGAAGAGTTGCATATACTAGAGGGTTTTGGCTTTGTTCCTATGCCATATTTGATCAATTTGGGCACTTTTTATGCATATAATAAAGTCCGATATAAAATCAGACTGTGACTGAAATAATTTCCAGCCACTAGACATTTATATATATTTCATTTGAAGGTTTCCAATAAGCAAGCATGTTGATGGTTTGATGTTCCACTATTTCATTGTTTATGTTTGATATTTACATGGTGAATTGTTGCAAGAAATCTTACCTAAAATTTGAGAAAATATTTCAGTCATTTAAGTAGGGTTCCTTACAAGGTAGGGCTCGACACAACTCAATCTAGCTCTCGTGGAGATCTTTCCAACAATTCCAAGAAGTCTAGAATCTCTAGATTATGACTAGCTGGCTAGGAGTTATGACCTTGCCAAGTTGGGGTTCCGAATTTAGCAATTTTTTGAAAATTTTGAATTTCTATTAGTTGTTTTTTGTGTCACCTTCCAACTATCCATTTCAAATTCCATGGATAAGGTGACTCTTCACATTCTTGGTTCATTGTATATAAACACTTTTTGATGCAAAATAAAATTCTCTTTGGTTACCTGCAACTCTCTACGAGTTCTACACATTGAGCTATTTTGAATTTTCACAATACCACAGGCTCAGCGCTACGTGTTGTACTCTAAATTCTCAGCTAATTTAGATCAGTGGTATCAAAGCGGTTCGCTCCTGTATGTCACATCGTACACAGTCACGCTATCAAAGATTGGGATTGCAAACACGAGACCCGTCAGATTACCTACCTTTGAGACACACACGACCAAAGATGGAAGAACAAGGAGATGCATCCAAACCTTTCAAGGAGTTGCTACAAGAAGCTTTGGCAAAGCAACGTGAGGAAATGATGAGTGAATTTTCTCGAATTCTCCATCAAAATCCTAGTAATCAACAACAAAACGCAGCTAGAGCGCCATTTGGTGGTCACACCCCTTTCAACATACAAGTCAATTTTGACATCCCAATTTTTGAGGGAAAAATTCATGCAGGGGTTGTTGATGATTGGTTGTCAAAACTAGAAAAATATTTTTCTGTAAACCACTTCTCAGATGCTGAGAAAATAGCCTTTGCCCTCCTCAAAGCTGAAGAAAATGTGAAACGGATCTTGGGAGAATAGATTGCTATCTAGAAATAGCCCTGACAGCCAAGAATTCGTTGTGCTGGTGGATGACAATCCCACATGGGGAGAATACATGGAATACATCAAGGAGGAATACTACCCTGAAGATTCATATGAGGAGAAATACATACAGTGGCAATTACTTCAAGAAAAGGACCGATCTGTTCAAGATTATACCGATACTTTCCATGCAATTTCAGCAAAGTTGGGAATCATTGACACAAAAAAACATCAAGTATTAAAGTATCGCAGTGGGCTTCACCGATATATCCAGACAGAAATGGATTTCCTACATATTGAGACCTTGGGAACTGCCTTCAAATATGCAATAAAGGTAGAAGAAAAATTCAAACAAAAGGGGAAGAAGGATTATTTCTCAAACAACAAATCCAAGGGTGAAGGTGGTAACAAATTTGGTGGGAAACTGACAACCAAGGACTTCTCCTCACAAACATCATCAACAACAAACAAGAGTAACAAAAAGATGTGCTGTGGATTGCATAAAAGCCCCAGACATAACACTAAAGACTGCCAAGCCACCAAGACTTTAATGGCAGAAATCTATCAAGGAGAGACTGAACCTAATTCGTTGCCTACAAACCCTTGTGAGCAAAAGGATGGCGATCAAATAATTGAGGCTAACCCACATGCCACAGTTGCCACTGCCAAAATCATGCCTCGTGAAGATGAGCAGCGCTTATTCCATTCACAGATGTGGGTAAATGGAAAGGCTCTTCATTTCATTGTTGACAGTGGAAGCCAAAAAGACTGTTAAGAGATTGAATTTGCAGACCACACCACATCCACAGGCATATCATATGGGATGGGTAAGTCAAGGACGAAACATTCAAGTGAATAAACAATGCCACTTACCTTATTCCATCAAGCCATTCAAAGATGAAGTGATATGTGATGTGGCACCTTTGGATGTATGTGATGTATTGTTGGGGCAACCATACGTGTACAAGCACCATGGACTCTCTGAGTCTAGACCACACAGTGTCATCATCAAGATAGGCGAAAAGAAATATCGAATACCTAAGGTAAGTCTTGGAGAACTAGTATCTTTGATTACTGCAAACCAATGTGATTGTTTGATTGCTCACATTGGAAAATTTGTCCTACTAAGGGTCCGACATGAGGAGGCAAGGTCAGTTGTGGCAAGCAGTCATACCATAGTGGCCACTACTACAATTGAACAGAAACAGATGGAGCAAATATTGTCAACATATCAAGATGTATTCAATTCACCAACAGGGGTATCACTGCACTGTCAAGTCAAGCATCGAATTGACCTAATTCGAGGGACACCATTACCAAATGAGCCATTGTACAGGTCAGTTTTGGAGAATGAGGAAATCAAGCAGCAGATTCAAGAGTTGATTAAGAAGGGACACATTCGTCCAAGTGCCTCACCGTGTGGAAGTCCAATTGTTTTGGCCAAAAAGAAGGATGGGATGTGGCGACTTTGTATTGATTATCGAGTTCTCAACAAAACCACTATAAAGAACCGATATCTAATTCCTCACATTGATGATTTGCTGGACCAACTCAGGGGGGCTAAATTTTTCACCAAAATTGACTTGACATTTGGATACCACCAAGTCCCGATTAAGCCATCAAATGTGTGGAAGACTGCTTTCAAATCCAAGGAAGGGTTGTTTGAGTGGCTAGTCCTACCTTTTGGCTTGATCAATGCCCCTACCACCTTCATGAGATTGATGGATGATGCCTCAGACCATTCATTGGTTCTTTCGTTGTCGTCTATTTGGATGACATACTCATTTTCAGCAAAACACAGGGTGACCATCTACAGCATGTTCAACAAGTACTCTCAACCTTGTGACAACACAAACTTAGTGCTAACAGAGATAAGTGTTCCTTTGGTATGGAGAGTATTCAATATTTGGGATACATTATGGATAGAACGAGTGCTCATGTGGACCCTGAAAAGATACAAGTTCTCAAAGATTGGCCGTCTCCCAAAAACATCACAGAACTTTGTAGTTTTTTGAATCTAGCCAATTTCTACTAGAGGTTCATACTTGGGTTTTCACACTTGGCATGGCCTATGAATCATGCACTTAGGGGAGGCGCAGAGCAAAATTTTGCTGGACAGCGGCACAATAGAAAGCATTCATGGCGCTAAAGAGGAGGTTATGCTCTGCCCCAATATTAGCACTCCCAGATCTGCAACAATCTTTTCAAATTAAATCAGATGCTTCAAACTATGCACTAGGGCAATTCTCGTGCAACATGGGCATCCAGTCGCTTACCATAGTGAGACTTTCTCTAACACAGTGCGCAAGTATCCCACATATGATAAGGAATCGTATGCTATTGTGCAAGTCTGCAAACAATGGAAACACTACATTATGGGAAAAGAGACTATCATCCACATAGACCACAAACCCTTGCAATTCCTACTGACACCAGGGAAGCTACAAAATGATAGGCATCAAAGATGGTCTACCTATTTGCAATAATTTCACCTCAATATCTGCCACAAGAAGGGAAGTAATAACAAGGTTGCAGACTGCTTGAGTAGACCTCCGATCATAACCCCAACAGTGGTATTGGATTCTTGTGGCCACCACACAACAAATTGGCCTCGGTTGTATGGCACAAATCTTGATTTTGCTGACATCTACAATAGACTAGCAGAGGGTAAACAAGTCCCTGATTTCTACTTGCCTGATGGGATTTTCTATCACATGGGGCACATATGTGTTCCAATTAAGGAGCGACAAAAGATGATATGGGAGGCACACTACAGTTATGTTGCGGGACACTTTGAGATGGAGAAGACCATTGCTATACTTCTGAAGTATAGACTAGCAGAGGGTAAACAAGTCCCTGATTTCTACTTGCCTGATGGGATTTTCTATCACATGGGGCACATATGTGTTCCAATTAAGGAGCGACAAAAGATGATATGGGAGGCACACTACAGTTATGTTGCGGGACACTTTGAGATGGAGAAGACCATTGCTATACTTCTGAAGTATATTTATTGGCCCAGATTGAAACATGATGTCAATCTATACAACCGAGCTTGTACTGCTTGTGCCATTGCAAAGCCTGCCAATCGTAAGCAAGGATTGTATACACCTCTTCCAGTCCCTAATAAACCTTGGCATTCAGTTTCAATGGATTTCATGTCTAGCCTTCCTTCTACAAAATGTGGGCATGATTGTGTGTATGTGGTGGTAGACAAATTTTCAAAATTGGTTGTCATGGTGGCTTGCAAGAAGGGAGTCTCTGTGGAAGAAACTGCCAAGCTTTTCTTTGAGAATGTTTGGATACACTTTGGGTTGCCACAAAGTATCATATCTGATAGGGATAGTGTTGTGACCTATTTCCAACATCGCCCCATCGACTATGGGGACCCTCCTCCTTTTGGTTTGTTTGCATTGTGTTGTTTTGGCAGTGGTCCCGCTTGAGAGTTCTTGCCCGAATGAGTAGGTTTTGCGAATTGCGGAAGGCTATACCAAGATCCATTGAATGCTTGGGAGGTCGATCAGATCGTAAAAGTCAAAAGAGCTTTCTCGTCCCCAAAATTTGAAATGAGAATTTGGCTCGAATGAAATTGGAAAATTGTCTAAAGCTTGGGTTGGATGTTGAAGTTCGTTCAATTCCAAACCAAGATCGCCACTGAGTGCACCTAGAAGAGAGGTTGGCAATTTGAATGTTCGGATGTTATGTATAGGAGCTAAAATGATCGCTTTGGCTTTGCTTTTCGAAAAAACCTCACATTTCATTTTAAATAGGGGCCGCTCGGGAGCTCTACTTTGTAGTTGACATCTTCAAAGCTTGTGCACGTAGGTCTCATGAGTCCGCTCCAAGCACACTTTTCAGCAGAGAATACAAACATGTCTAAGGTGCCCGCTCTAGGCGGGCATTCCCGATTGCTTTATAGTGCATAAAGTTTCAAATTATGCGTAAGCCATCCAAATCTCCGCCCAAGCGGACTTCTTGGGATACTTTGCAAATATGAGCACTAGGCATCACACGTGATGATACTAAAGGTCCGCTTAGGCGGTCTTTTCAAGTCGCTTTGCAAACTCGAACATTGGACGTTATACAAATACATATTGGGAGTCCACCTAGGCGCTCCGATGAGGGTGGTTTGCATTTCAAAGTATGCACGAGACACGCGGACATCTGCTTGGATGCGGGGTATTCATCAGAATTTGAATTTTCTTCATCAAAAGTCAAATTAACGCTCCAGTTGGTCATTAAAGGTTGATTTGCCCAAAATAGAA
Organism: Cunninghamia lanceolata; assembly: GCA_027924645.1. Classification (NCBI taxonomy): domain Eukaryota; kingdom Viridiplantae; phylum Streptophyta; class Pinopsida; order Cupressales; family Cupressaceae; genus Cunninghamia; species Cunninghamia lanceolata. Next base: position 3,270,898 of record BSBN01000923.1, read on the forward strand.
GCCTAAGGATATATATGATCGCTCGGCCTAGCATCATATCGTATGGGCATCATGAAGGATGATACAACTCATGTTTATTTTCAATCTCTTTTAGAAACACAATCATTTTTGCCCAATATACATCTAGCACCTGGATACCCGCCCAGACGCGCATTCAAGGAAATGTTTCAAACTTAGCAAATTTATTAAATATTCTGAGCATGGAGTTATGATCAGCATTTTAAATTATCCATGGCGCAATATGTTGGCAGCATTGCGATGGATGTTTTATTTTCAACTTTGTATTACACGCTTGTTCAAAACGTTCGTTGGAGCTCGAGATAGTAAATTGATTTGCAAATAAATTTCAAGTGATGTGAAAGAAATTCGCTCTTGGGGCGTATTTATTGGAGGCATGCATTTTTAGGTTTCACACTATGTTTGGAATACCAGAGGGGTTGCTTAGGTTTTAGTTTGAATCAGTCCCGCATTTATGAGTTTTAACCTGAGCGCGGATAACTGAGAAGTTTCCCCTTGGGTTGGAATCAGCACTTCCCATCACATTTGCATATTCGATTTTGAGGCTGAAAATATTCAGTAAGTTCGCAGAAGGATGTTCAAACCTACAGTGCCAAGCATATAGGACATTATTTGCTTCAAATTTTCATTTTGAATGTTGTTCTAAGATTAAATTGTTGCAAAGCAAAGAGGAACTAATTGGAAGTAGGGTTGTAAGCAAATAAATTAAGTCTTTTACAAAAGTTGCATATTCATTTTATCCCGCATGCATTGTGCGGTGTGCTTTGTCTTATGTGCTTGTCTTTTATGCATTACTCTATTTAGCATGTTGATTTTGGATATTTGTGCAGGTGAGTAATGAGTGCGAAAGACAAACAGGCACTGATGAGGAGTGATTTGAAGGGAACATGGCCCGAAACGAAAATCACGTCAAAATGGCGAAACCTTGGCGACACCAATCTTGGGAGGACCAACATGGAAGAGACTCAACAAAATTTATACAAATCCAATCCTTCGGATTTGGTCAGGCAAATGTTGAAAAACGGCATTGAGCAAGCTGCTTGTTTCCCGCCGGCAATGTTGAGCCCGGAGTTGATGCTAGAATGTGCCAAGCATTATAATCAGGGAAAGAGATGCATTATGACCAGAGAGGGCAAAGTACTAGCTCATTTAAGAAAGGAGGCAATCGCAGAGGCTTTTGACATTCCTTCATACAAAACTACTACTTTCTGTACAAAGGGGACTGCTCTGCAACTTTATTTGGCTGGACCTAAGAAATGCATGGAGGTAATAAACAGCAGCTGGTTGATGCAACCAAGACCACAAGTAAGCAGAGTGCCTAAAAAACTTCACAAATTTGACTTCCATCGAGAAATCAATTATGTGGTTGTATTTCTGAATTACATTATGGGCTGTCCACAATCAGCAAATTTTGAGCCCTGGATGTTCTTCTTCATTGAAGAAATTATAAGTGGAAAGAGAATGATAGATTGGGCCGAAATGATCAACAGCAATATCGATGATCAATTGAAGAGTTTGCAAGAGACAAAAACATTTTATATGAGCTCATATGTTATATATATGCTTGCTAGAAACGAGAGATATCTAGGACTGAATTGCAAGGGGAGAGTTGGAAATGGAGAAGGATAGTTCAAAGTTTATGACTGCTATCCTCAGCTGCACTTACAGGCTATATCTCATTACAGAAGGTTTAATGATGCCTTTTCCATGCACGTTGTCAGATTGTTACAAGGCAACACATGCAGGAGATTGTCGAAGGAGGCTATGAATTTTGTAGCAAAGTTTGGAAAGTGGTTTATTCAGTTTCCAAGATTCACATACATCCGTGTTGAGGGCTTCTCATCATTGCTTTACAGGTTGCCTAGATACCCCACTGACAGAATGGTGTTGTTAGAAGTAACAAGACAACTGGTTGCATTCGACAAAGTTCAAAGAAAGAGAAAGAAGACCACAACGAAGTTTCCAATCAGCATCGGGAGGATTGAGACTTGCATGTCATTGCAAGCAGCTGAAAATTTGGAGATAGCGCTGCAAGCTTACAACTTGGTGTGTCACAATGATGCACACGGCAACTTTGATCCATCATGTGCAGTCAGACAGAAATTTGGGAGCAAATACGAGCACAGACCACAACTCGAGGATCATTGGGTAGATGCATATGAAGACATAGAAATAAGAAAGAAAGCTTGCTACCGATTATCTTTGGATTTGGTCAGAGCAACAAGAGTGATCAACATTCTGGATCAGCTTGAGGAGAATCACAGAAGACTTTCACAAAGTTCGTATGAAGAGGAGAGGAACAGTTCTTTCACCATCAATTGGTCGGAACAGGAAGTCACACGCAATGATGATTTGATGGTGCCAATTGTAACACATACAAGAAAATATGTAGACTTCCAAATTCTAAGGCTTCAAGAGAAAAATGTCCAATTTACTTGCAATTTGATGGAAAGAGTTAGTACACATCAGTCCAAGGATACTTCAAGTAGTGAGTCAAGCAGTGACTCTAGCGATTCCAGTGATTCAAAGGGTGAAGGTGTTAATCCGCATGAAGATATTCAACCAAGCAAGAAGGCAAAGACTGATGATCAGAAGGCAGCTAGTGCATCTTCAAGGAAAGAGTGCAATAGTATAATAAATATCAAGGAAGATGAGGTAAGGCATGATGAACAGGTAGCTTTAGAAGTACAAATTGATCAAGGCATCACTCAAGGTAATCAGAATGATGAAGTTATGTCAAAATCATCTAAGGAAGAAGAAGTGGTCATGATAGAAGTAGACGCTGAAAATCAAAATGACAAGGAGTTAATGAGTTTGATGAGGAAGCTCGTCCTACTGTTCAGCAGAGGGGAGTTCAAGAGGAAAGTCAGGAGGACTTGTCTGATCTGCCTGAGTGGCTAAGGGATCGAATCAAGGAGAAGTCTGTTATTGAAAGGGAACCCATCCTAAGTTTGGAAGACTTGCTAAGCAGAGCCAAACCTGACAATGGAAAGCAGAAAATTACTAAATTCTCGAAGATGACAAGAGGCAGCTCGGGGTCAAGGCAAGTGCATATTGCTGTCCCAAAGATCAATGTAGAGGGAGGTGGTGGTGTTCCGACCAGCCACAACAGAGCAAGAGATAGAAGAGTTAGAAGATTCATTTGCAGTCATCAAAGAAAGATTACGAAAGGAACAAGAACAGAGGATCCAGTTGGAGAGGGATAACTTGGCATTTCAGCATTATATTCAACAATTGATGAGACCAGTAAGCCAAACTGGAGAGATGGTTGCACCACCTGCATTGCTTTCACAGGAGTCTGTGGCACATTTGGAGGAAATGAGGTCTTCATCTCAAGTATTGCAGGATTGGGAAGCAAATTTCAGGATCAAAGCTGACGGGTTCATTGATGAAATTGTGAAGTTGTACAAGGAGGCTTCTTCAATATTTGACAGAGTTCAGAATGTTCTAATCACTTGTGCAAAATTCAGAGTCGTGAGAGAAGAGGTTATGCCTCAATTGAAAAGGCTGATTTATACTCCAAGTGCCACATTGATAGATGGAGTGATTGAACATGGTTCAGCATATAGTTTTCCTTCCTGGTATTGCGCCCTCAATATAAGGGAGCAAATCCTTGGAAAGATTGAGAGTGGCAGCGCTCAGACAGGAGAAGCACTTCGGGAAATTCAAAGCAAAATACTTGTTTCTATAAACCAGGTAGTGGACTCCAATGGAGAGATTGATGGGTACTTACTGAAAGATAAAATGCATGCAAGGTATTTTCAGCATTCACAGGTTGTTTCCAGGGGGATGTTGGATGATGTTTACACACTTTCCACTTTCATGGGCATGTTTCAGACATCCATGGCTGGTTGGGAGATGACAATTGTCAAATGCATAGAGGAGCTACAAATCATAAAATGCACCATTCAAACTCTGCCAAATGTCCTTATGGAAGAGGTTACACGTGTCATAACTAGATTTGTGGAGTTTACCACAAGAAGGAGAGGTCATAAATGAGGGCACTCCACTTAGTGAGTGCATAATAAATGCAAGGTCTAATTTTAGTAAATTTTGTAACCACTTGCCTGCATGGCACAATAGGGGCCCTTGATTTCTAGATTTAATCTTGGCCATCCACTGAATTTTGAGGCCTACATAAGCCCCATTTGCTCTCATTTGTAAGGGGGAATGCTCTAAGAAATTGTTGCTCAAGACTCTGTTGAAATAAATACAAACTCATTGCTGAATTCTTCATGGTGATTTTGTGTTGTTTCAAATGAATGCATGGTTTCTAAGTGTTCACTCATAGAATAAGATTACTTTAGTTTGTTTTTCAGCAATCTAGTTTTATGTTTCATGGAAGTTGTTGTTGCCGATTCATGTTTGGAGTCTCCATAGTTCATACCATTTATAATTTGTTGATGGCAGATTGTAGTGCATGGTTAGTTTGAACCTTATCCGAGCTTAACTTCAATTACTTTGTGTTCATTTACCTTTATGTGCAGAAGTAATCTGAAAATCTTACTTTTCCCTTAGAAGATTGCATCACCTTTGTGTAGTTGTTACTTTATGGCGAAGCAAAGTGTGGTTGAGATTCCAATGAATTAGCGGTGATTGCTTGCATCTAGATTAGAATTCTCTAAACCCATTTCTTTTTGCATTTTTTAGAATCCTGTTAGAATTAGATTCAAGAGCTTTCACTGTCATATCCTAGGTTATCACATTGCTACCTATGGTCCAAGAGAAACAAGTTTCCTATTGTTGAACATTTATGTAAGTCCCTTTGTGTCAAACAGCAACTCACATCCTACTGCTAAGTTATCCCAAGTCGCAACACCAAAAGTAACTAATGAAGAACCTTGGAGTCTACTCATATGATCACCTAGCTTAAGCATTTGAGGGATTGTGTTCAAGAGAGGATAGAGTACACCAGTATTTTATTCTACGTTGTATGTGCAAGGAAAACACATCAACAGATAATAGATTTCTTAGCAATTTTTGGTCAGCACTCTGGGCCTTGATGGACACAAAGTTGATAAAATCCACTGCCTTCCACCCCCAAACCGATGGGCAAACTGAGGTAGTGATGAATGATCATTCACATTTTATGAATGTATCATTCCAAACATCCTCGCACTTGGGATGAAAGCTTGCCATATGTACAACATAGCTACAACCGTGCATTGCATGGCTCCACAAGGCATAGTCCATTTGAGGTATGTCTTGGGTACCAACGATTGGCTCCAATTGATGTGGCATTACCAACCATGTTGAGTGACCCATCAACACATTCAAAGCTAGATAGAGAAACTAAATTTGTTGAGAAGATATGCCATATTCAGCAACAAGTTCATGAGATACACCAACATGGCAACCAGAAATACAAGGACAAACATGATCAGCACCGTACACCTCATCAGTTTCAGGTTGGGGACAAGGTTTGGCTTCACCTCCAAAAAGAAAGATTTAAAGGGCCACACGTCACATTCGGTACGGTCCATACACCATCCTCAAACAAGTTGGTGAGAATGCTTTTTAAGTCAATCTGCCATCTTTTCTTGGACTGCATCCTGTTTTCAATATTGAGTTGTTGCGTCCATATTTTCCACCATTGTTGGACACCTCAAAAGTTGCAGAACACATCAGTAGCACAAAGTTGAGTCCCAACACTACTGGCCCTCTCACATGTGATCAGATTACTGATGTTCTGGTCAAAATACTCAAGAAGCAACAAATACCTCTTTACTGGGTGGTACAAGCAGGACAATTCCCTCATCAGGGAAAATGGTTCACTAAGGAACAGATTGAGAAGCAATTTCCTCATCTGATGCAACACATAGGTGCAATGGGGCCCATTGGCTCTCAAGGGGGGTGCAATGATCCCACAGAGATTCAAGAGCACTAGGGTGGCATCTATACAAGCAACTAAGTTTTTAGTTTTTCAGAATTTTTTTTCTTAGAATTTTCTACATCTTAGTAAATGGAATTTTTCGAGGCCTTCAAAGTAGAATTTGGAGTCAAGACTTTCATCGGTTGCTTTGAGTGGTAGTCGTAGGCATGGCTCGACACAACTCAATCTAGCTCTCTTGGAGATCTTTCCAACGATTCCAAGAAGTCTAGATTCTGACTAGCTAGCTAGGAGTTATGACCCTATCAAGTTGGGGTTCCAAATTTAGCAATTTTTTTAAATTTTGAAATTTTGAAATTTTATTGGTTAGTTGTTTTTTTTGTCACCTTCCATCTATCCATTTCAAATTCCATGGATAAGGTGACTTCACATTCTTGATTCATTGTATATAAAGTTATAAACACTTTTTGATGCAAAATAAAATTCTCTTTGATTGCCTGCAACTCTCTACGAGTTCTCAATACCACAGGCTCAATGCTAGGTATTGTGCTCTGAATTCTCAGCTAATTCAGATCATGCATGTACTTATATACAATTCAAAAGGTGGCAAAACACACACCCACACACAAAAATGAAGGGGAAAAGTGCAAAGCATGCAATTTTCACCATTATATACAACAAATAGTCACGCACAAACACCTATATGCTGATGCAAATAGATAATTACAGTACCAATGTTTTGATTTTGCTCTTCAAATGCTAGAGGCTCATTGATTGCCAACCTTTTAAGTAGTGTTCAACAGTGAGGCCTCACCCCCAAAAATGGATGAGTTTCTAGGGATGTTCTCCTTAGAGGGGATATTTCCAAGACATACCCCCTGTTGGGGATGTTGAGAGATGGCAGGATTTCCTGGGGTTGGCGTGGGGTTCCCCATTAAAAATCTCATCCTAAGTGTTAAAAATCACCAGAACGCTCTAATTTTTTTAATAAATTTATTCACCCTCTCTAATCAATGATTCATCTGAGCTACCATCACCTAGGCATAGGAGTGGTCTAAGAAAAGGCAAATCCACATAGCATCTCTCAGAAAGCTCTGAAGGTTATTTTAATTTTATCTAGCGTTGCAAAGATCCCTACTGCAGCACCAATCTGAAGGTGAAATTGACACCTTTATGCCAAAACATCTCTTCAGAGTGAAAGAAACCCTAAGAAAAACCCCTAAAAGAAGCCATGGGAAAATATAAAGGTTCATCCATTATATTGCATAAGTTTCCAAATATTTTATGGTGCAAATTCAATCCAATAAGCTTGGAGTGCGTTCCATAGAGCTCAGAGTGAATGTACATCGTCCTATACAATATTATTGATAGGAAATTCGAGCAACTTTAGGAAATAAATATTGTATATTATACATTCTAATTTATCATTAATTATATTAAAATATTTATTATTTATTATTATTACATATCATGTGCGCCAACATCCCTCCGTCGTCCAAATTTAGGTTCTTGGTCCATGCATTCCTCCCCATCTCCCCTTTCTAAAACCCTATGGAGCTATGGTTTTAAGTGTGCCTCATATATGATTTTAAAATGAATGGATGTATGTCCTTAAATACAACTCCCAAAGGTGGTAAGTGAAATGTTTCGCACTTCTATTTGGCACATAACAACTACTTGGGAAGGGTTGGGTTGCCCCCAAATTTAAATTTAAATTTAAATTTTATAAATTCAAGGTTCATTTGCACAACTGACCTGTGTCAATCCTGCAAATTGTGGATCTTAATATGGGTGGGAAATGAATAAACTGAGGCTCAAGACTAGTCCCTGTGAACGAGTGGAGATGGGATCAGGTAAGGCTCAGGTTATGTGCCAGCTTTCAACAAAAATTGCACCACTTATAAAATGGTCATTTCATAAATGACAACCAGGGCAAAGTGAGCACAAAATGAGGGGGAAAATTACAAGGTTGCAATTTTCACCTTTACACATATAGACATACACATACACATATATACACATGTAATCTATGCACATGGATTCATTCAAATAACATACTAATATACATATGTATATTCATAAAAAAATTTATCAACTGGCTATATATATATATGTTAATCAAGAATTATCAAGCTTTTCCAATCTGGAGAGTTTTATTTTGTCAAGAACTTGGAGGCAGAGTACAATATCCTTTTTGTGGCCTTGGGCAAGCCAAGGCTTCTTGAAAGTATGCTTGGAAACCTATACAATTGGGTTCTATAGCAGTCCTCCAATTTGACTAAGCCATGTTTTAGCAACTGCATCTTGTTTACAGTAGCTCATGCAGAACTTGTTTCGGTTTTTATTTAATGGTCCTTTTTTATTTGCAAGGGATTTTCTATGTTTGTTTCCCATAGATCCAAATGTTGAGCTATACTTGCACGAATAGATGAGGATGTGCACAGATAGATGAAGATGTTGTCTGACATATTTGAAAAGCAAGATCAAGATGAGCACTTTAGCGAGTTGGCACAACCATGGCAGCATGGCTCAATGGATGCATACGTGATTGATTTCCAACAAGTAGCCATTATGGTCCTTGATGTGTCAAAGAGGTGTCTCACTTTCCTTTTCATGGAGAGGTTAAGAGAACCCCTCACATGCCTAGTCAGGGCCCTTGAACCAAATTCATTACAAACGGCTATAAAAAGGGCCTAGACATTGGAGACTGCTACACCTAGTAAATTCTTTCAAGGGTCTACCACTGGAGCTATCAATACAGGAGCACCACAACAACAATAGAGGACTCCATACAACCCTTTTCCACAAAGATTGGGGGGCTGCACACTGTCAACCTATGGGTCGCTAAGGGAAAGAACACACCTTTAGGAGTCAACAATCGGATGACATGACCCAAAATGAGATGCAAAGGAAGTTTATACTTCAACTACAAGGAACCTTGGGACCCAACAAATAGGTGCTTGGAAAAAGGGTAAGTACGTTAGATAGAGGTGTATTTTGATGACAAAGGAGCGCTCGAGCCATGTATGAGGCATAGAGTGTGGGAATCAGCATACATTTTAGATCACATTATTTTGTCTTGATTGAGAGCAAGCAAATTTGAAGAGGGAGGATTTGTAATGCTCCTATTTTGACAAAGTGGTCGGTTAGCTTAGAAGTAGCATAGATGAGTGTGTTTGTAGTTTCTATCAGATAATTAGGACTAAAATAAGATGAGCGTGTGGTCAGTTAGTTAGGTCTACACTGGATTGGAATAAAGTGGTCAAATAACTTCTTGGTTTATGCATTGATTGAGGAGTGGCTTTGGCAATTGACTATTAAGAAACTACAATCAATTGAGAACTGTTAAGTGCTGAAATTAAGGAAAGGATTGCTCGATTAAGCATTGAAATTGAGTAAAGGACTATTTAGTTAAGTGTTGAAACTGCCTATGATTGGGGAATGTAAGGAGCACATGGGTTATAAGAGTCGTTGAAGAAAAGACAAAAGATACTTTTCAAAACATCAAAACAAAAATCAACTTCATTTTCAAGACCAAGAAGCTACTTGCAACAGCTTTTATGCATTTGGAGATGGAACCCTTTAAACATGGCAGTTAGATTTTCTTGAGGATGGAAAACCTCAAGTAGTAAATTGAATTTCAAAGTGTTACCAACTTCATTAAAGGTGTTTAGATTTGCATGTTAAGTATGTCTAATAAACTGTATCAATGTTAAATTTCAATTTCATTGTATGTGTTTGAATATAATTAAAAATACAAAAATATCTATTGCTAGAGTATTTTCTAGGTTATTATTATTTGGGTGTTTAGTTGGGTCTTTAAAAGGGATGGGGACATGGTTTCAAGATGCTAAAAATATTCTCAAATTTTTAGGACATCTATTAGAAAATTATCTACTAACCGTTCACCAAAAAACCCCAAATCCAGGTCAAGTCCATTGGAAATTTGAACCGTTGTGGGTGTGGTTAGGGCATGGACTTTGGGACCCAGAATTGACTCGACAAGTCCATGGACATACCCTAGCAAATCTAGGGTTCAAATCTTGCATCCAAAGCAAACCCTCTAAATATCGCATCATTTTTAATTTTTACTTTGTTGCTTTCTCTTTGCACTCTAGTTTTTGTTCTTGTCATCACTTTTTACGGAAGGAATAAATAAAACACCCCTACACTTCATCACTACAAACATTGTTTCTCTCTCAATGGCAAGGGACTTGTAGAAATGACATTACAATTAGGAAGCTGAGAAGAATGTGGTAGGAAGGCAATCACTCCCTAAGGCTTCTCCTACATGCTTCTCCATCCAATGATAGCTGACAAAGCCTAAACTTGATGGCAATATGGCCATATTTGTGCATTTTCCATAAAATACAACCAAAATTTGAGGAAGACTATATCTAGGGTCATAGTTGTATATATATCTAGTGTATGATGTTTAATTATGCCTTAGCATTTGAAGGGATATCAATCCTAGGAATGAATGATTATCACAAAAGGCTTGCTTGACAAGCGGTTTCAATTGTCAAATTTATGCTTGGATGGCCAATGTCCATGTAAATATGATGGTGTTTTGATGGTGTTATTATTGTTGGTGCTACTATTGTTTTAAGTTCCTATGTTGCTCTTTAACTTTTTTTTGTGTTCCACAAGGACACATCCCCATCCCTCAAACCCAACCCCCCCTCCCCATCGCCAACAATGTTTCAAGAATGGTTGAACAGCAAGGGACATCCCCTAGCCGTCTCCAAAAATTTAGAAAATGGCCAAATGTTTCAGAAATGTAGTATACAGACAAGAAACACCACGAGAACATCCGGCCATCCCCAAGGTGGCCAAGGACATCTAAGACATCTATCAACTGTCCCAGGGACACCCAAACGTCCCCAATAGTAGTCATATTTTTATAATGTTATATAAAAAAAAATCATCATTATATTTACTATAGTGAAGATAGGCAAGACATAATATATGACCTTGCCATCCTTTCAAATTTTGAACTCTAGAAGATCTTTGTGTTTGTGTTATAGTAAGAAAATGGAAACTTACCCTACAGAATTGCCATCTATTGCAATTCATGTGATCCCAAATATGTAAAATTAGACTTGAACTAGAGCAAATGAAATGTAGAAAGTGTATAATGTCAAGATCTTGCAAGTTACACTTATAGAAATTGTTAAGGCTACAAACATACACCTTGAATATATTCAGCAAACAAATTAATCTATTACATTGCCCATCTGTCCACTTGCCAAAGACCATGGGGTTTGTATACTTCTTGCATGTAATAAGTTATATAATTTACCTTGCTAATATGACAATGGCACAATTGTTGTTTAAATTTCAATCTTGATAGTAAATTCCTAATGTTGAAATAATATTAAATTAATCATACATCTCCTTGAAATTAAACAACAAAAATGATGAATACAAGTACAACAGTCTACACATGTAACTTGCTTCACATTCCTTTGGAAACTTACAAGGCAACCTCCACAACCGATGTTACTCACAACTGCATGAAACTATGAACACTGTACTGAGTTACTAATTTTCTATCTTGCCTCTACCTTTATACTATTCAGCTAAAAATCTAATCTTCCAATAAGCAATCTTCTCTCAAAAAGAAAACAACCTTATCTCATACTTGACGATAAGTTTAAACTTTAAATCATTAAATGCTTTCGCACTTTATTAGAGTTAATTAACTAAATAAAAGATCACTTTAATCACTAAAGTGAATTATAAAATAGAAATAACTCGAACTCCCTGCACATTCACACTAAACTTGTGCAGAAGTTCGAACTAAGCTAAAAAAACTCATCACAATTTCCATAATTACATACTGATGCTGAACAATATTGCATTAAAAAGTAACACGTACACAGTTTTGCCCCCAAATGTTTCAATATGCAAATGTGCGTCTTCTTTTGCAACTGAGTTTCATAAATCTGAAGTAGCATCTAATGCAGGTTGAATGAGTCAGCTGCCAAAAAAATTGTGTTAACTAGGACTGATTAAAACTTTGTTTTTGTCTATAGCTCAATCGATAATGAGATTCAAATTACACTTCTGCAATTAAGCATGGAGGCTGGTAAACCCTTTGTGACATTCTCCAGATCCATGGTACCTTTCATTGCAAGATAATAATGCACACAAGTGAACTGGATCACATATGGCAAAAACATCCAAAACAAAGTCCCTATTGTTTCAAACTAGGTTGCCTTTGGTGCTGAGGAGCCACTAAGAACCCTGATCAAGCTCTCAACCACCAAGACACTTAGCTTTGGAGGTGAATTTAGCACTACATTGTCCACCTTGTGTTCATAGATTTAATATTTACTACTGTTGCTGCTGCTGCTGCTCTCTCTCTCTCTCTCTCTCTCTCTCTCTCTCATATACAGCCGTCCCCAAAAAAATGCCCCCGGACTGCCATCCCCAAAACGTGTCCCCTGCTGTCCTGCCATCCCCATCCCCGAAACACCATGGAACATATTTTTTTTCTTTTTTAATTTTAAGGACTTCTAAAGCTGTTGGGGGGGATTTATGGCTTGTCATTTTACAGTAAGTATTGGAGTATACCTGCTGCATTTCGCCATAAAAAGCAATAATTATTGGCTTCACGGTATTAAAATCAACACATGCTTTACTTTTTAATGCCCACCACATTCATATCTTGGGTTCTTTTTTTCTATGTTTTCAAAGTTCAGTAGATTTTATCCTAAAAGCTCCAAACTGAGAAGTGAAACAGAAGGGTCTACACAAAGCAGGTTACAGTTATTAACATTGAGATACATACAATCTTATAAAAAAACTATGGTTGTTTTGTTTATTATATGCATGTTATCTGGTCATTTTGTGTATGTGTGAGTACGTGTGTGCGCCCGTGTGTGTGTGAGCGCCCATGTGGTGTGTGCACGCTTGGATGGGAGGGTGTGCCTGGCGCCGACAAAGGCACAATGACCAGATAACATGCATATAAACAAACAACCATAACTTTTTATAAGATTGTATGTACCTCAATGTTAAGATTGTGTGGATGGGGATGGCAGGGTGTGCCTGGCTCTGTGTGTGCGCGCCCATATAAAATTTTCCACCAAAAAATAGATGATGGCTTAATATTTTGTAGGTTGATTTGCTTGCATTTGAAAATCTCACTAAAAAGCAGAGTAAAAAATTGGTCCTATTGGTCCACCCCCACAAATACAAGAGTGCAGAAGCTGAGTAATCTTTCAAGCTCGTTGAAGAAGCCTAGGATTTCCTCAGTAAGATCACATATCTTACTCAAATTCTCCACTTTGAAAACGTACAATGCAGATCCTATTACACACATCTTGCTAAAGGGCAAGTTCTTTAAACATGTAATTTGCAGAACATTTTCATGTATCAATAGCGCATATCTTACTATGTGGCGCTTTGGTTATTACATGCAATGCAATTGTCATAAATGGGGGTAAGCAACAATTCGTATCTTGTTGATTTAAGAAAAAGGAAACAACCAGGTCCTGTGTTAAAATTATATAATTTTGTCAAAGAAAGAAAGAATGAATTTTAATGACGTCCACGAGGCCAAAAACAGCCTAAAGGAGTCCAGACCTAAGACACTTTCAAATTCTTTTCAATGTTGGCTCTTCTACTATGTAACTTCATCAAGCCACGAGGCCAAAAAAAACAGCCTAAAGGAGCCCAGACCGAAGACACTTTCAAATTCTTTTCAATGTTGACTCTTCTACTATGTAACAAGATCAAGAAACCGGGAAACGTTTAAACTTCCCCTCAAAGTGAAGCCTACAACTAGCTCTAGCGTTCACTTTGAAAATGATTCACCGCAAAAACGGGTGCTTTATGAAAATGAGAAGAGACACCGTGGCATGAATTCGTTAAAACGCTAAAAGGCTTCATAATCTATGCAAGGACTGAAATATATCCTTACCCACCCACCTCTCATTGAACTGAGAAACTTAAAACCCCGAAATTAAGAAAATCAAACCCTAGAGGTTTTATTTTTTAAAAGGAAAACAAAAACTGAACATTTTAGAAAATAAAAAATAAAAAGAAAAGAAGAACTGAACATTTAAAAAAAAAACTAAACTACAGGTTGCTCGAACTAATACCACGGCCAGTCAGCGAATACATTTGTAGCCGTCTAGTTGAACGGCCAAGAGATTTATGTGTAGCAAAGGAATAAAGGGTTAATAGCTATAGTATACCATACTGCTAATTCACAACGAAAAAAAGAAGAGAGACAGAGAGAGAAATCAATTCAAAATGACCTATCGCCACCACATACCGATTTTCCTGGAGCTGCAGAAACTCTTCCGTTTATACGTGCGTGGCATTCCATATGAAGTAGGGTTATACTGCAGGAAAGGGCGCTCCTTAAAAGGAAGTGATGGAGAAGCGAGGAGAATGAGGTGGCAAATAAATAGAGATCGTAGGTAGCAAAATGGGCGCCGTCATTTTGTGAGGCGCCTTCACCATCTCCTATTGCGCATTGATTGTTGTATTTAATTGGTACGCGACGTTGGAATGTCTGTGTTTTACTCACTTCAAGTCGTGGAATGCGGAGTCGCCCTTAACATGTCTCAACGGGCATTTATTGTGGCAGTTTATGTGTGGCGTCACAACGTGCACTTCTTTACTCAAAATTTCTCATATGCAAGGTGCCAATGAAAACACAAGAAAATAATTGTCAGAAGTATAACATAGAATAGGCAAGCATTTTGTCCCCTAAACTAGCACATGATAGTATGAGTCAATGTAAATCAAATATGTTTGAACCTATTATTACTGTATGCAGGCAGGTTACTATTGTATCGGAGACAAAGAATTAAAATTTTAGCATAGTTATTGTACAGTTTAGATTTAATTTTTATTTAAACTGAATGTATAAATATTATTTTTCTTTTTTTCTATTGGTTTATATTACCAAGAGAAAAATCAATTTTGTTTTAAAATAATTTCATAAATATTTATTTAATTTGTTAATGGAGAGCTCTTATATTTAATTCGTCTATACTTTAAGAGCTATTTATTATTATTATTATTTTTTTTTGTGTCATACGTACTATACTTTAATAGCTATTTATTATTATTTTTATTATTATTTGTGTCATATGTAATGGAGAGATCTGGAGAGCTCTGTTGGCATATCTGTGAAAAATCTTTGTAATCAATGCATATATGGGGTAGATTGAATGCATATAATGAAGAAAAAAACTTTGCAATGAATGCATATATTGTTTGGGGTGCGATTCAATGGATAGATATATTGACGCTGTTGTGGATATCTATCAAATGACATTTGAGCGACAGTGAGAAGCAGTGGAGATACGGTATGTATATTGTTGGTCTTTTTCTATGAGACTGCTACTGCATAAATTTAGCTCTACACTCTTACAAGGCGGCATGTTTCAATTTTGTAAGTTTCTGATTATGCTGTGCATGTAAGCAGTTGAAGTTAGGGTTTTTAAGTTTTGCAAGTTTATTGTGCCAGTTTTTTGGTTATGGTCTTCATACTACATTATTGTATATGTGACATGACACTGATGGTGCTTTGATCCATCTCTTGGAACCTGATTATGATGGCCTTGTAGTTTGGATGATGTTTTGTTAAGCTATGGAGGATTTGATGTTTTGTATCTTTTGTGCCAATTGATTTTCTTTGAGCCATATCTATAAACTCTATTCCAATATTAAAGAAAAAATATCTGTAATTTTAAAGTCGCGTCTAGTTTTTCTTTTCCAAAAATGAAATGATCCTTCAATGCCCAATACAATCGCTAGCATTTGACGCCACTCACCTATTGGGTCCTTTCCCCTTGCAAATTGTCCGCAGATTGTTGTGTTGTACATTTCTAGGAAGAGATGATTTTTTTAAAATGTTATCGTATTGTCAATTGTCTTTGTTAGAATAGAATAACATGCCTTCTAAAATACGAGAGATCTGAGTTTGGAAATACCCAAATGCAAAGCAAAATAACAAATGGAGGCACAAAAAAAAACCTGAACCAGATTGCCAATACCGCATATGCTAGAAGTTTAGATGGAATGTTGCCAAAGAAAAGTTTTTCTTTAAATTAAATTGCTTCCTTAACAACAAGTTCAAGAGACTTACAAAACATATGCAAAAACATACCCGACATTGAGTGGCTTCTTCTGAAAGGCTACTACTTTCTAAGGTCTTTCATCAGCTTACACTAGTATAGGACTAAAGAAAACCAGGAACAAAACAATCCAAACGGGAGCAAGTATAGGACCAAAGAAAACCAACAAAGGTGTGGCACAAACCAGTGTTACCATAGTCCCTACAAATGCCAAGCTAGTCAAAACCATGAGGGTCCCTCCCACAGTAATAGCACCAAGCAACTTCACTATCTGCTCTACATTGGGTGTCTTATTGTTACATCCCTGATTTTTTTCTTGCTAATACTTTTTACTTTTACTTGGACATAAGTAAATCTATTATGATGTTTAGATTAATATCAAGGAAAAACATAGATTCTATTAAATGTCATTTATGGAATTATGGAAAATGCAAATGTTTTATCGATTTAATAATTGTATTATGAGAATTTGGTTTATTATTTGAATAATAATGCACTGATCGTAATCTATTGATTTCAAGTTTTATACAGGATTACAGGTTTCAGATGACTCTCACATAAAAGAGAGAGAGAGAGTATCTTTCAAGGAGAGAAATATAGACCTTGGGTTACGAGTGTTCATTTGCCAAAACGAGTATAAGTGTTTAACAAAAATGTGAACCAGTATCGATAGAGGTAAGTCTTGTTTTATCAGTATACTTTTGGATCTAATCGACAAGTAGTCGATATCTTTTGATTCTTTTTTGGGTTAGTCGTGTGTGTCGACTTTGTTGGTCGTAAAAGAAAATGACGTCTTCAAAGTAGAACGATGTCCATTTACGATTACCGTAAATCTTACGTCGTCATTGTCGTGAAATTGTTGGGTTAGTATCCTTAAGTCATAGGAGGTTAAATTGTGATATTAAAACATCATACAACGATCTTATCAAGTCAAGTTGACGTGTTTTAACAAGAGTCTGTGAAGGGGAGACAAGATCGACCCTTTCACATTATTTGAAAACCTTTCAACTTATTATTTTTATCATACATTGACCATAGTATAAATGATCAAGTAGGATTGGTGTCATGTTAAACCATATTTAATTAAATAAACATGTATATGTATGCATCGATTTGAGGTTAATACCTCATAATTATTAATGCTTGGCTATGGAGCAGTCATAGGCTTGCAAATAGGAATGCCTTCATTTATCTCAAGTGATTGATCGAACCACTCTAAGTGATCATTAAATGATCTAACTACGTTATTATTGATATGTCGGCCTCTATTGAGAGGAGTTTGTGGTGTTACAAACCACATTTGATATACCTCCAAGTGCATAGAACGTCTCCCCATTGACATGTGTAAAACATTGCATCTTATATGGTTTTAGTTGTAACCAAAGCAATATGTGGACGGTTTGAGAATTCATTGTGTCTCTAACTGAATCGTGGGAGAGAAAAGATAGGACGACTCATTAAGAGTCATGTTTGAGTCTTTAAAGGAATGACTTGGCAAGAGTCGAGAGAAGGGGTGTCAGGTTTTTGAAGGATCGTTGTGAGCAGCATAAGATAGATAACTAGTTTTGAGGAGGAAGTATCATTGGTTCTTAGATGTCCATTGGAGTTCTCAAGTCTACAACTCTTTTTACCTTGAAGCCGTCGGTTGCCAGGTTTCTACTTTTGCATAATATGCTTGAATTCAAAGATGAATCGTACTTTCTTTTATTCGATGTCTTCTGTAGTATCTTGATAGTAGTCATTTGAATTGCCAGATGAGAAAAACCATTTTATTCAATGTGTTGTTGATCATAATCTATGATGTTTGCTTAGATAAAATCGTTGTC
This sequence comes from Cunninghamia lanceolata, assembly GCA_027924645.1. Taxonomy (NCBI): domain Eukaryota; kingdom Viridiplantae; phylum Streptophyta; class Pinopsida; order Cupressales; family Cupressaceae; genus Cunninghamia; species Cunninghamia lanceolata. The sequence continues at coordinate 3,288,675 of BSBN01000923.1, forward strand.
ATGCTGATAGTTAGTGATAAATGCAAACGGCTTATTTGCCAAATAGGAAAATAGTAGCATCAATGAGCTTTTACATGGCCGATGCAACCATTTATCAATGAATTGAAAACCAGAGCTCTTAGAGCTGAGAAATACGATATGCTTTTATGATGTCAAATTACCTTGTCGTGATAGTATGATTATTATCATTTGCACGCCTGAATAAGGTTCTCATTAATTTATATATGGTTAGATTGAGCCATATAAAGCTTGAACCAATAAGTGAGATATAACATGTAGCCGAAGAAACTATGATATTATAGTTTTAAAATCATGCAAAGACATTCGGTGTTGCTTAGTACAAAATGATACATAGATATGTTTACTCTTTGGATATGAGTAACATGACCAATCAATAAGTTAGGCTGATATTTATTGAATTATCCTATGTATAGTTTTATATCAAATGATTTCTATTCAACACTTAGATTCTTAAATATTTGGAAAACTATCTTATCCAGTCAAGTGATGGGAAACTAGGAATAGTTTGGTAAATGAAATAAGTACCATAGGACCATCTTTATTATCTATTATATTAATCTTGATGAGTATAATATTGTTGTAAATCATTATGATGAGAATAGATAAAGTTTAAACTTGAATATTGCATAGTATGGAAACTTATATATGTATATAATTCAAACTATGGTGATTATCAATGTTATTGCAATAGGAAAGATAGAAGGAAATCATACTCCATTATGTAGGAGGTAATATCTTTTACAGATCCATATTATTATTATTCTTGTTTAAGTTAACATACGGGTCATTTTTTAAACCTTAGTCTCGTAGTTATGAGATATGATTATATAGGATTATTAAAGGTTGCAAGGAAAACCCTAGTATCGAATATGGAAACAAATGATTAGTTATATCCATATGTGCTTGTCTAAGTCAAGTAGACCATTACCATGAAAGATGTTAAAACTATTTACATAAACTTAGTTGGTGAGGATAAACTGCAAGAATATGATAGTATCCAAGTCGAGTAGGGGTGGGTGAACATTTTGACCACGTTCATTATGAACGTTATTGATATTAAAACTTTGGCCAAAGTAATGCATTTGTTTTCTGCATGCATTGTCGGTTCACTATATCTGGATTGCATAACCTATCAGAAAAATCATACTTAGCTAGAGGGTATCTAGGGTTGTATGGTTGATAGAGTTGTGTAGGATACAACACTATGTACTCGGAAGGCAAATTACCACTGGTCACCTTTGGTCTATATTCCTCGTGAAGGGTAGGGCCACTTCCTATGTGGAAGATGTGTGGGAGACCGCTAGTCTGTGGATGGAGGTAAAACATTTGAAAGATGCTCTCTCTCTAGAAGAAAACATGCTAAGGCTTGTGATAAAGATGTCAGATATTCAGAAGCAGTGATCTTTCCAAAATTGTTTATGTAACTGAAATACTTATGCAAATACTTGTAATTGAGAAAGATAATATGTCATATTTGTATTATGTAAGAGAATCTTGCAATTTGTTGTTACTTGATTATATGATAAATAAAAGAAAAAATTTCTCTCATTTTTACCTTGTTGAAATTATTCCATGGTAAGTTCTCTATATTATTGTGTTTTTAGAACGTGGATGTATGGTATCAGAGCCAGGTTCAACACTAGGGCTTATGAGACCAATATGCTCACCTGTAGCCAACATTATGCAGTTAGCTAATGTTTAAAAATTTATGTACCAGGATGGTACATCTTAAGAAGACAACAAGAAAGTCAGTTAATACGAGTAAAAGTCTCTTTAAAGCAAAAAAGAGAACGTGAAGCCATTATCAAAACTTTTGAGGGAACTAATGATGAGAGTGACATATGGTTAAGTGATACTGAAACCCTTGTGAATGCCTTAACTCTAATCAAGCGAGTGAGAAAGGAAAACATTGAAAGAGTTAAGATCACTACTAAAATCATAGAATATATGTCATATGAGGATACACCTATGGTTAGGCGAGATCCCTGCATACCCCCATTTGCTGAGATTATAGAAGTTAGGTCCGGTAGTGAGTCAGAAGGTTATATACCTCGAGATTATGTATCTGAAAATGAATCTAAAGGATATACTCTTCTTGAGCATGACTTTTGAAGTCATTTCTTGTATAAATAAAGAATGATCTTTACTCTTGAAATTAAATAAATAAAGAAGAGTTGTTTTTGTACCAAACTATTGTTTGATTTGAGTTTACTATGTTTTGATTTAATGGGATACATTATAATCATGAACTAATAGACAACTCAATATTCTCATGTGTGAGAAAAATGATAAACATGGTTCAGACAAGAACTAACCAAGGAGAAAGTGAGGAGGGAAACCACCTGCCAAATAATAAATTGGACCATATCATAACCATGCTTGAGGAAACTAAGAAAAGACTGGGTGATTTAGAAAAGAACTTGGTTGATAAAGGGAATTCTGAGGGAGGAGGTGAAAACTCTCGTGGAGAAAGTAGAGAGAATCATGAAGATCGAAGTAAGAGTACGGAACCTCATAAAGAGGCAAGGGATAGACTAACCTCAGAAACCTCTAAGGATATGAAGAAGGTCACTCCAAAATTTGATGGAAAGGTGACTAGAGATGCAGCGGAAGATTAGTTGATAGAAATGGAAAAATATTTCGAGATAAGTAATTACTCGGAAGTAACCAAGGCAGTTTGGGGAGCATTCCAACTGGCAGGAGAAGCATCCATGTGGTGGATGAATAAGAAAATGGAATTGAACTTAAGTTCTTTAAGGGTAACTTGGGATGAGTTCATGTAGCTCTTTCAAAAAAGATGGCTACCACAACTTTATTTTGATAATAAATTGACTGATATTCAGAATCTTCATCAAGGAGACATGACAGTAGTGGAATATGGAGAAAAATTCACCCAACTTCTGAAATATGTGCCTCAGTATCAAAGATATGAGAGATTCAGCATCAGAAAATTCATCATGGGTTTAAATGCTCGAATTGGTAGAGAAGTGGATGTACACGGTCCCACAACAATGGATAAAGTGTACGAGAAGGCGATCAAGCAACAACAAAAGCTGAAATCCATCTCGGCTTATCATGAAAGAAACTGCAAGAGATTTAATGGAACTCTTGCTAACCAACCATTCAAGAGAAGAAATGATAAGAGCTATGAGAACAAGAGAAAAGATAAAGGAACTCAGAAAAATAGGGGTGGACCTGGAAATGAGAAGAAGAATGGTAATTACAAAAGGAATGAGGATAACAATGGGAAGACTTCATATAAGAGAGGACCCATTGGAGGATGCTTTACTCGTGGGGGCAACCATTATGTTAATCGATGCCCTAACAAGAATCAAAATCGTCAACAAAGAGGTATTGCATTACCTACTCAACAAGAAGCATTCCAGCAAAGGATTCATGCAACTCTCGACAATCGTCAAGCAGAGTATCAAATCACACCCATTGAAATGACAGGTACTTTGTTTGGAGTCCCTATATCTATTTTGATTGATACAGGACCAACTGAAAACTTTGTTTCTCCTAGAATTTTGAATAAGTTTCCTATAAAAGCTGGGTTCATGTCTAAACCTTGGTCAGTAGAATATGACAACCAATCTAAGGCTCAGGTAGAGTAATGTTTGTTTGAGGCCAAGATTGATCTCCCTAATTTCTCGACAAAATTAAACCTGTATGTAGCTCCCTTGGGTTCTTATGATGTAATCCTAGGAATGAGTTGATTGTGGAAGCATAGAGCTAAGGTTGACTATTTTTCAAAAACGGTTGAATGCTTAGATGATTTGGGAAATCATACCCAAATCCATGGAATTCAAAGAGAAGTTAAGATTAGACCTATCTCTACTAAGCAATTGAAAAGGGCTAGAAGAAAAGGTTGCCAGTTGTTTGTAGTTAAAATGGAACAAGTGGAGGAAGGGTTAGAAATCCCTAGTTCATCTTTTGGAGAAAAGTATCCCTTTCTTCGAGATTTTTAGGATGTTTTTCCAGAAGAACTTCCAGGATTGCCTCCTAAGAGGGTTTTTGATTTTGCAATTGATATTAAACCAAGATCTGAGCCTATATCAAAAGCACCCTGCCATATGACAACTACGAAGTTAATGGAATTAAAAGCCCAATTACAAGAATTATTGGCAAAAGGTTTGATAAGACCCAGTGTTTCACCATGGGGTGCTCCAGTTATTTTTGTCAAGAAGGATGGAACTCTTCGTTTATGTATAGATTATTGTATGCTTAATAAAGCAACGGTAAAGAACAAATATCCTTTGCCACATATTGATGATCTCTTTGATCAAATGTGTGGAGCTGTAGTATTTTCAAAGATCGATTTGCGATCGGGATATCATCAGTTAAGATTGAAAGATGAGGATATTCATAAGACAACTTTTAGAACCAGATATACACACTATGAGTTCACAGTGTTGCCATTTGGTTTGACGAATGTCCCTGTTGCATTCATGAACCTCATGAACAGTGTATTCAAAGATTGTTTAGACAAGTTTGTTTTAGTCTTTCTGGATGATATACTTATTTACTCTAAGAATGAAGAAGAACATCATCGGCATTTGCAATTGGTTTTGCAACGGTTAAGGCAACATAAGTTATATGGAAAACTATCAAAGTGTACATTCTTCCAAAAGGAGATTCAATATCTAGGACATATTATATCTGCAAATGGAATATATGTTGATCTTGCAAAAATCACAGCTATTCTGGATTGGCCTGTACCCACAAATGTGCATGAGGTGAGTAATTTCATGGGCCTGGCTGGCTATTATAGAAACTTTGTTTTAAATTTCTCCAGTATTGCTAGTCCAATCACTTCCCTACAAAGGAAAGGAAAGCGATTTGAATGGATAGACAAATGTCAGGAGGCATTTGATCTCTTAAAGGAAAAGTTAACTTCAACTCCAATTTTGAAGGTTCCTGACCCCGAAGGACAATTTGAGGTAATTACAGATGCCTCGGGAGAAGGATTAGGAGTGCTTATGCAAGATGGGAGAGTTATAGCATATCAGTCAAGGAAATTGAAATCCTATGAGAAGAATTATGCACCACATGATCTAGAATTGGCAGCAATAACTCATGCTTTGCAAATGTGGAGGCACTATTTGTTAGGGAAAACCTTTGTACTTAAGTCAGACCATCAAAGTCTTAGGTATATCTGCTCTCAACCACATCTAAATAATTGACAAAGGAGATGGTTAGAATTGATATATGACTATGACTTTGAGATAAACTACATCAAAGGAAAAGAGAATAGAGTAGCTAGAGATTTGAGTCATAGAAGACATATATCTTCTATTGTCTCTATTCGTGGAAATTTCAAGGATTCAATGCTACAGAATTTGTCTGGTGATGAATTTTATGACCAGGTTAAGCAAGCTCTAGAAGATAATCCTAGAGACCCAAGGTATGATGGGTTTCTATTTGAGTCAGATGGACTATTGAGGTTTAGAGGTAGAATGTATGTTCCTAATTTAGCTGACTTAAGGAATCTTGTATGGAAAGAAGTTCACACCGCACCATATTCTAGACATCCAGGAGTGACCAAATTTCTAGCAGATGTTAAACCTCTTTATTTTTGGAAAGGAATGAAGAATGACGCTGCAAGATTTGTAGCAAGATGTTTAGAATGTCAGAGGGTAAAAACGGAATATCAACATCCAGCAGGATTGTTGTACCCACATGATGTACCATAGTGTTATAAGTATGGACTTTGTCCAAGGTCTTCCTATGTCTAGGAATAGATATGATGCCATTTTAGTTGTGGTTGATAAACTCACAAAGGTAACACATTTCACACCAGGGAATTTGTCTGATGGAGCACCAGTGTTAGCCCACAAATTTGTACAAGAAGTGTTTAGATTGCATGGTTTCCCTGAAAATATTATCTCAGACAGAGATGCACGTATAACATCAAGGTTTTGGCAAACCTTGTTCTCTGCGTTAGGGACTAAACTCAATGTGAGTACAGCTTATCATCCTAAAACTGATGGGCAAACTAAGAGAGTTAATCAAGTTTTGGAGGATTTGTTGTGAATATATTGCATGGATCAACAATATAAGTGGGAAGAATACTTAACACTTATGGAATTTGCTGACAATAATTTCTATCATTCCTCTATTAACATGGCGCCATTTGAAGCATTGTATGGGAGAAGATGTCGAACTCCTATAAGCTGGGACAAGCTAGAAGATAGGATTAGCATCGGACCAGAAATGCTAGGTGAGATGGAAGAAAAAGTTAAGCTGATCAGAAAAAGATTGGCAGAAGCTAATGATAGATAAAAGAGTTATGCGGATGCCAAGCGTGCACCAAGACAATTCTCTGTTGGAGAGAAAGTTCTCTTGAGGGTCAAACCTCATAAAAGTTCTATTAAGTTGGAAAGTCTTCTAAACTAGCTCCTCGGTATGTGGGACCCTTTGAAGTACTTGAAGTGGTCAATTCGGTTGCCTACAAAATTGCTCTACCACCAGCTTTGTCTAGAATGCACAATGTTTTTCATTATTCTTATTTAAAAAAATATATTGCAGGTGATAATCATATTTTAAATTGGAATTCTTTACAGATGTAGGACCCAGGGGTGGTCACGATCGAGCCACTAAAAGTGTTAGAAACACGCAAGCTTTGCTTGCGTAACAGAGAGGTCTTGCAGTGTAAGGTCCAATGGGACCAATATACTGAGGAAAATGCTACATGGGAGGACTACCATGAATTCTATCAGAAGTTTCCTCATTTATTTAATGCTTTTACCAGTTGAAAATAATGAACTTGCTTTTTAGTTACATTTTGATACTTTATATCATCGAGGACAATGAATCTTTAGGGGAAGGATATGTTACATCCCCAATTTTTGTCTTGCTAATACTTTTTACTTTTTCTTGGACATAAGTAAATCTATTATGATGTTTAGATTAATATCAAGGAAAAACATAGATTCTATTAAATGTCATTTATGGAAAATGCAAATGTTTTATCAATTTAATAATTGTATTATGAGAATTTGGTTTATTATTTGAATAATGATGCATTGATCATAATCTGTTGATTTCAAGTTTTATACAGGATTTACAGGTTTCAGATGACTCTCAGAGAAAAGAGAGAGAAAGAGAGAGTATCTTTCAAGGAGAGAAATATAGACCTTGGGTTACAAGTGTTCATTTGCCAAAACAAGTATAAGTGTTTAACAAAAATGTGAACTAGTATTGATAGAGGTAAGTCTTGTTTTGTCAGTATACTTTTGGATCTAATCGATAAGTAGTCAATATCTTTTGATTCTTTTTTGGGTTAGTCGTGTGTGTCAACTTTGTTGGTCGTAAAAGAAAATGATGTCTTCAGAGTAGAACAATGTTTGTTTATGATTAACGTAAATCTTACATCATCATTGTCACAAAATTGTTGGGTTAGTATCCTTAAGTCATAGGAGGTTAAATTTTGATATTAAAATGTCATACGATGATCTTATCAAGTCAAGTTGATGTGTTTTAACAAGTGTTTGTGAAGAGGAGAAAAGCTCGACCCTTTCACATTATTCGAAAACCTTTCAACTTATTATTTTTATCATACATTGACCATAGTATAAATGATCAAGTAAGGTTGGTGTCATGTTAAACCATATTTATTTAAATAAACATATATATGTATGCATCGATTTGAGGTTAATACCTCGTAATTATTAATGCTTGGTTAGGGAGCAATCATAGGCTTGCAAATAGGAATGCCTTCATTTATCTCAAGTGATGGAGTGAACCACTCTAAGTGATCATTAAATGATCGAACTATGTTATTATTGATATGTCATCCTCTATTAAGAGGAGTTTGTGGTGTTACAAACTACATTCGATATACCTCCAGGTTCGTAGAACATCTCCCCATCGACACGTGTAAAACATTGCATCTTATATGGTTTTCGGTTGTAACCAAAGCAGTACGTGGACGGTTTGAGAATTCATTGTGTCTCTAACTAAGTCGTGGGAGAGAAAAGATAGGACGACTCATTAAGAGTCGTGTTTGAGTCTTTAAAGGAACAACTCAAAAAGAGTCGAGAGAAGGGGTGTTAGGTTTTTGAAGGATCGTTGTGAACAACATAAGATAGATAACTAGTTTTTAGGAAGTATCGTCGGTTCTTAGACATCCATTGGAGTTCTCAAGTCTGCAACTCTTTTTACCTTGAAACCGTCAGTTGCCAGGTTTCTACTTTTGCATAGTATGCTTGAATTCAAAGATGAATTGTACTTTCTTTTATTCAATGTCTTCTATAGTACCTTGATAGTAGTCATTTGAATTGCCAGATGAGAAAAACCATTTTATTCGATGTGTTGTTGATCATAATCTATGATGTTTGCTTAGATAAAATCGTTGTCATGCTGATAGTTAGTGATAAATGCAAACGGCTTATTTGCCAAATAGGAAACCAATAGCATCAATGAGCTTTTACATGGCCGATGCAACCATTTATCAATGAATTCAAAACCAGAGCTCTTAGAGCTGAGAAATACGATATGCTTTTATGATGTCAAATTACCTTGTCGTGACAGTATGATTATTATCATTTGCATGCCTGAATAAGGTTCTCATTAATTTATATATGGTTAGATTGAGCCATATAAAGCTCAAACCAACGAGTGAGATATAACATGTAGCCGATCAACTATGATATTATAGTTTTAAAATCATGCAAAGACATTCGGTGTTGCTTAGTACAAAATGATACTTAGATATGTTTACTCTTTAGATACGAGTAACACGACCAATCAATAAGTTAGGTTGATATCGATTGAATTATCCTATGTATAGTTTTATATCAAACAATTTCTATTCAACACTTCGATTCTTAAATATTTGGAAAACTATCTTATCCAGTCGAGTGATGGGAAACTAGGAATAGTTTGGTAAATGAAATAAGTACCATAGGACCATCTTTATTATCTATTATATTAATCTTGATGAGTATAATATTGTTGTAAATCATTATGATGAGAATATAAAGTTTAAACTTTAATATTGCATAGTATGGAAACTTATATATGTATATAATTCAAACTATGGTGATTATCAATGTTATTGCAATAGGAAAGATAGAAGGAAATCATACTCCATTATATAGGAGGTAATATCTTATACAGAGCCATATTATTATTATTATTGTTTAAGTTAACCCAGGGGTCATTTTTTAAACCTTAGTCTCATAGTTATGAGATATGATTATATAGGATTATTAAAGGTTGCAAGGAAAACCCTAGTATCGAATATGGAAACAAATGATTAGTTATATCCATATGAGCTCGTCTAAGTCAAGTAGACCATTAACATGAAAGATGTTAAAACTATTTACATAAACTTAGTTGGTGAGGATAAACTGCAAGAATATGATAGTATCCAAGTCGAGTAGGGGTGGGTGAACATTTCGACCACGTTCATTACGAACATTATCGATATTAAAACTTTTACCAAAGTAATGCATTCATTTTCTGCATGCATTGTCAGTTTACTGTGTCTGGATTGCATAACCTATCAGAGAATCATACTTAGCTAGAGGGTATTTAGGGTTGTATGGTTGATAGAGTTGTGTAGGATACAACACTATGTACTCGGAAGGCAAATTACCACTGGTCACCTTTGGGCTATATTCCTCATGAAGGGTAGGGCCATTTCCTATGTGGAAGATGTGTGGGAGACTGCCAGTCTGTGGATGGAGGTAAAACACTTGAAAGATGCTCTCTCTCTCTCGAGCAGAAAATATGCCAAGGCTTGTGATAAAGATGTCAGATATTCAGAAGCAGTGATCTTTCCAAAATTGTTTATGTAATTGAAATACTTTTGCAAATACTTGTAATTGAGAAAGACAATATGTCATATTTGTATTATGTAAGAGAATCTTGCAATTTGTTGTTACTTGATTATATGATAAATAAAAGAAAAAATTTCTCTCATTTTTTACCTTGTTGAAATTATTCCATGGTAAGTTCTCTATATTATTGTGTTTTTAGAATGTGGATGTTACACTTGTCCTGTATCTTCTCCATCATGCCTTGTGCATGTTGATGTGCCTGTTGTGGCGAATCACCCATCTTTCAAAATCACCCACACAACAATATGTGTATATATATGTCCAAGGCTTGTCAAAAAAAGTACTCAAAGATTCATTTTATAAACGAATAGAATAATAATGGGATGTATGTTATACCTATTGGAGGTTAGGATGTTATTACTAAGTGAGTAGTTTTTGGCAGGAATGAATGGATTTGTAAAGGCATTCCTCTATGTAAACTCCATCCCGTAAAATAATATTAAATTGCTTTTATTTTCTTCAATCATGGTATAGTTTTTTCTATGCCACCAATTTGTGTTCAACACATGAGAAAGGTGCTGAAGGGAGAACAAATATTGTGGAGCCACATCATAGCATGGTACACAACACGTTCAGCACGAGAAAGACGCCATACCATAGCACAGAGCGATATAGTTTTGTGATTTCACAATTTCAAAATAAAATTGCCAAAACCTTAAAATTACAAAATATTCATAATCACTTACAAAATTTCTTACCTGTGACTCCTGGCAAACCTCTAGTCCATGTCGGTCCTTATCTTTATGAGCTCCAAAGTCTTAGCCCTAGTCCAGTTTTTTCTTTGGATGCAAGTAAGAGGATTCGGTATTATAAATGCCTTTCAGCAGCTGCACAAGAAGAGGTAGAATAGTTAATCATAGTAAAATTTAGTAATTTCCAGGATTTATTGAACAAGCCTTTGATCTACTTCGAGTTATCATGACTTGATGTATCATTTTGCCAAAATGGAGTACCTTAAGAGCTCTCCCATAAAGTAGTAGGAAACCCATATTGCAGACTAAGAAATGTGCAAACTGTATAGCCCAGGTTATATAGTACATTTTCTTCCCTGCATTGTAAATAATATACAATCCCACCACTACCAGTTTTGCAGAAAATAGCATACAGTTCTAAGTGTTCCAAAATCATTGAAGGAAGCTGGTTAAATACGAAGTTCATCTTATGAAATTAAAATAGCATCTATATTATGTATTCAAATACTCTTACCAACATCTGCAACTTGGATGCGGCTCCTAGAATAGGTTATGGCACCCAAAAAAAAAGATCTTTTCTTTCAGATATTATCGTTCAAAATTGCTGGAAGCATAGACAAGATGCATGAAGATCTTTTTTGGCAAAATACCTCCCATCTCAAAAAATGCGTCCCTTCTTTCTTGGGAGCTGAGATAACAGGTGGAGGGAGGAATGTATGTTCTTTTTAAAGAAATGTTAAAACATTTTACAACTTTCAGAACTATCAATCCACATATTTACAATGTACAACACCTGGCAATGAGAAATAATGGAAAGAGAGAGTGGGCGGTGGAGGAGATGGGAAGAAATACATGTCAACAAAATAAAATGCGGTGCCTTTAGTGGGGATATTGCCTAATGTGACTACTGCAACTGCGGTCTTTGTCCACCAGCATTCACGTGGTTTGCTATTATAATTTATTAATATTTAAAACACAAATTAAAATTATAAGAATAATCTATCCTTTTGGCTAAGAGCAAAACTTAAAAATTACCAAATAATAAAAAGTCATGAATATTGGATGTTTCATTACTACTGATAATCTTTGTTTTAAGGTTATCACTTTCCTGCTCTTCAAGAGGATTGTTCTTATTCTAAAGATGTCAGTAGTTCAGTAAATGTCATTCACGGGATCCCTAGTAAATTTGATATTACCTAAACAACTTGTTGCAAAATTTAAAAAAGAATTAAATCATAATTTACAAGAAAAATAGTAAAAAAAAATTAAAATATAATTGAATCAAGGCTTCACAAGGAAAGTAATTATAAAATTAGAATCATAAAAGATTTTGTTTTTAATATTAAGATGATGAGACTCATGGCACAAAGGAAACTCGCACTTAATAGAATTTCTGAGCTCAAAGCTTGGCTGCAGAGAAATTCTTTAGTGGGCTATTTGCACTAGTCTCTGAAGGAAGGCAATCCATATTACCTGGGAATTGCACCTAATTACTGGAGAAATCAACCCACTATTCTTGACAGTAAAATGTCAAACAGGGTTTGCCCTACAACGATGAGATATTGGCTGGAAGCTTACATTATTACAGTGCCTTCTAAAAGTATTTTAGAGAGCATTTATTTATCTCAAGCAACTATACAATAATTTTGATTGGAGAGGCACTTAAGTTTCCCATCTGAGTTTGAAACTATAGTAGTTAAGTCAATGCAACTCTTAGGTATGAGACAGACCTAGATTATTTAATACAGATACACCATATGACTTGGGGTGGGTAAGAAAAGTCTGGCTAAAATTCAGCAACAATGGACTTGACTACTTGAAATGAGATTGGCTAGATGTCGGTCGTAAGCTCACATTATTACAGTGCTTTTTAAAAGTATAGAGGGCACATATATTTCTCAAGTAATTATACAATAATGTGGATTGGATAGGCACTTATGTTTTCAATCTCAGCATGAAATCACTGTAGAAGTCAATACAATTTCTTTTGTACTAGAGAGGTCTGGACTCCACAAGATGGGTGCACCAAAATGACTCATTCTAAGCAATTATTTACCCAAGAATGCAGCAATATACCTGGCCACTCCAAAATGGGGTTATTTGACCTGCAAATGAGGGCTCTATTTCTCTATTTTTTATTAATCAAAGTCTCATTCTCAGACTTGGAGAGTCTTTACAATTTGATCACTTTTGCACATTAGGGTTGCTTACTTCTCAAACTTATGTATTTTGCGACTCACTTGGGAAGTTACACAACTATGATCCCTTCTATTGGGGAAATCAATGCTTTATTATGATTCGATGATGCAGGTTTCATTGATTGCATATTTTGTTTCCTATGTTAAAATTGAGGTCTTATTATTATTTACTAATTTAGTGATATTTGGTAACTATTTCCTACTAGCTTAATGTCATGGAGCCATTATGTAATCTGGCATAAGAGGTCCTACTCTAGTAGTAAGTTGTAAATGTTTATATTTGAAAATATAGCCCGCATTCTCTAGAGGAACTATACTAATTCTTTCACAATTTGCCAAAGGTAAATGCAATGTTTCCTTCTTGTCTGCTAAAGATAATAGAACTATATAGAGTTGATCTTGCATGTAATTTTACTTCATTCGAGATTGTGGTGGTTGTGGCACTGATTATGTTGTATTTATTGGAACAGGAAAAAGTGACTGGAAATGAGTTAAATGATCTCCTGAAATCTGATAGAACAACTCCTCTAGTGGTGGATTTCTATGCAACATGGTGTAGTCCCTGTGCTTTGCTTGCACAACAGTTGGAACTGGTATACAACATTGTCTTTATAGAATCAATTGATATAGCAAAGTTTGAAGTTGAAATTACAAATCCTGTAATAAAATGTTTTGAGTAATGCAACAGTTATTATCATCTTGCAAATTTGATCTTATGCAACACAAAAACAATGCCTTGAACATCAGATTGAGTAGCAATATTGAGAACTTTGGATATTTTAATTTCTGTTGTTGATTTTGCACTCCATGTATTTCCAACTATTTAAAAACCAAGTATCCATTCTAACCAATTTGTGCAAGCATTTTTAAATAAGTGAGTTCAATTCTAAACTACTAAATAGTCAAGACAATGTTAAAAAATTCTGAAAATAATTGTTATATAAGTCTAAATATAGTAATAACCATGATTGAACACTGCTAAAAACAACATTCCATAATGTCACAACCTTAGGCCTCAAATAATTTGCAATTTGCATATATGAATAACATATTGAACAGTCAAATTGAAAACAATGAAAGAAACAAACAAAGAAGACATATGAATTAACAAAGAAAATTGATTGTATAAATGACAATAACATTATTTGAAATTGATTATGACTTGGCAAATCAAGGATACACATGGAATTCATACAACAAAAATTGATAGGGTTCGCACATCTCACTTAATTATAAATGTCAGATATCAGAGACCTCTAGTGTAGTGCATGGACTAGAGTCCTTCCCATATTCCACTGAAGATTTGAGCACCTTCTAATAAGGTTGTGTTTGGATTGTACAAGTAGGTAAAGGATTAGAAAGATGAACAAAAGTCCAAAGGATTCTAAAGTAGTTGCAATGCCAAAATCATATTAATGGAATTGCATTATTGTGTCCACAAAGTGGAAAAGAAAAATACTTAAGTATAGTTCTTTTGTCCAATGATGTAAAAAGTCATTGCAATTATGTTGTTTATGTATCTAGGCCGAATAAAAGATGAAGCATCATTTGTTAGCATATACATTGTACATTGTTAAATAGCTAGTGTTTCCAAGTGTCTTTGTGACCTGTATAGCTATAAATACAATTTTACTATTTACATCCTCTATATTGTGTTCTTTATTTATATTCTAATATTGAATTTTACTATATTACCAATTAATAACAAATATATTAAACATTGGTAACCTATAACAAGATCCAAAGCCAGAATACTAAAGATGCAATATGTAGATTGTTGTAAAGTTCACTTGCAAGCAAAAAAAAGATATTATAATTGGTCATTGAAGCTTACAAATCGCATAGTTATCACTGGAATAGAACTACAATATTAGTTTTCTTGTTATCAGGTCTTCGAGAAATCCAGACACAAAAATTGAAAACTGTTAGAAGTACTTTTGACAACTTAGTCTTGTTGTATGACTTTGTATCCATATTCAAGGATAGTTAACCAATACCAAACAGGTACAGAAAGACTAATACATAGCATATAAGCAACATGCAAAAGTGTACAGTGTTTTTGATAAATATCAGCAATAAGGATGATATGACCATTTGAATGAATAGAATCATGAATGATTCAAACATGAAATTATCATTAACAGATGCAACCATCTCTTCGGTCTTCCAGAAAATTATATGAATTATAATAACAATGATGTGGATGGCTATTTTGAAATTGCTACGATTGCATCTCGCCAATTTGTATAATCCATCAATCACTTGTCACAATGTGCTTTGAAATGTTTGCTGCAGCAAAATGCACAAATTTAGCTCTTGTTGTAAAAAATTAGAGGACCATAAAAGAACAGTTCTAGAACACTATACTTATTTATGGCAATGGTTTGAAAAGAAAAATCAAGAACGTCTTGTGGACTCTTGGGAAAAAAATAGTTAACTGGTACATTCCAGCGACATATACACAATGCTTGTCACCTTATGTATCTAGAGGCTCTTTATGTTGAGCATGAAAACTAGACTTGAAGTCGGCTTGCAATACAATTGGAATGATATGTCTTTGATATACTTTTCCAACTATATGTCAAAGAATAATAGCAGTTCTTGGCTCAGAATCAATGTTAGACCTTGGAATATTTAAAGTGAAGGCATCTAGTACTGTAAGATGGTGAGTTTTGAGGATTTTTTGTTGTGTTTTTTTTACCGCAACATTTAAAAGATGGAGGGGCTTGTACCCAATGCTTTTTTCTCCAAGCACTGAGCTATAACTTTTAATTTTTACTTGGACCTTGCCAGTGGAAGTGTCCAACAATTGTATTTGCATCAAATTTAGCCTCTTTAATCATTTGTCATTGGATTTCCAAGGTTTTCTAAGATGTCTTTATTAATAACTGTAGGAAAATGAAAAACCCTTGTGCATTTTTACCGATAAAAATAGGCATCAAGCCATGAAGTCTTTCATTGCTTTCTAAAGGGGAAATTCTGTTTTAGGAGGCTTACCTTAATTCTGCTTTCTTGCTATTTTTAAAATCTTAGAACTTAAGTTCTTTTCAAGCATAAATGACAACAAAATAAGCAATTGCTATCAACCAATCATAGGTGTACCCTATAGGGAAAATAACACCATATAGTTACTTCCCTTGCTACAGTTTCATAGTGCCATTGATCCATTTAAACTAAATCCCAATGCTTCATGAGCATTGTAAACTATCAATGAGGAATGAGAGAAGCCCCAAGAGGCAAAAACTGTTACTACTTCAAAGCAATATTAAAAGGGGCTCAAGGTAGTGATATTTATTTTTCTCAATTGGAGCTTCGAGTTCTTTAAATGTATTTGCTAGAGTGCTATCGACAAGACTAATTGTTGCTTAATCAACTTTGGTCCCTAGTGTTCATATTTATAGTATTTACCTAGGAAAGTCTTTTCCAATACAAGAGCTTAGCTGTTAGAATCTCCAATTATGTTTTGCAGTCACTATGCCAAAAGATGACAAATAGTTTTTGAAAGCTCCCTAATCAAATGCTAGATGGTGCTCACCAGCTTGTTTTGTGGCAGCTTGGCTCTTAGGGATGATTCCTTACAACACACTCTAAGTTCTTATTATTGAGCAAGACAGATTTATATCTTCTGCAAATAATCAGTGAAGATGGCTCCTAGCAATTAGAACTTAGTCTCAGATCTAATAGCAAAAATTAGGATTGAATCTTTGAAGACAAATCACAACAGAACATCTCCATATTACAAAGAAGCTAAATATTTGCATCATTCTTTATCAATTTTACAAAACATGTTAAAATAAAATTTTAAACTCTGTTCATAGCTAAATACATTTATTTTTTGTTTGCTTAACTAGGCTTGTCTCACACCAACAGTATTTATTAAGTTTTAAAACATACTGGTATTCTTAAACATCATCCACCTCAATAGTCAAAGCCTAATTTTGGTCAATAATAGAATAAATATTCACCACTTTTTATTGTGGATGAGGTGTAAAATTGCTATTGGCTATTTTCCATTGAAGTGGATGATGTTTAAGTAGAGTAAAAACATACAATCATTTTCTATATCTTCCAAACAACTTAACTATATAGGCTACATCAAAAGAGAAATATAGATTTAATTATTATTATTTATTTACATTTAATGCAAAGAGTTGACAATGGTAGGGCTAAAGAATGCAACTATTAAATCTTGATTCTTGAATGATTTTTTTTTTAAATTTGAAGAAACCCTATATTCAATTTAATTGACGCAAAATCAACGGTCAAAGATTGACAATGCAAAATTGAATCAAAGATCTGCTAAAATTATTGTAGGATACTTTCCCACGAGGATGATTGTACTGTAAATGAATCCTCAAAAGTCATAAGGGATGTTGTTCCACTAACCCAAATCCTAAAGTACAATAGTTTTATGATGGTTGAAAGTAGGAAGCTGTCGATGATCCTTGTATGGGTGTCTAGCAACTTGTTGACCAATAACCATTATGGTAGAGTGGAGTAGACAGTCTTATATCAGCGTTGCAGGAAAACAAAAGATTGTCAAGCTAGCCCTAACACATAATAAGAGGTGACTTGGAGGCTTCCTTAATTCTTCTTGGGATGAAAAGAATTGCAGCACCTAAATGACATAATATGAAAGTATAGTCTTGGAAACAATAAAAATAATCCTTGCTAGTTTTTTGTAAAGAATCAAATAGCCTCAATGTTTGTTGTAGGTGATTATGTGGTAGAGTGTTTTGTAATTTTGATTTGAATTAGATAATTTTGAAATGAGTATAGTTCAAGTTTTAGAACAATTTATAGGCAGACCTAAATATCAAGTTGGAAGAACGATGTCACACCTTGGCCAAGGAAATACCAAATGTCCAAAAATTCTAGAAAGAGAGCCTTTAAAGCACTGCAAAGATGTCCAACATGCAAATTGTGGTAGCACCATGAGTTCTTCAAAAGATATGTAGTGTGGTAGTGTTATGCACTACAGATTCTTTGAAATTCACTTGGTGGCATCACAAATTGGTCTTGGCAGGTCTAAAAAGGGCCAAAATGATCACACAGTTTTAAGAAGGTCAAATCGATTTCCTAGGGTGACATATGATGAGTTAATGAATATCCTTTTTTTGCATGCAAAAAAATATTTGCGCTTTAAGTCAAATCATAGTAGGAATTTAATCCACAGTCCATTGTAACTAAACATTAGATTGCACTTGGTTAAAAACTCTGGATTTTTTTGAATTGACATGTTTCAAATCAAAGTACATGATCTATTAAATATAAATATGAGCAGGGAGAAAAAAATTACCATTTTTGTGAAATTAATAAAATTTGGAATTATTGGGTTCTAAATTTTAAAATCATTATGATGAGGACTATAAATAAAATATATAGATTCAACCTTCCAATTGGAAAACTATAATTTGCAAGGATTATTAGAAAGCAGGTCTCAAAGTAAAAAAATAAATTTAATTATAGAAGCATACTACATAAGTAAGATATGAAGCTGGTTATATAATTCTTAAAATTAATAAATCTTATAAATGATATAGTGTTAGAGTAAGATACCAATTCCCACATGTGAGATGTGTTGTACCTCAATAGATGTGATAGGCAAAAGTCCAGAGTGAATTCAACCAAAGAGAAATCTGAAATGATTGGAGGAGTTGAGGAAACAGGTGAAATGTTACTATTCTACACTCAAGTTTCTAGTTTTAATTAATTGATCCCTTAAAGGTTTTAATAGTCCTTCAAATGCCACTGTGAAGGGGATGTAACGTCGAATAGATAGACTCAATATATACATAGTTTTTTTTTTAACAAGATCATAGACTTAATAGTACACGCAAAACTAGTTGAAAAGAATGGTAGTTGCACCCTGTTCATGGGCCTTGTCTATGCTTTTACATTTCACATACATGTCTACCAGGGCAATTGCAACTACATTTGACAAAAAATATGTCATGATTTGTGATGGATGCCCATACCTTATTGCAAAGCTCCCATTTTTGCATTGGCTGCGAGTATTACAAACTTTTTATAATAATTAGCAAATAGACTTTTATATGTGAGCATTATAGTGCTCGGAATTATCTCACACCGTAAAAAAAATTCACACTGGGAAATTTTCTAAACTCTCTAGTTTTCCTATCGGCATATTCCTTGAACCTCATATGGGTGCAAGTGCTAGATACATTTACATGTATTCCATGTGCATAAGTTTGGTGGATGCAAATGTGGTTTAGAAAATAAAATTAGGCATTGAAACATTTCCCATTTCCTATATGTTTGCCTCCAATAGTTCATACGATCAATATGGCCAACAGAGACGTAGGGGCCGAGCTCTACTTCTACAATTATTCACTCAAAACTCCTTTATCTGTACCCGATCGACGATGGAAGATATGCAATGACCATTTGATAGAGGTGTTAAGTCTTTAAATTGAATAGAAATAATATTCTTCATTGTAGTGTAATAGGGTACAAGTCGTACCTAGTAGAGTCTCCATAATAATGAGCAATTTAATGTGTAAATCAATTTTGTTGTGTCTTATTCATGAATTTTTTTAAATTTATGTGAAGTATGTAATATGACTTTAAATTTTTTAGCAGAAAATTATTATTTTTAGATAAAATTGTGCATATCTATATCAGTTAAGATAAATATAAACTTTAATCATGATAAATTATAACACACAATTGAATAGTGGATAACAAATTAATAATTAAATAAATAATTATACTTGCAATATTATGTTTTTAAAAACAGGGACTTACAAATACTTAAACAATTTTCATTAGAATAAGAAGTACCTGAAAGCAGATACTAATAAATTAATAAAAAGACTCTTTTTTTTGGATAGAAATTGTGCATATCTATATTAGTTAAGATAAATATAAACTTTAACCATGATAAATTATAACACACAATTGAATGGTAGATAAAAAATTAATAATTAAATAAACAATTATACTTGCAATATTATCTTTTTAAAAACAGGCACGTACAAATACTTAAACAATTTTCATTGGAATAAGAACTACCTAAAAGCAAATACTAATAAATTAATCAAAAGACCTTTTTTCCGAATAAAAATTGTGCATATCTATATCAATTAAGATAAATATATAAATTACAACACACAATTGAATAGTGGATAAAAAATTAATAATTAAATGAACAATTATACTTGCAATATTATCTTTTTAAAAACAAATACTTACAAATTCTTAAACAATTAAAAGCCCATACTAATAAATTAATTAAAAGACTATATTTGAGTAATGTGAATGATACACAAATTTCCTTTTATTCACTATATTTGAGTAATGTGAAACGATACAAAAATTTATCTTTAAATATATACAATATAATTTGTTGCGAGGAAAAGTAGATACGGAAACAACAGAGAAATAGAGTCATTCATAATTGTTATCACGAGTTCAAAAAAGTGAGAGATATTATAATTATAAATGTTGAGTATAGGCATAAATGCAGCAAAAAAAAAAATTTGTAGATGAGGAATTTTTAAGTGGAAGAAATGCGTGTACTAATAAGGAGCATATGACTTAAAAAGTTTCGTTCTTTTTAAAATAAAAAGAAATGTTCCATTCTTCAAGGTGAAGAAATACAAGGAAGTGGGTGGAGGAATGTCACATTTAAATAATGTTTAAAATATATATTTTCTTGTAAAGAATATTTACATAATAATTATTCTTAATTTAAGGAGTAAAACTTGAAAACAGGAAACATTCTGTCATGGTTTAAGATTTAAAACTTGAAAACAGGAAACATTTCATACGAGCTAATAGTATTCTGTTATGCATGTGCAATTTTCTGTTGGTGGTAGGAATATCTACATGTTATACTCTTCCTAACAGGGCCCTACCTTGGTAATTTTGACTCCTAGGCAGCTATTGATTCACATTGACATGGTTTCAATTTGGGAAACATTTTTTAAATTTATCTTGTAATGGGACAACTTTTATTCTAATACTTTTAGATTTTAAAAACACAGGCCATATTTATTCTAGTATTTTAACCGGCTCACTATCCCTGGATAAATAAAGGAGATATGGAAGATACGAATTCTTACCGCTATAGTTTGCTCAAGATTATTATATAAATTGGTGAAGGGAATTTAGGCTCCTAATGAACACCATAAAATAATTTATTGTGTAAGAGGCTAGGAACCTTGACACATAAACACCCGAATAGACAGACACATATACTTTTGCATGCATTCTATTCCCAAAATTCAAGGGCTCGTTGGACAGTCAGAACAGTGGAGTTTTTATTTAAGGGCAGCATCAATGTTCAGTTTTACAGCATTGGGGTTTACTTGTTGGAGGAAGAACACCATAGCTATTCCTTAGTTTCCAAGCAGCTGGTCATTAGTTTTCAGAAAAACCTCATTCGATTTGTTTAATTTTGTAAGGCATGTTTAAGGTTTGGGATAACTTTTTGCTAGTTGCTTACAAACCTTGGAGTATTTTATGAAAAGTTTTAGATTATATTAAGGGATTTTTGTTGCTAGGGTTTTGTTTATTTAAAGACTACATTTCATGGTCATCTAGTCGTCTAGGGTTTGAAGGTATTTGGTGTAGGTTCATTGATGAAATCCAGTGTTTTCAAAGGTAGATCTCAGACTTGCATTTTGCACATACAGCCAGCTGAAAGAGTATATAGCAGCGTTTTTGCAGCTATCTTTTGTCTCAAATTTTATGCATATTTGATTGATTGTTTCCTTCAAGTGGGAGCCTAGGGTTTTGTTATACCTCCATTCAATGGTTTCAACTATAATTTTTAGTTTTGTCAAAACCCTAGGCAATAGTTTTCCATTTTGCATATTGGAACACTTCATTGAGGGGTTTGACAGATTTTTAATTTTTGTCAACATTGTGAGGGGTTTGAGTCTCTTAACAAGTTCGGTGATTTTATCGGCTTCAACATTTTTATAGGTTTGTTTTCATTTGAAGACTTCATTTTGAGGAACAATTGATTTGAGTTAATGGGTGTGTTGTGGTTGTGGATAATTGTGAGGTAGTCTTCTGGCTTCCTGATTTGAGTAGTTTTTGACATTTTACAAACAATTTGATTGCATAAGAGGGTAGGGTAAGGTTACAACCCCCCTTGTTGGATACACAGAGTTTAGCCTATTGTGATTTCTTGGCTTCAAATAAGATAATGACATATTGTTCTTCCTATATATCACAATCTAATTTGTCTGCAGCATGTTCGACGAGGATGGTCCTAATGCTATAGTTGAGCTATCTCCTTTTTGGCATGTATTTGCTAATTTAGAAGTTGATCATTTTTGGTAGTTTTTTTTTTTTTTGGAGATAGGACTGAGTTTTAAATGTTGTTGCTGCTTGAATACAGAGCAACTAGCAGGACATTATCAGAGTCTCGTTAAGCTCACAGTCACTTATTCTCTTATTTCGATGGGAAGGCCTGTCTTTCAACCAAGACAAATAAAGTGGAATATCAAAGCTAATATATGTTGTGGGGTTGGTGGGAATAGAAATAAACAAACACCCACAAACCACGATGTCCAGGATAAGAAGGTAAAGCCATCTTTTTATCAGTTTCCATTACTTGTTTTGTATCTTTTACCCTATGAAATAAATACGGTCAGAGCTTGAAAAATTATTTTTCCGTAACCATGTGGAAAATGCAAAAGTATAGTTGCTTGATTTGTGAATAGGATAAATAAATCCCCAGCATTTATAAACTTGGATAATTGCATTGGTAAATGCTTAGTCGTGAAGGCTTTTAAGTGCAGGTTTTTTGCGGCAAGTATTGTAAGTTGTCCCTCGCTTTGAGGTGGACTTTGATAGACAGACAAGGGCAGACAAAAAAAAAACCTAAACAAGAGATAAACAAATGGAACAACATTGGAAAGGAGCAGAGTCTATCTCAATTGTAGCCATGACTAGCAAATCACATACATAAGGTCAACAGATTACAAACCTTATTTTGCAGGTCCACAAAGAGAGATTCAGCAACCACGCTATCTCCACTGGTTCTCAGCTTCTCAAGTTGGTTCCGTTCTTAGACTCCTCTTCAAGTTCGTTCCAAACATCAATAACAGTGCTATCCACATGGCATATATTAATTTGGCAAAGATTTTGGCAAATATTTTTTACAAAAACATTCAATGTCTCGATACATTTTTGTCACATCATGTACTCTATACATTTATAACAAATTAATATTTCATTAATGGCAATTGTAATTGTTCTTCACTAAATTATTTTTCTTTTAAATATACAAAAAAATAAAATTTTCACTTACTGTTTACGGATTTGCCCAATAGAAAACAAGATAAATAACATTTTCCAAGTTATAAAATAAAAAAATAAATTACAAACTATAGTATCTTTTCTCTATTATTAATATGACAAATATGACTATGAGATTAGATATTATATAAATATATATTTGTAAATATGAATATTAATAAATAAATACTAGTAACCAAATATTATATATATATATAAGATATTATAAAGCAAACTTTATAAAATAAATATTATATTATAAATATCTTAAAATCAGCAAGACTAAACAATATGGGAGATATAGTTATGACAATCATCACATAAGTGACGCCTTGAAAGAGCCTATGCCACGTAAGAGGGGGCTAACCATTTGTATCCCTCCTAAGAATGAAGACTTTGAATTAATCATTCATGACAAAGTTAATATTCAAGGTGTGAATCATAGCAAGTTTGTGATAATATCTTAATCAACACCAATATAAGACAAGCCAACTAATCGACTCCATCTATTGTTGGCGCTACCTTTTGAAAGAGATTTCATATTGCTAAATCAGTGATCATTTAGAATAAGACAAGATAATTGTTGTCACATAGATTTGCAGCCAGAGTTGAAGGCTTTTTAGGGGCTCCAACAATCTAGTGAAACATTGAGACAACCTCCAGGTGTGGGACCCTTTTTAGGGGCTCCAACAATCTAGTGAAACATTGAGACAACCTCCAGGTGTGGGACCCTTTTTAGGGGCTCCAACAATCTAGTGAAACATTGAGACAACCTCCAGGTGTGGGACCCTGTAGGGAGGCTGAATCTCCAGAGAGAGGCTGGTTCCTTTGCTAGATGAGTGATCTAGCGAGCCTAAGACTAAACCTAATCTATTCACCGGTCATGAAAAGGGGAAGGAGGATAAATTGAAAGTAAAGGGGAGGTGATACACCAGGTTTGAATATAAGAGCTCTCACAGAACTAAAGAAATGCACAACATAACCAGATAAAGCAAGTAAACATACACAGATTTAGATGGTCCTAATAGAGGCAAGAGGCAAAAAGGTTGAGAGGAACAAGATATTCATAGATAACCATCTGCAGATTCACACAGAGCTAAAAACCAACACAAAGAGGTAAAATAACCAGCATATATTCAGTTAGAAGGCATGATTACAGTAGAGAAGGGCTCTGTTTGCATACATAGTGAACATAAGTGTTCAACCAGTATCCAACATAATTACATCTTTCAGGGATGCATATATAGCATTTGAGTTCATGACCTAAGTCAACACAATCAATTCGCCCCATGGGTGCTATCAAGGAAATATCTTCGCCAACAAGGGATGCTGACCTACAAGAAGTTATGATGTGAAATATTTGGAACAGGGGCAGATGGAAGATCTTTTGAATCTTCAATGTGAGCTGATGAATCATCCACCTGCAACCATAAATGCAAAATATCTACATTTGAAGGGCCCCTGCAACTTTCAAAATGGTCGTTGAGATGTGTTGTCACTAAGTCTGCATATTCATCTTCAAAGTCGGCAGCCATCCTGATATCTGGATGTGCATATCCGGATCCTGATTTCTGGATCATATTTTGAAAGTGGGAATATTCCCTCAACAACCCCACCAAGTGAAAGAGGGGGTGAAAATAGGCACTTTTGTCTTTTGAAGCATATTGAAATTCATCCGCATGAGGGAGATATTCACAGTCAAAGATTTGGTCAACCGGCCTCTGAATGTCCACGTGTGATCGTCTTGTGGCCGTGCAGAAGGAGGGTGATATGAGCTTGATCGGTCTACGGCCATGCGCTATCCGAATGCACCTACCATCTGGATATCGAAGAGACTGAGAGTTGAGCCTCACCGATCTTTTACTTAATTCTCCCTGGTTAAGACTAACCACATGAGTAATTAGTACTCAGTCCTGTAAAACCATAAAAAACCCAATATCACCATCTCTGTGTTACTCATTCACTCCAAAACCATAATAAGCCCAATAGTATCACCTCTGCATATCCTGCAAAAGTGTCTGCACTGTCTAAGTATATAAATAGATTTTCTGTTTTACATTAGTGTGAAGGTGCTGATGTCTAAATCATCATTGTTCTTATTGCAGAATATGCATGTACCTTGAAGGTGGATGAGAAGAGTGATATATACAGTTTTGGGGTGGTTCTAATGGAGCTTCTGACTGGCAAGAGGCCAATTAAGCCTTTTGAATTTGGAGAGGGAATGAACATTGTAGAGTGGGTGAGATCCAAACATGGAGTTAAGGAAGGTATAGAACATGCTTTGGATCCCAATGTTGCGGGCTCTTCTAATTCAGTAAAAGAGGAGATGATTTTAGTGCTGAGGATTGCTTTGTTGTGCACCATTAGAGTGCCAAGGGACAGGCCTTCCATGAGAGACATGGTCACCATGTTGGGTGAAGCCATGCCCAGAAGAAAAAGCACTGCAAATACTAAAGATGCTCAGCATTTTCATCACCATGAATGCAGTCCACTTAAGTGTAGGCTACTGTAATTTTTCTTCCCAATGCTGGTAATGGTGATGATCACCACCAGTAGACAAAGTGAATCAGGCTATATATTATAAGATGAGAGTTGGAAGCATTGCATCATCACCCTCGTGTAGTATCTCCATCTCACATATGCGAGGATTTAATTGTATTATACTTACCATATTCAATTACAATGCTGATTGTATAATGGGTGTAATCTTATTTCTGGCTTCCACAGTTTTGAATGGGTCGCCTTGGTCACCTTGGTACTAACTACTCTTTTTGGAGATTGGTTGCCTTCAAGTTGTGCATTTGAAATTTTAATATTAATTATTTAATAGTGTATTTAACATTTATGTATGATGGCTTCCAGCTCAGGCCAAGTAATGTGATGATGTCTGAAAGTAATGTGATGATGTCTGACAGGAAATTTGTTTGAAGAAGTTCCAACATAGTTAATGTCTTAATAATTCTTGTTAAAAAAGATTAATGTGCTTCTTGTGTGTAGCTTATCTTGCAAAGCCCATTTCATGCTAGCATATTTTCATTCATCAACATATAACATATTAGCATCATGACAATTTTTCTTTGTAGATGTGTAAATGAAGAACTACACAAAAAAATTGGTCTGGATATATTGGTTAGCCTTTGAACAAATATAGTTGCACTCAAAACTTGCATATAGGTTAACCTTCAGGGTGTGGTCGGTTTACAGATATATTTAACAATATTTATTTATTGTTATAATTTTATGAATTTATTTGATATTACATGGCAGATAATGAGATATTGATAGATCCTATCGGCTATTCCATTGCGCATAAATTTGTGCAACTACTAGTTTATTATATCCCACTACTTCTTTCTACCTCATGATTGAATTGCAGGGAGTGTAATTCTTATGCAGACATACCCACCAGGTTAGTTGTTGCCTCGTCAAATGCAACAACCCATATTATATATGTATGATCCTCTAGTTTCACTTGAAGTATGTACCTATAATCACAATCTACAAATGTGGTCTCACACTTTGAACAATACCATTTTCCACCTTCATTTTGCATAACTCTTTTCTTACATTGTTTTCTATCCGATTGAATAGGATGAGCTAGATAACAAAATGAGTTGGATTTGATGAATTGTATTGTTGCCTCTAGAATGCATTGGAGGGGTTGTATTATGTGTCCAAATTGTTCTTGAATGTTGCTAATTGTCATTCTTGTAATAAGCAAAGGCATATCCACAGAATTTGTGGAAGATGATAGAATCAGTCCCGTTCTGTTCAAACCCACCTATGCTTAGTGGCGACGTTGTTTCTTATTTTGGCTATAACCTTTAGTTCTCTGTTTTTATCCTTTATGTTATGACGAGCATGCATACCCACTTTGTTTTGGCTGGTAGCCTTTATTCTACATTTTTATCAATTATGTTTATATGGGCAGTGCACATATGCTTGCTACATTTTATTATATACTCCTAGAATTTTATAATTAAAATATATTCATACAAGTGTTTGTAATTAAAAAATACTTCTGATCTTCTTTAATTGTAAACCTTACTTTATATACTCATAAAAGTTTCCAATTAAAAAAAAATCTGGGTAGCTACTTTGTTTGTTTCAAATTTAAATGTAGTTTTTCCTTGACATTTTTAGATCTTTCTCAATACTTCTCGATAATTTATTTGATTGTTTTCAATTTAAACCATTCCTTTACATTAAATAACTATTGTGGTTGTTTTCAATTTTATATCTAGAGTCTCGATAGGGGAATCTTTTTATGAACACTTTTGGATGATTATATTGAATTTTCATTTTTAGATTTAATTTCCTTTAGGATAACTATGTTGATTGTTTTCAATTTTATATCCTAACTTTTTCTTAGTATGTGAACTATGTTGATTGTTTGATTATAGCTTATGTCGTTTACTCTACTTCTGAAGAAGAAATTGATGCCCCTGCTCCTGTAGGCTATGACTCTAAAAGAACTTCAATGGGATATGCCTTTGCTACAGTGTCTACCACCTCATACTCTTTTTCCCCTGCGTGCTCCTCTGCCTATCAATATGGAATTCAAACTAGAAACATTACCAAAACTATCGAGTGAGGAATTCGTGATTGCAAGATCCGCTCGAACATGCTCTTTATATGATATGGATATGAAACTCCTACCCCCACCTTTGCTTATGATGGTTATCAATATGGTTGGGATGTCAAGTGAGTTCGTATTAGTTTGAATTTTGATAGATCTTTGAATGTGTTTTCAATTAGCTTGCAGGACGAATTTGGTGTTCGGTCAATCAGAGAAAGTCGACATGAAGAAACCGCTGCACTAGACTTACCAGTCAAAATTATGGGATAGACTATCATTTTTGTCACACAATCCAGAAGCTCCAGACATATGTACAACAACCTAAGCTTATGCTTATGAGCGCATTTATAATTGCCCAACTGGTATGGTTGTCATATAACTAGTTTTATTCCTACCAACTTACAGAAGGAGTTAGATTTTTACTAGAAATGAACATGTGACAAGATAGAATTTTGTTTTTTTTCCATTTTCTTGTAGGTTGCAACATTTATTGCAGTTTATTCTAATTGGGGCTTTGTTGATATCAAAGGCGATGATTGAGATTGGGAAGGAGTTATTTGGCTCTACAATCTTGTGTCTTATGTGCCTTTAGACATATTGAAGTTTGTCACTTGCTACATTTTTAGAAGCATGCCATGGATAATCTACTTGAGAACAAGGTTAGCATCATGACTTGTTCTATTCTTTTCTAATTTCTTATCTAATGCTTCATAAGTTTAAATAAATAAAACACATAAGCAATGTGATAGTTGCAAGGTATATAGTTTGTTTGTTGTGTAGACAGAATTGCACAATTTGTAAATCATATTTTCATTGGTTCTAATAATTTACTTTGTGTGATGACAAGCTCAGGGAATGCACACATTCAAGGGTAATGTGGAGTTTGTTGTGAAACTTAAGGATCTTAATATTGATACAATTCAATAGGATCTTAATATTAAAACAATTCAATAGGCTTACACTGGGTAAATCAGTGCATTAGAGTGTTTCTCTTTATTATTCTATAATCTATAAATTTTTTGGAGTATGTATGACGTTTTTTCAAACATGTGCAACCATAACGACTTTCTTTGTGTTTTTTCTCATTCCTATGATGCTACTAAGCTACTTTGAGCTAATTTCTTTTATAAAATTTGATCTTCTAGTCTTATGGTGTGACAAACATAAGTGTCGACAATATTTTTGTGATTCCAAGCAGCTGAAAAAGATCATTGACATAAGTGTGCATGTTGGTTCTATAAGGCATATTGTTTACATGGAAGACAAGGCAATCACATATGAACCTTCTTTTCTTAAAAACAACACTATCTAGATAGTGGTATCATTTTCTGAAGTTGAAAGACTAAGTTTGCAGCATTGCATGTATTCAAATTTTCTCATAGCATCAGATGTTGTGTCATGTCCCCATATTATGGCGTTGTTTAAATTAAAGATTTAAACATCATGATAGAGAACGACGAAGTTGCTTTCGTAAAATATCAATTCCAGTGATAAAAATAATTACATATAGACATATATTATCAATATACATAAATAATATTAAATAATATTATTATATGAATATCTTAATATAGTATATTGTATTTATAATAATAAAGATAAATACAAATATAATATTATCAATTTTAATATTATTATAATAATTATAATATAATATATTATTAAATAATATATATATTATATAAATATAAATATATATTATAAATTATAATATAAGACAAAAATTGCCTTATAAGACTTTATCTTATGCAGCGATTACATTATTAAGAGGGAGCAGCACTGCATTAGTTATGACCCACGATTCATTATTTAGAGGTAACAATTATTTATGAGGACAACGATTAGTAAACCCAAGAGAAGCGCTCAAGTTTAGTTAAAAGGATTATGAATTAAAATAAAAGGGAGCAATCACTTCTCTATGAAAGATAATGACTTTTTGGAAGAGTCATCTCATTTCAAAGAAATATATGATATAAATTGGAGATCGGGATAGTGGATGAAGGCATGGAATGATATCAGCAATAAAACATACGAATGAATACAACAAATACATATCTGCATAGAAGATTTGGGAAGAAAGAATATATGACTGAATATAAGAAGAGTATATTTCTGAAATATACAATCTACACATAAGAATTGTCTAGAAGATCAATCAGCAAAGGCATATGCATAATCAGGTCCATTTTTAATACATAAGCAGCATCGAATCCTTATCAAGAAAGCCAGCAAAGATACATCACAAGGAAGTATACAGAGGCAACCAAGGTAAGTCCACAGGCTCTACTACCAGGTATGCCATTTCATAAGGTGATTGAATATTCAGTGTAGCATATTAAAATAACATTTTAGTGTATATTTTGTTAGATATATGGTAAATTCAGGAATTAAATAAGTCTGCATAAATCTAAATACACAACAAAAAATTAGATTTATATATTGATTTATTGAAGTATAATAAGTTACGAGCCATGTCTAGAGGACTGCATTTTGAATACATAGATTATGCATTACTTTATACTTTGAATTTTATTCCATCGCATATGACAACATATAGTATGAATGATCTTCATAATTTGTTTATGTATATAGAGAGGATAAATGATCATGAATAATTCTAATGAACTACAATATGAATAATCATGAAAGGAATGAAATTCTCATAATGATGATATAATGTTAGTAAATATATGAAAAGATATATTACTTGTTGAATCTTGTGGGCAATTAGGATGATGGAATTAATCCATTAAATCCACATGAGAGGTGTGATTATGAGGATGAATGATTAGCCAACCATGGGTATGTTTTGGCCCTTGTCTCAGTTGTTGCAATGGCACCCCTCGAGGCAAGTGGATTTGGCCTTTGGTCACAGCTGGTGAAGAAGTCACCCCTTGTGCAAAAGGATTATTATATAGTGGCCTTGGTTACAGCTGGTCAAAAAGTCACCCTTCGTACAAAGGAATATCATAGTGGCCTTGGTTATAGATGGTGAAGAAGTCACCCCTCATACCAAGGAATATCATAGTGGCCTTGGTTACAGCTGGTGAAGAAGTCACCCCTCGTACCAAGGAATATCATAGTGGCCTTGGTTACAGCTGGTGAAGAAGTCACCCCTCGTTCCAAGGAATATCATAGTGGCCTTGACTCAGCTAGTGAGTATTCACCCCTCGAGTCAAAGGATAAAATAGTGGACCCATGATGGTAAATGGCATAAGACGTCCTATCACCTCCTCTCACATGGAATTAATGATTAATGCATGAATCCAAATATGATGGATAATGATGGGAAGAGTGAAATGTATAATGACGTGATCATAAGAGTATAACCCTATAGGGGCAATGTGATTATGTAATTTGAATATTTCTTGGATATATTATAATAAGTAGAAATTCAAAGATAGACTAGTGTACTAATGTTCTCTTTTTCAAGTTGAAATTTTTGCAAGGTTGCAAAAATTTTGGCTTGTTAGAAGGGGACATTACATGTTGCGATTATAATGTATACGAGTGGTAGTACATGGTTACCCAAGGTTTTTTATTACATTTAAATTTGTGATTTGATTAATAATTTTTTGTTTTGTGACATATCTTTTATTGCAAGTTTTATTCCAACGTGCATATAGAGACTTTCACCTTCTTGTAGTATTCCCATGGATGGTTCTATGATTGGTTAAATAATATATATGTTTACTGTCTTGGATAGATGTAAAGTTTTGGTGTCATGATACTATTTAAATTTTAGACTCTATCCACCTTCTCAAAGAAAGGTAAATGAATGAGAAGAAAATGTTAGGAAGAGCAAAGAAAAGATATGAAGAATTTTAGCATTTTATACGTACATCAATAGCATTACGAATCTATGGTATTTGATGTTTCCAAAAATAGGTCCTATGGTATTAACTAAAACTTTACATAGATGACATTCTCTAGTCTCGGGGGAAAGCTATATAGTCAACAAAACTTCTCACATATTCCATTTCCCTTGTAAGTGCCATATAGTCATCATCATCTGTTGCTATGTGACTTCACTTGGTCACCATTAAGGGCAGTTACCACAAATTGTAACAAAATGTAGGATTGTTTTCATTGGTGTAACTATAATTCCTTCCTCAACTTGCTTGAAATTCTTTAAATACCAATGCAAACACATGTAATGCAATTTTATATTTCAGAAAGAACCCTTAGAGAACGGTTGTTTTAGTCATAAGGTAAAAGCTATATGCCATTAGGTTTGCACAATTTGCACAAGCTAATTGTTTGTGTGAGTAGCATGATCTCTCGCTATGATCATACCATCTGCAAATGTATTCCAATTTAACACATCCCTCAATGGTATAATTCATTATATCTTTTATTTCACGATAATTTTTTTATATATGCTTGCAATAATCAAAATTTCCCTACACATAATTTGGTTTAAAATAAATAGACATTGGCATCGTCATTGCAAACACAAACGTGGAGAAGGATATAGATAACATACTAAAGGTTTGATAGATACCGAAACATATTTTTTTATTATAAGTAAATGGCCCTATTAGTTATCAGAGAGTAGACCTCCCTTAGACTATAGTATAGACACAATTCCTTAGTTGAGAAGCTAACTAGCTTTCCACACCTCCATTGAATCATTTAATTGCCGAAAGTCAACTCCACCAGTTTATACATTTTGCATTAGCCACTAGACTATAACTTTTGAGCCGGGCTTGTTCTGGAAATAATTGGCTTGGTCTTATTGCTAAGTTATATAACATATCAGTTATGTATCTGATCTTTTTCAGAAAATAACTAATAATAATCCTCATGACGGGAAAGAAAAATGATGGAATGCAGTTGAAACTGTGTTTATATCATTTGTATCCAGGTTGTTCCCAAGACTAGCTTAAGGATGTAGATGAGAACTTGAATAAGTTGAATTTGTGCCTAGGTTATATATAGGTTGTTGCCTAGGGGAATTAGATTACATGCCTATCAAAACTTGTGGGTAATTTACCATCCAATACATAAACAAATCAAAATCTAGAACTAAAATTCCACATTTGGGCAACATTCAAAGAATGCTATCCATTCAGGTTACAAAAAAGAAGTGACTTTTTTTGTGACAAGGACAAATTTATGCGAGCCATTAAGTGCTTTGGAATTGTCTTAAAAGTATATTGTTATATTAAATTGGGGGTCTGCTTCATTTTGTAATCATAAATTTGCTAGAAATGTACAATAAATTGTCCAAAAATGTGAGTCCTTATCACAAAAAAGTTCAATTCTTCAACCCAAACACTCAACAATGCAATAATTACACATGAATGCTTAGTTACAAAAATAATAACAAAACAAATTAATACCGATTGAAGGCGTATTCTAGTTTTCTCATGCATGGGTATATTACTAGCAATCACACTTTAGTGTGCAATGGGTACGTCGAAATAGCATGTAGATAAAATTAATTAGTGGTTTCTTGAGAAGAGAGAATACATTTTTATTATTGGTGAATGGTTATTGTCCCTCCATCATTTGAACATTGAAAGAATGTAGTGGTATGTGCTGTCCTACTACATTAGGAGTAAACTAAATATGTTGACATGCATGCAAGTAAATTTGTTTTTGAATAGTAGTGGGTAAAAGTAGGTATACATGTAAATTAATTTATTTGTTTCAGTCAATTATTTGCAAGTGATAGTGCCCTATACCGATCATCTTCTTGTTTCCCAAGTATGTCAAGAGCCCATCCAATTGAAATGGCAGGCCTAGGTACGGACTTGACAAGACTTGCCATTCATCAAGACTTTCTTCTTGCAATATTGCATGTCCCTAGTCAGAAGGAGTTTCATTGTCAATTTCTATAAATAGATTTGGGGATGTATGGTGCAAATTCTACGGATGGTAGTTGTTTGAAACTCTTTCCCAATGAGCTGTAATATATTTCTCTAATGAACCAATATCATTGTGAATGTTTTTGAATGGCTGGTATGACATTAGTTTACTCCAACATAATGCTTGAAAATATTGATCATTTACTGCTAGGATGGTGGTGAAATGGGGGGAGTGTCCATTTTTTAGCCACTTCAATAAGTGACATTATTTCTAATTGTATTGGTTGTGCCATGTATGAATCAATGAAGCTTGGAGATGGGATGTCTTAAAGTGAATGATGATTTTCTTGTATCCCTATGGCACATGCGATTTTTGTTTTCTCGAGTATCATGAATTAATTTGCATAATCTTAATGCATTTCAAGATCCTTGTGTTTAGACGTCGATCTTGAAAGACTGCCTCTCGGACTCACATCACAAACATAAGTGTCTTAAGTCATAGACCATTTTGAGTTATGGGCATCTCGGCCCCTGTTCAAATGTTAAGCATATCCTAATAAAATTTTGATTATGTTCTCTAGCAAAAATAAAAAAATGAAATTAGATAAAATCCAGTACATAAAAACAAATTAAAAATAGATTTATTTTACATTTTTAATTTTTAAACGTTATACTTAAAACTTCCACTTAAATTATTGTCATATACATCAATATTAAATTTTAAATTAACTAATTCTAAACTTAAACATTTAAAAAGATATAACATATTTACTAAAGATAAATAAATCACCTCTTATTTAATTTTCATCAACCAAATACCTAATCTAATACATAAACATATACATCCACGTTAATGCTAATCGACCAACCAAAGATGAAATGATAAAATTATTTAAAAAACTAAAATCTAATGTTGAGGAAAAGTGGTGTCACATTGTTAATGTAAAAGAGAACATGTGGTTGCATAAACTGTCGCTAGGGAAAAAACACATTCAAATAAATTGCGATATGACTTTGTAGCCTAATGAGTCATGACAATCGAGAAAAGCCTCTGCGTCGTTGTTAAAAAACTAGAATGAAAACATGACAGGAAAATTTGACGATGGAATGAAAGACAAATGATGACTTGATCCATTTCAATCGTCTTGCACTATTGATAGATTTATATTTGGAGAAGTAAATTGTCTATTCAAGATATAAATGATCTACATAGATTATAAGTTATTGTGATCTTCTCTCTATCTCAATCTTACCATCTCTCTTTTTTTCTCTCTCCTTCTTTATCTCTATATCTCTCTTTCTCTTTATCTTCGTCTTTCTATCTCTCTCTATCTTTTTATCTCCCTCTCTATCTATTTCATCAATCTTCTTGGTTGGTCCAGATATGATTCGAAGGCTCAGATGATCTTGGATAGCCTGGGAGAACTATCTTTGAATTCCTTTGCTAGATTCTTGAAGTGAAGGCATGGGAAAGGCATTGGATGCAACTTGTGCTAAAGCAAGGGAGCTTGGGGAGCAAGAAGATTGCCCAGGACATGTTGAGCTTGGAGCAAGGATGATAGGGACATGTGAGATTTGGGTGACCATATCAAAATTTTGAGACAGTATTGTGTATTGGAGGCCAAAGTTTGAAAGAGGACTATGTTGAAGATGAAGTTCATTTGGGAGGTCTAGTTATGAAGTTCGACAAGGAGGAGGAAAGTGTTTCAAGGAAATAACATAGAGCTAGAAATGTGCCAAGTGCATGGATGTATTGTGAAGAAGGTGCAAAGTGTATAGTTAGTTGGGATAGTTGGGAGAGCTTGGGGTGAGCATGACAAAGGTATAAGAGGGAGTTGATTGTGGGGCAAAAGTTTATCATAAGATTGAGCTACAAGGAAGGCAATGTGTTTTGAGTGGGACAAGTTGTGGTGATACCTATGGTGAAGGTGAAGGTTGTGGATCCCTCAACCAATAGAGAGGGTCCCATGACAAAGTATATTCAAGTGATTATTGTGGACAATCACGCTCGTTCTAGTTCATAGGATTTATTAAATACCACAAAGATCTTTCAATGCTAGATAATGACATGGGCCATAGGGATACAAGGCAATCATCATTCACTCAAAGACATGGAAATTGAAATTCCACAACTCTTAAGTGTACTCATCCTAGAGATTTGAGAAAATTGTAAAACTGGCAAATAAAAGGTTTAAGTAATACATCCAGTCTCATCATGAATTGGGTTCAAGCCTCATTGAGCGTTCTCTCCATGTTACAAGTGACATATGATGGTGAGAAAGTATTACAATTGATAAGGCAAAAAAGGTTTTACACTTTTAAACAATGCACATAGGCAATTTCTTAAAGAGATCAAAGTCCATGGAATATTTTAAAAATAATTCTTAAATTCCTCCTTAAATGATACCTATAAAACCAAATGTTGTAGCTCTCTTATAAGAAATTTAGCATCTCAAATAAAATCTTTTAAAACAAAAAAGCTTAGAAAGCACTGCAAGTTTCTCAAAATGTCCCTTAGAGAGGTCTTAACTTGGCAACTTATACACCCTAAGTTTGCAAACATCCCTTTTATGCCATGATTATATTCGTATGGATCTAGTTGTTTTGTGCCTTTCATATACATGGCATGACTCTTGAATACATCCTTCTACAATATTGATATTATAAGCTCAATGTATGATATGAAAATAGAGAAATAATAGACAAGTGCTCTAGGAATCAAGGTAGATCAATACAAACACATGAGACAAGATCACAAGATAAGTGCTCTATGAAGAAAAATAGATCAATGAAAATCATAGGGAGTATATGATGCTCCCTAGTGTGGTCCCAATGAATATCATAGTGTAATCTCATAGTTAAAATATGCTAACCTAATATGACAACTTGATAACCTTGTGTAATAACTAATAAAATGACTTGTGTTGATAGATATAATCATTAAAGTACTTGTGAAAAATGAGATACTCCGAGATGGGAAAAATAGGTTAATGAAGATCATGAATGAGGATAAGGAAGGCATGGTGCTTCCAATATAATCATAAGGCAATGAAGGCTCAAATACTAAAGCTCTAAAAGAAAAGTATGGTAATGTAAGATCATAAAGTAATAAAATAATAAATGTGTATGGCACATTAATAAATGATGTATAATTGGATCATGTGTGGTCCAAAAATGTGCCATAGTAGTTAGATTTAAGCATCATAAGTCAATATGATCATCAATATGTATCTTATGTCAAGAGGTGGTATCACAGGGAAATGGCTATAATGTATCACGTATGAGTCGTGTATTAATATGAATAATGTATAATATTGTTTGTAAGATTGATTTAATTTTTCAATGTGTTTTGGTTAATATGTATGTGTGGATGTAAAATGTACCATAAATACTAATGTCACACATGTTATCTATTCTAATCAATGAAATATGACAATGTATTGGAACCCTAAAAAGATGGATGAATCAATGGTCCAAAAGGGACTCCATAATCAAGATCACAACAAATAAATGAACACGAAGCCTCATTAGGATCTGGATAGTAGGTGCAATGCGGGGTTGTTTTCATTCTCATATTTGCTCTCTTTTATCCTTTGGATAATCTCATCAAGTTGATTGCCTATACCACGTTGTTTCTTAGCTGCTTGAGATTCAACAAACCTTCTATATCTTTTTTAATGCTTGCTTAGTCAAGTTCCTCTATATCGAATATTTTTCATTAGATTGTATCCAAGACCATAGATTTGTCGATTAATTAAGGAGGTGATAATGATTTGCTAGATTTGTCACTTTTAGAATCACTTTCCCACATGCATATTTCCTTAAAGTCTAGATATGCTTTAGGTGTTTTACCATAGATAGAAGGATCCATATATAAATATGGAATACCATATGCTTTCAAATCCACATGATACTTGCCAACACCACAAGGCATAAAATAAGCCATATTAATTGATGGGCCTAAATCAAAAAATACTTAACAAGGGAAAACATCTAAACCCATAATTTAATTATATTACATATTATATAAATTAAATATAAGTAAATTATAAATAAATATTAATATTAAATATATAATATGTTTAATCTAAATATACAACTTTATAATATTATATTATACTTATAAATATATAAATACAATATATTTGATATGGTATATAATATTATATTTGAAGTTGTTACATTTCATTTTTAAATATACAATATATATATATATATAATTGAAATTTTAAAAACTTATAATACAAATAATTATATATTTTTAATTCTATAATTACAAATAAATTAGTTATCAACTATCCATTATTACCTTGTAAAAGTCAAATATATGTTTTTTTATTTCCTAAACTAAAGGCTAATATGTTTGACGAGAGCATTTATTCACTAGGAAATTTAAATATGTCAGGGTTGTTTAAATGAGTAAAGCTGCAGAGTTTATTAATTGATTTATTGTTCACTGATTTAATGCAAGTCATTAATGATATTATATTTCAATCAAAGTAATTTTATACACCGAAGAGTTGTGGAAGTTCAATTTCCATGTATTTAAGTAAATGATGATTGTCTTGTATCCTTATGGCACATGTCATTATGCAACATTAGAAGAGAGTATCTCATGTTGTTGAGAGCTTTGTGGTATTTAATAAATCCCATGAACCAAAACTCATCATTCCTCCACTATCACTAGTTGAATAATTGTTTTGGAGCATCATCTATGTTGGCCAACGGATCCATAGCCTTAACATTTTCCAGTCTCTGCCATTTATAAAAAATTGTGGGCTTTTGCTACTCAATCCTAGCATTTCATTTGATACACGTAGGTAATGAATGCTTTCGAACTTGTAGGTGTTATTCATTCTAAGGTGCAAATAGTTGGAAAATATCGATCCACAAGTTCTCCTTGATTTCCACTTGTACA
Organism: Cunninghamia lanceolata; assembly: GCA_027924645.1. Classification (NCBI taxonomy): domain Eukaryota; kingdom Viridiplantae; phylum Streptophyta; class Pinopsida; order Cupressales; family Cupressaceae; genus Cunninghamia; species Cunninghamia lanceolata. Next base: position 3,327,016 of record BSBN01000923.1, read on the forward strand.
AATGAAGGTACAAGGTATAATGAATTGGCATGATTATTTGAATCATCTTGCATCACTCTAGTAAAGCTCTTGCCATCTATGGATCGTTGGCATGGAATGATCGATTAAAATTCACTCTCTTTATTTTTAATCATTTGATCATTGCCATGAGAAGTACCATTTCATGAAGCTCTAGTGGAGCTAAATGACATGGACCAACCCATATGAAGCTCCATTTTTACATTGTAAAAGTACCATGCCTTGATCTTTAATGTAGGGTTTTCCATTAGAATGCTTGCTTGAAGCCCCAAGTCTATCACACAACAAAACACTTTTTGCCACTATGTTTATGTAGTTAAGCTTAGTTTTGTAATCCCATGATGACTAATGATTTTGTGTTTTAGGAAATGTCTCTTCAATTGTCATGGGTGGTAAAGGTAGAATTTGGAAATAATTATTCATATGAAGGTTATGCATGTAGCCATGTTCTCTAGTTGAAATTGAAAGGTACTTTGAATCCACAAATGTTAGTTCAACATCATACATAAATAAGGATACGATTTGTCCACCTAGATAAATTTTTAAATTTTGTTAGGGTGCTGATCTAGAAAAAAGTCACCTTGTTGGTTGATAGTGGAATCTTAAAGAGTTTGAGCAAGGCCCACCATACTTTCACTTTTACTATGTGTATAGTATACCAAATGGTGTATACTTAGGTTAATCAAAGATAGGTAAATAAATGTTGCAATTAAAATGAATATTAAAAATTAAATAAGAAGGATTGGGCACTTAGATGTCGAAACTATGATGAATAAATAAACCTAATACCACATACAATTTGATCACCTTGGTATTATAAAATAGATGCTCTTGATTTGAAGAATGTTTCAGGATTGTGAAAAATACTAAACTCCTCTTGAATCGAATTTGTGTTGTGCAAGATTTATCCGATTCTCCATAGGAATGCCCTAATGCACATAACAAGTTTCTTATTTATAGGGACTAATAGTATTGAAAAATAACTCAGAGAAATTGCTAGAATGCAAGGATTGTGTTCTCCTAGATTGACCCCCTTGATTACACCGACTTTACAGTAGTATAAGAATATAGAAGACAATAACCAGAAATACAGGTGTCCTAAATAAATTTAATACAAATTTAGTCTTTTTAATATCCTATATGGATAAAAGAGTAAGATACAAACTTTACATACTTAAAAGTATAGTAGTTATTTGAGCCTCTTTAATTTTTATATAAAAAATATTAAAAAAAAATTCACTAATTACTATCACATACATCCTTGTATTCATGATGCATTTGCTAAATAGGCATTGCCATGTAAAAATAGGGTTGTCAAATTAAAATGAATATTAAATTATAGATTAATTCAAATCATGATAAATATGATACTTAATGCAAGTCAATATATAGGTTTGGTAATGCAAGTGGCTTTTGAAACAAGGATAGCTGGTGTGCATTGTGGTGATAAATATGATACTTACTTTCCCTTATCATATTTAAAAAAATGGTTGAAATTCAGGGAAATACTTTGAACATCTTAAATTGGCATATTAGTTCGAAGGACACTTGCAATATGCTCCTTCAATCAAACACAGAATCAATACTTCTCTGTTTCTAATATAAATGTACACGCATGCTAATAGAATTTCACTGCACGTCATCAACTAATAGAAACATTTCCAATTTCGGCCAAAAAACCTGTATGTTTCCATATAGCATCTAGTACAGTGAGATCCCTGCTTTTGCCATCCTGTCTAATGCCCAAATATCACTAAAAGTACAAGTTTCTTGATTTTCAACATCTTCATCTCTCAATAGGTACGATCTATCAACAAATCATTTGAAATTGGAATCTACATGTCATCCCAAGATCTCCCCTTCCAACAATTCACACTACAAACTATTCCATCTCCTTGAATAACACAATATTGGTAAAGATGATCATTTAAGTAAAGATTAGTATTGGACACTTCTAGATGCTATGCTTTCCCTAGGATTTAGAATACACAACCTAATAACAATAACACCATTCCAAACTTTTTATATTATATAATAAATATTGTAAAAATAAATGTTTTTTTATGAAACAATATGTCAATTTTTCTTATGCCCTGTCTTTTTATAGAGAAATAGGGAATTTTTAATTTGTTTTTATACAAGCGAATTTTAAAACAATTATTAGTTTATTAATAATAATTAAAACTGTAGACATGATATTTCCACAGTCCATGTTGATAATTGTAGTGCTTTTGGAAAAACTACATATTGCTTTTTTTGCCTCAATGTTTCGAATCACACTTCGTGAATCACGAAGTGTGATTCGAAACATTGAGGCAAAAAAAGCAATACGCATTTTTCCAGAAGCACTACTATTACTAATAATTAACATGATAATTTAGTCTGCAAATGGTAAAGATGATAATTTATATTCTTTTGACCACCATCCACTTGGAACAATTTTATTCAATCAACCTATACAATGATAATATTCTACTTCTATTATTCTTTTGGGAGACAATATTCTTCCCAACCTCCTTAATAGCCAAATATATTTCTTGACTTATCGTAATATTTCAAGAGTTCTCCATAATCCACATTAAAAAAATCCAATGTTAATCATTGTTTAATAAAATCACATAATTTCATTAACGATTGACCAAGATCATGTCCTCCATATTCCATGTATCAATATAAGACAAATAGTAAAAAATATACAATTTTTACAATATAATAATATACTTAAATATATTTCCTTTATCCTCTCATTTTCCCAAGTAATGAAAAATATATCCTTACAATTTAGCTATGACAAATTAATTAAATTATATGTATATATTTGAAGTATAATATTATACTCTAAATTATATTATTTAAATTGAATATATTTATTTTATATATACAATATATAATATAGTTACTTATTATTTATTGTTATATTAAATATAATATATATTATTAAATATTATTATATTATAAAATCATATATAATTTATATTATATATTATACTTTTATGTTTGTTATATAATTTATATAAAAAATCTATATTTTATTCATATTTATTATATTATATAATATTTTTTAAATTAATGATATCTCCAAATAAAACTTTTAGGAGATAATTTATATATTATTCATATTTATTATATTATATAATATTATTTAAATCAATGATATCTCCAAATAAAATTTTTAGGAGATAATTCATATATAAAATATTTTTAAAAGGACCTCTCCCTATAGAAAACTTCTATTTTAATTTAAATAAGAGAGAAGGCAAAAAGACTCTGCGTTAATAAATTAATTTTATAAGAACTCAAAGACTTTTACTAATGACATATATAGCCTTATTCCATCAAAATTATGACGCGCTAGCGAAGTTTAAAAGAGGAAAGGGGAGCGTTAAAAAACAATTACGCCAATATCGAGTGGAGGCCAGATATTCATGAGGCGGCCAAAAAAATGCCAAAAGAAAACGGAAAAAAGGCAATCGTGAAGAAAGAGAGCCCGACGATGGAAAAAGAAAATGGCAAACGAAAACAGAAAAAGGCGACGTGAAATCAGATGGCGGAAGACGATTCAATCATCTTCGACGCCTGTAACTCAATACCAACCGTCGATCTGCCAGGCAGGCCTCTTGATGCCAAAGGGAATGCCTTCGGCGTAATAAGGGGGTTGGCCTATTGATCACCATGGGCAACATGCCTAATGATGGGGCTAGGTTGCCATCTATGATAATTGTAATCTAACTAGGTGATAATCATCCCATGTGGTTAATGATTGTAAGTTGTCCCTCTAGGAGGATATTGAGAGATAAGAAACTATCTTTAATGAATGACATTTGTTGCTAGTATTTCACAACATAATGAAATTTTCATGTCGAATTTTGAGTTAGTTGAATTTTTAAATTGGTGATACTTGCATATAATCTAAATTACAAATGTATATTTATATCAATCTTTCTTGCAATTACTGCTTTAGTCTTACATGCTTGCAATCAGCCTGGGAACATAGTTTTCAACTTGCTTCATACCATAGTTGCAACAAATTTTAAAATTTTTGACAATCTTTATGACACTACTAATAGACCTTCAATTTAAAGATGTTATCAATTTCATCCTAGAGATTATAGTTCTACCTATTAGCTTTAATGGTAAATTGATATTCTGTTCCCAAGCTTTGCTATGATCTTTCCCTGTTGGTTTGTGTGTGTTCTTTGATTGGATATGCCCCATCTCAATAACTCTCCTACAAATGCGACCTTTGCATTAGGTGCTAAGATGAACTCTATGCCACAAAGCTAAACACCTCAATAACTCGCATATAAATGTGACCTCTACATTAAGTGCTAAAATGAACTCTATTCCACAGGGATAAATTTTTTTTTTCTTGGAGTGTAAGGCAGGGACTGCAGTTGCACCCCAGCATTTATTAATGTAGGTAAATTTATGCTTACATATATGCACATTAATAGATTAACCTAAATTAAATTTAGGAAAAGCCTATTTTCCTTTACAACAATATTCCATTAAAAAAAACAAACTTTAATAATTTCATCCATTGTACTTATACAATACAAAAGAAAAAAAACAAAAACGGGTTACAAAATTCCGAGTAAGGAAAGCGCACACATTCCCACATTACATATTAAATGCCACAATAATGCACGTTTGGAATTGGTGAGGGTGCTGCTCAAAATGACGGCGCCAAGTTGCCACCTTTCTGCACCCTATTTACAGTGCTGTCAAACATTTCCGTGCGTTTATTTGCCACCTGTTCTTCCCCCTCATTTCCCAATGCTGTCAACGTTTTTGTGCGTTTATTTGCCATTGAAGGTCCTCTGTATCGTCTCTTTCTAGGTTGTGGGCATGTCTGAAATGGAAGAGTTCTACAGCTCTCCGGAAATCGGGATATGATGGAGATAACTAATTTTGAAGTAAAATTTCTCCTCTCTGGGTTGTATTGTATGGTTTGGTTGGCTCTATTGTATGTTATTAGCATCCATTCATTTTGTACAGCTAAATCTCTTCACTCCTCAAGTATGGAAAAATCATAATAAAACGGCTACAAATGCATGAGAGGTAAATCTCGATTGCTGGCTGCGGTATTAACTATCACAACCATATTTTAGGTTTTCTAATTAAATTATTCTCACCCAGAACCTTTCATTCTGAGGTTACTTCTTCTTTTACTTTGTTTTCAATTTTAAATTGGAGTTTAATTCTTTGTTGCTTTTGGGGGTTTTTGATTGTCAGTTGAACGAGAGTGGATGGCACAAAGTATATGAGTGGCAGGTAAGGATATGCTGGAAATTTGAATCCTTGCTTAGGCTATGAAGCTTTTTAGTGTTTAAACAAATCCATTCTTTCCTGTTTGTTCTCATATTGGTAAAGCACCCATGTCAATGCATACATATTGCTAATTGTAGACTTCTGTTGGCATAAGCTGATGATGGTGGCAGAGGTTGTAGAGTTCAGCTTTAAACCTGTTAATTTCATTTGCTTAAATGCCCTTTCAGCAAGATATGCTCTTCACTTATGAAATATGATCTGCATTGCACGTTTCACAACTGGGGAGTTTCAGTAAGAGATGTGACCTTACTGAGGAAACATTAGGCTTCCCCAACGAGTTTGAAAGATCACTCAGCACCTTCTATCTTATTTTGTGGGGGTGGATCATTTGGGCCAATTTTCTACTCTGTTTTTTTAATGAGAGTTTTGTATGCAACCAAATCAACCTACAAAATAAGAGCCAATCTATCTCGCTGTTGACTCTCTTATTGGCAGCGACGAAGGTATTCAGAACAACCATCATCTGCCGCAGCTCCTTGATTGTCTGGTACAGCTGTTGAGGCTTACTGCAAATCTCTTCACCGCCTCCAGCTCCCGCACCACAAATTTCATCTCCTGTAACTTCAATGCCTGCCTTTGCTTGCTGCTTACGTTGTTTCTTCTCGAGGCTAAAATGTGTGTTTACTAGTTTGACAATGAACAATATGTAATTTCTGCCCATCTTTTAGTAGACAAAATTATTCTCCAAGAGGAAAACTTTAGAAGTAACACATACAATACTCTTGTTAGACGTTGGATGTTAAGAACTCTTAGGTTTTTGTTTGTGCTCTTCTTCTGTTAGACGTCCATTCGGTTACAAAACGCCCTCCCACGTCTCCAAAAAAGTAATCACAGGTGCGCCCTGTTGTTGTAGAAGCCCAAGTATCCTTTCGTCCATTCCCAGGACGGCGAGGTGTCCTTGGGCTTTACCCATTTAAAAAATTCCCGGCCGTTCCCTTTCCCCTTGCATCCTAAAAGCAAGAAAAACATTTAAAAAAATCTCAGCTTCTTTTGGTTCTCAAATATTAATTTTTATATAGTTTTTAATAGCTATATCCAATATTTGGGGAATATTTTTGCCATCCTGAAACTGTTCCCCCTGTCCTAGAAACATTGCAAAAGTCCCCTCTCTGTTATCCCTTGATGGATGTACATATCCTGTTACAAAGTTCTTGTTTACAGGCTGGGAGTATGCTACCAAAGGTTGGCCGATCAAGTTGGATAAGTGTTTGTTGATTTTGGTGAAACAGTCTCAATGCCTTATGAGAGTATTCATGTCTTTTGTCAACTGCAATGAATGCGTTCCAGGAGATGCAAAAACTTTCAGACCATCTACCAAATTTCTGCACTTGGCATACATGTTGACTAACTTATTTGAAGATTTGTGCAACTGCATATAGTAAATGTAACTACCTCTTAGTGATGGATAAGCAGATTTGTATTCAGGCTTTCAACCTACCCTGTTAAAATTCCATGGTGTTTTTGGGACGGGATCCTTAGGAATGTTTTTTCGGAACGGAAGGACAGGAGACCTTTTTATTTAGGGATGAGACAGCACAGCAATTAAAAAACTAGGGAAAATTAAAAAATATAAGAAATTTAAATCATTCAGATTATAAGGCACTCATCATAGTCATTATATAACCATATGACATAACATTAGAGTTGAATTGAGAATTCATGAGTTCACAAACAATTCTTTCTATTCATTGCCAATGTGCATATATAACAAGTACAAGAGAAGGCCCAAAGGCTACAACTACAAAATGACAAAAATGTTGAAAAACAACATAGCAACTAGATCTATTGCTGTTGTGCCTGATCTTCATTTGCATCAAAATCAGAGTTTGAGTTGTACTCATTCCCAATATGAGATATTGGCTCATCCAGTGGTACCCCAACTAATCTCTCCTGTGTTGCGTCCTCATCAATCTGTGCAGCATCTTTAGGATCAACATCTCAACATGTAGATGGAGTATAACTATAATCAAGAGTCTGTGTATCTTAAAGTCACAAGGCACTATGTGTAGCCACCGACTTCTTTGTTTATTGAGAGGTAAGCTCTTTTTTTTTTTGACAAAATGAATGAAGTTGTATGTGGATCAATTCCTCTTTCTAGTAGAGGAACTGACAACTTGGGAAGAGAGGTGAGTGGCAAGCATCCTCAATTCCGTTCCATCCTTACCATGATATGTCCACCATCCTTAACTAATGTAGCTCTTTCTGTCCTAGCCTTTGGATTGTTGAATTTTGGACCTCAAAGATTGACAAAAGCAATTCATTGTTGGCAAAGTTTAGATGCTTCCTCAATGTTGTAATTTTTCAAAGGACCTTCATAAGCCCTTATTTCACCTCTTAATCCATAGGAGGAGGCACTCTCCCAACTCTTGGTACATACCATTTGGGATTTAGAGCATATGTTGCTATATGAAGCAGGGTGTTTATACTATTCCATTACCATGTTACAATTTGCTTGATATGCTCTTCATATAATCCCAAATCAGGGTCCTTGCTATAAATTGCTTGCTTCATCTGGTCAAGCATGTTGTCAAATGTCTCATAAATCTCTCTAAGACGAGTAGAGTTTGTATGAGCATACCTAATCTCTTGCACAATGAGTGAGATGAAGCAAATGTATTTGCAAACCAAAATTTGAAAGAAAAAAAAGACTCAAATGACAAAGAGTGAATGTTAAAATTTTCATACTTTAAAATTAAAAAAAATATGAGTTACAACGTTATTAATTTCTTATCTTATAGTGGACCACCAATTATCGTCAAGGATCCTTTGCTTCACACTCTTCCCTTCATTTGTTTTGGCCTTTGCCCATTTACTCCACTCAACATTAACCATCGATAATTGTAGAGGCATTTACACCTCAAGCATCCTCTCTAGCAAGATGAAGTAGTTGGTATATCCAATCTGCATAGGTTTGAAGAATTCCTTCTTTGAAAAAGTCTTGAAGAGAGAAAATGAGGTGTGGTGCTTGCAAATGAACATCTATATGTTTAGCTTCTTCCACCAAATGTCTTCACCCAATCTATCTTCCCAATCTCTTTCAATGTGTTGTTCAACAAATGAACACAACATAGGGTCCAAAAATGTGCTTGCCACAACTTGTACAACATTTAAGGCCCCAACGTACTTTGTGGCCTCCCACAAAATATGAATCTGGAAGTCTGCATTATTGCAATTCCATGTGCAATCAACAACTTAAAAGAGCCAGCTGCACATGTAACTATGATATTGATAAGTGGTAGATGCCTAATATTTGTTCATTAATTTATGATTATTGAGCAACTTGTCCTTAGCCAGGTTTGCCTCATGTGCTCCATCGTCTAACTCACCTTTGAATACTGTCTACCAAGGAGGGTGGCACATAGTCTATGTTGGCTAGGTGGCATATGAGGAAACAATGTCCATCAACAAACTCACCTTCGAATATTGTCCATTAAGGAGGGTGGGTAGCTATCTATGTTGTCCAAGGGGCTTATGAGGAACCAATGTTGTATGTCTTTTTCAACATGTCAAATGAATTAGGGACACTGAGCCATATGGAGTGGGATGGCATGGACATAAAAAAATTGGCAACTTTATTATGTTAAACTTTAGCACACTTTAGCACACGATATGCAGATTTTACACCATAGGGTTTGAACAAAATTTGACTCTCTGCTTTCAATCAAACCTGTAGCTAGAGTGCCTTAACTTGCATACACAAAAAGCTGAAATTACAAAAAAATAGAACAATAAACAGAAACCAGAATAGATCTGTAATTCTGGGAAAAAAAATTTATTATTTTGAAAATTTGAGTGTACGAAGTAGTGTTGCCATGGGTTAAAAAACAACCCATCAACAAGGTGCTCACAATAGGTGGCTTATTTTTAGATTTTTTAATCACAAAAAAATTTGCCCTACAAATATTACTAGCCACCTAGGAAAAATAGAATAAAACAACTTATTTTAGGTACTGTAGCATTCTAAAATTAAAAAAAAACTTATTTAAAGCATGCACCCTAAAAAAATAATCTAAAGATAAACAAAGTGGTGTCTAAAATATGCTAATAAAAGTCATGAATGTTACTGCCCACAACTTTGGTAATAATATGGTAAAGGCTGTGCTCAGGAAAAAAATTATTTATTGACGAAAACCTAAAACATGTGCCCACTTTTTTTTATCTAACAATGCACAGAAATAGGGTTTCATCTGTAGTGCAGGTATACCATCTGATCAACAAAAAATAACACTCCCTCTTTGTGAGGAAGGTGTTTTCCAGCAACCCCAACTTTGCTCTTAGTATTTCAAACTTCCGTTTTGGTAGGGGCTTTGTCCAAATGTTTGCAACCTCTCACCCGAAGGAAAATTTCGAAGAATGACATCTCCCTTTTGAACTCTTTCTCTGAGAAAATGATAATGAATATCAATGTGCTTGGAGCAATCATGAAACATTGGATTTTCAAATAGCTTAATGCAAGTCTGATTGTCACAGTACATAATGCTTGGCTCCAACATCTGATCAATAAGCTCTGCAATCAACATGCGAAGTCGGATAACTTCACAACTAGAATAAGAAGCTGATATGTACTCTGCTTCAGCTGAACTTTGTAAAGACCCACACCAATTTTTTTGATTTTTTGTAATACAGTAAATGCAAATGCAATGTTCTTACACTTTCTGATCACCAAGTTCCTGATGTGGGCAAGGTGAGAGCATACGGTGTTTTGGACCACACACAACTATTTAGATGAATGCACTGCTGTAATGAAAAGGCGACAAGCCCACTAGAGCATGCAGGCGGCAGAGCTGATCCAAATCAACACCTCTTCGGCAGACAAGCATGCGTAGAAATGCAAAGCCATTGGCAGAATAACTGCTTGATCAAACCAAAATGGTTGATTGCAAAGCAAGCTTGTTAAATGCCTAAACAGGCTATGAAATGCATCTAAGTTTGGCGGTTAACGATCTAGAGCCTACAATGTTGAAATGCATATTAATCGGCGGAATACCATCCGATTTTACAATAATACGAGTATGAAATGCAATGCCTTTGGCGGTACTACCAACGGGGTTACAATAACAATGTAAAATGCATTATAGAATAGTACATAACAAAGTAACTGGCTGCAACATGCTGTTATATTATTCTGATTAGAAAATCAGACTGCCTCAACAACAAAGATTAATCCAGAAACTCATGAATATCACAAGTAAACATGCTTACATAGGCTGGGTAAGCAAGGCCACTGAAATCTTTATGCTGATGAAAGCTGCATTAGAAGTCTAAAATCTGCCCAGACTGAGACTAAAGCTGGAATCACTGCATAAACCCCAAAAATCTGAACTGTATTAACCCAAAATGAATTGGTAAGATCTCCCAGAAGGTACCACAAACTGCTGCAGTCTTAAATAGGTCTGTACAGACCCCAAAAGCATGGTACAGACCCTTCTAAAAGACTAAAACATTACAAACAGATGTTTCTCATTTCAGATGGTGCTGGAGCCCTAGGCAAGTGTACGGCCCACATATTCAAGGGTCTTAGGCCTCAAAAAGGCATGCAATTCACTCCTGAATTCAAACACCCCTCCAAAAAGACTGTACGGCCTGCTAAATGGCAATAGAACAGCAATAGACCAGTGGTACGACTCACTTGGTGATTGATATTTAGGTGCCCAAACTGCTGCTGTTCAGTTCATACCTTCACACGCTTGTTACCATGCTGTACGGGCTGCCAATGATCTGTAATAAGCTCCAGGAAATAGTATGGCCTCCTTGGTGTCTAGATACTGCACTAGGATATACAACTCAACCAATATTCACTTAGATTCATCAGCAGTGACAAATGTATCAGAAAACTCCAAGGAAGAAATAAACTAGAAATTCAAAACACATAAAAAATCTCCACAATATAAGAAATTGGAAAAATCTCAACTATTCAGCACAATGGTGATTTTTGGGTGAAACCACACAAACCAGCTAGGAGGGTTTTCGTCCCCGAAACTGGATTCACCAAAGGGTTTTCGTTCTCGGGCAAATAGAAGAACTCAAGTTTTCTCTTAGAGCAAATTAGAAATTAAGAACTCAAGTTTTCTCTTAGAGCAAATTAGGAATGAATTAGACAGTAAACCTTTTCTGTGCACAACTCCTTTTATAGGCACTTTTAGGGCAACTAAATATTATCTCTTTTATTTCCCTTTTCCCCTCAATAATAAAATAAAATGACTTTTCAAAGTCTTTTAAATTTGATAACACTTTTTTTTTTAATAAAAAGAGGGTAAAAACTTTATTGAATTAGAAAGGCAATACAAAACCAGCAGAAAGAAACCCACCAAGGGGCCAAACAAAACCAAGAGTCAATTCACCCCCAAAAAGCACCTCATATCTTCCATAACCCACTCCTCAAGATCAAGGGCCAAATCTCCAGGAAGGTTGCCCCAGTCATCCACATACCAGGATCCCATCCTCCAGTGGCCTACCTAGCCAAACCATCAGCCACCTTATTCCACTCTCGGGGAACATGTGGAAAAACTATAGACTCCAACCATAGAGAAATAATTTGCTTCAACACCACAGCAAGCTGCCAATTCACATCCTCCCAATGTCTCCTATTTAGCATATCAATAACAACTTGAGAATCAGACTCACAAACAATCCGTCGCCACCCAAGAGCAACTCCAAGAGCAACTGCACCCTCAACCGACAAAATAATAGCAATAGCCTCCATAAGATTATTAGTATGCAGACCTCTATACATAGAAAAGAAAAATACCACTACTCCCGAACTATCTCTGCCAATACCTCCAACTCCACAAGGCCCAGGATTGCCTCGAGAAGATCCATTTGTATTAATTTTCAACTCCCTCGAAGCTGGAGGGCACTAGTGACCCACACAAGCAATCCGTTCACAACCACGACCTCGACGCAAGCTGCTCAAATTTCCTTTGCCCCTCCCTGTGAGACCTATAGCATTAACCACTCCTCGATCCCCATGATCAACTTGAACAGACAAATCACACTTCGCAATCAGAGTCTCCTGAAGAACCCCCAGAATTCTCATCCAAAGCTGCTCAATCAGTAAACTCTTATCTAAGAAAATTTGCCTATTTCGCTCCAACCAGATATGCCAAACAATCAAACTAGGGCCAATAATCCAGGCAATGCAGAGAAAAGAGGTCTTAGTAGGTGGCGACCCCTGCCTCCTCCAGAAGTCCTCCAAAGAAGAGACATGGCAACATGGTTGACTCCAAAGATTCCACCAGAGATGCCAAATAACTTTAGCATAAGAACACTGAAAATAGAGGTGGGAGAAACACTCATCATGTTTCCCACACATAACACACCTAGAAGGGCCCTGAAACCCTCGCTTACAAAGGTTTTCCCAGGTAAGACACTTTCCTTGAACCACGAGCCAAGAAAAGAAATTACGCTTAGGCTAGGCAAACTTATTCCAGACATGCTTCCACCAAGATACCTCAGAACTCCCAAACAACGGCTTATCCAAAACTTGATAACCAGAGGCCACCGAGAATTTACCTTTCGGATCAGGACCCCAAGCCAACACATCTTCCCCAGGAAGAGAATTACAAACGCGATACAACAAAATTTTAGCAAGCTCTTGACGGTCCTCCGTTGAGCCACCAGGAGGCCACTCCAGCATATCCTTCCACCTGGATACAGAAAGTTGTCCCAAAGTTTGTTGAGATTTAAAATCAGCCACACGACACCAACCAGCATCCATAAAATACTGGCTCAATTCTTGCAGGTGAGGATGAGAAGATAAAATTGGAGGATACCCATCCCAAGAATCATACCAAAAGAGAGCATCCTGACCACCATTACAGATCCAAAACAACCCCTGCTTAACAAGCTTGGCACCCCTTTTGAGGGTACTCCAAATCATAGAACCCTTCCCATCCAAGCTATATCTGGCAACTTCAGCACTCTCCACCACACCCAGATATTTAAAGGTGATAATTTTAGCCCACAACTGATACTATTGCGAACACCAACGCCAATACAATTTAGTTGCTAGAGCCTGCCCATTCAGATCAGTCCGACGTAAACCCAGCCCACCTTGTTGTTTCGGTCTACAAACAACATCCCACTTAACCAAACTCCACTTTCTATGAAGAAGATTGCCAGACCAAAGGAACTGACGAGACAGCCTCTCAAAGTCCTTGATAAAGCTAGAAGGAGCAGAGAGAACAAAGCATCTGTAAAGGGGAAGAGCCTGGACCACTGACTTTAAAAGAGTCACTCTACTTGTTGAAGAAAGCCACCTGAAAGTCCACTGACTAACCATACGTCGGCACTTATCAATAATCCCCTGCCAAAAAAGTTTAGGAAGAGAACGAATAGCAAGAGGGATACCAAGATAAACAAAGGGGAGCGAACCAATCTGGAAACGAAGGATGCCAACTATCCTCCTTTGAAACGAAGGTATACTTGTTTTTACCCAAGTCAGGACCACCCCTCGCCTTAGAGAAAGCCTCGCCAATACCAGAAGAACCTCTAGACTCCACAATCACCTCACCTCCCACATCTAGAACCGGAGCCGAAGGAGGCAAATCAGAATCCATCAGGGGACCTGTTCACCAAGTTGTTCCGTCCTGGGAAGCATCGAAGGCTGTACCCCAGGCAACTCCTCAGCAAAAGATTCAACTGTCATCTGCGTACTCCATGCCTAGTATTATCACTTTTGGCCCTCTTTTAAAAACACTTTATGACGTTGGCCACCCTTCTTTTAAAATAAATAAATAAATAAACATAAGTTGCTTTTAAGAAAATAATATAAAGTTACCTTAAGACAACTTATGGTACTTATTTAATTATTTTTCTGCACATCCCAAAGTCTATGGAAAGTTGGTGTTCTCCAAGGATGTTGTAATTCTCCAAGAATTTTGGAACTTTCCAAGAATGTTGGAATGGACCCAAAAGGGGACATTACAAACTTAATGCAACTACAGATTGTTTCTTGCTGAACCAAGATAGCATGTTTGACTCCAAGCTAATACAAAACCTTGAAGTGCTCTTTCTAGCACTAGCATCACCTGCCCAGTCTAAATCTACAAAACCATGCAACATTAACTCTTCATTTCCAACATACTTTTGCCTATAATGAATTTTTCCCCTAAAGTATTAAGCATATGTTTTGCAGAAGTCCAATGAACCTGCCTTGGTTCAACCATAAACTGAATTAATGTGTTCATTGCAAAACAAATATTAGGTGTACTATTTACCAAATACACTAGAGAACCAATCAGATGCTTGTATACAAATGGATCCACCAAATCAGATTCTAAATTAGTAAACTTCAGATTTAGAATCATTGGAGTAGCAAGAGGCTTACAATACAACATCTAAAAATCTTTTTAGATATTTCATGACAGATTTAGAGGCCAATTCCCTCTTGCACCATCCTATGAGCTTCTCTCTACTTCCTGTAAGAATAAGATCATCCACATACAAGATTAAAACTAGTCGATCAAATTTATCAAGTAAATAATATAGATTAGGAACTGCAGTAGTTTTAGTGAAACCCAAACTTAATAAGTAGCATCATCAATAAGTTCAACCTGTATTGCCAGCCTTCCACTATCCACATACCACCCTACACTAGGAAGTGTTAGTAGGTAAAAATGAAATCATGGAGAAGGTAGTCTCAAGCCTAGATGAAAGCTCATCCACTCTTGAAGCTTCTGCACTCCCTACAAGTTGCTTTTGTTGCTACTGCCCATCCCTTCTTCTAATGACATCGAGAAGCGTAGTGTCCAAACTTTTGGCACTTGAAACACTTTATGTGGCTCAACTCTTTTGCCTTCTCAAGAGGAATTTGTATCCTTTTGCTTCTCATTATGACCTTCCTTAGGTCCTTGCTTGCCACTTTTCTTCGTCTTCCCAATGAGGGCTTGGTTCTGACTGCCATCCAATTTGACTGAAGTGGCATCAAGTCTAGTTCCTTCTTGGATAAAATTGCCCCAAAGCTTCTCAAAGTTGGGAAGTTTTTTATGAGCACACACAACTTGACAAACGGATCCCAAGATGGAGAGAACCCACTTAAGGCTATGGGTACCAACTCTTCATCCTCCACCTTAACCCCAATCATTGCAAGCTGATCATGAAGTTCTGTGACCTTCATCAGGTAGGTAGATACTACGTTTGTGTCGCTCATGCATGTGGCATTGAGTTTGTTCCTTAGCAAAATATTCTAGGAGATGTTCACACTCTAATAAAGAGTAGTCAAGGCATCAGACATCTCCATTGTTGATTTCTTTTCAGCAATGTGAATAAAATAATTCTTTATAGAATTCAAGGTGATTCACTTTGCCTTGGCCATCTTCTTGTTATGTGTAGACAATTGAATAGGATCAACCTGAGGTGAAATCATGGTTTCCACAAAACCCAAAGATCTACTTCTTTTAGCAACATTTGCTACCTACACTTCCAAGGAGTAAAGTTTGAAGCTCCCTCTAGGCGGTCACACTTTGTGAGACTGAGAATAGTAATGCTTGTAGTTACTGGAACGTGTTGAAAGTGAACAAATCAGCTGAAAAAAAATCAGATCAGCAACCTAACTAGGTGCAGATCAACACTCCAATCACTGGCGCAACTAGAGCATCACACCCTATAGCCTTTCATAGGCTCTTGTTAGGCGTACTTTGCATAGTTTAGTACCTTTTGGTAAAATATGTTTTGTTTAGTTGTTTCGGGAAGTATGTTTATGGTTGTTAGTTTCGGTGAGTAGTTACTCCCAGTCGGTACGATGGTTGGCGACGGTTGGCAACCGTCCGACAAACCTATATATGTACTTGTCAGGCCATTGTATGGACATGGAGTTTTTGGATTGTTATTGTACTTGCTGTTCTGAGTTAATATATGCAGTTGATATTCTGAGTACCAATTCTGTTTATTATTCTCGTACAATGTAATGCATCCCAGTACACTGTGATAGTGCAAGTATCTTTCTCGTTTACTCTGTATGGAAACAATTAGACTCCTTAGGCAGTAAACATTTTGGCACCGTTGCCTAAGCGAATCCGGTGAACATCTAGACGGGGGAATGGCAGCATAATGGGGCAACCGGTCGATACCGATGAGGAAGTACAAGATAGAAGACACGTAGAAGAGATAGTACGAGAAATTCAAGAAGAATGCCAAGGAAGCGACAGAGAAGAAAATGAACCAAGAAGCCGGGAAGATGAAGTAACTTAGGAATTGGTCAAATTATGGTTATTATTAGTCGGACAATACGTGCGAGACGAATCTATCCGCAGAAAGGTTCCAGCGGAGGTTATTTCAGAAAACTTGCGTGTCAGTAGTGAGGTGGACAACCTTTTGAACCGCATTCCTCGACTTTTGGCAAGGAACCTGATAACCTTTCAGGACCTTCGAGAAGAAAGAGAGAGGGAAGTACGACGGCAACAAATACTCAGGAGGTATGAAGAACGTTTGAAACAAGAGGAGGAGGAATGTGACGCCGATCTCCGTCGCACGCCGTACAACTGAGGACAAGAATAAATTACCAGTGGGGCAAGCAACACCAGAAGAAATAGTGAGAAGATCATTAAGACTAAAAGAACAAAAAGAACGCAGAAAAAGATTAAAACAGATTTTTGAAAAAGAAAATGAACGACATGAAGAAGTAGATCAAGGGGTGGATGAACAGAATTTTAGAACACCAATAACAAATAGAGGAAAAGAAAATGAGAAGAATCTGATAGAAGAACTAGAGGACAGTATACGTCGTATTGTGGCATTGTCCATTTCAGACGAAAGGCCGAGGAACAGAGGACTTGAGCCCGAGACCCCTGCATAGAGGGAGAACCAAGGAGAACCAGAGGCAACTTGAAGTGTAGAGGACATCGAGACCGGAAGGGGGAAGGAACTGTACGTGGCTGACAGTGTCGGGAAGACACCGGAACGACACGGTAGAACCAGTCCAATCGGGTCAAAGACAGAGAGGGTACCTCGAGAAAAAGATGGTGACCCCACTGGCAAGTGAAAGGCAGAAGTTGCCGAAATTCATGGGGAACGGGTCAGAGGATCCTGTTCGGCACTGCAAAACTTGTGAAACCATATGGGTTGCAAATGGACAAGAAGACGAAGACTACTGGGTAAAAGCGTTCCCAGCGACGCTAAGAGGTATCGCCATTGACTGGTATACAGACCTAGGGGCAACACAGAAAACCTCATGGGATGACCTAAGAAAAGCCTTCGAAAATGAGTTTAAACTCCTAAGAGATGACAATGAGATTGTAGCGGAAATCTACAATACCAAACAAGGAAAGAATGAAAATGTAAGGGCATATAATAGAAGGCTTAAAGAATTACTCGGGAAATTGGAAACTCAGCCAACCGATGGACTGAAAAAGAGATGGTTCATCGAAGGGTTAGTCTCGTCGTTGAGGAAAAAGATGAAAGTTGTACCCCCATCATCGTACGCTGAAGCGTACAATCGAGCGATGGATATAGAAAGTGAGAACAAAACATCCTACCGAAGTAAGAGAAGAACCGAAGACGATGACAGTACGGGGGATGACAGCAATGAAGGCAAGTCAAAAACCATTCAGGCACTGAGAAGAGACATGGTCCGCATGATGAAAGAATTGAAAACTGATAAAGAGACAACTAAAGAAGGCCGGGAATTATGGTGCACCGAGTGCAACGGGGAAGGTCACGTAAAAGCAAACTGCCCAAGAAAGTTATTTTGTGACATCTGTCAGGTAATGGGACATTCAATCAAGGAATGTCCATTTAACCTGAAAGCAAGAAGTACCCAAGTGTTGTTCACACAGGGAGAATCATCAACTCCGCCGACCACACCCCCGAAGCCTCAAAATAGTCCGAATGCATCCCCCGGAGGATACCGGAATAACAGAAGGTTTAACAATAACAGCCCCAGAAACAGATTGCAATACGACAGCAAAGGGCGACCTATGATAGAGTGCTAGTAGTGCAACGAATGGGGACACTTTGCAAGAGAATGCCTGAACAACAATCAGAACACAATAAATGCATTATGCAAGTGGTGTGGGCCTGGAGATCACGAAGAAAAAGACTGTCTGAAGCAGAAAGGGGTGAACCTCATCAATCTCAAGGAAAATGATGAAGAAATCCTTGCTATCACCCAAGCACAGTGGAAAAAGGTCACTTATCCAGATCCCCGTATGTAAAAAGAAAGACTCCGTGAGGCACGAAAGGGGAAGCTGCCATGAAAACCGAATGGAGGAACTCAGACAAAAAGGCAACCGCAACCCTACGATCGGAATCGGACAAGAACATAACAAGCTAAGTACTGCAAGCTACCGTACCAATTAAATTGGTAGACCTCCTCCAAAGCTTGCTTCAGTTAAAAGTAGCAATATCCAAGGTAATGGAAGACAACTTGCATGAAGGCCAAGCCCACACAACAGAAGATGTTGTAGTAGAACCACCGCCAATGGGAGAACAAGTACTCGACCCGAGGTTGTTGGCGATTGATACTGGAAAGAAACCAGCCGTAGTACATATGGAAATCCTTGGATGAAATTTGACAAATACTATAGTCGACGGTGGATCCGGAGTAAATGTACTACCAGAAGAAACCTGGAAGAGCCTCGGGAAGCCTACTCTATGGCCACAAAACTTCCAGTTAGTGGGAGCCGACCAGCACGGGATCAAGGCGCTGGGAGTGGCTCAAAAAGTAAGAATCGGTACCCAACAATTTTTGTTAAATTTTGTAGTCATAACACAGAATGCGTCGTACGATGCATTACTCGGCCGAAGATGGCTAATAGCCGCCAAGGCCAACCACAACTGGAAGAAAAACACTCTGTCCATAGAAAATAGACGTAAGAAGTTTGTCATTGATTTGAGGACACAAACTGTCAGTGAAGAGTTGGCGTTAGATTTTGACTCGGATGGAGGGGACTCGACAGAAGGTGGGAAGGGGCCGATGGAACCCGATGATGAAGGGGTGTTGGAATTACAGGAGTGCTCAGAAGACGAGACAAATTCATTTAGCGGGTTATTCCATTGGCAGATGGAGGACTATGAGTTCTTCCCGCCAGAATGCAACATGATTTCAATAAAAGAAATCGGTGAAAGCTCAGGAATGACGAGTGAACAAAAAGACGACGGTGAAACATTGGAACGGACAAGTGATAAGGGGAAGTGACCCACATGTTCCCAGCGACATATGGGGAATATAAGGGAATGCAGAAGTAGACAACACGCTGGCACATCAGTTTGAATCGGAAAAGAAGATTATGTACGAAGAGCCAGTAACGAAGGGAGTTGATCTCGGTGAGGAAAGCAACCCAAAGATAATTCTCGCCGGCGACAATTGGAATCCAGTATTTAAGGCAGCAACATTTAGAATCTTTCTAGAGTACAAAGATGTGTTTGCCTGGACCTACAAGGACTTGAAGGGGATACCACCAGAACTGTGCGTCCACAGAATTCCACTCATACTAGGAGCATGCCTAGTATGGAAAAGGCCATATCGCATGAATAAGAACTACACGGCAAAAGTGCAGGAGGAAATTGAAAAAAATGCTTGAGGTAGGAATAATCTTTGAGGTAGAACGAGTGGGTGTCACTGATTGTAATATCACTTAAGAAGGAATGGGGACAAATCAGGATTTGCGTGGATTTTAGATGTCTCAATGCAGTAACAATCAAAGACCCTTTCCCCATCCCATTCATAGACTCCATTTTGGAAGAAGTGGCCGGTCACGAAATATATTCCTTTATGGACCGATTTTCGGGGTATAACCAGATCAGCATTGCCAAGGAAGACAAACTAAAGACAACATTTGTGATTGAAAACGGTGTATATGCATACAACCGGATGCCGTTCGGTCTGTGCAATGCACCAGCCACCTTTCAAAGGATTATTCTACACATATTCGACAAAATGTCGGTGGGAAATTTCAAGGCATTCCTCGATGACTAGTCTATTTACAGCGACCAACAGACACACCTCAAAGCTCTCACTGAGTGCATGGAGCGTTGCAGGGCCGCACGGTTGGCCCTAAATCCAAAGAAGTGTCGATTCATGGTGTCACAAGGGAAACTTCTTGGCCATATCGTATGCCAAGCAGGACTAAAAGTAGACCCGGACAAGATTCGGGTAATTGTGGAAATGGAGGCTCCAGGAGATGTCACCGGAGTAAAGTCTTTCCTCGGCCATGTCGGCTACTATCGAAGATTTATCAAAATTTTTGCTCAGGTATCGTACCCATTGGACATGTTGACAAGGAAAGGGGTACAGTTTGTATGGTTGGATGAACAACAGAAAGCATTTGAAGAACTAAAGACAAGACTCATCAGTGCACCTATTCTAGCCTATCCGAACTGGGACAAGGAATTCCACGTGCACGTGGACGCATCAAACTTTGCAATTGGTGCCACTCTTGCACAGGTAGGATCTCATGGTCTTGATCATCCAGTGTACTTTGCCAGCCGGTTGCTCTCCAAGGCGGAACGAAATTACAGTACTACGGAAAGGGAGGCTTTGGGAATGGTCTACTCCGTACAAAAATTCAGGCATTATCTCTTGGCAACACCATTCACTTTTTACGTGGATCATCAAGCTCTAATGTACCTGGTCAACAAATCGATTATTCAAGGCAGAATCAGTAGATGGTTGTTACTTCTGCAATAATTTACTTTCACCATTATTGTACGGCCAGGGAAAAGCCATGTAATTGCCGACCAGCTCTCAAGGATCAAATTAGGAGAACCAGGAGACGGGGTCAATGAAGACTTCCCGGATGCCCACCTATTTCAACTAGCTGCCCTGCCGCCCTGGTACGAGAAAATTGGTGAGTACTTGTCCACTTCAACGTTTTTGCCAGAAATGTCTACAAGCGAACGACGGAAGATTGCACTGAAGAGTAAGACATTTCAACTGATAAACGGGTTGCTCTACAATATGGGGCCCGATCAAATTCTCCGAAGGTGCGTGATGGAAGAAGAGATAAGGGGTGTATTGGCGGAAGCTCATGAGGGACTAGCAGGGGGACATATGGGTCCCGACGCCACGGCACGAAAAGTCCTACTCGCCGGCCTATGGTGGTCGACGTTACACACAGATGCCCGGGAATGGGTAATTCAATGTGACACTTGTCAGAGGGTAGGGAAACCGCTAAAGAGGGATTATATGCCACTATGGCCATCACAACCTCAAGAGCTTTTCGAGAGATGGGGGTTGGATTTTGTAGGACCACTGAAGGTCAGCCAATTACACTGATGTCGGTACATAATAGTGGCTACGGAATATTTGACGAAGTGGGCCGAAGCGAAGGCACTGAAGGATAACATTGCACTAAGTACGGCAAAATTCATATACGAGCAGATCGTGACGAGGTATGGAATTCCAATTCAATTGACGAGTGACTGTGGGGGACATTTCGTCAACCACGTCATCCGACTTATGACTACGGAGTTCAAAATCTTCCACACCCTATCAAGCCCGTACTATCCAAGGGCGAATGGGCAGGCAGAGTCAACAAACAAGGTGCTCGTTTCGGTAATCCACAAGTCATGCGGTATCGAAGGATCAGACTGGGAAGAGAGGTTACCAGCAGTGTTATGGGCTTACCGAACCACTTATAAGGTAACGACTGGACACACTCCTTTCCAGTTGATGTATGGGCAAGAGGCGGTATTACCAGTAGAATACTTGGTTCCAAGTCTGAGAATTGCAGTGGAAAACAGACTAGGAGATACAGAGAGCTTGGAAGAAAGACTATTCCAGTTGAATAAATTGGACGAGAAAAGAATTTTGGCTCAATGGTCGACGGAAATTATGCAGAAACGCCAGAAGTATTGGCACGACAAACACCTACGAAGAATGGAATTCCGGCCGGGGCAGTTAGTCCTCAAATATAACGGCCGTAACAAAATCAAACTTGGGAAGTTCAAAGTTCGGTGGTTAGGACCGTTCAGAATACGGGAATTGATGGACAATGGGGCTATAAAGCTAGATAATTTGGATGGAAGCCTAATCAAAGAAGTAGTGAACGAGTCGAAACTGAAGATTTACAAAGAGAGAAGAGGAGAAACAATACAAATCATGCTCGGGTTCGCAATAACAAATCAGGGCGTGAAGGAGGAAGGAGGCAAACAAAACGAGAAGGCAGAAAACAAAGTTGACGGGATGGTATTTGCAAGTACTTAGTTTGAGCCAGTAACTGGGTTCTTTGCACCAAGGCCAGTGCGGATGGAAGCCCGCGAAGGCCTAATCGACGAAGACTATGGTGGTAAGTGGATTAATGAGAATCACCCAGAAGAAGAGAAAGAAGAGGAAGAAGACTGGAACAACTGGATAAGAGAATGCAACTAGGTACAGGACAGATTTGAGTTCCTACTACCAAAGGAAGTCCGGGACCCGCCAAAAAGGAAGTACTTGGCAGAAGCAATGTTCATTGTCGAAAGATCACCCTACTGTGACGAAGTTTGGGAATTAAGGAGGAAAAATTGGCCAGTTGGAATACCTCACATACAGCTTCCAAGGAGCCGGCTCTGGAAGGCGAAGTACAGATGCAGGAACGTGAATGTGAAGATGAACGAAGATGGGAAAACATTTCAGTGGGTCCAGGAACCAATGGGGTGGAATTTGACATGGGTAAGAGATCAATCAGCGATCTTCTACCGGATATGAGAATTGGAAGAAATTGATAAATGTTGCTCGAACGATTGCCTGAGACAGAAGGGTTACATAAACTGCATCTTCCGCTAGCTAACAGAAATCGAGATTCTGGATGAGAGAGGACAACGACAAGGAAAATTGGGAGATTGAATGGAGGACGATAGAAACTGGGGCCGGCCAACCAGAGAAGGTAAAAAGCAAAATAGATTAGGAAAAAAATAAAAAAATAAAAAAAATAAAAAATATAAATGACCACCGTACCAAGAGCAAATCAGTCTATTGATGCCGTACAAAATTTGGGAGAAGAGGCTGTACGGAATCCCCAGGAAGCCGTATGAACTATATTACCAGTGCAAGTCGTACGAATAAGATCCGTATGAAGGAGGAAGGAGTAATAGTTTGGACCGTACGGATTCCCTGTGTGCAAGTTGATTCTTGTCGTATGAATCCCAGCCCCTGTACGGATCCTCCATTCTCAGACGTACGAGTGCAAGATTCCGTCGTACGGATTTTTATCACTTAGGACGTACGGATTTTGTTGAGCAAGTTGCCGTACGAGTTATATGCACAGGCCGTACAGATTTTAATTTAGCCGTACAGATTTCTCACTTGACCCGTATGGATTCTCCTGGTACGGGTTTTCCTTGGCCGTACGAACTCCCTTGCTGATTTGTTCTGTCGTACGGATTTCTCTGGTATGAAATTTTCTGCCGTATAGGTTTCTCTGCCATGCTCGTCGTACGGGTTTTCCTGCCAGCCGCCGTACCCTCAAAAGACAGTGCAGCATTGAGGCCGTACAATCCAGGTGTGAGATCAACAGGAAGAGAAAATAACGGTCATAACTGAACAAGTGGGAGTATAAAAGAGGTTCGTATGTCATTTTCACCAGCGAACAGGGTCACTAGAGCACAAGGCAGAGGAAAGCAAATTCAGATATCAGGACGGGCGGAAGACAGGAAGATGGCAGCAAAATTAATTGTTGAAGAAAAACTAGCATAGATGCCACAAATTGACGTGGGTTCATCAGCACAAAAGAAGCAGCCGAAAGGGAAAGGAAAAGAAAAGGAAAAAATCACAGTGGATTCTTTGCAGTGGGAAAGCCTCACGACAAACGAGTGTAAACAATGGTGGAATAGTCATGTTGACGACCATCCCCTCAAGATTGCATTACAGAAGGCACAGGTGGACAAGGTAATACAAATGCCCTATTTTAATTTCAGAGAGTTTGAGGCAATACTGAAGAGCATGGTTGCGAATTACAACCCCCGAGCAAAACACACCATCATCAGATTCATGAATGTATCAGTAACATCACATTTTTGCCACAGGATTTCGAGAGAGTGATGGGTGTACCGCGCCAAGGATTTACAGTCGGCAAACAGAAAATGACTGTAAGGCACAAGGACAGCATAATGGCAAAAGTTTGTAGACCAGACTTGAGTGAGAAAGGAAAGAATCAGTTGAAGGCTGCAGGGAATAGAGGACTTCGACGAGATCACTTGGCAAATGAAGAATGGCGGTGCATAATGGATGTCATCAGGGGGCGGCTGACGGGAGCCTCACGCTCGTCAGACATTCCATTTTGGATGTTGGATTATATGATTGGTCTTAGCCAGGGTGCAATGTACAACTGGGCAACAGCTCTCTCTGATAGGATTCACGAGTTCATGAAGATGACTCACAAGTCATTCTACATGACTCAGCAGGCCATTGCGTTGTTCCTGGATGCCATCTGCACTCACGTCCCCTCATTGGCTCGAGCTCCATTTCAGCCAGATGAGCAATATGACCCCACATGGCCAACTGTCTTCAGATGGACAAACCTGAAGGCCCCTGTACAAGGTGGGAAGGGAGACGAGTCAAGGAGTAGCAAAAAGAGAAAACAGAAGGAGTTACCTGAGACCTCGTCCGAAGCATCATATACTGCACAAGGTGCTGAGGAGGATTGCATTGAGGCCTTGTCACCTTCAACCACTCCTGGCAACCCCGCCAGCCCCAGTCCTATAGTACCAGTAGGAGAGAACAGATGGGATTTTGCTCTGGCAAAGAAACAGACACACTTGCACTTAGACACACGCACTTAGGCGGAGATTCCCGTTTAGCCTAGTACCACGCACGTCTCATGGGGTCAGATCATGAGGATGAAGGGAGATGAGACCGTACCAATTCCTCTCTCATCAGGGCAAATTACTCCGTTTGAGACTAGATCTCCTGAAAGCATGGCACATGTGGACAGCTTAATACAGGTAGATACTTGGCTTCAGCTACTGGGCATGCCTTCAGAGTTGGCAGACATTCCTCCACTAAGCCCCACTAGATCTCTCTTACCGCCACCGGCACTTGAAGGTGAGATGGTACAGTGAGAGGAAGAGAAAGCAGTTGACGTTGCTATAATGATTAGTGACTCTGAAGCGAAGGACGAAGGAACAGCCACAGATAGCTCAGAGGAGGAAGGCACCAATACCAGTATGACAGGCAGTGCTGATGATACAGAGGATACTTCTCGCTCGGCTGAGCCAGCTGGGTTGACAATACACATGGGTGAGCCAGATGAGAGTGACCCACTGGGCACCATTCTCAGGTATGCATAGGATTTAGGGTCTATGGGAGCCATCCTTCAGAGGGTGTTTGATATTGCTGCCAGGGTCAATCCCCAATACTCTTCGCCAGTAGTACGTGCAGAGGTACAAAGAATTGAACATTTCCAAGAATGCTGAGACAGAGTTTGTAAGAGTATTTTGGAATAAGGGTTGGCCGGAAGTGATTACTGAGGAGAAGCAGAGGGCATGGAAACCAGAGAGACCAGACTTTGGGGTTGGAGATGTCGACAGCGAGATACTGGCAGCCCTCCATAGCATTGAGGATCAGTTCAGAACATTATATTTTGCTAGACAGGAAGACTTTCAAAAGACAACACAGTGCAACAAAAGACTGGAGGAGGCTGCAGTTATGAGTAAGCAGTTGAGAGAGAAAATTGATGAGCAACATGTGCACTTCCAACGGCAGCTGGCATAGGAAGCCGAGCTTACACAGTTACAAAGGAACAAGGCGGATGCACTCAGAGCAGAACTAGAAGCTGCAAAGGAGGAGTTGGCCGAATCTCAGGCAACACAGGAAAAAACTAAACAACAGTTGACCGAGGCTATTTAGATGGTACGTTTCACCAGAGACAAACATATCATTGCCACAACACATCTGAAGCAAAGGACTGAGGAGGTTTACAGGCTTCGGCGATTAGTTCAACCTCAGCAAGAGACTCTTGGTTCAGCACGGACGGCATCCACAATTCCAGGGACGTCCACTGACCCTCGTTCTTCCTAGTTAATTTTGGATCTTGCTTTGTAGTCGTCTGGAAGACAAGTTTTTTGGGGGGGATGATGTTAGGCGTACTTTGCATAATTTAGTACCTTTTGGTAAAATATGTTTTGTTTAGTTGTTTCGGGAAGTATGCTTATGGTTGTTAGTTTCGGTGAGTAGTTACTCCCGATCGGTACGATGGTTGGCGACGGTTGGCAACCGTCCGACAAACCTATATATGTACTGGTCAGGCCATTGTATGGACATGGAGTATTTGGATTGTTATTGTACTTGCTGTTTTGAGTTAATATATGCAGTTGATATTTTGAGTACCAATTCTGTTTGTTATTCTCGTACAATGTAATGCATCCCAGTACACTGTGATAGTGCAAGTATCTTTCTCGTTTACTCTGTATGGAAACAATTAGACTCCTTAGGCAGTAAACAGCTCCGAATACTTCAATCACTGAAGTAAGGTGCTGAAATCTTTTTGCAACTCCCTATCACAGGCAGGAGCAAATTCCACTCACGAATTTGTAAAATCTCACTGACAATGCTCTGATATCATGTTAAAGTTCAACGCATGGTATGTAGATTCTGCACCCTAGGGTTTGAAAAAAATTTGACTATCTTAGCCTTCGATCAAACCACAGCGAGAGTCTCTTAACTTGCATACATAGAAAATTCAAAATGTGAAAAACTAAAACAATAAATTGAAATTAGAAATAAGTCTACAATTCTGAATTAAAAAAAAATTATTCTGAAAATCTGAGTGTACAAAATAGTGACACCAAGGGTTAATAAATAACCCATTAACTAGGTACTCACAAAAGGTGGCTTATTTTTAGATTTTTTAATCACAAAAAACCTGTCCTAAAAATAATACTAGTTGCTTAGGATAAAACAAATAAAAACAAATTATTTTAGGTACTATAGCCATCTAAAATTAAAAAACCTTATTTAAAGCTTGCACCATAAATAAAAGCATTTGAAGATAAATAAAAGTGGCACATAAATTTGATAATAAAAGTCATGAATGCTGCTGCCCAAAACTCTAATAATAATAGGGTAAAAGCTGTGCTCAGAAAAACAAACAAAAAAACAGATTTATTTATTGACGAAAACACTAAAACATGCACCCAACTTTTTCATCTAGCAGCACCTGGAAATAAGGTTTCATCTGCAGTGTAGGTACACCATTTGAGTGACAAAAATTAACATATTATCTGTGTGTTCTCATTATTGCAAGTTCAACGTCCCTACAATTATGTGTGCCTTATCACTAGCTTTTGTCTTTCTTTTGGTAGAACCCTATCCCCTCTGAGTCTCAACATCCATGGCATGCATAGGAGATTGTATAGATTCTATTGGCAAACCCTCGACTTTTGCCTCATCTATTAAAATAAATTTAGATAGTTTACTAATGGTCATCTATTGTAAAATATTAGGTTGTTTCTATTCTGTTATTTAGATTAGCTTTATTTTAATTTAGAAACATCTGTTTTGTAATATTTAGAAACATCTTGTAACTCCTTTAAATAGAGCTTTGCTCTATCATGTAAATATATCATTCTGATTTTAATATTTACATGGTATCAGAGCTTCGGGTTCGAGTGGGAAATTATAATTTTTTCAAAATTTTTAATTTCTGGCGCGCTCTGTTTAATTCATACGTCGTACAGACACTTGTATGGCTACCTAGCTTTCTGTATTTTCGATTTTGTTTGGTTACGAATCTTTCAATGGTTGCAATTTTTTTGGGTGCCATTTTTTCTCTGCAAATCACGGTTTGTTGTGGCTGGCATGTTGAATTTCTCTTGTCACCATTTTTGAGCTTCTAATCGCAGTTTTTTCTACGTTGAAAAACCCTTGGTCAGTGTTCATAATTTGGGTCGCGTCTTTCTGTTTGAGCGTGATTTTTTGGATGCGGATTCATTTGAAGGGTGCACTTTTTTCTAAAAATCGCATTTTTCTATTTCATCTTCTGCAGGGTCGCGATCTGCAGTTTTGGGTCAAGTTTTTTCCTGCAACGGTACGTCGATGGTTTCTAAATCCATTTAGGGTTTCGGCATGTGTTGTCTTTGGCCGTCGCGGATTTCCTTTGCACATGCACTGAGAGACTTTTGCGTGTTTTGATTTTTGGTCGCCATTGAAAGCTCTCCTCTGGTTGATGGTTTTAGTTCGCGATTTGAAGGATTTTTGGCAGCTTCTGGTCGCGAGTTTGGGGCTTTGTGTTTTGGCGGTCACAGCCACCACCCAACTACTTCTGAGCTAAGCGCTCTTTCAATCCTCTGTCACGTTGAAACCTGAAGACTTCCCTTCGTGATCTTGCAGTTTCCTGTCAGCGGCCACATCAGCGAGTGGTAATCCAACACCAGCGGATAGCCTCTTCACCTCGGGATTTGTGCAGACCGTGCTAGGGTTTTGCAGAAACATTTTGATGATCTGTGCCTCGAAATCCATGTTTGAGTTTTTTGAGCCAGTGTTTTCCGTACTCAGGATTTGTGCCTCGAAATCCGTGATAGGGTTTCAAGCTTTTTTTTAAATCTTGGAGTCTGTGTCGTCAATCTGCCTTGTTTTTTTGCCATCGGCTTGTAATCCATTTTTTCCCTGCCTCGAAAAACATGAAAGATGGCGTCCTAGTCCAACATCATGTTGGAAGGTAGTCAGAAGTTCAACGGCCGCAATTACAACACTTGGAAGTAGCGAATGATGATAATCTTCGAGTATCGGTGCCTTGACCAGCTTGTTTTGGGCAAATCTACATGCCCTCCAGTGGTCAAGACACCAGCAGATCCTGTCAAATCTTCTGCCTGGTATAGTGATTCAGGTGCATCTCGGCATCGTGGACCAGACTGTAGATCTTCTCACCAAGTCTTTGACCCCGGATAAGTTTGTCAGATTTAGGGGGCACCTTGGTCTAGTTGATAGATTGACCATTAAGGGGGGGAATTAAAATAAATTTAGATAGTTTATTAATGGTCATCTATTGTAAAATATTAGGTTGTTTCTATTCTGTTATTTAGATTAGCTTTAATCTAATTTAGAAACATCTGTTTTGTAATATTTAGAAATATCTTGTAATTCCTTTAAATAGAGCTTTACTCTATCATGTAAATATATCATTTTGATTTTAATATTTACATCATCATCCATATACAACCTAGAAACCTCGACCTTCTTAGCTAGGGTAATTTATTTGTTTTTGCAAATCCTAGCCCCATGTTCAAGAATGCACAAAAAATTAGTAGAAACACTAGTTTAGTTCTCTTTGTGAAGTCTCTCTTCACACACGACACAAACAAATGTCTACTTCCCTTGAATTTGTTTTTGATCTTGTCTAAAACTGTCACAAATTGCAAAAGGGGTTTAGTGGCATTGAATGGGCCTTGTGCATAAGGTCTTAGGAAAACAAAAGGCAATCAAAAGGGTTATTTCTGACTTCACTTGCAACAAAAACAAAAAAATGCCTAAGAGCTCGAAACTATCAAAAAGGATTTGAAAAAATGAACACTGGATGCAAACTTACCTCAAATAACAAGAGGTTGATGCTCATTTTTTTTCTTCTCTCCGTTCTCTTCTCTCTTTTCTTTCTCTTCTCACAAAATGGTAGAATGAATGTGTTTAAATGTTTTAAATTGTAATTAAGTTTGTTTTAGGTTTAGGGTTTTGAAAAGGGGTGTGGGGAGCCTTTTGGGCCCCAACTCTATTTATATTTCTTTATTTTGGCTTTTTGTTCAAAATTTGTTGGTTGAGGGATTTCAAAGACGTTCTTGACCACTCTTGGATGTCCTAGCCCACCCCATGGCCGTTTATGGAATGACAATAGAAGTAGAAATCTTGATTTTTTGAAAAAATCGGGAATAGCTAGGTTTGGCAAATTCCTCCAATAGGGCTGTGTGGACCAAGCCGCGATCCAACCTTGGCAAGAATTGAATCCGCAGTTCACAGAGAAGGAGAAACCCTACCTTCGAGAGTTATTGGCAGTGAGCCCATGAGCCTTCGATATTTAATAATATAACATTTATATTATTAATATATAATATTAAATAATATGACATTTATATTATTAATATATAATATTAATATATTTATTTATTTAGTATTATATAATATTTTTTTGATCAGTAAATTGCTGACTTGGGGTCAGCTCCCATTTGTATTAAACTTTAACCAAACAATTTAGCAGAGTTTGAATGTTCACCATGAGAACCAACAAAAAAACCCATAGCAAGGTAGATACAAAATCCCTGCAAACCCTAGCCCCTATTACATTCTACACACTTAAAGATTGTCTTGTAGAAGTATATAAACTATACCTGTATTTCTATATACATATTACATTTCATAAACTACTCCACCTCAAGCATTTTCATCTACAGCGTAGTACTGTTCTAGGATCTCCTGCATCTAATCGAATTCAACCTTCAGTCTGGCGATTTCATACCCCTAATCTCAGCTCAGATTAAATCGAATTCATAACTTAGTTAAAATTCATGGCATGAAGAAAAGACGAAATAAGGAAAAGACAAATCTGACTTGGCACAAAAGACAAATAATATTTAGAAGGCAATAGAAGACAAATTCTCAAGGATCGAATAAGGGCACTTAAGGGATCGATCCTCATTAAGGAATAAATAATATTGTTAAAGACTTAATGAAAAGGCACGAAGGCCCAAGAGTCATCAAAGTTGACTCCTCCACACCATAAAAGAGGAATCGAAACCCAAGAGAAGCATCATTCATCCAAGAGAAGAAAAACGAACCTGCATAAGAGATACGATAGAGCAGCAATAAGAAATTCTGAGTTCTTGAAGACATCAATCCCAATAGCAGATACTGTTATTAGTTTATTAAGAGCATCTTTTCAAGACTGCCATTCATCTTCTATTAACAGGTAAGCACCTTATAATATTTAATTCTGGTGGGCGGCCGTACCAACACAGGTATGCAGAAATCGTATTCTTGTTTCATCATTGATATCAAATATTATGTTGGCAGTCATATGCATTTATTCATTTTAATGTATTTACATCGGTTATGAGAACTCTTAGTATGAATAGTCATATGATAACTCTCATAGATGTATCAATTCTGATTTATGACAGTAATCATATGCTTGTTCTCAAAAATGCATCTGTCATGATAATATTGATTTATGCACAGCCATGCTTAGTAAGGCAATGTATACATCCCATTATCCATGATGATATAATCATCATGAATAATGAAATGTAAACAATCATATAGAGGAATCATTTATAATATATTTATTATGCAATATTTCAAGTGAATTATCTTGTAAACAATCATATACAATGATATGTGATTTACTAACCTCCTATGAGAGATGGAAGGAAATTACCAAGAGGCCACATGGGTAATATTAAGGCCTTTGTCAGATGAGGTATAAGGTACCCATGATGCAAAGGATGATCATCACATAGAGGCCTTGTCACATGAGGTAGAAGGTACCCATAGTGCAAGGATAGTGATATATAGGCCTTGGTTACTTGATGTAAGGCATCATAAGAGTACCAAGGAGTTTGAAGAGGCCTTGACTCTAAGATATTAAGGATACCATATTGAGTCTAAGGATAGAGACCTTAGAGCCCCATAGTGGATAACGGTAACTCGCCTCTAATCTCTCATAAGCTATTAGTAAATGACATATAGACAAGTAGATTATAATTTGTATTGATGAAAATTATAGATCATGTGAAATATCATGAAAAGAGTATGCAAGGCATATTAATGTTGATCATGAAAGTAACATATGAAATGTTGATGATATGCAAGGCATATGAATAATGATCATAAGACTAAATATAAAGAGCATTGAAAGCAATCATGAGATTAACAATGATGATATGCATTGAAAGTAGCTATGGATTCATAATAGTGATATGCATAGAAAATGATCATAGATGAATAATAGTAACTTGCATAGCAATGTATATTGATAAGAATCAATTTTGAACTAAATGATAAAGCAATGTTCTATGTGTGAATTTTATATATTGGCTTTAAATGAAAATAGACTAATGTTCTTTTGTTGCAAGTTGAAATTTGTGGACAAGGGAAAACAAAAGTTTTGATTTGTGACAAGGGGACATTACAGGCGAGCTTCTTAAAAAATGCTAACCCTTTGGCTGCACGACACCTTCAACCGACAATCTTCGCTTCCCCTGCTTCAATAACAAACGGCCACCAATTGATGGAGTCTCTCGCATGATTCACCCTATGGAAATCCTCTGGCAATGTCACACCAAGATCATATCGAGCAACCCCTACAACCTTCTTCCAACCACCGCGAAACTCAGCTTCCACAAACATCTCCATTAGTGTCTGAATTGAGTGTTTGTCTTCATTGAGATCCAACATCACCGCCAGAAACATTGACGCCAAATTAGTGTTCACCCTATACCTGTTGGAATTAACTATGAATTCTTCCCCGAGAACCCATTCGATTGCAAAAAGCACAATACCACTTTTTGGCTTGAACACCATCTTCAACCTTTTATTTGTAATGGATCCTAAAAAAAGACATTTGTCTTTTGCTGCTAACCAGACGAATAGGTGTATCCATCACAGCCAGCACGATAAACCAAGCAGAAATCCACCGAGGCAAATGAATAATCTCCCAATTCACTTCTCTGCTATCTTTTAAGCTTCCCGCACGCCTTGCCAGCCTCATTGCGCCCAAAGGACTAAATGGCCTGTCAGGTTGATGCACTGGCGAAATCATTTGCCTTCACTTCCCATAACAGCGCATTCGGTGAAATGATGGCTTGGTTAGCCAATTCATCTGTGGCTCCATTTCCTTCTCGTAGTATGTGGTTAATAACCACTCTTCTAAAACCATCAATTAAATGCAAGGCTTCACTCAATAGTATGTTTAATTTCCAATTTGCAATGACCCTTTTTTTGATTGCATTGATAACTATCATGGAATCACCTTCGACATCTACCTTCGACACTTCGAGATGATAGCATAAGGTGAGACCCAGTATAAGTGCTTGAAACTCCGCTTCATTATTGGATTCTTGCACTAGCTTCTTAGATGCCTTACCAATAATATCCCCTTTCCAATCACGGACCAAACAGCCAGCTCTCAATTCACCTGGATTTCCTTTCGAAGCTTCGTCAAAGTTAAGCTTTAACTAGCCCTTTGCTAGCGGAGTCCACCTTGTCTTACTCCTCTTTTTCCGGATGTCAACATCACCAACCCCATTAATGGGGGCAGTATTATATAATATTAAAATATAATATTTCTTTTAGAATATTATAATATAATATTTCTTTTAGAATGTTATAATATAATATTTTTTTTTGATTCGTAAAGTTAGAGATTTATATTGATTAGGAGCAAAAAGATACAAGCAGGTGTCTATAAGCTGTTTTCCTGCTAACCCTTCCAAGTAAGACAAAAGGGCCTCTCAGAGCCACGTTATACCAAAATTGCCATTATGGCTAACAAAACTATCGAGGATTAAAGCCACAGAGGACTAACCTACTAGAACTTATATCAGCTAAGCTAATAGACAAGTTAACAGAGGATTCATAGCGATTTGTGATTACATGAAACCGAGCTCCCTTGCCAAGGTTTGGAGCTCACCGACCCACTCCATATCCTCGTTGACCTCCTCCAAGCTCAGCAGTTTCTGAAGGCAGCCAATTGTCTTCACCACTCGCTCCCGGTGCTCAATCAAAGCCAAGCCCTTCATATCCAGAATGAGGGGAAAGAATTTCACAACCTCCAGAGGATCCTTCGGAGCAGAGAGGTCTTTTGGACGAGGGATTCCTACCCCTGGGATGACCGCTCCCAGTATGAGGTCAAGACCGCCAAGAATTTCTGATTTGAACAATTTAACATCAACCCCTTCGCCGCTCCTATCGCCACCCCTGCATCCAAGACGGAGGCAAGAAATCGAGAGGAGAGATGGGTGTACCCGATAGAATTCCCCTGCGAGCAGGAAGTCATTTCCCAGAATGATCTTCACAGAAGGAAGTAGAAGACCTTCATGCCTCCGCAGGACTCGTTTAAGCCTTTGGTCCGTGATAGCTCCCTTGAAAGCCATCTGACGGACGGAGCTCTCCAATTGAATAGGAGTTGCCATTCCCAAGTTTATCAACCCAGCTACAGAAATGCGAGCAATGTAGCCTGAGCCCTCTGCCATTCTTAACAAAATTCTGCCTTTGCCAAAGACTTCACAATCCATTCGAAGAGGCTGGCTGAGGCTGTTAAAGGCGGCGAAGAGCATCTAGAGGCTTCTCTGTTAGAAACCCTACGCAGCCATCATTCATTTGACAGCTAAAAAAGGGGGGAAGCAAAATCATCGGGCAAATTTGGAGCGTGCGGAGGCTCATCAAACAAAGAGTTGGGAGAGGCCGCATAACAAAAAATTATTAGCTGAGACCAAACGAGAAGAAACAAATTAGCCATATTTCTATCCTATGGTTACGACCCATCCATGATCTCATGGATTGGGTGCCCACCCTACCACCCAAATATTATAATATAATATTTATCAAATATTATAATATAATATTTATCAAATATTATAATATAATATTTATATTATTAATATATTAATTAATTTACTATTATATAATATTAAAATATAATATTTCTATTAGAATAGTATAATATAATATTTATATTATTAATATATAATATATTATTATATTATTAATATTTATTATTATATAATATTAGAATATAATATTTATATTATTAATATATTAATTTATTTATTATTATATAATATTAAAATATAATATTTCTATTAGAAAAGTATAATATAATATTTATATTATTAATATATAATATATTATTATATTATTTGGGTGGTAGGGTGGGCACCCTTTCCATGTAATCATGGAAGGGTCGTATTCACAGGATAGGACTATGGCAATCTTGATCCTTTTCCTAAGGCTTCAGTTAATAATTTTGTGATATGCGGTATCTCCCAACTCCTTCTCTAATGAGCTCCCGCACGCTCCAACCTGCCCGATGGTTTTATTTACCATTCTCTAGCTGTCGAAGGAATGATGGCTTCGTAGGGTTTCTGTCAGAGAAACCTCTAGATGATCTTCGCCGCCTTTAATAGTCTCAAACTGCCTCTCTCGAATGGATTGTGTTTTCTTAGTCGAAGGCAGCGTTCTGGTGAGAATAGCAGAGGGCTCTGGTTATATTGCGAGAATTTCTGTCACTGGCTTGATTAACTTAGGGTTGGCAACCCCTTTACAATTGGAAAGTTTCGTCTGTCAGATGGCCTTCAAGGGGGCTATTACAGACCAAAGGTTGAAACGGGTCTTGCGGCGTCATGAGGGTCTCCTTCCAACTGTGAAGATTATTCTAGGAAGAGACTTCCTGCTCGTAGGGGAATTCTATCGAGTAGACACCCATGTTTCCTCTCGTTTTCTGGCCTCAATCTTGGATGCAGGGGTGGCGACAGGAGCGGCGAAGGGGATGATGACTAAATTGTTCAAACCTGAAATTCTCGGCGGACTTGACACCATTTTGGGTGCGGTCATACCAGGGGCAGGTATCCCTCTCCCCAAGGACATCTCTGCTCCAAAGGACCCTCTGGAGGTCGTTAAATTCTTTCCCCTCATCTTGTATTTGAAGGGATTGGCTTTAGTTGAGCATCGGGAGCGTGTGGTGATGGCAATTGGCTGTCTTTAGAAACTGCTGAGCTTGGAGGTGGTCGTTGGGGATTCTGAATGGGTTGTTGAGCTCCAAACCTTGGCAAGGGAGCTCGGTTTCATGTAATCGCAGTTTGCTCCGAGTCCTCTGTTAGTATGTTTATTAGCTAACATGTTTTATGTTTCAGTAGGTTTACTCCCTGTTGGTCCAGATAGCCATAAAGGCAAATTTTGATAGTCAGTGGCTGTGTGAGGCCTTTTTGTAGTATCTCTGGAAGTCAGCTCTTGGAAGGATTTGCAGGAAAATAGTTTATAGACGCCTACTTGTAATATTTTACTTCTAATTAATATAAATCTCTATCTTTACGAATAAAAAAAAAAAATTATTATATTATTAATATTTATTATTATATAATATTAGAATATAATATTTATTTAAATGCGCCTGGTAAACTTTTTAACGTGACCGACGACGCTGGTGCGACACGCCCTCCGGCTCCACGTGAATGCTTTTGCCCGGAGCAATGAACTGGTGAGGCCACAACACAGGGGACCTCATCCCCTAGCCAAGAATACTTAAAACCGCGAGCTCGTTGGCCCAGCGAAGGCATAAAGCCTGCGAGCTCATTGGCCTAGCGGGGGTTTGAACTCTGGTGGCCGCCACTACAACCGAGCGACTTAACCACCGAACCACGCCCTTATCGGCAGAATATAATATTTATATTATTAATATTATAATATAATATTTATTTATTTATTTTTTCATTTTTCTATGTTTTTTGAAAATCAAATTTTTTCCCGATTTTTTGAAAAAATCTTATACTTTTGGTTTGCTGATTTTTTCTCCAAAAGATTTTTGCTGCCATATTGTATATAATGTATGGAAATTATATATGAACAACTTCTAAAATAAATGGTGGCTACGTCTTCAATTCTATCAGTATATTAAAGGTTGTACAGCTGTGTGCATTTTGAAGGACAATCTAAATAAACAGACGTCCCTCAAAAATTGTTTGATTGGCATAAGTGACCGTCAAATTTAAACCTTGGATACAAGCAGATACATATTACTCTCATACTATCTTAAAAGGAGTCTTTAAGATGAATATGATATGTGCCAAGAGGTATCCACAAGGCTCAGTGTGCCAATCACTATATTCTTATACTTTTATTGGGGCAGCAGTGGTACTTTGAGTCCAGATACCTCAGTGCATAGCAAATCCAAATTTAAAATGTGTATCATTATATGTGTTAGCAAAAGATGCATATCCATAAAAAGGTCTTCACCCCCACACAGTTTTATCTATGCAGAGAGGGGGTCAAATTTGATTGTCAGATGACCATATAGGCTTATTTACACTTTTTAAAAATTGTATGAAATGAAAGGGGAAATTTTGCATAGCAAGGACAAATTTCTGAAGGACTATGTTGAATGTTTATCTATTTACTTGATGTTTATTTCTTTATCCATGAAACCTTCTAGAATTTGAAGGCCAATGTTGACTTGATAACTATCATAAAATTTTTAGCTGCGGGCAAGGTCAAAGTTCAACCATCAAAGTTTACCCTGCACCCAGCCATGCACACCAGAAATTCAAATTGATCTAAGGTGTTTATTTTGCCTCTCAAGTGCAAATAAACATCCATGTATGGGCGTGATAAAAACACGTACCTTGCCCAAATTTTACCCTGCACCCAGCCACCCACACCAAAAGTTCAAGTTGATCTGAGGTGTACAATGCGCCTCTCAAGTGCAAATAAACATACGTGTACGTGGTAAAAGTGCATAAGTTGCTCTTTTACTCCTTTGTTTTACACCTACTTTTGGTACTGTCATAAATGCATAGGCATAGTGCTCAATTTGTCTTGTTTGGTGCACTGTTGATCTGAGGTGTATAGTGTGCCTCTCAAGTACAAATACGCATAGGCATATGGTACATGTATGTGTAGTGTACAGTACATATATGTACACACACATACTCTACCATACATGTACATGCACACTATGCTATATGATATGTACATGGAATGTAAAGGAAATTGCACTTGGCAGGCACAGGGCCAAACTTGTCAACACGTATGATGAGAGTAATTTTTTTGTATAGATATGTTAAAAACACACGTACATCATGGATCCACCTTAATATGGATCTTTGAGATGAATCTCATATGCACAAAGAAAGATTCAAAGGATGTGAGGTGTCATTGCTGTCATGAAACAAGTGCACATGGATACACTGTACATGGTTTAAGATTGATGTCTGTTTACATACTTCTCATAATTTTAACTGTAAAATCCTCGCAAATTTTCATCTGCACTCCCCCCTTAACTTGCTGTTTTAAAACATAACTGTTAGAATTATATATAAAGGGAAAACAATACATAAAAAACTGTTTAAATAAATGATGGCTGTGTCTTGAAGCACTTTTAGTGGTCCCCCGCATCAAAAGTTCATATTGATTTGAGGTTTATTATTTATTACTTCATAATGCACCTCTTTGGTGTAAATAAGCACACACTATTTACACACACATATGTAGTATATGCACATATGTATATATATTCGTACATATACAATGTATACGTACACGTACATAAATGTATACACACACATATATATGTATTCTTACATATAAGATGCATATGTATACGTCCATATACGTATACGTATACATGTACACATCCACATATACATATACATATATACAGTATTGCATCCTTTGGAAGGGTTTCTTCATGGCTAACTAACACCTGCAAAATGATCCCAAAATTTTTGGATTGAAAATACTAAATTTAAGCTTAGGTCACCTCTTAAATTTAGAAGAAGAAACCTTTAAAGTTTAATGCTATAATTTTGCCAATTGATGTCCATCAAAACCTTGAGCGAAGCATCCTTTGTCCAGTGCAAAAAGTTCTGCTTTTTGAAAGAGTATTGTATAATGGATGACATTATTCCTCGCAACAAAATAATCTGGCGTAATTTTACTAGAATTTGTTGTTTCAACATCTTTACACGCTTTCATTGTCATACAACAAAATCAAAGCCTAATGGAAATCTTTAGGAGCTTAAAAGCTCAAAAGTAGTGCAGCCGAAAAAGATCCCTTAAACTTCATTCTTTAAGGGATTCAAATGTTGTTCATGCTGGAGTGGAGGTATTCAAGCTGATAATGCCTGCCAAAAATAAAAACACCATGCAAAAATTGTCAAATTTACTCTTAGTTTCAAATGGAGCACAATGAAAAAGAAGAAAACAAAACAAATCTTTTTTATCACCGTATGTAGATCAATCTTTTTTCTTTCTCATCCAGGTATATCTAATCTATTGTCTGCAATGTATAGCTCGGCATTTGGATTTTGGTGCAGGAGCACCTTACTCATTAGATTCATTTAATTGGCAAATTTGTAAAATTGAACCTTCAAGTATAAGAGAATTGTAATAGGTCATGTAATGGTAAATTCCTATGTAAATGAGCCATCAATAGGTCTCTGGGAAGTTGAAAATGTAAAAATTGCTAAATTTGTTACCAAAGCAATATTGTAAAAATGCAAGAAAAGAACAATAGTGGAATACCAAAGGTCATTTGCTTGGAGGAAGTTAGAAATCAGTTGGAAACTGAAAGGACAAATTGTAATGCCTCTAAAAGGCCTTGTATACCTTTGTAAACTCGGAGGTGATTGGAGATTTGAAATAGAATAGTAAAAAGCAATGTTTTTCTGTGTTTTTCTTCAGGAATTCACTGTTTCCTTGCATGGTACGGCCCAGTACGGGCAGGAGGACATATATTTTTGATTTCAAATGAAAGGTCTTTCAATCACCTTCCCTTCCCATTTTGTTGCATGCAGATTGGTTTTGTTTTGAGTCAGTTATTGCAAATTTGCTAAAAACAGTCAAAACCCTCTGTTAGGGTAAACAGTGACTGAGATAATTGTGTTTCTTCCTTTTTATCCATTGTATGTTACTAATCTTTGGTGGAAAATAGTTGTGGTAGTATGTGCTTTCATATTCTAGAGGTCTCTGACCAAATGACTAAAGTTGAGGTGGAGAAAATCATGGTTTTATAACTGTTTTTCTGTATACAGTCCAGGAAACAGAGTTTAGAGGGCAGTCTTGAGAGTTGTAATCTAGGTTTTGTAAGAAATTCGTGTGGAAATGAACTTTTGATGGTTTCCTAAGCAAGTGCAGGTCAAATAAATATGATTTGAAGGTTTGGTTAAGAGAGATTGAGGCAGAAGATGGTAGAACCAATAAGCCCTTGTGCATGCAAAGCCCATTAGGCCTATTTGGCAAGGTGACAGTCCTGTTTTGGGCAGTTCTTTCCAAAGTAACATATATTGAGTTTTAGATATGTTTTAAAACTTGGTAATGGGTATTCAAATATGCCTTTACAGTCTTGAATGGAGGTCTCCACTGGAGGTTATGCTCTGACAGTCCCAAAGATAGGGCTACTAGGAGTTATGACAGCCAATGAAGGAATGGTTGCATGCATGTTGAGACAGTCCTTGGTAAATGATTATTTTGATTGAGTTAAAGTCCTTAAGGGATGAGAAGGCCTTGTGAGGTCTGGTTGGGCCTGAGAAGTAGAAAAAAACAAAATGGTGCTATGTTGTGGGCTTTGGTTTGTGATAAGATTGTGGGTTTTGAAACACATTAATATGAAGTATGTTATAAGAAGTTGAGTTGTTCTTTTTCTCTGCATCAGATCTACAGGAAACAGACATAGAAAATCCCTTGCAAACAAAAAATGACCATCGAATACAAAAATCTAACCAAGTTATGCAGGAGCTACCGTAAACAAAGATGCAGCTGCTAAAATGTGGCTTAGTCAAATTCCAGGACTGGCAACCCAGGCTTGCCCAAGGCCAGAACGACAACATTTAATACAAAGAAATTTATACTTTGCCTCCAATTTTCTAACATCTAACAAATTAAAAGTTCTCTCCATAGTGTTAAAGCTTGTGTAGAGATGAGAAATGCCTACTTAGCTGAAAAGTGCCTAGATGCATGTATATGCATCTCTCTCTCACAAACACACATATCTATGCTTATGTAGGTATGCACGTATATATACATACATATACATACAAAACACACACACATCTATAGGGAAATTAGCATACTTATCTTAGATAAATCTATGTAAAAGACGCCAAGAGACATCACTCTTGAGGCACCTATTCCACTTATATCACAAATCCAGTCAAAAATAAGCACCTTGAGAAGGGATATCTCTGAGTCTTTTACATTGATTTATCTAAGATAGGTATGCTAGTTTAATATTATTTGGAATTTCTGTATTGGTTTTATTATAGCATACTCAAAAAGAGTTTATTTGAATCAGACACCCAAAATTACGCAGCAGCAATATAAAACTAATAATAACAATAAATGAATAAAATTACAGTACACACAAAGGAGATTACCTATTCAGATGTAGTGATGTAGCTATAAGTAGTACCATCACTTAATTTTCTTCTCACAGAATACATTATGTTTGGGCATCTCCAGTTGCTTACATGGTGAAGGGCATATATGGTGAAGGGCATATATGTGTATTTGGTGTTTTTATTGCTCACAGCACCTTTTGCGTTTGCTTCTGGTAATATTTATCGTTCCTCTTTAAAACATATTATCTAGATTAATAGATGAGTTTTATTTGTTGATACGGACAAAAATTTTAACAAAAATTCTGAAACACTTACTGATTTGTAATTACAAGTGTCCATGGATTATTGTGGAAGTTTTAGCGGTGAATTTCTTGGGCCATGCATCAGCACTGTTACGTGTGGAAAGAACATGTAAAAATTATGGTCATGCGAAATATGGAGATTGCGAGTGAAGTTCAAGGGATTTAGTTTGTATTTGTTACCGTCCATTTTAAAATAGCCTTCTTATAGAACGCTTATTCCAGTGTTTCTTCTGTGACGGGAGAATATAGATCCAATAAAACAAAGCTATTCTTAAACATAATCCAATAAAACAAAGCTATTCTTAAACATAATCTAGTTCAACAGTCAAAGGTCAATTTTGGCCAATAAAAATAGGACAAATATTTACCACTTTTTGATATGGATGAGGTGCAAAATTATTATTGACTGTTTGACCATTGAACTGGATGATGTTTAAGTAGAGTGATAATGATAATTTGTTATATTTGTTTGAATATAAAAATATTAATAAATATATAAGAGTATCATTTACTATCATTTAATTAGTTGTTTTAGTTTAACTTGACATATGTTCAACTTGTCATATTATATTAATACTTACATACATTTGAAAGCACACATTGTGAGGAGTATATGAGCTTCTATCTCAGAGCATGTTGTAGTGGAATTTTAACATTGATATATCTTAAACTCTTTTTAAGAGAGGAGAGAGCTTTATTTAAACATTGTTCAGTTTAGTAGAAGTTAACATTTTATAAATATTTTATTTTTTTATGAGACATGGACAAATTTTTTAAATATCACTCAATTTGTCAATATATTGTAGTGGAAGTTTAAGGCAAAGGCTACTCTCCATACAAAATAGCATGCCTAAGACATCATGTTA
Source organism: Cunninghamia lanceolata (assembly GCA_027924645.1). Classification (NCBI taxonomy): domain Eukaryota; kingdom Viridiplantae; phylum Streptophyta; class Pinopsida; order Cupressales; family Cupressaceae; genus Cunninghamia; species Cunninghamia lanceolata. Next base: position 3,369,482 of record BSBN01000923.1, read on the forward strand.
GCGCAAAGGCTACTCTCCATACAAAATAGCATGCCTAAGACATCATGTTAGCATTCTAACATACAATACCATACCATGATGAACCGGCAGCTATGGTGATGGGACACACAATAGATATTACGCAACGTCATTGCCCCGCACTAGTTTTTGTCACGATGGACTGCCGGATTCAGCGATAATGGGATCCACATTTTGCCAACACTTACAAATATGTGGAGCTTTCAAGCATTGTTGTTGTTTGGTTTAATTCGAGAACTAAATGTGGAGCTCAGACGTGTTTGCTGCCAACTTTGGGGGATGAGTTGCATACGATGGAGAGCCAAAAACGAGTTGCAGTTGATGATAAGTCTTCTAGGTAGGTTTATCTACTGTACGTGAATGTGTGTGGTGCAGATAATTTGCTGAAATAGTGAAGAAATAGAGTTGAATTCATATGGGAAAACAAAAAAATAACCATGCCATGCCTTGTTTTTGTAGTCGCCTCTGACCGCAGCTTCATGAGGGACGAGTTGCAGCCACTCTTTTGGGTAGGTTTATCTACTCTGTCAATGTGCGTTGTCAAAATATTTTGCTGAAATTTTGAAGAAGAGTTAAATTCATGTAAATAAAAAATAACTATTTTGTGCCCTATTTCAGAGCTGTCGTCCACTTTAACCTTGTTGTGTCACATTTCAACTTATGGTAGAGCATTTTTGTTGAATATTGCGAAGGCAAGGGTTGAGTCGTGGGTTCCGTGAAATTGTTGGAGGGATTTCCTCAATGGCTCTCACGGGGCCCTCTAGGTCTTCAAAATATCTTCTTCTGGATGCCCTTGCAGGGAAAACCAATTGGGTATGCATTTTTTAATTTATGGTAGAGCATTTTTGTATTATACTACAAAGGCAAGGGCTTACCTGTGGGTTCTATGAAATTGTTTGAGGGATTTCTTCGATGATTCTCATGGGGCCCTCTTGGTCTTCAAAATATCTTCTTTTGGATGCCCTTGCAAGTAAAACCAATTTCAGCAAATTAATCACTGAAATTATGCATTAGTGAGTTCATTTAAAATATGCCCAGTATATCAGGCAATGATTATTCTCTATACAAATTAAAATGAGACCTTTGCAATTAAAATCAATTGGGTCTATATGATTTAATTTATGGTAGAGCATTTTCGTTAAATACTTCAAAGGCAAGGGTTTATTCGTGGATTCCATGAAATTGTTTGAGGAATTTCCTCAATGGCTCTCATGGAGCCATCTGGGTCTTCAAAATATCTTCTTTTGGATGCCCTTGTTGGTAAAACCAATTAGGTTTATATAACCCATGAAGTTAATCACTGAAAATATGCATTCATGAGTTCATTTAAAATATGCCCAATATATTAGGCAACGGTTATTCTCCATACAAATTAAAATCAGACCTTTGTAGTTAAAATCAATTGGGTTTGTATACCCCATCAACTTAATCACTTGCTTGGAAAATTGTGATGTCCAGAGGTCTCATTTCATTTTATTTTTGAATCAAAATAAAATGAGACCTCTGGAAATTCATCCTCTCCATAGAACCCTCTATCTGATTTCATGGTCTGTCTCTTGAGGTAATGGAGCTCTGTGCACCCAAGTGTAGCGCCATTTAAAGTGGCTGCCTAATTTTATGTTTGGTAGGGCTGTATGGAAATTACTAGATTTGAATCAAAATAAAATGAGACCTCTGGAAATCCATCCTCTCTTCCATAGAACCCTCTATCTGATTTCATGGTCTTTCTCTTGATGTAATCGAGCTCTGTGCACCCAAGTGTAGCGCCATTTAAAGTGGCTGCCTAATTTTATGTTTGGTAGGGCTGTATAGAAATTACTAGATTTGATTTTGTATATGATTTTGTTGGTTGAAATACACATTGTGTTTTTCAACCTGCACAAGTTTAGTTCATGATTTCTAAAATGCCTTTCTTAGTTGATTCATAATGTGTTGAAAAGATGTAGACAACATTGTATTGAGTTGAGGTTGGTGGCTGATGGAAGCAGTCATCGTTGTTTTAGTTATCTCAAAAGCATGGTTGGATTTCATAACCTTTCTCTTGATGTAATGGATTTATGTGCACCACAACTAAAGTGGCTGCCTAATTTTATGTTTTTGTAGGTTTGTGTGGAAATTATTAGATTTGATTTGCTATCTTAGGTTTCATTTTGTATTTGAAACGATATAGACAGCATGGTATTGAGTTGAGGTTGGTGGCATTGATGCAAGGAGTTGTTGTCATTCGAGGTTATCTCAAAGACATGGCTGGATTTCACAACCTCTCTTGATGTAACAGAGCTATGTGCACCCCAACCAAAGTGGTTGCTTAATTAATTTTATGTTTTTTAGGGCTGTGTAGAAATTATTAGATTTTATTTGTTGTGTTATAATTTCATTCTGTATAGAAAGTTGTAGGTTGAAATACACATTGTGTTTTTCAACTTGCACATGTTCAATTCATTATTTCTATGCCTTTCTTAGTTGATTCATAATGTGTTGAAAAGATGTAGACAACATCGTATTGAGTTGAGGTTGGTGGAGTTGATAAAATGAGTTGTCATCATTCGAGGTTATTTCAAATGCATGGCTAGATTTCACAACTTTTCTCTTGATGTAATGGAGCTATGTGCATCCCAACTAAAGTGGTTGCTTAATTTTATGTTTTGTAGGGTTGTATAGAAATTATTAGATTTGATTTGTTCTGTTAGGATTTCATTTTGTATAGAAATTCGCAAGTTGAAATACACATTGTGTTTTTTAACCTGCACAAGTTTAGTTCACGATTTCTAAGATGTCTTTCAAATTTATGCCTTTCTTAGTTGACTCATATGTTGATTCAAATATGACAGAATAGCTCATATAGCTAAATTACAACACAAGCATAATAGTTTGCTCATGGAAAAACTTCTACCAGCATATGCATAGCAAAGAAGGACACAAATAAGTCCTTTGTTTGAAAAAAAAACCCGTGCCTTCGAAATGGGGAGCAAGTATAATTTAAAAGTAAAACCATTAAAGGTGCTAAAGAGTTGTAATAACATGTTGCTAGCCAAAATAGAAAATACAGTGTAATTTGTATTTGCACCACATCAATGGATTTAGATCCAAGAATGCACATTGATAACAATTGGACATGTCTATGAAAACAGAGAAAGTAGACCAAAAGGCTAAAATGTTGTCCAGTCTTTGCCAAAAAAACCAAAAATTTTACCATTGATGTGATACAGTTTTGTACAAACAATGTAAATTTAATTCAAATAATGGAATATATCCCATGATCTGAGATTGCAAAGGAATACCATGCTACAAACCACAAACTAAAGGAGATCCATGCATGTTGAACCACATTCCTTCCCTTAGGAAAACCTAAACAAAATGGTGTATGTTGAATACCCTGCTACAACCAAAACATCAGCAATACAGTCAGATACAAGCAGCACTGCAATAATCCGTACAGTCGACGCTATACTTGGTGAAAAATTATATCATTGGTTCATAGCTGGGCATGAGATATAACTGCAGCCCTGCTAAGACAGTCTCGGGTATTCTATTGCTATGAAGAGATAACGTCCAATTGTAGCAAAAAGTGGAAAGGGAAAAACTCGGGATAATATACTTTTCTCATACAAACAGGAATGTTATAAAGTCGATCGCTTGAGCATAATGTAAAGAAAAGCGTATAGGAGGGCATATTAGGATTAGATCTATCTATCTATCTATATGGTGGCCTCACACAAAGTGAATCCATTAAATCAAAAGAAAAATCAATAACTTCTGACATCTGGCATTTTAGCCCTTGTCTTGCTTATCATTAGAATATCAATTTACCAAGCAACGAGAACTGTATCACTTTCCAGGGATCCATCTTAAGGAACTCAGCTAAATCATTGAACTAAATGGAGAACTCAAACAGACAAAACTAGACTACAGTAATTTAGTAATCCAGGAAATCTGGACACTATTTTTGCTTCTTTAACATGCAAAAAGCATGCCATGAAATTCCCCACAAAGCAGAACAAAGCCCAAATTGTATCTGTATTCCAAGTACCATCACCATATTAAGGTTGGTGGTGTTGATGAGAGGAGATGTCGTCATTCAAGGTTATCTCAAACACATGGCTGGATTTCACAACCTTTCTCCTGATGTAACAGAGCTATGTCCACCCCAACCAAAGTGGCTGTCTAATTGTATGTTCTTTTAGGGTTGTGTAGAAATTATTAGATTTTATTTGTTGTTCTACGATTTCATTTGGTATAGAAAGTTATAGGTTGAAATACACATTGTGTTTTTCAACCTGCACATGTTTAGTTAATTACTTCTATGCCTTTCTTAGTTGATTCATAATGTGTTGAAAAGATGTAGACAATGTCGTATTGAGTTGAGGTTGTTGGAGTTGATGAAAGAAGTTGTCATCATTCGAGGTTATCTCAAATGCATGGCTAGATTTCACTGATGTTATTTTGTATGGAGAATAGCTGTTTCCAAGACATCATGATCATATTCTCCATACAAAATAGCATCGGTGATGTGACCCACAACAGGGGTGCAAAAATAGGGCACGACAGTTATTTTTTTTGTTTCTTCACATGAATTCTTAGAAATCATGAACTAAACTCGTGTAGGTTGAAAAACACATTGTGTATTTCAACCTGCATATTTCTATACAAAATGAAATGAGAGTCCCATGATGGTCGTAGCTGGCGGTCCATCATGACATAAAGTGGCATGGGGCAAAAAGCCGCGTTGATATTTGTTGTGTGTGCCATCACCGTAGGGTAGTGGCTATTTTCCATAAAAAATAGCATGCCTAAGACATCATAACATACAAGAAAACATGCCTAAGACATCATGTTAGCATTCTAACATACAATAACATACCATGAAGAACTATTAGCTATGGTGATGGGACACACTATAGACATTGATGCAACGTTTTGCCTTGTGCCACTTTGTGTCACGATGGTCTGCCAGCTCTGGCCATGATGGGACTCACATTTCGTTGGAATTTTCAAATATGTGGAGCTTTCAAGCATTGATGTCATTCGGTGTAATTCTAGAACTAAAAGTCGAGCCCAGCTTCAAGGGACGAGTTACAACCGACCATAAGTCTTTTGGGTAGGTTTATTTGCTCTATGTGAATGTGTGTTGTCTAGATAATTTGCTGAAATTGTGAAGAAGTAGAGTTGAATTCATGTGAAAAACAAAAAAAATAATTGTGTTGTGCCCTGTTTTTGCAAGCACCTGTTGTCCCATCACTGATGCTATTTTATATGGAGAATATGGTCATGACGTCTTAGGTGTGCTATTTTGTATGTTATGATGTCTTAGGCATGCTATTTTGTAAGATGCCTTCTGTTGGCTTTTGTTTTTGCTTGAGGGAAATGTTGGCAGAAGACATCTTAGAAAACATGAACAAAACTTGTGCAGGTTGAAATGCACAATGTGTATTTCAACCTACATAGGTTTTGTTAATGTTTTCTAAGATTTCTTGTGCTGGCTTTTGGTTTTTTGCTTCAGGCAAATGTTGGTCCCATCGCCGTAGTTGGCAGTCTTTACTGTTACATGACGACCACAACTATTCTGCATACAAAATAGCATGCCTAAGGCATCATGTCACCATTCTAACATACAATACCATGCCATGGTGAACCACTAGCTACAGTGATGGGACCCACAGTAGACGTTAATGCAACGTTTTACCCTGTGCCACTTTTGGTCACGATGGACCACTAGCTATGACGATGACGTGACCCACTTTCCCCGACATTTTCAAATATGTGTAGATTTCAAGCATTGCTGTCATTTGGTTTAATTTGAGAAATTAAAATTCAGTTACAGACGACTGAAAGCCAAAAACGAGTTGCAGTGGACTATAACTCTTCTAGTTAGGTTTATCTGCTCTATGTAAATCTGTATTGTTTAGCTATTTTGCTGAAATTGTGAAGTAGAGTTGAATTCATATAAGAAAAAAACAAAAAAGCTTTGTGCTATATCATTCTTTGTACTTGATTCTGCTGCTTGACCATAGACTTAAGATGTAGCATGACAAGGTAAAGTGTTTTGTTGGGTTGTATAGAAATTATTAGATTTGATTTGATGTGTTATGATCTGATTTGTATAGAAAATTGTAGTTTGAAATACATATTGTGTTTTTCAACCTGTAACTTTCTTCATTAACATTTGAAATACATCTTTCAAGTCACTTGTTAACACCTAAATTAACACAAATTTAGTATCTATTAACACAAATTTGAATTTGGTAACTCTGAATTAACCTCCACTTTTCACGGTTTAGGCAGAATGACAAAGTGACAGAAATTATTGTAGATAATACTTACTATTTTTTACAAGTGTTAGTGATAGTTTAATTTGCAAATTAACTGCTATCTCTACTTGATCGTGTTTATGTATTGTCTGTACAAATTGGCATGTTTGAGACATCATGGAATATTGGTGAATTTGAAAACAATGAATTGTTTGTAGCAGGGAATGCATTTAATTTCCAGTTTAAACTATCACTAACATTGTAAGAAAGGCATAAATTTTGAAGACATCTTAGAAAAAATGAACTAAACATGTGCAGGTTGAAAAACACAATGTGTATTTCAATTTGCAACTTTTAATACAAAATTAATTGATAACACAACAAATCAAATCTAATAATTTCTACACAACCCTACAAAAACATAAAATTAGGCAGCCACTTCGGCAGGGGTGCACATCAAGAGATAGGTTGTGAAATCCAGCCATGCCTTTGAGATAACCTCGAATGACAACAACTCCTTCCATCAACGCTGTTGTATCCAAATCAAATTTTTGCTTCATTAAGGCATTTTGTAAGAGTCTAGAAAATTTGTCGTCAAAAAAGTCAAAAAGTCTAAATTTCTAAAAATATAAATTTTCTATTTTTAGAAAGTTTCTAAAAATAGATGTCATATTAGGTTTTTTGGGTTTCTTGAGATACGGATGCTGGCAAAATTTTCTAAAAATAGAATCTTTGATTTAGGAGTCGTGCCTGATTCTTATTGGCTGATTTTGCTTCACGATCAAGGTGGTCAAGACAAAATCTGCAAAAGGTCGTGCTTTCTCTATTAGGTCATTTCTGTTTTTTCAGAAGGTCAAGCATGAGCTCCGAGGCCATTAATGAGGAAGATTCATCTGCCAGGGGTCAGTTCCAAGTTTTTAGGGCTGTTCAGGTAACGCATAAATATCAAGCAGTCATCAACTGACGAAGAAACGAAGAGCGAAGAACGATGAATCCGGAAAGTGAAGAAAAGTTAAAAAATCCTCAAAATGGTTAAGTCTGGAAATCTCAGGTGCCCCTGGAGGTTGGGGGCGCCCAAACTTGGCAGACTTAGTTTTTTTTCGTATTTTTCAGAAAATGTGAATGCCTCTGTCAGTCAGTTTCTGGGTGGAGAAAAACAGTCATTTTGGTCAACAGGTCCTGAAAAGCTGGGAATCACGTCAGATATATCCAAGCTATCCGGTCCATCCTTCATCCAGTGGCAGTTGTCCGACAAATCATCGAAATCAATGACAGGAAGCAACTGTCGGCACGAGAAATGAGGTAAACTGTTGCAAAAGTTGAAAAACATCAAAATTGACTAAGGCATAGTTTTCCAAGCGCCCCTAGAGGTTGGAGGAGCCCATCATCTTCAGTGTTAGAATATTTTTCACGTTTTTCGAGAAACGTCAAAAAGTCTTCGTTGACCTGCTTCTAGGTGGTCAAATTTAGTCAAACTCAGTCGAAATGCTCGTAAAAGCTAGAAATTCATCTCAGGGATGTTTAGGCTACTTAGATCACCTCCCATATTGCTTCAGCAGTCAGTTGGACGACCAGAAACAAAGATCGAATAAGCCCTGTAGCACAAAAAAGTAGAAAAGTTATAAAAGTTAAAAAAATCCAAAATTTTTCTAAGGCATGAAATCCTGGGCGCCCCAGGAGGCTGGGGGTGCTTATACTCACTAGACTTAGAATACTTTTGCATTTTTTCGAAGAATGTGCAAATCCTCCTCCGTCAGCGCGGTCGGATTCACAAAAAACCAGTGTGGCTCAGTTTTTGAGGCAGGCAGAAGGTACAATCAACTCAGTTTTCATCAGGCTTGCCTGACTACCTAATCATCAGTCTCAGTTTTGCTCCGACAGGTGAGATTCGACAGCCTAACTAGGTCTCACAGTCACCAGAACGCGCGCAGAAGACAAAAAATTGAAAAAGTTGAAAATATCGAGAATTTGGCTAAGGCATTGAAACCCAAGCGCCCCTGGAGGCTGGGGGCCCCTGGTGTCACCAAAGATAGAATTTTTCATGATTTGCTGAGGTCATCCAACAGCCACTTCCAAAACTTCGTTCGGCGACAGTTTCAAGAAGTCAGATTTGCAGTCAAATGTCGTCAGATCGTTAGTTTGAGGCTGGGGATGAAATCAGAGATGATAAAGTTTCAAGATGCCATGATCAGTTAGCTTTTTTAGTTAGGCGGTGACAATTTGCCATCTTGTTGAAGTCAGAGGCAGGTCATGCTGGAGTCAGAACGAGTGCAAGAAGTTTCAAAATGAAGGAAAAATTGGCTAACACTTTTGTAGCTTTGCATGTTTGATGACATCATCAAAGAAGATATTTTTAATCACCTCACACATAAAGCCATAGGCAGCTATAAAATAGGGATTCTCCTTATTTGAGTATATCTACTTGGATTTGTGCTTTAAAAGTTGCTTTCTTGATGGATAAGATTCAAGTTTTGTGCTTTCACAAAGAAAGCTGCTTTTTTGCCCTAAAGTTCTATAAACACAAGCTTTTGGCCTCTTTTATTCATTATTTTTGCAAGTTGCATCCAGAGGAATAAGAGCATTGTTTTCTTCTCATCAAGATTTGAGAACCCAAACGGAGTGCTTTTTTAGTGTTCTTCGTAGTTTCGGGATGAGGAAGCACAGAGGCACGCTTTTTCAAGGTCCTTTTTCCTAGGGCGTCATTTTCCAGAAACAGGGCCGGAGCTTTTTCAGTTTTCATCGAAATGGGTTCATCTAGAATCACATCCTCTTGAAGATTGGAAAATTTTAGTTTTCTAGAAATCTTCTTTTTTGCCGCTTTTTCGGGAAATCCTTTGCTTTTTCAGAATTCGACGATTTGGGTTGCTTCAGAAAAAGATTGTCTACAAATCCCACGTGCAAGCTTTTTCTCTCAAAATTCGCTTTTAACAAAAAATCAGAATATCATATCAATGGGTGATGTCACCAATGGGGCAGCGATGTAGATGAGGATGGAACTCAAAAAAGAGGCTTTAACTCAAATGCTTTTCGATTTAAAGCATTTGCTTTCATTCAAAGTTTATCCATCCTTAAAATAGTAAAAAAATCACTTTGTAATAGTTGGAGCTTTCTTTGTTTTAAAGCATATTGTTTTAAAGCAGTTGTTAGTTGTCATCTTTGTCTTAGAATAGAAATAAAGCTTGCAAATTGGCAAGTTAGTTAGATAAAATCAAGGAGATTTTAGGGTTCTCTACTCCTTTGATTTAGTATAAATAAGGGCAACCTTGCCCATTGTAAAGGGAACTATGATTGTGATAGCAAAATTTGCTGTGCCTATTCTAGCCTGCAGAAATTGTTATTTCAAGTGCTTGTTCACTCTGTGTTGTCTGTATCCAGTGTTTGATCGCATATTGTATGCCTACCTTTTGCTACAATATTGCTGTGTTGGAGTTGTAATAACTTTATGATATTAGGAATAGAAATCTCATGCCTGCCATTTGCTTTGATTCTCTATCTCACGATCATCTAGTTTTGTCGTCAAATGTGTGGCTTGCGTAATCTTATTTCAGTTTTCATCTTAAAGTACAATGAGTCTTCTGATGTGATCTAGAAGAAGTTTATTAAAGCTTTTATGTTAAAACAAATCATTCTCTGTTAACTTTTGATTCCTATGTTCTGTGTTTACTTAGGTGATCAAAAGTGTCATTTAGTTTAGGCCTAGTTGTAGTTAGAAGTTAAAACAGAAAAAACTTCTGCTACAGCGATAGAGTTTTATAACCTTGTTCACGCTGCTGAGAAGCAAAAAGATAGGCAAAAATTTAATTTATTTATCTTTTAAGCAAACATCATCAAAAAGAGAACTTCCCCTCATAATAGAAGAGTAGTTTAATTGTGCATAGCTGTCCGTTTCCAACTCGCATTCCAGAGGTGCGAATTCAAACGCCAACAAATGCCACCAACCTCAACCCAGTACGAAGTTGTCTACATCTTTTCAACACATTATGAATAAGGCATAAATTCGAAAGACATCCTAGAAATCATGAACTAAACATGTGCAGGTGAAAAACACAATGTGTATTTTAACCTCATAACATAGCAAATCAAATCTAATAATTTCTACACAACCCTACAAAAATATAAAATTAGGCTGCCACCCCAGCACATGGCTAGCTCCATTAAGACAAGAGAAAGGTTGTGAAATCCAGCCATGCCTTTGAGATAGCCTTGAATGACAACAACTCCTTCCATTAGAGCCACCAACCTCAACTCAATATGATGTTGTCTACATGTTTTTAACACATTATGAATCAATATATCACTAGTAGAAAAACAAAAATAAACGACTTAAAAAACTATCAAAAATTGGTCATGTGACCATTGGTAGTTTATTGCCAGTCATTTATCTGGCGACCAAATTTATGACTAAACAAATTTTAATCATTAATTTGGTAGTATATTTAGTCATCAATTTGGTAGTATATTTAGTCATTAATTTAGTCATTGATTGTTGTTAACTGGTCATTTATTTAGTCATTGTAATCATTAATTGCCGTCAATTGGTAGTATATTTAGTCATTTGTATTAACTAATTTCCATCCATTGGTAGTATATTTGGTCATTTTGATCATTATTTTTCCGTCAACTGGTCATATATTTAGTAATTAATTTAGTCATTGATTGTTGTTAACTGGTCATTTATTTAGTCATGGTAGTCATTTTTATTTATTGGTTTCCATTAATTGGTAGTAAATTTAGTCATGATATAAATAATTTATTAAATACCATAAATTTTATAATGCAGAAAAAACATATTATTAAATTTGAATTAAAACATAAAAGCAAATAAATTTGGAAAACTATATATTTTATGATGCTGCCAAGTAAAGATTGATAAATTTGAGCCAACACTTTCTATTTTAGAATCGACCAATAAGAAAATGAAACAAGACAAAGCAAAGTGGCAATAAATATTGACACCATTTGGTATGGCATCTTGTCAACATGGAAATGTTTTTGGTTTCATACAATTGCAGTAAAATATGAATTTATTTAAAACAACGTTTTCATGATATTTTCTTCATTACCTCAAGAAATCATAAAATAGATCATTACACAAAATCTCTACTCTTGGAATCAATCTCTTCACTGTCTCACATGGCAATACCGCACTTGCCCGTTCAGACTATTAAATTTCAGAAAACGAGCTAAACAACAGACATTCAAATGACCTCCTGCATAGATAGGATCTGAAGTTCACTACTGTCTTATTGTAGCCAAAGGTGCAGCACGTACACCACATAGCAAAACATATAGAAGAAGCTTATGATGTAGAAGCTACTATTCTGGTATCAACAAAGTTCACCATTTGTTGCAGGGTGCATTTTCCCATTTTCATCAGAAGGTTTTGCTCCAATCCAAGGTTCCATTGCACAATGCATCATTAGTAGTAGCTCAAGGAATTTTTAACAGCTTTTTTAATTTCACCACAAGTTTCCAATCATCATTGGACAAATCATCCTAAAAAAATAAGAAGAATATTCCATTTTAGACATTAAAAAGTTGTTTTATCAGCCAAAAATGAAAAGCACAAATGTTCAATTAGTATAAAATGCATAATAGTAAATACACTGTAAAATTACGTAATGTGGATATGAAATAGCCTTACCCTGTAGTTTTCTTTCAATATATCTATGGATCTTCTGGTGAGATGACTCACAAATTCATCCTCCATTTCAAAATGCCTACCAAACATTTTTTGTGCTTCATCAGCGTTGCTCCCAACAATCTGTAAAGTTCGTATGATAATTCATTAACAAAAACATTTCAAAAAATAGCATCCAAAATCATATAAAACTATTAACAACAAAGACAACTTCTCAAAATACCTTCATGGCCACTTTTTCACCCTTTAGCCATTTCAACAACTTTATGATTGATCTCAATTGAGGCTATTTTTGCCAATATCTATGAAATCTTTTGTGGGAACACATAATGGCGTGCCAATCTGTAGATGCAATCACTACATATGGCTTTATATAAACCAAAAATGATACAACAATCTTTTACATGCATAAGTCAACACCGAAAAGACTAGGTTTAGATACTGACCCTTGGAATGCCGTCAAGAATATCAACACCAACAATTATAGGATCCTTCTTGTTAAAAATACAATTTGGCAAAATGCTCAGTACACAGGGGAAAACAACATCTTCTGCAGCCTCCTTTTTCCTTTCTTCCTTAAGATTGTCCACATATGCTTTAAACTGGTCAAACAGATGATAAATAATGTCCGCTACAAATATCTTGACACCAACTTCATCTGCAAGCTCCCGAGCTTCAGGAGTAATTTTGACATCAAATGCCAAAATTGCAGCATACTCTTCTTTTTCTCAAGCATTACACTCGCACGCATGACATCTTTTTTATGCATAGGCCCAATACCAATTGCACTAACTAGGATGCTTACAGCTGGGGTCTTTAAGAACTCAAGTAAAGCCTTCAAAGATCCTAGAGTTGAAGCTTGAACATAAACTCCTTCCCCACTCTTGTCAATCCGAGACATTACATTATTGATATCTTGCATTGCTTCTTCCTTAATATCCTCTAAATCATCATCAGGGCCAACAACATATAACCGAGTTCCTGCTATGGCATGCTCAAGACCCTGAAATCAATAAATTGCAGCTAAATTTCATTGTCCACATATATTTGATAAATTTATGCTCATATACATAAAGTTATTAGCTTGAAATTTGATACCTGAGCGGTTATCTTGATTCCCTGTGCAACCTTCAACTCCTTATGATGTTGATAAGATCCCTGAAACCAACAAATATCTTAAGCTATGGAATATATTATATTATTTTAACAATATGATCAATGTGACATGGTTTGAGTAATCTAAATTTTAGGTGTAGATTATTGTATTCTAGCATAGTAGATCATAAATACCACCCATTCTCCTTTACTATAAAAGAGCATTTCAATTTTTTTAACGCCACATATACTCCATTAAATAATATGGCACCATAAGGCTTCCAAGAATACATACCACTATGTAGGTTACCACAATGGACCACTCGTAAGGAATATTTTAAATCAGGATCAAAGTCACCTGGATCTTGAAATCAAAAGGCAATCCCTTGGCTTTTACACCATATATATTAATTTTATCCGCCGTCTGTCCCGATGTTTCAAAAGGTAACTCCTGGTGTCTATAATTTCTCATACTGTCTGACCATTCAACATTTACGAACTATTTTCTATTTTGAACAATTTCTATATCCAAGGTTGACTTGATGATGCTATAGTATGGTAAGCTTTTACCAGAGTTCCAACGCAAGTTTTGGGATATAACATTTACTATTTGTTAAGTTACCAAATTGGCAGAAAAATAGGGCATTTCCAGGTACTATTCGTCCCAGAATCAGATTCGGAATCGAATTGCCTATGGAATTGGGCACGGTTGGGATTTTTTGGGCCTGAAACGGTGTGGAATCATTGAGGCATGAACCTCGGTGACTTCAGGACAGACGTGGCATTTTGAAGAAGTTTCTATGACGATTCTAGAGGCAGGTAATGTTTTCAATTCACTTTTTTAAATCAACTGTCCAAAAATCCTAAACAACTATCGTTTCACTCATCTCATGTGTTGGAGAGCCATAGGAACAACAGAGGAGCCACGAATGCCAAAGGAGTCACAAGAACAACAAACAAACTCAGTAAGGAAGCCAAATGTATTTATGCCACTTGTGATTTGAACAGTGCGCATAATGTATTTATGCTGCTTGTGTTACAAATTCTTACCCAACATTTTTGAAATCATGGAACCCTACCTTTTTCTGAATGTATGAATGGCAGATAATGGCGTAGGAGATAATGGCAAAGGAGAGGACCGATTGGTTGTTCAATCAGGCAGGATCCTTTGTTTCTAGACTTAACAATCGGCCAACATCGATTCAATTCTTATAACTGATGTCCTTACTACTTACTATTTCTAATAGTTAAATTTAAGATATTTAAAAGTTTATAATATTACCATTTACTATTTATAATAGTTAAATTTAATATATTTAAAAGTTTATAATATTTTTTTTTTTTTAATCATTCAAAGGAGATTATTCAGACCGGCCTGGAACCAGTGAAGGTCACAAGTAAGTTGTATTGTCATAAGTAAGTGGGTGGTAAGTGGTAATATTATTGTAAGTGGTGATATATTGTAAGTTGTATTTAAAAAGGGCATAGTAGAGATATTTATACATCATAAATAGAATTAAGTTCATATATGTTTTACTTTAGTTTTATGTATAGATATTTATAATTTATACATATCCAGGAGCCATTTCAGACAACCAAGAATTTTCTGAAGATAGTCACCATAGGATAAGGCCCCAAATGTCATACAAATATGTATAAAAATCCCAATAATATCAGAAGGAAGTCACCACAGGATAAGGCCCCAAAGATAAACATTTTTTAAACCCAAGCACAATAAATATGAATTTGAAAATGCAAGAGATGATGGGATATCATGTGGTCACATTATCCTAGACTATGATAATTATTGGATAATGGTAAGAAAATTGCAAAATATTGAACTTGGAAATGTAATTTTTTGTTGTACTCAAGTGATCAAAAGCAGTTACTCAAGACAGGAAAATGTTTGTATATAGCCCGCACAGGGCACAGACATTAAGGAATACCTTCAGAATCTCCCAGGTCCTAATTCTTAAATAAAACTTGAATACAGTTTTCAAGAGAATAAGAACAGACAAAAGGGAATCATTGTGAGAAGGTGAGGTCCTGCCTATTATGACCAAGAAAATCTTGCTGGGGGATAGGGCATACGACACAATCATAAGGGACACCTTCAAAATCTCCCAGGTCCTAATTCTTAAATAAAACCTAAATACAGTTTTCAAGAGAATAAGAACAAACGAAAGGTAATCACTGTGAGAAGGTCAGGTCCCTACCTTATAATCACCAATTATGACCAAGAAGATCTTGCTGGAGGCCTTTCCTCTATATATTCTGGAAAGAAACAATAATGATAAGGATGTCCCAGTGCTGGTGCTAAGCCTAAAGATCTTGCAAAGTGTGCAAAGCCTGCTACTCAAGTTTCTATGGTGATTATTGGCATGAATGAGATCTAAACCCCTAAAAGGACACCGAATAGAATCTTGGAGGAAGCTAGAACATTAGATCTGCAACTCAACTCAATCTACACCTCCCGTATGGCCAAGAAGATTTCTTCGCTAAAGTGACATTACATAAACATTTACATGTGAAATTATACAAGGAAGAAATAAACCCACATCCATCCAACATAAAGTCATGCAGAGAAACTACTGCAAACATCTAAGGCCACAAACAATCAAATGCTAGCAATACATCAGCTATACTTCCAACGGTACTGTTGACAATGAATAAACTAATGCATTCATCTTAGCAAAGTCTCAAGAGGTTATAATTAGAATGAACCTTACCTGAACTTCGCTGATGTACATATAAGCTTTTCCTCCATCATTTTTTGTGTTAACTGCACAAGTAATATAAAGAGATCTGGCACACCTTCTCCACTGAAACCCACAATCAATAAATGTTAAATACAACCTTAAAAACAATTCTATCCAGTATATTGTAACCTCAATTGAATATGGACTTGAACACAGAAAAAAAGAGATTATAAGAAGCTACAATGCTTATGTGATAGAAATCCTAGTTCCCTAATGTTTGGATCATGATCATCCTGCCCAGTCCTTGAAGCCTATGTTATAGTGTGCACACACACTTGAAAAATAACCATTAAACTTGACATTGAACTTTTTTTCACTGCTAAGTTGGGTAAATTTTTATAAATTGGAAAAGCTCAAGTCATACCTGATTGCGCTAGTTGGCACAATACTAACATATTTCTTCACTTATCTATTTCTAAAATACAGCTCTGAATTCAGTCCTTGTTCTTTGAGCTCTGTAATAACCTGCATTCATTGCAAAAAATTGTTCAGACTGAAGAACAATGTGAAAGCCTGATAAAATATTTCCAATCTTCGAACCCTACTTTGAGAGATAGACTTTTTCATTCTATGACTGTATGTTCTAGATCCCATTAGAAAAATGAAGCTTGTACAAAGTCAAACTTGAGTGAGCCGGGGTTCAAACTCATGTTGAACATCTTTTGATTGTTGATTAAAGATCATTCTTATAGGAGCATTTGGAGGAGCCTTCCAACCATAGAGCCTATCCACCTTAATAAATCAAGCACACAGTGAAAGCCTTTTGTGTCAGTGATTTTCAAGGTAGGAAATTTTTCATGAAAATTAATGGCAGATAGATATTGAATACACATTGAAACTACCATACAGACTTACCTTATTCAGGGCACCTACAAAGGGCGTATGTTGCATTTTCAAAAGATTTAGCGACTCAAATGTTTGTGGTTCCAAGCCATGCATAATATCAACAACCAATATAGCAATATCACATAAGCTAGAACCTCAAGCTCTCAAATTTGTGAAAGATTCATGGCCAGGAGTGTCAATTATTAGTAAACCAGGTACCCTTAAATTAGCATCTGCCTTCAACTCTTTTGTCCTCTCACGTATGTTTTCCATTGGAAAATATGTCGCTTCAATTTGCTGAGTGATCCCTCTTGCCTCATCTTCCTGCACATTTGTCCGCCGAATAAATTGAGCAACTTTGTCTTGCTGATATCGACATGACCAAGAATGCAACAAATAGGCGAGCGCAAATCATTCGCATTCTTTTTTGATAGTGCTTCTGCCTTCCTCACCTCTCGCTTCCTTGATGCTGTATGTTGCTTGTTATCCTCCGTGTTTTCATCTTCACTCTCAATTTCTTCAATTTCAGGGTCTTCTTCACTTTCAGGTTGCACTTGCTAAACTTTCTTTACAGACAAAGATGGTTTAACAAGAGGGGCAGGCTTTGCTACACTCGACATGGATGCTGATTTAGGCATAGATGCAGCTGTATTTTTTACTACAACAGACTTAGGTGCAGGCCCAACAGAACTTTCGATAACTTTGTTGCTTATAGAACTTGTAATGTGCTGTACCTGTTTGTATATTTTTTAAAATCTTTTTATGTGTTATTTTATTATTTTGTTGTGTTCTTTCAGACATAGACAGAAGAATGCAGAAGGGGTTTCTGTTTTCCTGCAAATGTGTTGCCGAAGCATACAATATAGAGCATATAACCAAAACCCAGAAAATATACAAGGAATGCAAGAGAAATATGAAAGACCCAGTTCATATATCAACAAATAAAGAGGTTCTATCGCATACCCATATGCAGATTTGAAACTTCAGTTTTTGGCTCCTGCCGAACCAACCACTTGACATTACAATATTGCTCCAAATCATCAAGAATCACAAAGTATCATGCATTCATTGTTAACGGCAATACAATGGGCCTTGGAGGTCTCATACAATGCAAAACAAACACTACCCACAATGAGCAATACGCTCCACACTTCCCCACGTCAACCCTGGTGGTGTACAACCATGGCCGGAAGGGTAGAACAGTAGAAAGAAATGTCACAAGCCACTAAAATATCTCTGCGAAGTGCTGTAGGCTGTCAACAAGGAGGGACGATCAGATTTGGAAGAGATTTATGCATGGAACAACCTCAAAATGCCCTCAAGCATGGTACGACTGGGCTGGGTAGTAGGCCCAGCTCGCTGCAATAGAATGCAGTCCCCAAATATGTATATTTTTCCTCAGATCTCCAATGAATTGCTCTCCAAACTGCTATGAAGAACTCGAGTGAAATGCAAGAGAAATCCTCAATATTATATCAAATCTTTGTCAAACGAACTCCATTGAAGCACATATGTGAATGCTGAATACACCCACTCACAATGGCACCGTTGGGTGGTCTTTCACACCTGTAGAATGCTGTTACCTATGGAGGTTTCCGTCTCCACAAGCCACTGGTTCGAATCCTCACACCCTTCACAATAGCAACCCTAGCAGAGCTATCAAGTAGAAAATATCATAAAGCAAGTGTATTTCCAATGCGACACTTTTCCCTCTTTTAACTCTTCAAGTGGGGTGTTTTACTTTGGAGGGAAATATTTTTTTAAATTTCACTTTTAATATTTCCCAATGTGAGCGCTCCAAAAAAATGACTTAAGTGACTTTCTTTAAATATTTCATTCTTCATCACTTAACCAAACTGCTAGTCCACAGGAGTTCTATGATGGACTAACCATGAGTCAAGAAGGGGACATTATAGTCCGCCCTCCCTGAGATTGCTTGCCTCAAGCAATCTCATGCCAGGATGCTCTAATATCTGCTCATCCTCCCAAGTAGCATCCTCCATTGGCAGGTTCCTCCATTTATCCAAGTATTCTTTGATGATCCTCCTCAAATTATGTTCCCTGGTATCAATTATAGCCTTGGGTACCAGTATCAACTTCCCCTCTTCATCAAGAGGAGGCAACTCTGTTGATGGTGTCACCTTATGCCCCAACGCCTTCTTGAGGCGAGATACATGAAACACATTATGTACCCTGCTACTTGCTGGAAGCCCCAACTCATAAGCCACTTCTCCAATCCTCTTGGAGATCCGGAAAGGTCCATAGTACCGTGGCTTCAACTTCTCTGCCCCACTCTTTTTGCGAGTGGACTGTCTATAGGGCTGCAGCATGAGATACACCATGTCACCAACCTCAAAAGACCGCTCAGTCCTCTGCTGACCTGCATACTGCTTATGTTGATTCTGAGCCTTCTGTAAGTTCTCCTTCAAAGACCTTATGATGTCCTGACTCTCCTGGAGAAGGTCTTTGGCCTTCGGCACTCAGCTATCACCAAACAACAAATCAATAAAGCTGGGTGCCTCATACCCATACAGGGCCATAAATGGTGACATCTGAATAGACATGTGGTATGTGGAATTGTAACAATACTCTCCCATGTGAAGCCACTTAACCCATGCCTTTTGCTGCCCTGAAACATAGTTTCGGAGGTATCCTTCCACCCATTTATTAACTATCTCCGTCTGACCATCTGTCTGGGGGTGGTAACTCGTACTGGGTGTGAGCTCTGTCCCTGTCAACTTGAAGAGCTCCTGCCAAAAATTACTAAGGAACCTGCTGTCCCTATCACTAACAATGTTTCGGGGCAACCCATGGAGTCGAAATACCTCACGAAAGAACAATTCTGCAACTTGTGCTGCAGTAAAAGTGGTAGGGATGGCAAAGAAGTGTGCATACTTTGTCAACCTATCCACTACCACGAAAATGCAATCCCTACCTTGGAATTTTGGTAAACCTGTGATAAAGTCCATAGAAATGCTATCCCACTTCCTCTCAGGAATGGGTAGGGGCTGCAATAAACCTCCTGGAAACGAGTGCTCCTGTTTGTTCTGCTGACATATCGGGAACTCTCTCACATACTGCATCACCTCCGTCTTGAGGCCCTTCCAGGTGAACCTCTCTCTAACCTGCCTATAAGTTTTGAAGTACCCCGGGTGTCCTGCCATCGGCAAGTCATGGAATGCCCTCAAAACCTTATGTTTCATTTGAGAATCTGACACCAAGAAGATCCTGTTCTTGTAAATGATTAAATCATTTACCACTGTATACCTGTCATCCTTGATGGTGCCATCAATTATACCTGTAGCCCATGCATCCTTTGCATATTCAGTTGATATCATCTCCCTCCAATCATCTGCAATGGCTCGAAGTGCACATAAATGGGGCCTCCTGGATAGAGCATCGGCAACAACATTTTTCTTTCCTTTGACATACACAATGTCAAAGTCGTAAGCCTGTAGCTTGCCTCTCATTTAAGTCTTTCTGGCCAAGGAAATGCTTCAGACTGTTGTGATCTGTTTTGACTACGAACTTACTGCCCACAAGGTATTGTCTGAACTTAGCCAATGCATGCATTATGGCTAACATCTCCTTGTCATAAATGCTATAGCTGCGTTCCACACCCCTCAACTTCCTACTATCAAATGCTATGGGGTGCTTATCCTGCATAATTACCGCACCAATGCCTTCCCCTGAAGCATCATATTGCAACTCGAAGGGCTTGCTGAAATCTGGTATGGCCAATACAGGGCATGTACTCATAATCTGTTTAAATCTGTCAAAGCACTCTTGTGTACCCCCTGTCCAACTAAATGCATCCTTGCGAGTCAAATCTGTGAGGGGAGCAGCTGACTGAGAAAACCCTTTCACGAACCTGCGGTAATATCCACATAAACCCAAGAATCCCTTTAGTTGAGTAAGATTCTTTGGTGGTGGCCAGTCTACTATTGCCTGACTCTTCTCCGAGTCTACCTTCACGTTACTAGCACTGATATTGTGACCCAAGTATGGCAACTCGGTCATCCCAAACTCACACTTTGACACCTTAGCATATAAAGATTCCCTCTCCAGAATACTTAACACAATGTCAATGTGTTTCATGTGCTCTTCCCACGTCTTTCTGTAAATCAGGATATCATCAAAAAATATTAGGACAAACCTCCTCAACTGCTCTCTGAAGACTCTATTCATGCAAGACTGGAAAGTAGCTGGTGCATTAGTCAAGCCGAATGGCATGATTAGGAACTCAAAGTGCCCATAGTGACACCTAAATGCTGTCTTCTCCACATCCTCATCTTTGATCCGAATCTGGTGGTACCCAGACCTCAAGTCTATCTTGGAGAAATAACAGGCCCCGTGTAGTTCATCAATCAGCTCATCTATCCTGGGTATGGGATACCTGTTCTTGATATTTTTCTTATTGAGTTCCCTGTAATCAATGCACATCCTAAGAGTCCCATCCTTTTTCTTTACTAACACAACGGATGATGCAAACGGGCTCTTACTCGGTCTTATGTGTCCCATGGCGAGAAGCTCTTTGATAGCTTTCTCGATCTCATCTTTGGACCTTTGGGGGTGGCGGTATGGTGTGGTGATCACCGGTTTTGCATCCTCCAACTCGATCATATGCTCGATACCCCTGTCGGGCGGTCTACCTGGTGGAATATCACTAAACACTTTGGTGTGTTCAGTTAGAAGAGCTTGTATGTTAGGTGGATACTTACGTCTCTGCTGCTCTGCAACTTCAGGTATCAACAATATCTCTGCTGCCCATTGTACCTGATCATGGCGAATCAATCTCTCCATTCGCTTGAGAGAAACAACTCTCAATCCACCATCTGAAATTCCCCTGAGCACATGCTTAACTCCATTCACTTCAAACTTCATTTCCATTGTCTTCAAATTGATAGTGAACTCTCCTATCTCATGAAGCCATTTCATTCCCAACACAACATCCATGTCACCCATGCTAACCACATAAAACTCTGACTGGCAAGTGTAATGGTTTAGTTGGATTGTCAAGTTGGGAATCCTCCTAGTGCAAGTGAGTACAAACCCATCGGCTACCTTTACCTTAAATCCCGCAAACTCCTCTGTTTGTAACCCCCTCTTAGCAACCAAGCCCTCATCTATGGAGTTATGAGTCCCACCTGTATCTAGCAAGGTAATGCACCTCTGTCCTCCCAACACTCCTCGGATCTTGAATGACCCTTCTCTCTGAATGCTAGAAATGTGGGTTGTGGGCAGGGGGTATCATTATCCTTATCTGGTACTTCAGACGCAACATCTGTCCCTGAATCATCATTCTCTGTATGCTGCTCCGAATGCGTGTCCGACTCCACAGACTCATCAGTTGAGAAGTACTCAATCTGTTTTGCCTTCCCTTGGGCAGCACACTTGTGCTTCGGATCCCAAGGTTCTCTGCAATGTAAACAAAGCTTCTTCCTCCTGAGGTCATTCAGCTGATCATTATCTAACCTGGAAGAACTCTTATGTGGCGGGTGTCTCGAGTCCCTTTGGAAAGGTCTCCTATCTCTCTCCATATCTTTCCTACGCTGAAAGTTCTTACTCTGAAATTTGCTCCTCCATGCGGATGATTCCATATCACGGGCCTTCTTCATGGCCTCCTGCAATGTTATAGGGTCTAAAGTTTAAACCCTTCACCCATCCTCTTAGAGGATTAGACAACCCATCAACGAAGAGCATGATCAACCTCCTCTCTGATATATTTGAAACCATGACTGAGAGATCTTGGAACTCTGAAATGTACGAGTCCACTGATCCACTCTGTCTCAACTGTGCCAGCTCCTTGAACTGCAATTCAGGATCCTTCTTGTCGAACCTGTCTATGAGTCTGGCTGTGAACTCAACATAAGATGTGATCTGGTCATGTCCCAAAGTCACCTTCCCATTGCTCCACCACCTATGCGCACTACCCTCCAAGTGTAAGGCTGTGTATGTGATGGCATCTGTCTCTGGCATGGGGTTGATTGAAATATGGTAAGGTCATCTTGTTGACCTTCTTCTGCAGCGCATTGTTCTGTTGTCTATTACCCCCTCTGGGTCTGTGCCTCATCCGAAGATCTGAGTAGTCTCTGAAAGTCATTTCAGCTCTAAACCCTTCGCTGGAAGCCTGCCAATCCCTAAATATCTCTTCCTGAAACTCCAACTGTGTAGCATCCCTGTCTGGTATCTCGTCCCTCGGCCTGAAAGTCGGAATGCCTGGTCTATCTGTAGCCGTGAGCCGTGTAGCACCCCGATTATTCACTGAAGCCTCTCCATCATGATTCCTGTGCCCATTTCTATCACCAATGTTTCGATCACCATTCCTATCTCCATTTCCTCGGTCTCTATTCCTGTCATTCCTGTCATTTCTATATTTGCTTCGACCTATATTCTCCTCATCTTCTTCCAGTTCAGGAAATAATCGGCCAAGAAGCCTCCCAAGTGCCTGCTGAGACCTGTCCAAGCTAGCCACGATTTGTTGTTGACCTCTAGCCAAGTCGTTGAGGATATCTCGTGTGCTTGGTTCTTCAATCTCCGTATCTCCCATCTCCCCTGTATGCTCTGTAAATGGAGGTAACTCTCTGGAAAAGGGGTCTGTCCGTGAAGCCTGAGAATCGTCCTCTGCAGCTGCTACCTCTATCTCTGGAACTATCAACTGTGGAATCTGTGTTCCTTGCCTTGCTCTGGTATTCTTGAAGGAATATCTATCTGCCGGTCGCATATCTCATTTTCACTTCTGCATGTCTATTTCACCTCACAGGATGGCAAGATCATAGCTTTGATACCATTGTAATGTGCCGTACCTGTTTGTATATTTTTAAAATCTTTTTATGTGTTATTTTATTATTTTGTTGTGTTCTTTTAGACTTAGACAAAAGAATGCAGAAGGGGTTTCTGTTTTTTTGCAAATGTGTTACCGGAGCATACAATATAGAGCATATAACCAAAACCCAGAAAATATACAAGGGATGCAAGAGAAATATGAAAGACCCAATTCATATATCAACAAATAAAGAGGTTCTATCGCATAGCCATATGCAGATTTGAAACTTCAGTTTTTGGCTACTGCCGAACCAGCCACTTGACATTACAATATTGCTCCAAATCATCAAGAATCACAAAGTATCATGCATTCATTGTTAACGGCAATACAATGGGCCTTGGAGGCCTCATACAATGCAAAACAAACACTACCCACAATGGGCAATACGCTCCACACTTCCCCACGTCAAGCCTGGTGGTGTACAGCCATGGTCGGAAGGGTAGAACAGTAGAAAGAAATGTCACAAGCCATTAAAATATCTCTGCGAAGTGCTGTAGGCTGTCAATAAGGAGGGACGATCAGATTTGGAAGAGATTTATGCATGGAACAACCTCAAAATGCCCTCAAGCATGGTACGACTGGGCTGGGTAGTACGACCAACTCGCTGCAATAAAATGCAGTCCCCAAATATGTATATTTTGCCTCAGATCTCCAATGAACTGCTCTCCAACTTGCTATGAAGAACTCGAGTGAAATGCAAGAGAAATCCTCAATATTATATGAAATCTTTGTCAAACGAACTCCATTGAAGCACATATGTGAATGGTGAATACACCCACTCACAGTGGCACCGTTGGGTGGTCTTTCACACCTGTAGAATGCCGTTACCTATGGAGGTTTCTGTCTCCACAAGCCACTGGTTCGAATCCTCACACCCTTCACAATAGCAACCCTAACAGAGCTATCAAGTAGAAAATATCATAAACCAAGTGTATCTCCAATGAGGCACTTTTCCCTCTTTTAACTCTTCAAGTGGGGTGTTTTACTTTGGAGGGAAATATTTCTTTTAAATTTCACTTTTAATATTTCCCAATGTGAGCGCTCCAAAAAAATGACTTAAGTGACTTTCTTTAAATATTTCATTCTTCATCACTTAACCAAACTGCTAGTCCACAGGAGTTCTATGATGGACTAACCATGAGTCAAGAAGGGGACATTACAGAACTCTCTTCCACTTCAGCAAAAGCACTTTTAACATGTAATGCCACATCTTTTTCATCCCAACTTTTAGCATCCCAACTTTTAACATGGACTGCAATGATTGCAGGATATGCGCAAAATGGATTTGTTGAAAAGGCTTTAGAAATTTTAAAGCAAATGCAATTGGCTGGTGTAAAGCCAAATTCCAAAACCTTTGCCAGCATCCTCCCTTCCTGTGTCAAAATGGGAGCTTTGGAATAGGGTATGGACATCCATCAAAACATAATGGAAGGGGGATTTTTTTTCAGATATTATAGTTGGAAATACTCTGGTAGACATGAATGCAAAATGTGGAAGCATAGACAAGGCACAAGAACTGTTTCACAAAATGCCTCAAAGAAATGTCATCTCATGGAATGGAATGATTGCAGGATATGCACAAAATGGATTTGTTGAAAAGGCTTTAGAAATTTTAAAGCAAATGCAATTGGCTGGTGTAAATCCAAATTCCACAACCTTTGCCAGCATCCTTCTTGTCTGCGCCAAAATGGGAGCTTTGGAACAAGGTATGGACATCCATCAAAAAGTAATGGATAGAGGAATTTTGTCAGATGTTGTAGTTTCAATTGCCCTGGTAGACATGTATGCAAAATCTGGAAGCATTGACAAGGCATGTGAACTGGTTGGCAGAATGCCTCAAAGAGATGTCATCTCATGGAATGCAATGGTTGTGGGCTATGCACAAGATGGATTTGTTGAAAAGGCTTTAGAAACTTTCAAGCAAATGCAATTAGTGAATGTAAAGCCAAATTCGACAACCTTTGACAACATACTCCTTGTCTGTGCCAAAATGGGAGCTTGGAACAGGGTATGGACAACCATCATAACGTAATTGAAGGGGGATTTTTTTTAGATAGACATGCATGCAAAATGTGGAAGTCTAGATAAGGCACATGAACTGTTTGATGGAATGGCTCAAAGAGATATCATCTCTTGGAATGCAATGATTGCAGGATATGCACAAAATAGATTTTGCATGGATGCCCTCAAAATATTTTAATTAATGAAGCACTCCGGAACATATCCTAACATTGTAAACTTTGCTTGTGTTCTATGTGCATGCAGCAATGCAAGTTCAGTGGATGAGGGTTGTACATACTTCAATCAGATTAGTAACCTTTATTGCATTACACCTACAATTGATCATTATGTGTGCATGGTTGACCTTGCTCATGCTGGCTATCTTGAGGACACTCTAAACTATATCATTAAGATGTCATTAAGAGTGGCACTAGGCATGAACAGTGACTGCAAAATAAAACATGGGCAATTTTCATTAGTGAGCAATATTTTTTTTAGGTGGGAAAATGCCAAACTAGAGGGAGACCAATGTAGTTGTCTACTACTGCTTTGCATATGGGAATAAATAGACAGAGGTATTTTTGTTTGGAGGTTGTGCGGCAGTAAAATAACTTGGCACAGGAATACAATATCAGAAGAGGCCACACATGATTTGTATTGACCATATTGTTTTTCTAGGTTGGGTGCTTGCCAATGGAAAGAAAGGGGCAATGTATAGATGCTTAATGATAAATGGAATCCAAGGATAGAGCTATAGGAAAGTAATGATGAGAATTATTTTGGTTGGGATGGCAATGAATAGAGCTTCAGTTGATTTCCAAATTAGCATTCCAACAAATGATGGAGGAATGTATCAGCTTCTTCCATGTCTTGTTTCGTTGTGCATAACCATTTAAGGCACAATGAACATGTTCTCTTTTGCTAAAGTTATGGAAGTGTGGCATGTACCTAAGCTTGTGATGACACTTATTGTTGTTCCTATGGTTCATGCATTGGCAACTACAGTCAAGGAAAACTCCATAAAAGATCAGCTTTGTATGGAGTAATTCCAAACAACTTTGAGATTTATTATTTTCTTGTTTATTTCCATGTGCATCTACATGTTTATTCTTTTTGCTCTCACTAAATTATCCCAATCCTTGCAACAAATAAGTTTTGATTTTGCTATGCTCAGAGGACTGTAGATGAGTGTTAATCAATATGCAAGGTAGAGGTGATATAAATCATGGCGTCTTACACATTCAAAGAAAAGCACGGGTATTCTATATATATGGAGGTGTAGGAGTTTGAGAAATGGTGTGGAATAGGTAGGCAAACCAAATGCAGCGATTTATATTTAGAGAATTCCAACATGTATTGAAACAAAAAGAAATCCACGTGGCAAGTGTTATTTGTTAGTAGAAAGGGTCTTTTCAATGGGGAGTTTTTATCTTCCCCTAGCTCTCCACTCTCTGTAGGTGCTTTCCCCATCAATTTAGTGCTTTCTCTCTATAGAGATTACAATAATAGATATTGCTTTAGTTGGTATATGGTTTTAAAAGAGTGGTGGGGCTCAAGTGACATACTGTTTGGTTATCTAATAAGAAATATTTAAAAACAAATATATGGGAAAGCATTTTATATACTTCAAGGTTATAAAGAGTCTGTCAAAGGTGGAGGATATTTTTTTGTTATAATGTTTTAGCCCACCATTATGTATTTCACAATGTGAACAGGCTTAAGATTAAGGTTATCCACATTCTCTTTACGTGCTAAAGAGGGTGTAGCCCTGCTAACACAGTCTCGTGTATTCTATTGCTATGAAGAGATTATATGGTTAAGCAACAGCTGGGACATGAATGAGAAATATGAAACATAAACACGACCACATGAGCTATTTGAAATGCAATGATTACAGATTTGTTGAAGAGGCCTTGGAAACTTTCAAGCAAACGGTACCGGTAGGCATAAAGCTAAAATCTATGCCTTTGCTAACATTTCCCTTGCCAGAGCATGAACAACCACGAATGTATTCAAAATGGTTTTTAATCAGATATCTAGTAGACATATATGCAAAAAGTAGAAGCAAAAATAATGTTTATCAGGTGTTCGACTAAATGCTTGTGCATGTATGTGAAATAGAGACACAGAACAAGCACCCCAACTATTTGACAAAATCTCTAAAAAATTATTACTTGCAGGGAAGAGTCCTTAACATGTTTGACAAAATGTCTCAAAGAAATGTAGTCTCATGGAATGCAAATTTTAGTGAATGGATAATTTGGATACTCTATACTTCCACATTTGCATACATGTTTGCCATCACATTTCCAACTATAATACCTGCCTAAAACCCCCTTTCCATTATGCATTGATGAATGTCCATATTGGGATATAAAGCTCCCATTTTGGCACAGGAGAGGAGGATGCTAGCTAAGGTCATGGAATTTGGCTTTAAACCTACCAATTGTATTTGATTGCAGGTCTATCAATAATTTTCAACAAATCCAATTTGTGTGCACTGTTGCACTATCTTCTCTCTATCTGCATGCCATTTATTCAAGATGTGTCGCACAGGATAGAACATAATGTACCCACATAAAAAATCGAATCTAAACACAAAGAAACTGGACATAAACATTGTTCAAATTGACAACACCAGCAATGAAATACACCTCAACAATGACATTCTAAAAACATCACTACACATTGTCTCAATAGATGACCATGTCATTGGGCTTTCCAAGATTTTAAAACAATAAGAATATCAAGGACAGACCATTAATAGCATAATGTATTGGTATTGGGGTGCACTGTTAAAGTAGTCTATAGTACCAAAATCCATAGGATTAGGTGTGCTCACAAGCTTTGTATCCTTGTCTTACAGGCTTAGACCCCATGTTTGGGGGGATTGGAGCCCCCTTTCATTGACTCCCTTAAAAGTGTTCAAAAGCAACAAAGGAAAGGCTTATAAAATAAACTTTAAAAAGAAATAACAAAGACAAGAAGCCACCCAGTAGATCTATTAAAGTAGCATTTAAGTCCCCACAGGGCCAGATGAACTCATAGGCTTTGTACCCTTGTTTCACAAGCTTGGACTTCATGTTTGATGGGGTTGGACCCCGATTTCATTTAATCTCTCAAAACTACCAACCAACCTAAAAACAAAAGGACAAGAAGACATCCAGTAGATCTATTAAAGTGGCATTCAAGTTCCCCTGAGCCAGGCGAACTTAGGCTTCATGCCCTCATTTCACAGGCTTGGACTCCATGTTAAATGGGATTGAAGCCCCAGTTACATTGACTCTCTCCTAATTACCAATAACAATTTAAGAAAATGTTTTTAAAAAAACAAAGGACAAGAAACCACACGGTAAATCTATTAAAGCAAACCATTAACAGACAATAATCCTTAAAATGCTGCAAAATAGGACCAGAGATAAACACACACACCATCTTTGAGAGGAAGAAGGCACACGTATGATATCTCAAGATGGAAGGGATTGAGAAACGCTGCAGGATTGTCCATCACTGTCACATTCGTTACATTCACTACACATATTCAATCCGTTCAGATACCCTAAATCGGCCTCAACCACAAATTTACTCCACCAATTTGGTAGACTCTAAGCCCATGTGCTTCTAATCGAATCACAACTGGCCACCACTAGTATGGCTGTCACAAACCCTAAAACCTCAGAAAATTCTTGGTTGTCTGAAATGGCTCCTAGATATGTTGCATCCTCATTATTCTTTTCATGCGAACCCCCGTCACCATCATCATCATCATCCTCATTATCATCATTCTTTTTCCCCCTCTTACTATTCTTATTCCTAGATTTGTTATTATTATTACTATTGTTCAGAGACATACCTTTAAGTGAAGTTGAAACTTCATCCTCTAGAGCGGCATCTCTGTTGTCGTCAGCCACTGGATCGACAATCGCGTATTCGTCGTCGTCAACGATCAGACTCTTCTTCTGCTCTGAGCGGCAGGGGCATCGTCCCCTGCCGCCACGCCTGCCTTCTTCCAACACATCAGTGCCCAAAATTTTTCACCTTTTTGGTCAAAATTCATAAACGCACATTCCCTCCATTAATTCCCTCCAAAACTAAAGTGAACTAAACTCATGCACGACGAGGCAAAAACTTATATTATAATTTTAATTATAAAATTATGAAATTATATTACAATATAATTATTCATTATTATAATATTTAAATAATATGAAATATTATTAAATTATATTTAACTTAAATTACATAATTACTTTGTTATATAAGTTATAAATTATACAACTTAAGTTATTAAATTATATAATTTAAATTAATTTAACTTAAATTATACTTGTGCATACTGGACTCGCAAAATTAAATAATTTATCAATATTATAGTATATTTAAAAGTTTTATAATTAATAATTTTGTCTTTATTTTATTTGTATCTATCCAATTTGTCTATTTTCTTGTCTTATTTTTGAATTTTTTTTGTATATTTCCTATTGTATGATTTGTTTTTTTCTTCTTAACCCTTTGTTCAATTCTTTCTCTCCCTTTATTCCTTTGGTCTAAGCGGACATTTATTGCCTTGCCTTGTATTGTCTTTGAACTCATGGATTATGGTCAAATTGGAAAGAAAAAAGAATAGAGGAGTAATAGTCATTTATTTAGTCATTTTTATTTGTCTGACCAATTATTTAGTTGTGTTTTTTGCCCGATGATCAAATTAGTCATTTCAACCGATGACCAAATTAGTCATTTATAGCTGTGTTGCAAAAAATTAGTAGAATTTTGGTCACGTGACTAAAAGTTTTTGTCACCTGGTCATTTATTTGCCAAATTTCTACTAGTGTATGAATCAACTAAGAAAGGCATAAATTTGGAAGACATATTAGAAAAAATGAACTAAACATGTGCAGGTTGAAATACAATGTCATTTAAGGCTATTTCAAAGGCATGGCTAGATTTCACAACCTCTCTCTTGATGTCATGGAGCTACGTGCTAGGGGTGGCAGCCTAATTTTATATTTTATATTTCAATCTGCAACTTTCTATACAAAATGAATTCGTAACACAACAAATCAGATATAATAATTTTTACACAACCCTAGAAAAACATAAAATCAGGCTGCCACTTTAGTTGGGGTGCACATTGCTCCATTACATCAAGAGAAGAAAGGTTGTGAAATCCAGCCATGCCTTTGAGATAACCTTGAATGTGACAACTCCTTCCATCAACGGCACCAATCTCAACTCAATACAATGTTTACATCTTTTCAACACATTATGAATCAACTATGAAACGCATACATTTGAAAGACATCTTAGAAATCATGAACTAAACTTGTGCAGGTTGAAACACACTGTGTATTTCAACCAACAAATTTATATACAGAATCAATTCCAATAATTTCTATAGAATACTACAAAACATTAAATTAGGCAGCCACTTCAATTGGGGCTACACTTGGGTGCATAGAGCTCCATTACATCAAGAGAAAGACTGTGAAATTAGATAGGAGTTTCTATGGAGGAAAGGATGGATGTCCAGAGGTCTCATTTTACTTTTGAATCAAAATAAAATGAAAAATAAAATGAGACCTTTGGATTCAAAAATAATGAGACCTCTGGACATCCACAATTGTCTAAACAAGTGATTAAGATGATGGGTTATACAGAACCAATAGGTTTTAACTGCAGAGGTATAATTTTATTTTGTATGGAGAATAGTCGTTGCCTAGTATATTGGGCTTTAAAATGAACTCATGAATGTATATCTTAAGTGATTAACTTGATGGGTTATACAAATTCAATTGGTTTTACTTGCAAGGGCATCCAGAAGAAGATATTTTGAAGACCCAGAGAGCCCCATGAGAGCCGTTGAGGAAATCCCTTGAACAATTTCATGGAACCCATGGGTAAACTCTTGCATTTGCAGTATTCAACGAAAATGCTCTAGCATAAACGTACAATGTGACATGGAAAGGTTAAAGTGGACAACATGACCTATTGCATTCCAGTGGAATGAGGTAGGAAAAATGAGACAGGGCACGACATGGTTAATTTTTTTTACACATGAATTGAACTCTTCTTTGGAATGAGGTAGGAAGAATGAAATAGGGCATGACACGGTTAATTTTTTTGACATGAACCGAACTTTGCTTCTTCACAATTTCAGCAAAATATCCCGACATTGCATATTGACATAGATTAGATTAACCTACCCAAAAGAGTTATGGTCGGCTGCAACTCGTTTTTGACCTTTGTTCGTCTACAACTCATCCCTTGTGCAGTTGGCGAAGTCGTTTGTAGCATGATTTTAATTTCTTGAATTAAAATAAATCACAACAATGCTTGAAAGCTACAGATATTTGATAGTTTTGGCGAAGTGTGGACCCCATCAAGTTAATGGCGGGAAAGGGACCGTCGCTGGTGTGGCATTGTGACAAAAAATGGCAAGTAGAAACTTTTAAACATAGTGGCTATTGTGGATCCCATCAGCGATGCTATTTTGGATGGAGAATATGGTCATGATGTCTGAGGCATGCTATTTTGTATGGAGAATAGCTGCTGCTGAAGTTCGACACTTACAAATATTAAACTTTTACTAGCATCTCATGTCGTGATTGAATAGTTGAAAGAAATTATTTAGAGCTGGCATTTATTTATTTTTTTTGATAGGAAAACCCTGGTTAAGGGACCAGGGACCCAACAAAAATAGGGCCAAGCCCGAAAGTCTTTAACACACTGCATAACACCGATGCTTACACAACAGAGTCTAACACTGGGGAAAGATTGGAGAGGGGCAAATTACAACCACCCACTCTCCACAGTCTAAACAAAAACTAACAAAATAGAGAAACCAAAAACTAAACATTACTTAGCATCCTTGTCAAACAACTCCACAATGTTAGCCTCATCATCACAAGCGTAGGAAAACAAAGGCCAAGTATGCTCCTGCACAGGGACTCCCACCTTCTTCACTATGCCCTCCACCGTCTGCCTAGTCTCCACCACCCCTAACAGGATATCATGCAGATGCTCGAGCATCGCCTCCTGGTTCATAACTGCTTGGGAAGAAGCCTCAATCAAGTCCTTGTGGGTGAGCACCGAGGCCGTTGCAATTGATAGCATGGTTGCCACTAACATTCCACTGGCCCCTCGACGCACCAGGATCAAGCAATAAGTGTGCCATGGCCTCCCTTATGTTTAACCCCTCTTTGCCATCCACCTCTTTTGCCATAACAATCAGCCTGCATAACCATTCCCTTAAGATGGGGTTCTTAATTTCCCCCTCAATATCTTTCACAAACCTAGCCATCGCCTCCTTCGTTGAAAGCTTTTGCAAACGTTTACGCGGCTTATAGCTTCGTTTCGTTCTGCCCCCCACTATCTTGCTATCACTTCTCTGAGCCATATGCCTCCTAGGCACCATGCTTGCAACTGCCTTTCCTTTAGCCTTGCTTCACGAACCATCTCTATCAGCCCCCTCCGCCATACCAACGCCCTCACTAGACGCCGCCATGAGAGAGAGAAAGGGAACCAACAAAATAACATTTAACAAAACATAATTGAGACGCCACCCAACTTCAGATCAATTATACCACCTTCACTGCCGCACGCCAAGCGTCTGGAAAAGAAAGCCAACCGGCCAATAGTCATTTCCGCACAAACCAAATCGAGGGACTCACCTTGTAATAAATACCTGCTTAATTTATTCTCCCAGTATTGGGGGCGCTGGCATTTATTTTTAAATATAGAGGTCCTAATTTTAAAATAAATAAAATATGTATAAATAAATTAACTCTTTATTTAAAATAGCTCTATGGTAAAATAAATTAACTTTAAAGTAAAATAAAGTAACTCTTACTTTAAAATAGCTCTATGGTAAAATAAATCAACTCTAAGTTAAAATAAATTAACTCTAAAGTAAAATAAGTCAAAGACAAATAATAAAAAATAAAATGATTAAGTTAAAAATAAATCAACTCGGAACTAAAATAAATTAAAGACAAACAATAAAAAATAAAATGATTAAGTTAAAAATTTGTTTGATTGGTTGTATTTAGTTTTTACATTGTTAATGTTGTTACATGAGTACTTATTTATTTAATTAGTATTACTTTTTTTTTCAAACTAATTTTTTGAACAAAAACAGAACATAAAAAAAAATAAAAAAACAAATATCTTGATTTAAAAAATTAAATAACAAATATTTTGATGATTTGCATATACATACATACTATGTATTGATGATCAACACATTATTTATTCAATTCATCATGATATTTGTTATTTAATTATTTTTTAATATCTACTTTTAAACTATTTTTGTTTTAAAAAAACAAAAAAATAGTAATACTAATTAAATAAACACGTTCTCATTTAACAACATTAACACTATATATATAATAATAAAAAAAATCAACAATGAGCGCGAGTGGAAATGGTGTGAGCTGCGGGAGTGGGAATGGAATCAGGCAGGGCAGGAACCCTAAATAGGGTGTTAGGGGTTGAGGATCTTTCCAAGGCAGAGGAGCCAGCGGCGAAGAGGATGAAGGAGTAGAAAGTGACGAGGAGGATGGAGATGCAAACACGGCTTGGGACCTCCCATCAAAGGAAGATGATGACATTCGCTTACTAGAGCTCTGGTTGGATGCTTAGAGTTTTGTAGCTCGTGCACGGTCAAAATCCCTTGGCCAGAATGCTGCTGGGGAGGGCGATCTCAACAAGGCGCTGAGGAGAGGCTCTCCTCCCAGCATGGATCTGATGGCAACGGGAAGTCTTCCCTGTTGCTGGTTTTGCCCCTTTAGTTTCGGGGGAGTTTGAAAATGGGGTTTTGGGCCAAAAAGCCCCTGAACTAGGGAGCTCGAGGGCTCTCATTGCCCAAGTGGTTGATATTTCTAAAGCCGACTTTGGAAACCCAGGTGGATGGCTGTTCTCGTGACTAGTCCTCTGTTGGTTCTTTGCAAGCTACTGTGGGGCTAGGGTTGTCGCCGACGCAAGGAGCTGGGCTATCTGCCCTATCTGAGCCAGGGGACATTGGCTCTCCTTTGCCTATTAACTCTGGTTTTCTGGATCAAGGTAGGAAGATCTTTATCCCTGATTCTGTGACGAATAGATCATATGCTTTATGGAAGAATGCCCGGGTTGGGAAAATTTTGGGAAATAGACCCAATGTTGACAACATTAGAAACTGGATCAAAACAAAATGGAGATTGAAAGGTTCTGTGGAGATTATGGTGATGAGGAAGGGGTTCATCCTCTTTTCTTTCTCACTCTTGGAAGATAGTTTGTAGATCCTTGAGGGGGGTCCTTGGTTCTTTGGCAACTCCTTTCTTTTCCTCAAGAAGTGGGAGACTAGCTTGGACCTCTAGAAGGATCACATTGAGAGTGTTCCAGTTTGGGTCAGACTCCCCTGTTTACCTTTAGAGTATTGGGATGAGGATGTTTGGACTGCTATTGCTAGTTCCTTGGGTAACTTCATTGCTGCGGATGAGGTGACTAAATCTAGGAAACAATTTTATTTTGCTAGATTTTGTGTTAACGTTGCTATGGACAAAGCTCTCCCTTCTTCTGTTACTCTTTCGTCTAAGCTTGGTATTTGGAAGCAACAAATCTGTTATGAGGAATGTCGTGGGATGTGCCTCAACTGCTTTAAAACAGGTCATGCTTCTGCTGTTTGTAGATCTGGAAAAGGAAGGAATCCCAATAATAGTCAGCATGAACCTCCCCTTCCGATTGAGAAGGCTACCAATAGCCCTCTCTTAGACAAGACCTCGGAGGAGAGTTGTATGATGTTTGAGGTGCTTTGCAGCCCATCCGCAAACAAGGAAAATATCACTGTTACTCCTCCCAGCCGGGTCATTAGCGTTTAGGAGATTGGAAAGGAAAAGATGATACCAAAAGGCAACAGACCATTCTTGAGGACAAGGTTGTGGTTGAGAACTCTCTGATGAAGTTTGGCTTTAAGCCACCCTGAGTGGAATGTTTTATCTATTCGTGGGCACTGTCCATGTCAGGTTATTCTCTCCTTTCTGTTCAGGGAGTGTTGCTGGTTCTTTGCAGGTTGTAGTTCTTTGGTGTTTGTTTTGCTGTTCCTTGTGGCCTTGGGCCTGCTTCTTTGTTTGTGTTGTTTTTTTTGGCCTGTCTGGCTGGCTGTTCAAGGGTTTTGGCCCTTTCAAAAACCCATCGGTTGTAGCTCCAATTAAAAGCTTTACCATTATCAAAACATTAACAATATATATGTATCAACATTAAGCAATCAGAGCAACATACAAATTACAAACCATAAAAAATAGATATAAAAAATCAAACAGATTAAAATAAATATTTAATCGCTCTTACCTTTGCTTTTACTGCTGTTTCTTGATTTTCACTTTTTCTTGTTATTTGCTTCAAATTTAAAGTTATATTTTCTTTTGTTTTGAAAATGGTAATAAATATTATATTTATATGTAACATTTTATTTTATTTTTTGAAAAGTCACATCATTTCCTTTGTCAGTCATACATCATTTTATTTTTTATTGTTTGTCTTTAATTTATTTCACTTTAGAGTTAATTTATTTTACTATAGAGCTATATTAAATTAAGAGTTATTTTATTTTATTTTAGAGCTATTTTTTTTGATGAATAATGGCTATATTACTTTTTATAAACTAAAAAGAGAATAATACACTATTCACAAAAAGGGGGAGGGTGGTAGAAGGCACACCCTCAAAGTCTATGTGGGGCCAAGTCCTAACAACAAGATGAAACATGATGTCTAGCGGGCCAAGCCCAAACAGCAAGAACCGACAAAGTTGCTAGGTTGCGAGAGTTGCGTCATCAAGGGGGGTCACGGTCTTTTGGTTTTCCCTATACATCACCAGGGTCAGAACCATTAGTAATCGGTTCCCAACCAGTAAGAGCACCCTCCTCTTCTTGATCCTCATATGTAGGTTGTTGAGTACGAATAGGAGAAATTGTTAGATGTAGGCATGGGAACTTGTTGGAATCTAGCCAGCCAGGAGCACCACACCCATGTGAAGAGGGTGAAGGTGGGCAAGAAGGCTGAGGCCACTTTTGGGTAACACGAAGCTTGGCTCGTTTGGAAGGGGGTCGAGAGCCATGTGACTAGGAGCCATAATCTCCTTTGGTAGGTTAGCTATGTCCATGAAGGGGGTCGAGAGCCATGTGATTGGGAGCCATGATCTCCTTTGGAAGGTTAGCTACGTCCATGTTTGTGCCCATGTGGAGGGAAGTGACCCTAGTGGGAGGCAGAAGGAGATGACACTCTGGAATACAAGGGGCATTACTCTAGTGATTTAAAAGCACTTGTAGATGAGCAACTTAAGTGCAACTTTGTTTGGTTTCACCTAAATCTGCATGAGCACATTGGAGCAAATCAAAATGAATATCAACAACACAACTAGTAAAAATAACAATATTTTTGTCATTCCAAATGCTAAAAAGAATCTACACCCTAAAAGCATGCCAATTTTGGGTAAATTTAAAAGGGAGGCAAGGCCAATCTCCGAGCAAAACCATACACCATGAAAAGGGTCAAACCTAACAGTCCTGAAGAAGTCATGAAGCCTAGTCCAAGCTTCTTGGGCTCTAGTGTGGAACCGAAAAAGGTGCTTGAGAGTCTCATGTTGTCCATAAACAACGGGGATTGAGAACTCCTAGATGACACAATTTGGAACTAAGCAGATGACCTTGATAAATAATACACCAAGCAAAATGAACAAACCTGGGTTCAAGAATAGTAGACCAAACCATTTGGAATCTGCGGTGCAAAGTGCCTAGAGAGGACTAGAGGTGCAAGCAAAGATTTAACTGAGCCACCATGGGAGATGAGGTGTAAGTTGCGGGCTCTATAATTGTGAAATGGTGTATTAGGATACCATTTCCAATCTTTCCACTAGGGCTTGAAAGTCCTAACCCCAATTTTGTGAACCGTGTGGGGAGGAATGGCTTCAACAATTGTTTGGTATGTCTCATGGTCCTAGTTGGACAATCGGAATTTCAACTTGGCCTCAAGCCAAGATAAAAAAATACTTGGTGATTTTGTTGAAAAGATCTAGCAAAGTTTTGACTCCTCTATTATAAAACTTCAAAGTTTGAATCCAAGGGGCTTTAGCTAGAGGTCGGTCTTGATAAGAGAGAACCAATGACCACAAAAATGTTGTTGATTAATAGAAAGACCATTGCGGAAATCATTGCCAGTCCACAGAAGACAAGGCTTGATAGCTTCCTGAGCCTTCTAGATGCTTTTGATAACAAATGTGCCTTGTATCTGAATGTGTTCCTTCATAGTGAGGAGAGTATGAAACCCAAGGCCTTTCAAAGCTGGGTGCCCAAATGGCACTCCAAAGTAAATACAATGTCAAATGAGGACCTTCCAGGCATCCTTGCCTTCCAGGGCCTTGATAATCCATTTAGCACAAAGTGCTATGCCTTGAGAATGGATTGAAATTAAGCCTAAACCCCCATAATCATGGGGGAGATAGTAAGATTCCCAAGGCACATGGTGAAAACTTTTATTACTGTTAAAAGAGGCCCAAAGAAAATCCCTAAGAAGGTTTTCAATTTTCAAATAGGAAGCCTTAGAAGGGACACACCAGGAGGAATAATAAACATGAGTAGTAGCCAAAACTTTAGATCATAGTTGAAATTTAGTAGCCAGAGAGAGACTCAATAATCTAATAAGCCAACGTTTTCTCAATTTTCAATATAAAAGCTTGCCATAAGGAAACGAGAGATGCTTGAAAGTCAAAGGGGATGCCAAGAATTTAGCCAACTAGGATTTGGAAGGAAAGATTGCCTGCAACATCGAGTCTTTTGCCATTGAATGCTTGAACCTGAAGCCTTGCAGAATATGTCAAGGCAAAGAAGGGCTTGTTTGACATTATTCTCTTCTTCAATTAAAGTAAGAAAGGAGTTGTCTGTAAAGTGGCCATTAATGAGCTGGCTGGATGAATTGGGCAAGGCAATGCCTTTGACTAACTTCTGGGAGACCGCATGGGACAAAAGATAGTTAAAGATAGTACATAAAGTGTAGGGGCTAAGGGGTAAGCTTGATGGATAGATTCGAAAATTCCGAAGGAATTGGATTCTTGGCCATTAATGGTGATGCAAGTAGAGGCATTTGCAAAAAGCATCTTAATTGAATGCACAAAACGGGGCCTGAAACCCAACGCCTAAAGCATGGCAAGAATGAAAGGCCATTCAATACAATCATAAGCCTTGGCACTAAGTTGCCGAGTCAGAATCGGGTATGGGTATGAGTATGTGGGTACGGTATGCTGGCATTGCATTTTTTTTGGGGTGGGGTTGGGTACGTCCGTACAAAAAACACACACACACATATATAGATATATATATAAACAGAATTAACTTTAGAATACCACATATGCTAAACAAAACCATTACAAGTTTCAAAATTTGAAATATAATATACTAAGTCTGAATTCGATATCAGAAGGATCAAAGTTCAAAATTGAATGTCATGATAGATAATCATTGTTGAATATTAAAATAATAGTTATTAATCAGCATCAAATGGGTCATCATTAAGACCAAAATCATCATCATCATTAAGATAAATGTGATGATGCAGGGAGATTAGGAGAACCACATGGGACCCCACTATCGCTTGCACTAAAAGTATGCTGGCTATTGGACTCCTCAAAAGTTGAAGATTGTACAATAGAAGAAAGATCCAAATCAGTTTGCTTTGGGTCTACATCCCACAACTTCGTTGCCCCTTCCTTGTAGTCATCATTTTTGTGAGTTAGAAGCCACAAGTTGGAATGCACGTAAACTAGCTCCTTTGCTTTACTTGATGCCAATCAATTGTGCTTCACTGAGTGGATGAAGGAGTATGTACTCCAATTTTGTTCAAATGAAGAAGAGCTAGCAACCTATTGAAGCAAAGGGAGCTCTCGTTAGAGTTTTAAAATTAATAAATTGTGAATCAAACTTCAAATTTGAAAATAGTAATTTTTAAAATGAAAAAATTAAAAAAATAAAATTTAGGGGGTGGGTAAAAATTGATAAACTTGCAATAAAACTTTGATTGCAAGTACTTGAAAGGGTGGCATTTTATGGCCATGGAGGTATCACCAAGAGTGAGCATCCTTCCTATACTTGTGGCGGAGAGCAAAAACACTTTGCCCATTGGAGGCTGCAAATTTAGCAAACTAAGTTGTTACTACATCCTCTATATCAAGATCAGGGAAGAGTTTAGTAAGTGCTTTATCTAACCCTTCGCTGACTTCTCCATCACGGTATTGACACCTTTGTTGGCAAAGCAAGGATCTCTTTGTTGTAATATTTGGTAGTCAACACGAAGGCAAGAAGATGGAGTGGGGTGGTCATTTTGTTCCATT
The DNA here is from genome assembly GCA_027924645.1 of Cunninghamia lanceolata. NCBI lineage: Eukaryota > Viridiplantae > Streptophyta > Pinopsida > Cupressales > Cupressaceae > Cunninghamia > Cunninghamia lanceolata. The sequence goes on from BSBN01000923.1 coordinate 3,409,251, forward strand.
GCTCAACACAAATTGACTGCACCTCTTTGAAGAAAGTTTCTTCAGGATCTTTCTCTTTTGCATTTATGATGGATTTCATCTTCTCAATCATTGAGTCAATGCCATCATAAACCTCTCCCAAACATGGCTTATCCATGTCAGTAAATCGGATCATACTCATGATGGGCCCAATGAAACTAAGAAGATATTCCATGCTATCGCAACAAGTGTCATTTAGAATCATTTGTTTTACATTTTCTGCCCTCTTAGTGTTGGATTGCCTCCATATGGACCATGATTGGTTGATGACCATGCTAGAAAGTGCCTCTCACACCTTCACAAGTCGTCTCAAGACGATTGTGTTGGATGCAAATCGGGTCTTAGCAACCTATTTGAAAAGAAAAAATAAAAAAAATAAAAGAAAAAGAAGAATGCAAACTTAAATTTTTAAAAATAAATTACTAAAGTGAAACATAAAACTAAAAAATTGCAATTGTTTGAATTACCTTTAGTAGCTCTAATCACAAGAATGATCTAAAATTAGCTCGTGACATGTGGTGGTTTATGACGAACATATGGATCTCTTTGGCCTTAGCGTAGACTTGTTTGATCCAATCTATTTTCCTACCCAACTTTTGTAGCATGAGGTTGAGTGAGTGAACTACACAAGGTGTCCAAAATATATGTGAGAACCGTGTCTCAACTAACATCAGCTGCTCTACAATTCTTTGCGTTGTCCATTCTGACTTGGACAATATTTTGAGGACCCACTTCCTGAATGCATTGTATAAGTATGTCAGCAATAAATTGTGCATTCTTCACCTGCCCCTCACAATGCACGACTTTCAAAAGCATTGCCCCTTTAGGGCACACTACAATCACATTAGTTAATGGCATATTTTTTATATCCTTCCATCCATTAGAAATGATGGACACCCATGTTTCTTTCCATGAGGCCTTAATGGGAGACAATGAAGTTTCTATATGTTTGACCTCCTTCGACAATAAGGTGCTACACACCTTCTTATAACCTGGCCCTGTGTACCCTTTTGGAGCTTCATTGACTTTTCTTATCATATCTTGCCAATATGGAGATTGAACAACATTGAATGTCAAACCATTTGCATAGAGGCATCTTGCAATGGTTTGGTCAACAATCTCTCTAGCATCATTTTTAAATGCCCTCTCTAATGGTCTCTTAAAAATTTCGGGCTCATCTTCATTCCTACCCAAAAATGGGTGGCTCTCTACTACAACATCAGGGGTGACACTATGAGTATGAGATGGAGAAGCAAGTGGCCTCCGTGAGCCCCCTCCTCTCCTCAAAAGATGCCCTGTTCTATTCACAACTCTTGCATTTGCTTCCTCTTGCTCTTTGATATATTTGTTGGAGTACAAGAGACACTGAGAGGTGGGGGGGGGGGGGGTGAATCAGTGTCTCATAAAACAAACTTGTTTTTGGCAACAATTAATAAACTTTACCAACCATAAACTTCAACCCTTGTATGATGAAAGCAAAACATTCATTTATGAACTGTAGTGCATTGACAGATCAATTTGTGAACATGAATGAACAAAACAACTGTTGGTGAACTATGACAAATAGTAGAGGCAGTTTTATTTCTTTATTGGACAAAGATAAGTATCAGATATGTTGTGCATTTGTACTGACCCATAATGAACATAATGTCACATATGCAGCAGTTAAATTATGAAACAATGAACATATTCGAAGGTGGTTTGTAATTTTCTCAAAGAAAATATTTTGGTACGATTTGGTGTCCCCCAGAAGATTGTAGTAGATAATGCTACGAGTTTCTCTTCAGTTGAAATGACTTCTTTTTGTTATGAACATAGTATATCTCTCTCCCATTCATCAGATTACTACCCCCAAGGGAATGGACAAGCTGAGTCCAGTAACAAGAATCTGATTGCTATCATGAAGAAATTGGTGAATGACAACCCCAGAGATTGGCATAAGACGTTGTATGAAGCACTCTGGGCCGACAGAATAATTCCAAAAAGAGCAATTGGAATGGCTCCTTTTGAATTAGTTTATGGAATAGGTGCCCAATTATCTTTACCTCTGGAGCTATCTACAGCCAAGCTGCAAAGTGTAATTGAGGATCAATATTTCCAAGATTCCCTGGAGAAGAGGATTATGTATTTAACTAAGATTGAAGAAGAGAGAAATGAATTGGTTGACCGAATTACTATACATCAGGCCAGGGTTAAAGAAATTTTTGACAGGAAAACAAGGCCTAGGAAATTTATGGAAGGAGATGAAGTATTACTGTGGGATAGAAGAAGAGAACCAAAGGGTGCACATAGCAAATTCGACTCTCTTTGGAAGGGACCTTTCAGAATTCATCAGGTATTGGGTCCAAATTCTTTTAAATTGGAGTATCCCGATGGAGTTACTTTACCCCTGTCCTATAATGGACAGGATCTCAAGTTGTATCGTCTGTAAAACAGGGTCCCCTGTTTTGTACATAGTCTTCCCTTTTGTTTGGTTTTGTGTTTTTCTTTTCCCGTTTTTGTTTTGTCCCGTTCCGTTTCCTTTCTTCTCTATTTTCCTTTTTTTTGCGAAACCAGAGCTTCTGAGTTCTCTGCATTTTGCCATAAAATGCAGTCCCCACTCAGAGCCAATGTTACCTTTTGAGTCGCCCATATTTATTTATTGGTAATATTTCCTGAACAAGAGCCGGTTTGCTGTGTTGTATTTTGGGTCATATCCTTTGTTTCTTAAATCGGCTCTTGATCCTTCAAATTTTACCCATTTATCGTCTTTGTAGACAAGGTTACTTATAAAGTTTGAACCTTTGAACCTGAACCATTCTCAAATTTCAAAGTTCAAATGGTTCGATATGTCTAAAGTGTCTCATAAAGCAAGCTGTTATTCTATATGTCTTATGCGTCTTTGAACTTGAACCCTTTTGTTCAAGGTTCAATGGTTCAACGGTCTAAAGTTCAACACTCATTGCCTTCTTATAAGTCGGGTCACGCAGTTACCTTGTGTAATTAATGTATCGTTGAACCTTCCGCTCGTACTCTATAGCGGGGTTCAATGGTTCAAGGTTCAACAGTTCACGGTTTCATAGTTGGAAGCCTTTTACCAAAGTCGCATAACTGTTTGTTGGTCTACATAACCCTTGCGTCTTTGAACCTTCGTATTGAACCATATCTTTATAAGTTCAACGGTTCATGAGCTTAAGTTCCTATTTCCGTAAGTGAATCCTTTGATCATCTATATGGTCCAATTGGTATGGTCGAACCACCGCATTGAACCACGTCCTAAAGGTTCAATAGTTCAAAGATTTGGAGATTTTCGTCTCATTTATTCCCGCGACTTTCTGAGTCAAATTTAGCGGGAAAGTTGGAGGAAAATATGTCAGAGACTCATTATGAAACCGAGAGTTCTAACTTGGCGGAGGTTACGGATAATCATTATACATCATGATGGCGCGTGAATAATACTTGCTATTAATGAAGAGGTCAGAATTTATGTCTTTTCAAATATTTCCAGCACGTATTGCTCCGAGTGATAATTATTCAATCTGGTTAATGACATTGTTAACTAAGAACAAGCCGGATTCAGCAAGTAAACAAACTGTGCAACGCAGAGGAGAATAACGCAGGAAGTATAAGGTTCTTATTACTCAAATTTCACAGTGAATTCAGATATCTTGAAGGTGATTTCCGTTCCTCCTATGTGCTATTCCTATTTCTTAGCTGGAAAGAAGAATCTCTCGAGTCTCTGTCATTATTTTCAAAATTTGAAGTGTTTTTCATTGTAATCCTCCAAGTATGGCTTTAAAATCTACATGTTTGGGGAATGAACATGGTCTTGGTCTTATTTATTCTCACTCTGAATTTGGAGATACTGCGCTGGTACAATACGATTTAGAAGAATTCAAAGAAAGAACTAGAAACCCTGTTCAGACCCCTACAATGAAGAAAATTGTAGATAGCGGCTTAGTTGAAGCTGCAGCTTTTCCTCAGGCTATACTGTGCCCAGAATTGGTTCAGGAGTGTATGAATAGGTACGACCCCCAAAGTAGATGCATCAGAAATGCAAACGGTGACGTGTTATTTCATGTCAACAGACAAACCCTCATGTCTGTGATGAAGATACCGCCTAAAGAGGCGTATTCCAGCCTTGATATTACTTCCTCCTATGGGTATTTCTCTGAGAAGAAATCGACTTACAAAAGTGTAATAGCGAGAAACTGGCTGATGAAATTTCAGAAGGGTGGTTCAAGGTTGCCCAGGCCACTTACTAGGGATCATTTGATTAAAGAAGTGAGGGATATTGTGGTATTGTTACATAGACTGAAGGGCAGTCAGCATGCCTATTATTGGGAGGACTGGATGTACTTTTTCATACAAGTCATCCTTCAAGGGGAACAATATTTAGATTGGGCCGAAATAGTGGTTGATTGTCTACATCAGGGTTTGAGTAATTGTCTGGGTGACAGAGATTTCTATATGTCTTCGTACCTGTTCTATTGTCTAGCATCTACAAGAGAGTGGTTTGACCTAACTCATGCACCCATAGCTGAGAATAGTAAGATTTATGAATATTATTCACAGTTGCAGAGAAGGAATTGCTATGAAAATTATAAAAGGGCTAATGATGTCTTCACTGGGAAAATGACTCATGAACTGGCAGGTAATCTGGGTAAAAGAATGTCCAGTGAAGCAATGCAACTGATTAGCATCTATGGTAGCTTCTTCATTCAATTTTCCGAGTTCACTTACATCAGAGTTGGAGGATTTGATGGTGAACCTGTGAAGTTACCTAGATATGTGTTTGATCGTTTCGTGTTGATGGAGATATGTAGACAGCTGGCACATGTAGATAAGAAATTCTCATCAAAAAAGGGTTTTGGTATTTCTTTTCCCATTGAACTTGGGCATTATTCATGCCAATCAAAATCTGATGCCTTGAATTTGGAGGTGAACCTTAAAAGGTTCAATTTTCAGTTCTTCACTGCCAGGTCTCAATTTGACAGTAAAGGATTTGTCAGAGATAACCTAGACCCTGGAACAGGGCTTTCACATATTCCTAAGCTAGAGGACTACTGGGAAGACTGTCCAGATGAATTTAAGGCTATGGTCTAGATTTTCTTTGAGGCAGATAATTACTCTCAATTTGAACATGGATATTTCTGGAATTATTGATGATGAGGAACAGGTGGTTGACCCACAGTTTGAAAAAGTAGAACAATTACCTATTCCAGAAGTTGACTGGAGCAAAAAGGAGGAAGACAGAATTGAAGTTAAAACTCTTCCAGTGATGAGGAGAACCGAGAAATGGTTGAGGGAAAAGAGACAGGAAGGGCTTCAGGATAAAAATGCCCAACAAATCACTTCAATGATTGGATCATCACTTCCTATAGACTCTTCTAACCAACCTATTGCTATCTGTGGTGCAGGTGCTTCCAAGCCATCAACTGAAAGAAGCCCTACCACTAAGAGGTCTAGAAGAGTCCTCACAGATATTTTACCCTCTCGTGTCACCAGGTTGGGACTAAAGGGAAAAGAAAGAAACAGGTTTCTGAAACAATAGTTGTTGATTTGAATTCAGAGGAAGATTCAGAAGAACCTATGGGTGACAAGGAGCTAAGTCCACACAGAACAGAGGAAGTTGACACCGGGTCACAGTCAGGGACCGTTCTAGAGACCCTTGAAATATTGATGATTTCAAATGTATCCTCTGATGGATTAAACCCTGAGAAGACAACCTCAGCGTCTGCACCAAAGTGGCTAGAGAGTTCTATCTCCGACAAAAAAAAGGTAATTCCTTTTGTTGTCCCTTTAGAGGACATGGTAAGCAAATGTTTGGGGAAAACCCCCAAGTCCAAGAAACTCAATACGACATCCAGAATAAACATTGATCCAAACACTGGTAACTGGAGTGCTGAAATAGCTAAGCCAGTGACTGAGGAAGAAGTTCAAGATCCAACTGTGCACGATTTCACTGTGGAGAGAGTGGATCTCGGTGTTGCTTCTAGAGCTGCAGATGTCCACCACCTTGAAGCATCTACTAAGAGGATGGTTAGTCGAACCTGGAAAGATGAAAAGGACAAGAGGGAGTTGAAGCAAACTCTGCGTTCAATGGCAGAGTACATTGATGCTATTCACAACCCTAACCCGCAGCCGGTCTCGCAGCTCTCCCTGTCTTTTGACCCGAAATCACCTATTAACCAGAAGCTATTGGATCAAGTTCACAGAAGCAAAATGGTGACAAAAACATTTGACAGTTGGTTGGATAGCATTGAGCAAAAAGGAACCGAATACATTCGTGAACTCAAGAGCATATATGATCTAACTGCTGCCACCATTGATGACCTTAAAGCACAGGTTGCTGTTTGGGCGAAAGATGAAGGTAAGTGGGTCAATGTAATAAACCAAATAGATGAAGTTCAGAAATATGGGCTGGCGAAGTTTTTGACAGGAAAAAGCCTGACTGGTTTGGACAAAGATTTACTATATGTGAACAAGAAAAATATTGAATGAAGGAATTCCATATCCCGGCAAGGACGCTTTGAACTTACAAAGCTAATTAAGGAGATAACAGAATTCACTCAATCGCTGCAACATGACTTGCAATGTATTGATGTTAAATACATTAAAGATGATGGAAAACCAGTGGAAGATGTCGATGCAGTGGTCCAATCTTTCAAAGATAAAATCGGTTTCGTCAGAGAAAATGACAATATTTTAATTGAGGACTTCTCCAGGAATTCTAAAGTTGAGTCACTACTTTACCTCTGCATCGACGCACTTCCAGAACACAAAGAAAAATTTGGGAAAATGCGAAGGGAAAAAGAAGTTTGGAAGTCAAGAATGAAACATATAGGTATTCCCAACTTCTCGAAGATTCAGGAGTTCGTTGCAGCTTTTCAGGAGTGGAAGACCCAACGTGTTTCCCAGGCCACTGATGACAAATCTGCAGATGCAAATCCGTTGTCCCAGTCATGATTTCATTGGCTCACTTTCTTTATTTTTGTTCCTCTTTTATGTTATTTTCGGCGAATCTTGATCTTTAGAATCAGTTGTTATAAACTAAATCCCGTACGGGTCAGAGTTATGTTAACTCTGGGTTTGATTTACTCGAAGACATGATTAAGACATTCATATATATAGGTTTTTAAAATCTTTGTAAGGGATATAGAAAGTTAGGAAAAGGAAAGAAGAAGGGGAATTTTAGCTAAACCGTTTTATGGTTTTACATTATGTGATAATTGTCTGAGAAATTTTTCATCTGTGAATGAGAAGAAGAAACAATTACTGCTTACTTGGATCTGTGTGTCTGAGTGTTTGGAATTAGATTTACTGTGTGAAATCTCTTTTCATCTGGTAATTGCTCTTTTATTGGACAATTCGTCATATGTGTTCTATTATTTATTGGTTCAGCAAATTCATATGTAGGTGTTCATGTATTTGAATGTATCAAAAGTAGAATCTGTGCATTCTATTAGACACTGTTACTGCATAAATTTATCGCATTCATAACAGTTATGTATGAATGTCAGTTTGCCTTAAGCATTTTCTGGTTAAAAGTGCATTTGGATAGTCGAATAGATTAAATTCATTGAAAATCTTAAAGGGAGCTGTACCTAAATTCAGAGGGGAACTAATTTAAAAAGTTCACCCATTTGTTGCCTAACTCGTTTGTTCTTCAAAGAGGGGTATAGAGTCAAAATAAACCATTTTCAGAATAAGGACAAATCTGTGAGCCAACAATATGATAATAAAAAGGTAACATAATAACATTCAAATAACACCAAATAGATGACTGAGATTGATTGGATCAGCAAGCAAACTATTTCAAATTGAAGATATGAGATAGGTGACTCTATTTGACATACCCGAATAATGAAGCTTGCCAATTACATTTTTGAGATGATGGCTGATTACAAACAGTCAGGTCTGATTATAAAATCAGACTTATAAAAGCATACAAATGTGATCCAATGATCCACAAATCACTCCCAAACATGCAATGGCGTCAACCTCCAACTGTAGCAGCCAAGTATGATGAATTCCAATGACAAAAGTGACTGAAGCAAGTTGTCGAAACCCTGTTTTAGACCTGCAAAGGTCTGATTGTAAATATGATCACAAAATGAAGCCAAAAGATGCCCAAATGGAAACCCAGAGTAGATTTCCTCGTATTGTGAATTGGGTTGTCGTCCAATCCACTGTCCTCCAAGGGTTTTCGTCCTCAGAAGAGCTGCAATCTGCTGAAAACCCTATCCAGAGCTCCAAACCTGCACTTAGCTTTGTAAAAATGAGAATAGAATGGCCAAAAGAGAGCCCCATACATTGCTTTATAGACTCCATCCTCCATTTTCCAAAAAAACAATAAAATATTCCCTCCAAGAGTGGACGCCCACCTTGAGGGTCTCTTACTCATGAAAAAGAAGCACCACCTTTTTTAAACAACATTGTGGCTACAAGGGTGGGGACCTTTTCACTATTCACCTTCTAATTCTCTGTTACTATTCACTTTTCACTATTCATATTAAGGCAAACCTTTAATATTTTCAGTTCAACTCTTGAATTCATCATCTGACACCAAACTGAAGGACTCGGAAGGCTCCCAGCAAAGCTCCAATGCCCTTGGTTGGGTCCCCTAACCAACCTGTTGACCTACGGGAACCCTAATAGTAGGTCAACCTCTGCTGAAGTCTGAGCGGACTAAGGAAGGGACATTACACAAATTGATGCTTGGAGACCTATTGGAGGTTAAGACTTGGTCAAACTTGCTTGAAGGAGGCAAGGCGCCAGTTTCTACTTGTAGAGACCCAAAATTGCGCCTAGAATTAGAACCTAATGGCTTCAAAAAACTAAGGCGCATTTCTTCATCAGTAGAACCCTCAATGTGCACCTGAGTAAAAATATGCCTAACTCCATGGATTGTGAGGATGTTCGAGTGTCTTGAGCTTCTCCTGAGCTTGTGCAATGATTTGAATGCATTTAAGTTGAAGTGAACACCTAACAATATGCTAGGCACAATTTTACATCTGGACAACCACCAAAGTGCGCCTAAGCAAAAGGATGCTTGGAACTTTGGAATTTGATATCACCTTGAGGTAGGGAGCCTTCTATACACTTTTGCACTGAATTGAAACTATGAGTTGAGTATGATCACCACCTAAGTAAGCAAGGCGCCCTTTCCTACCTCCAGAGACCAGTTTTGGCGCCTTGGAAAGTTGAGTGTATGAAGTTATAAAGATGGCGCCTAAGTGAGGGAGAGTCTCTTGAAGGTTTAAGTATGAGTTTGAAACACCAAAATGCCAAAAAGAGTCAAGGAATGTGTTAGGCGCACTTTTCAACCTGAACAACCTCAAATATGCGCCTCAATTGAAAGGGCTTGAATCAATGGTGAGAGGACTTCACTTCGTCAAAATAAGTATTTTAGCATCAACACTTGTTTGAGATCATAAAATTGCCTAAGTAATTGAAGGCGCACTTTTGCATCTCCATAGACCCAGATTGGCGCCTCAAAGAAACCACATGAATTTGCATCATTAGTTGAGCGCCTTAAGAGATATAATCATTCTAAGGCTTCTTCAATTGTTGAGATCATTGAAATGACAAACATTAGGCCAAGTAAGATAGGCGCACTTTTGCCTCTGTACACACCTAGATGTGCGCCTAGACTTAGAAAGGGTTATTTAGATGTTTAAAGGTGATTCCTTTGTGTTATAAAGTGTTTATCATAAGGATTGATGTGTTTCTTGGTCTGTATTGCAGGAGGATTGAAGGAGCTGAGATGATATTGGAGCATTGGAGCAAGGTGCTTGGAGTCACCTTCATGCAAGGGGTAAAGTGAAGAGGTAACCACTGCAAGGGAGACATCATGCTTCCATTCCAAGAGATCACTTCAAGTACACTTCATCATCTGCGTCGAAGAAGACATCCATCCATTGAACTTCAAGTTCTTCCTCAATCTTCAAGTTTCCAAGAGAAGTCTCCTACTACATGTCATTATCATCTATGCTACTCTCCACGAGGAAGCTTTCATCAGCATATACCCTGCCAAAGAAGAAAGAATCACAGAGTTAGACAAATGAGCAACAAGTATTATACATATCTGACTTGTAAAAGAACAAGGCAAGATCAAGAAGGATACTCTCCCAAACATTCAAGTTCATCAAAGCAATCACATTCGAAGACATCACATAGATGATACAATTTGGGAATATGCCCAAAAGCATATTGAATAAACTGTTGAAATCCATAAGAATTGCTGAGGTGGCACCTATGTGGCATGCACATCATCAAGCCAATCACAGTTTGCCACATCATTCAACAAGCAAGAAGCCAAAGAGGATGCCCATGTGGAAGATGCTCTAAAGATTCCATTTCATCCTTATCTTCTTGGAAAACGTGCCTTCATTGCCTCTCTTATGTACTAAAAATAACAAGTTGTTATAACTACTTGTTGATATTGCATGATCCTGGCCCTTGGCTACTTGAACTGATCCAGGCCATTCATTGTAATTCTGGAACTCTATATAAAGGCCTAGTTGCCTCATTTGTAAGAGTTAGTTAGTGGGCAAGTAGAGTAGTAGAGTAGAGTAGAAGAGACTCTCGAAATTCTTTGAGAGTACTTGAAGATTGTTGTAAATATTTCTCAAGATTAATGCAAAAACATTGGAGCTCACTTGGTGTTAAGTGTTGTCTTGTGGAATAACATGGTTTCTTGTATCTTGATGAAATGAAGAGATGTTTCTAAGTAGATTAAAAATAGAGTAGCAACTCATTGATGTAATGCATGTATGTATTGAATATTTGATCAACTCCTAGCTCATGCTTTTGACATTCATCGTTGGTGAAGTGTTGTGTAAAGCTAGTCTGAGCTTCCTTATAATTTGCTTAAGTTCGATTGTGGGTGTTTGTTTGAGCTGCGTTGTCCAATGGGTGCTTATATGAGCTTTCATGATTTGAAAACCATTCACTATTCTTAGGAGATTGCACCAACTTCATGTAGTTGTAGGCATTCTTGGCAAAATGGAGTTAGGTTTATTAAAGAGTTTGTCTATTCATGCATCATCATTGCTTTATTGACCTTAGATTAGTTTCTTTAAACCTTTATCTTTTTCCTTTTCTTTATTATTGAGACATAGCACATGCATCATCCACACTAAAAGGAGAAATATGCTGAATGAAGCAAGAAGTCTGCGTAAGTCCCTTTGTGATTACCAACAAGATCACATGTATTCACTGAGTTTATCCACTGCAATCACGAATAAGGAACTTTGAAGTTGTCTCACTGGATCACATAGCATAGCCTTTGAGAGACTTTATTCAAGAGAGAATAGGATACTTGGTGTTTTATTCTATTGTTGTTGGCACAAAAACATCATCAACAGATAGGCCGACAAATGAGAACCATTTGCTATAGAATAGGTCAAGATTCAGTCAAAAACGAACAAGCTCAACCCTTTGAGAACGTGCACTGTCAAATCCTTAAGATCCCCTTCAAAACATGCAGAGATACACACTGTTTCGACCATGCATTCTCGTGATTATCACCGAAACATAAAACTCTAGCTCGAAGCTTCATTTCACAAAGTTAAGCTGTGCATAATGATCCAAAACAAAGTCTTCTTGCTCGATACAAAAATGTGCGACTTGCACTCTCGGTGAGCCCTAAAAGGGCCGGTGGAAGAGTGAGACAAATGAAGCCTTTTCACCTGTTTGAAATAGTCATAACCTGCCCAACAGGTAAGACCCATAAGGAAGCCCGATAAGATCAAACACTCAAGGTTTTAAGTCTATATACATAAAGAGCCTTCTTAAGCTTGCTAAATGCTTTACATTGTCCATTAGTTAATGTATCGACTTGAGAGACCCCTTGGTAACTTGAACATGTATGACTTCAAGCATCCACATTGTAACATTGACAATAAAACCAATGAATATCGACTGAGAGCATGAACCATCATGTGTGAATAACAACCAACAATGAATATCAACTTATGACCATGAACCAACAATGTGATGATACAACATAACACCAACCGATTGTTACCATGAGAGAATGATACAACAACTGTATGAACAACTGTGCCAACTATTGAATGAAACCATACCAAACATGTGCCTACTGTCAAGCATGTGCCAAGATGTACCAACTGCCAATTGTGTCAAGATACCTATGCATATTAAACTATCCTGTCATCATGAAAATATAACATGATACCATTTATGAACAACTGTCAAGAGATCAACTGTCTGAAAATTGTCATCTGTAACATGATAGGAACCATGAGAGTCATCAAGTACCAATGGAACTGTTACAACACATCAACACATCAAGTCTCTAACAACCAATGTAACCATCATGAGTATCACCTAGGATTTGATTTCATAAAATAGCTGAAATCAACTGTCTCAAAACTGTGCTATTTTATGAGGTGGGATAGGTGTTTTATTCTTTCTTGGATAGGCTTTGATTCCCAATCCAGAAATGGCACACAAATGGCCTTTGACCCGATTGTATGAACTTGTACACTGCTTGTCACACCCATTGCATTTCCAAACATATGTCCTGCCACCTGGAATCTGTTGTAACATTTCTACATGCCTCCACAAAGGTGAATTTGGGTCAATATTAAAGGAAGGTTTGTTGACGGAGCTAGAACTTGTTGCCATTGTAACAAATTACAATCTCTACCTATAGGCCTGCATTAACATGATTGAAAAACAAATATAATAATATTTAAAATTTGAACAATTTATTAATTATTCTAAAATTTAATGAATAAAATTGAAATAAAAAAAAAAAAATTCAATTAAAAATTTGAAATTGAAAATTGAACAATGTAGTATTTAATAATTAATAAAAATATTAAAATATATACAAATAAATTAATATTTATATATTTTATATTTATAAATTTTTAACACTAATAAGTAATATATATTAAATTTTAATAATAATTTAATAAATATAATCTAGAAACTACTATAACTATTATTATTATTATTATAGAATATTAGTTTTTTATTTTAAATAAATTAATAATAACAAATCATTTTAAATGAATTGTCTATCTATTTTAAAAATTTTTTAATTAAAATTTAATCTTGAAACTTGATATTATGTAAATTGTAAAACTAAATATGTGTGATGTTTCATTGTTTCGGTTTCCTTTAAAATATGATAGCTCAATTTCGAAATTTATAGTATTTTAAAGCTGAGAATGGAAAAAAAATTATTAACAAATCAATGAACATACCTGGATGACTGAGCAATTTCGTGTTGTTCTTGGAGTCATGTTTTATGATCGCTAGCCTATTTTTGGAGTAGCGTTTGCTGTTCATGTGCCTCTTTTTGGCATTTCAGAGAAAAACCCTCGGTGAAAATAATGTTAAATGAAGTCGAAATGACAAAAAATGCTTTTAAAATTTGCATTTTAGGGTTTTCAAAAAGTGAAAAAATCAAATAACATGCCAAAATTGGGTCGGAATCGTTCTGGAATCGCCACGTGACCCCAGGTATTGCGTGGGTATGTACAAGGTTTGGTGGAATTGTTTCGGCTTGTAGAAAGTCAAACCTTGTGCTTTTCCATAGGCAAATTGAACCCAATTTCGATTCCGGATCGATTTGTACCCGAAATCGGCTTACAATGAGGCTGATTTGGCTACTTAGCCTTGGCAAAGTCAATTTTGAGAAACATTGCAGGTTGAAGGGAGCATCTAGCTCATTCCATCCCTCCCCAAACAACAATAAGGTTATCGAGGATGTATCTAAGACTTGATGAAACTAGATTGCTCAAGACAGACTGGCTGAGGAAGGAGTCATATCTTGAGGACATAAGCTTTAGCATTGATTTTCTAGGAGACATTCAACAAGGTGATGGGGTGCCAGTTGTAGATATCCTTTCGGTCACCGGCTATAGGTATGAACTTAATATTGCCCTTGTTAATTAAGCTCCCTAAGGAATTATAGTGGAAAGCTCTTGGATATACTTCATTAAGATCCTCACCCCCCGAATCCCAAAGATCTTTATAAAACTTACAAGGGAACCCATCCAAGCTAGGATCTTTGTTGTTTGACATAGTGAAAACAATCTCACGTAGATCCTCCTTTACGAGCAATTGATCACAAAGAATGCGTTGAGATTTGGAAACTTGACAAGGCACCACATTCAGGCAATATTTCGATTAGGAGTATCCTCTTGGGCAGTAATTTTTTCTCAGAGTGCTGAACAAAACCCTGGAGGATGTCAGGAAGCTTCACTAAAAGCTGCTGACCATCTTTAATTTTTTTAATGGCTTGGGATGTGTGACAAGCTCATAGAGCTTAGAAGAATTCTTTAGAGACCTTGCCTCCAATTTTAAGCCAGTGGAGCTAAGCTTTAATTTAGGCACCTTGGGTTGAATGGTTAACTGCAACTTGCTTTTGGTGGCAGAGTTTGCCAACACGCAGCTTAGTTGTCAGGTCAAATGGCACCTCTAAAGCGGTCGTGGCTTAGTGGAGCTTCGAGGTGGTGGCTTTGTATGAGCTGCGACAGAAATGAGCCATTCGACATCCATAAATGCGGAGGAAGTGAGATGTGCATTTGATAGGATCATTCCACCAAGCAATCCAACCAATCTCATGCATGGGACATGGATCTAGATTCTAAACACGTTGAATGTGAGCCAATGTGGCCTTGAGACAACAATGATGTGTTTAGAAAAAACCGAGTCTTCATGGCCTTGGGTTTAGCAAGTTGCCATTCAATGCAAAACCATATCGGATAGTGGTCTAAAAGGATAGTGGTATGAAAGGACAACATCCAACAAAGGCTCAATTGGTAAGGAAAAATAGCTAGCAAAGGAAAAGAAAGATTGGGCTAATAGCATGGTTGTATCAAGCTGCTTGTAGACTCTGTTAGGACCCACTATGAGGTTACTCCATGTGTACCATGTTGTACGATCATGGTGGCAGCTGAGATTGGGATAAAAAAGCCCCAATTTATTGCGCATATAGTACCTAGCTTCTCTTTCGCCAGCTGTCCATCTCATAGGCAAAGTACCGCATTCATCATAAACCATCTCAATCATAGTGAAATCTCCTCACAAGACCCAAATGGTGGTTGGCATGGAATCCGGAATCCATATCTAGAGGGCAATTGTTCAACAACATCATTTGAGACAAACATTAATAACTCCAAAGGAATGATTACTAATGTTGAAAAGAGCCCACAATGCTGGGTTGGCGGGGTCACATCCTTAGTCAACTAAGTGTTGAAGCCACGTAGGAGAGAGAAAGGTGACAGCTCCACCATAATCCGTTTCATGATTGATCCACAAAAATGACTACCCGACCATATAACATGGCCTGCAATAGAAAGCAAAATGCCAGAAATTTTAACTTATTGCAAACAAAGAATGTCCAAACCTAGAAATCTTTGTCGAGTATGATGCATAGAATACTTCCTTGGGAGATCTATCAAACCTCAAACATTCCAAGATATAAAATTCATGAGCGGGTGTCGATGGTCATATCCTCACTATCCAGTTCATCAAGAGTATAATAGCTATTTTGCAAAAAACCCTCCCCTAAATTGAAACCGCCTATCCAAATGCAAGGTCAATGTGACTTTTGTTTCTTTGGCACATATTCACTTTCTTTCAAATGCTCAGGTGGGTTGTGAGATCTCTATTGGACCACCGGTGGTGGCGAGGGGGGGCAAATAGTAATATCTGCTTAAGAAGATAACACTAATGATCATCACTATCTAGTTCATCAAGAGCTAAATAGCTATTTTGCAAAAAATCCTCTTTTGAATTGAAACTGCCTATTCGAATGAAAGGTTGGTTAGGCCACCATTTCTTTGGAACATATTCACCTTCTTCAAATGCCCAGGTGGGTTGTGAGACCTTCACTGGACCACCGAGGGTGGTGAAGTGGGGTGGACAACTATATCCGCCTAAGAAGATAATGTCGACACTACCAACGACTCTTTGATGAATTTCGACGTATTTGTCTCCTTCCACATTAGAATGAACAATAGATTTTCTCGGGTCTTGAGGTT
This sequence comes from Cunninghamia lanceolata, assembly GCA_027924645.1. NCBI lineage: Eukaryota > Viridiplantae > Streptophyta > Pinopsida > Cupressales > Cupressaceae > Cunninghamia > Cunninghamia lanceolata. The sequence continues at coordinate 3,425,279 of BSBN01000923.1, forward strand.
TTCGAATCTTACCTCCTTGAGTTTTCGATGGCTCGCCACCATTGTCGACAGAAAACTTATGTGGAACCCCATTATTACTATTACACTTGGCTTTTGCGACTAAGCATAGTCGACCACCCTTACTCCTTTTTTGTTGGAGGTGGGCTATCAATAGTTGGTTGGGTGGCAGGTTTGTTGCGGGTAGTAACAAGAGGGCAATTCCAAATCTTGTGCTCAAAAGATTGACAATAATAGCATGTATTGGGTAGGTTTAGACAGAGGACGCATTGAGCATACCTCATTTGATCAATCTGTATATTAAGTATCTCCTTTAGATCTTTGGAGAGGACAACTTCAACATAGACCCTCTTTCACCCTGTTCTGGGGTCAAGTTGAGAAGAACTTATCAACTTCAACATAAATGATGTTTCCTAGGGAGGAGGTTATCTTGGTCAGGAAATTCTAGCACGACAAAGGCAACCCAGGAAACTCCACCAAGACAAGGGCATAGAGAGCTTTCTCATTGGAAACGATGAAGTCTCTAGCCTAGGGTGTGAAGACTAACAAAAAGGCACGAACATATTAGGGATCATGTTCGAGGATAGCCTCGGCATGGCTAGCTTGAACAAAACGAAAAAGAAAGAAACCCTTGGTAAGGTTTTGCACAACATCAATGTGAATCTTGTGTGGGATCTAAGCCTTGGTTGCCCAATCTTTAAGCATGCTTTTAGGGGGGACCGTCTCCATAAAATACCCTATCAAAGTAAAGTTTTCTAGCTAGCGGCATGTACTATCAAACTCCAAAATGGGAAGAAATACATCCGGAGGTGTTTCAATGGATGTACCTTGTGGAACACATTGGGTACAAACTTCTTGGGACATTTGAGCAGAGGAGCCATTGCCATGTGCTGTCAAACCTTCAACACCAGCAATAGTTGCAAAGTTACAAATAGTTGGGGCCATTTATAATGGCCAAAAAGTTCTTGTAGGCATGACAACGTAGAAGGTGCCACAATAAATGCAAAAAGCAATGCCAAATCCTGCTTTAGACTGAAGCAGTGTAACATCAAGGAGATGCAAACTAACACTAGCGAAGCCAAGACCGAAATCCTAGCAAAGCCAAAAAGAAGTTTTTTTCAAATTAATTTATTTTACCATAGAGCTATTTAAAATTAAGTGAAAATTTATTTACTACATATTTTATTTATTTTTAAGTTAGGGTCGTTATATTTAAAAAATAAATGTCGGCTCTAAATAGTTTTTTCTTTCAAATATTCTTTCATGGTCACACATGAGATGCTCCTTCCCCTACCATCACTTTAGGTTATACCTCTAGGCGTCATAAAACCTACGCAACAATTAATTTAAAGTCTAATTAAACTAACAGAGATATCTTAAAGACATCTATCTAAAAGATGCTGAGAGATATTAGTCTTGAAGAACCTATCTATCCTATGTAAAATTTTAATATAGGTTGCTCGAAATTGATATTTGTGGGGGTCTTTTAGATAGATGTATGTAAGATATCTATGCTAGTCATATATTACTTTTACATTTAGATGGTGTTTTCAGAGTGTATCAAATTCTATGATGTTTTAATTGGGATTCAACTATGTAGTTTTTGACTCAATCTTTATCGACCCATATTTCATAATATATATGGGAGGTGAGTATACATGTTTTATCAGGATTCAACTGCGTAGTTTTTGAGTCAATCTTTATTGACCTGTATTTCAGGTGTTATGGTTCACAAGAACCCATCTCTCATGAGCATGACATATAATTAGACTCAAAAACTACATAGTTGAATTCCTATAAAACATCATATGTATTATGACATATATTACTTATATATATTTTTATGAATATCAGTTTCTAATATCTATCTAATCTATTACATACACGCACGGATACATAAATAGATAATTAGATAGATAAGAAAAGACAGACATTATTTACTTTAACTTTTACTTAAAGAGCTATTTTATTTACTACATACACACATTGACATATAAGTTTTAACTTCTACTTAATACCTATTTTAGTTTAGACATCATTTACTTAATCTTTTACTTGAATAACTATTTTGTTTTTGAATAGTTTCCAAAAAGTTAAATGAAAACAAATTATTTGCCATATATTATGTGCATGGCTATTACAACAATTTTACTCATTTTCTCTACAACTTATGAGCTATTTTTTGCTACCTGCTTTCGCCTTCTTGATTTTTGGCATCTTTTTTCTTCTTTGCTGTTGGTTGCTTTGTATTTTTCGATAATAATTTTATTTTGATTTTGTTTCAAAAAATCCATCATTCACTAATTAATAGTTTCATTTGTTGGCTACCAAAGGATTTTGTAATATTTGATTTGTTAAATTTGTGTTTTGTCAGCTGTGAGTTTTTGTGAACATACTCACACCATACATCTCACATTTTGCTCCCACTGTAGGTTATGCCTCTCGGTGTAATATTAAAAAAAAGCAATAATCAGATCTAAATTACCAGAGCTGACACTCAATGTAATGATAAATTGAAAAGGGTGTAGAGGTGCTTAGCTCGCTGTCGATTTCAATGTGTCAGATGCATGAAGATTCTGCTGTTTTACTGTGATACAACCAGAATTGGGAATCTGAAACTGGATCTGCACTGTGGAGCTTGGAATCAGTACTAAGGATATCATACTTTGACTCCAAGTTTGTAACATCTAACAAAATAAAACTCTCCATGTTAGCAAACCTTGATAATTTTTATTAATATGCATACGTATGTATGTTATATGCATGAATTTGCATGGATAAACTTGTATATATAGTTATACATGTGTAAACCTGTATATACATGTCTAGGCATGGGCGTGCATGTGTGTATGTATGTATGTGTATCTTTATGGCTGTGCGCGCGCGTGTGTGCAAGGGATAAAAGAGCATAATCTGCAGTTACACATCTTCATTTTATGTCACATTGCACTTGTTGTAGCACTTGTCTTGACCTATTTGGTGCATAAACCAACTTCTAAGCACACGTCATTGCGCTTGGATGAGGATGTAGCAGATCATCCCAGGGATGGAGATTAGCCCAAATAGAAGGCTTGCTTGAGGGAGGATCAGTAGCCACCCAATGGTCTTAAGCATCCTGAACTGCAAGAGGCACGGGCACATCCCACTCAAGCTGCAGAGGCATGATGGTACCAGGAATTATTAAGCTTTGCCAGTATGGTAGAGTTTTTGTTTTTTTAGGTGTCAGGAACTTAGAGGCAAAGTACAATATGAATATACAGAACATTTTTACTGAATGTTGTTGTTACTGGCTTGGGCAAGCCAAGACTCTGTGAAATTATGCTTAGAAGCCTGTATAATCAAGTCCTACAGTAGGCCTGGAATTCTTGTCTAAATTTCATGATGGCTAGATCTTTTATGTGTCTTTCATTATGCGGCCTAAACAATTTTAAAGTGTCAAATTTTTAAAATTTCATGAAAAGTTATAGAGTAACATTTTGTAAAATGTGATAATAATTTTTCTTGATTGTCTACTCTATAAAATATTTAGTTCATCCTCAAACTTCATAGTAGATGCTATAAAATTACTTGCACAAAGAATCATAAACACAAAAGAGACAGAATAAGGACGAATTATACATAGCTTTTTACCTTGTTTGTATTGTTACAAACTATAGCATAAGCCCTTCAACAGATTTTATTGAAGCATCTAGTGAAGATTGCATTCCTGGTTGTAGGTACCAACTTACCAATTAACAGAAGTAATAGAAGAGAAACTACAATCAAGAAGATATGTTCAATTTATTCTAAATAGAGATTAAACTCTACAATATCAGTATAATTACTTCCCAATATGTAGATTGAATGCCTTGCATAGAACATCGATCTCCTTCTGAATGTGCCCTCCCTACGTGATCATGAATCAACATCAGTCTTGAAATTGGAGTTTTAACAAATAGAGGTAAAATAATACAGGGCAAAATTTGAAGAGCTTATAGACAACTATTATTGTAAAACTGGCTGTTACGTTATAATTAAGTTTCTAAATTTATGGGCTTATATAAAATGTAACTACAAGATAAAAGTCAGTTATGCACCTTCAAGGTGAGTTAAATGTAATGTCCCTTATAAGAAGATTCTTATTTTTAACCTTGCACAGAAGAATGACTTCTTAAAGGAACATTAGTAATAAATAAGATCAATAAATCATATTAGAATATCCAAATTAGGGTTAGTAACCACATAATCAATCTCATCATAAATCAATAATCCAAGTATTCATTTCCCTAATTCAATTCTTAATCATTCTTTTGAGCTTCATGGTATACTTAGGGTGGTCATACTTTGTGTTAACCCTATCCCTTTATGGACCCTTGTGGAGATGGGGTATAGATATAGGGCGCAGGTTGATAACATTTGGCCCAAAGGCTTCGCCACACGCCTGGTGGTTCCTGACCATTTGGCTCAAGTTGGCTTCGCCACACGCCCGGTGGTTCCTGACCAAAGTTGAGTAAAGCCCATCTCTACTTGTTGTAGGCCCAAAGGCTTCACCGCACGCCCGGCGGTTCCTCACCGTTTGGCTCAAGTTGGCTTCGCCGCACGCCCAATGGTTCCTCACCATTAGCTTCGCCACACGCCCGGTGGTTCCTCCCTAAACTTGAGTCTCACCTACCAAAAGAGACTTATCATAAACTACCGCTCTTCCCTAGTCTAACCCATACTCTCACCGGGTGGTTGATAGATTAACGTTATAATTTGAGACACTTAGACCCTAGTATATCATGAGCTCATTCTTTAGGACCTTGTTTTCATAATCCCATGGATCCTTATGGATCAAGTATAGTTGTTCTTTGATTTGACTTAGTCCTATAATGATGGAGTCTCTATGCATTTATAATCCTGTTATTCATAGATGTTTAAACTATCTATATCATGTTAGTTATTTGCTCCACCTTGACTATAACATGCTATCATATCATCTATATGTTCACTTTATCTTAGACAATGCTATTTATGATCATGCAATTCCTTTATTATTCATGTATGGGTATGAGATTTCATTTTAGTATTGAAAATGCATAATTGACTAAGGGGCAGGTTATACCTTACCTCTGCTGCGTAGATGATGGTGTGTGCTGCTGATATAGACTGAATGAATCGCTGATTGATTTGCTTCAGATGATATGAAGTGCTATCAATGTGAGTGCTGCGCACTGATGAGGTGAATGAGTAAATCGTTGGAGAGATCCTCCTTGCTGTTGTATGATCCTTGATTGATGAATGCTGAGATATTTTATGCCTGAAATGTTTGATATATGAGATGATCTGCCTGTGATGCCCTTGTCCCAATGCCAACCATCTCCTTTAATACTTTCGAACATTTGCATCCCAATGGTCCGTTGCATCCCTTCATTGGGATCGTTGGCTTTTCCTTATTATGATCGCTGCCCTCTGAAGAACTGTCGATGCTTTAATCGTAGCTTTGTTTATGTTATTTGGTTTGACCGCTGCATTTATTAATGAGTTTAACTATGTTCATTGAATAATCTAAGGCACGTTAGATGATTCGCTGTTTAGTGACACATCGCTTCCCTTGAATATTATCAGTCGTTAATTATTTCCTTTGCATTAGTTTTTGTCTTCATGTTACACGGCGCCCATTGCAACCTTAGACTGCTTTCCTTATAATCGTTGAGTACTCTTGTTTGTATGGATATTTATATTATTTATAATATATGAAGATTTCATATTATATTTGTTACTTATTATATATATATATATATATCCTTATTAATATTATTAGTGTTTATATATATATATATTCATTTATATTTAGTTTTCTATAATATAATATTTATATTAACAATATTATATTTATTCATATTCATAATATAATATTTTATTTATAATATTAAATTAGAATAAATATATATTATTTTATATATTTAATTTTATTGTTTAATGTAATAATATTCGACATATAATCGACCCAATGGTAAATATAGGGACATGACATTAAATCATCCAAACCTCTTAGCGGTCATTGAATATTGGCTTTCCCAATTCCTCTGATAAATTAGGCACAAACCTTGGGAAGAAAAAATCATCTTGATGTCATGTTAGGCCTTGTAAAGTTTTGCATGTGTGTGAGGCTTGTGAGTTTTCCGTTTTGATTTGAACTCTATTGTATTGTGTGTTGTCTAGTTGATTTTGCATACAAATTTTGACATATAGTTGGCACTTGAATCTCTTCTCTGTACAAATGTTTTAGTTTATGTGAGTAGATTTAAAATATAGGGAGCACATCATTGCACAGAAAGCAAGCTTTCCTCATTTAATGTCAACGAGCTATGACAAATATGTGCTTTCGGTGCTTTGATAATGCTTTAAAGCTAAGTTACTGGTTTGGGTTTGAGTTCAAAAAAATATAAAAATAATAAATATGTACGCATTTCATCTAGAAACAAGAATTAAGTTTAGATAAACATAATAAACTTTGTTACCAGTTTGCTCAGAAAACCCCTGGATCTGGGTGTGGCTTGTTTCCAGTCTGGGGTTGTGGTCCAGTCTGCTGTGAGTGTGGGCAGGGCACACGACTTAGGGTCCAGATTCACCTGGCTATGTCCATGTGCCCAAAAATTGCGTGCCTAGAGTGAATACTTTGGAAACTGTGTTTTTTTAAAAAAATCTCTGATTTTTGTTTTTGTCATCACATTTCATGAAAGAAAAAATAAAACTGAAACACCCCTGCACCTCACCGCTATTTCAGGTGGAATCTCTTTCTGTTTTTTTAGATGGAAACAATTGGATTACATAGATATTGGCATCTTTGCCTTCATATGGTGGATTGCAACATTACGAGGGAGCATACATCCAAACCAAAAGTCATCCATTGGCTAAGCTGCCATGATTGGGGATCTAGTTTGTGAAAGGCACCCAAGGGTTGAACCTGGCCCAATCGCACCTCCGTGGGATTTGAACCATGGTGGATGGCAAGTGAACTCCCATCATGGAATCCTCAAAAGAAGAAGCTAGGGTTTCGTCCAACTCCTTCCAAGAACTAGAAGTTTTTGTCTCCAATTCTTCTCCAAAAGATAACTTGTGTGAATGATGAATGGATGATGATGAAATGCCACAAATCCAACTAGTATTTATACATGTTTTCATTGTCCTTTTGTGCTGGCCGATCTAGCATCATTTAGTAGCTTTTTTTTCCCTTTTTAGGGCCCGCTCTAGGCAATAAAATATATAATTTAAGTATGCCTTTTTCCCTCCAAGAGGGCCAACCTCCCTTCTCTACTTGGGTGCCAAAAACAATAAATTAAATTAAAGAGATAGTTTATTGTTATCTTGTCTCCTTTAAGTGCTATCCTCAAAGTATCATATTTCATTAGGCGCCTAAGGAATAATGATAGTGGCGACCTCCATGATGATGTGCATAATGAGATCACAAGTGGAATTATAAGCAAGGTGACCAAACGTTTGTCTTGGCATGAATGAGAGCATCCCCATAACACCAAGTGAACCTCCAAAGTCCGTGGAGTGAAGTGATAAATCCAAGTCTTCTCTAATGGCGATCATTCCCAGAATGGGGATATTACAAAAAGGATCTTCAACATGATTTCCCAACAAATTGGACAAGTGTTGTCATCCCTCTCCACAAGAGCAGGGATGTCAACAACCCGTCAAATTATCAGACCATAATGATTAATCCCCTGTTTGGAAAACTTTTGAAAGCATGGTGGAACGAAAAAATAGCCTTTGGGCGAAGGAGGGTATGAGGGTGAAAGGGCAAACAGGTTTCAGGCCAAAGCACCCTACAATTGACCACTACATCACTCTTAGACATATGATCGAAAAAGTTCGGGGTAAACAAGGGGAAGAAGTTTTTTGCTGGTTTGTCAATTTCAAAAAGGCATTTGACACGGTGCCTAGAAGCAAACTTTGGGGCAAAATGCAAGAGCTGGGAATACTGGAAAAATATAGGGCAGTAGTCCATAGGCTCTATGATCAGGTTCAAGCTAAAATTAGAACAAACGATCGTTTATCAGAGTTTTTGGGAGCGACATCGGAGTCAAATAGGGGTGCCCGCTGTCCCCCACTTTGTTTGGGTTATATATAGACAAGTTAGAGGAGTGGATAGACAAGTTGGGTGGTGGAGGTGTTTACTTGGCCACCTATGTGGTCAAGTTGGTGCTATATGTAGACGATCTTACTTTAATGGAAAAAATAACACATAGTTTGCAAGAACATCTAAGAGCTCTATGTTTACTGGCAATGTGGTATTCATACAGACAGAGTAAACATAATTATGTAGTATAGTGCATAACATAGAACATGAATTTATAACAGCATTGCACAGAATAAAGCATTGTTTCCATTCCTTTAATATGTCAGTATTACACTACAATGTCACAATGCCGCCCCCGATTACAAGTATCGACTCAATATATAACTTATGCCAAGGTTGGTTGAGATACCAACCGTTGGCAACAACTCCACAACTATCCAACCGTCGGGGTTAACCCGATAACACTCCTAAACTGTGCACAACATTAATTAATTCATGATTATTTACTTGGCCGACTACAGCCGACTACAATTATGACCGACTACACTCTAGAGCTATTTTGTTAGGAGGGCGGGAATGCAAGTGAAGATTAGTAAAACCAATGTCATGATCTTTACTTTATGAAAAACTAGGAAGCAAATAAATTTTGAGTTTGAAGGAAGTTCCTTACAATGTCGGCTGGGAGACTTGTAGGACAAAAAGAATACAAGGGGAACGGAAAGCTCTATACATGCTTTAAAACAGATGCATATCAACTAAGTTATGGGACTGAAAAACAAAGTAGAATTTATTTGGGCTGCTTGTTATGCTTGTAGTACTTTATGGGTGCGAAGTTTGGGGCAGCAACACGTTAGTTTTTATTAAAATAATATTTACATAGTTTATTTAATGGTCAATATTGTAATCTTATTAGTTTATATTGTTTCTAATTCTATTGTTTGTTAGCGTTAGTTTCTTTTAGAAACATCTGTGTTGTAATTCTTTATATAGAGCCTTTGTCTCTATTGTTAATATATCAAGATTTTACCATAACATGGTATCAGAGCAGGTTTGAGTGGGAATTTTATTTTTCAAAAACTTTTTCGCGCTCTCTACAAAAAATCCGTACTTTGTACGAACGACTGTACTACCGTATGCAGCCGTACCGGCCTCGGCACTAGCATTCTGCACTTGTTCTCTGCACACGGTTTTCCTCGATGGGTTCTTCAACGGTTTATCGCTGTTGAAATCCCTACATCCGGCGGTCAAGGGTTTGTTATCGGTCGTAGTCCACAATGGTCGTTGTTGCAGGCGTGATCTTCAAATCTTGGTTGCCGTTTGAAGTTCTTATCACCATCAATTTTGTCGAAGGGTTTAAAGACTTTGGTTGCAGTTAAGATCTTCAGTCGTAATTTGGCGTTTCTTTGGCGGGTTTCCTTGATCAGTGCTCAAAGCGCTAGCCTCCAAGCAGCCAGCTCCTAGCCTGTAGGTACATAAAGCCCAATGCTTAGTGCCTAAGTCCACCAGTCCTCTGCAGTCAACTTCGACTCCATTTTTGGTAGAAAATTGTGCCTCCCGCTGTCGATTGTCTTTCTTGTGACCTAGGGTTGACCAGATTGACCTCGGTATTGGGATGGCGTCTTTGACCAACATTTTGTCGGAAAACAGTTAGAAGTTCAATGGCCGCAACTACAAAACGTGGAAGCAACGCATGTTGATATTTGAATATTGTTGCCTTGATGATACCGTTCTGGGTACAGAATCTCACCCAGCAACAGCCGGAAAGGACCAAGACAAATTTGATGAACACAACTGGGAAGCCGTAATGCTTATCAAACTTTCAGTTACTGATGATTAGTTGCCTTAGGTGCCGTCTGGCACAATTGCTAAAGAAATCTAGGATCTTTTGAAAGATCTTCGTGAAACATCCAACAAGAGCTGAGCGTTCTTTCTGAAGAACATGTTCTCCATCATGATGGATGAAAAGACAACTCTGCAGGAGCACTTGACAAAGATCAAGGATATCCGTGATCAGCTAGAGGCTATTGGTCAAAAAATGGAGGAAGATATGGTGGTCATAACTCTGAAGAGTCTACCCAAATCATATGAACACTTTATCGAGACGCTCAACATTACATCCATGAATGTTGACATGAAGTTTCTTGATTTGTGCAACAAACTTCTGTAGCAAGATCGTTGGAAACAACAGTTTGGAAGCGTTGCTAGTTGTAATGTGTCGTACCTGTTTGTATTTTTTAATGAATCTAATGTGTTATTTTATTAATTTCTGTGTGATCTTTCAAACTAGACAGAAGAATGCAGAAGGGGTTTTTAGTTTGCCCATATGGAAATATGCAACTTGGTACAACTGCCGGAAATGGACCAGCAAGTGGGTATGGCTGGAAATGCAATTAAAACTCCATAGAATGATATAGAATGTGCATACAAATATTATCAGCAAATAATATGGCTGAAAACGCCTCACCAAGACCCTGCAAGGAGCTGCAATGGAAATGGAAAGCCTTTAGAGGACCTGCCTCCATGCTGGAGCTGATATGGCCATGGCTGGAATGTGTTACAGCAGCAAACAACTTCAAAACTTCTCAAAATGCTTCTGTTTCTGAACCACACTCACATCTGAAAATAGGCGACTAAGAAGGGAGAAGAAATATGCACCAAACCCTGTCAAAAACACTCCCTAAAGAGGTATGGCTGGCTGGTGTAGTACGACCAGCAATAGAAAGAGAGGACAAGCTAAATCCTCTTCACAAACTATTGAAATCTGTCACTCAATATCAGCAAATATCAAATAACTATGCAAGATATTACAATAAGCACCAACAAGTCTCACCAATCGGACTCCATTGAAGAAAATTTGTGAACATTGAATGTATCCACCATAGAAGGCACCGTTGGGTGATCTTTCACACATGTGGGATACCGCTACTCAGGGAGGTTTTCGTCTCCAAGAGCCTATGGTTTGAATCCTCAAACCCTAGAGCCAAGCTCCAAAACCCTTTCAAGGGAAATCTCAAAGAGAGAAGAAAATAATAATCCAAACATAGCCAAATGAGAGCACTTTTCCTCCTTTTATACTTTTCCAACTGGGAGTCTCTAAAATCCTCTTGCATATGGGATAAAACATGAGAGGGAAAATACATTTTAAAATATTATAATTCTCTCTAATTGTTTTCTCAACATCACCCTTAAAGTCCCCTCTTTTAAAACAAGATTAAGTTGTTGAGCCTAGGCACCAAGGTCCAATATTAAATAATAATGTTTAATTTACGGAGTTTAAAATGGAGGCCAAGATGATGTCGGAAACCAATGATCTATAGCTTGTTGGAAAGGTTTTGACAAGACGAATCCAACCCCACTCTTAAAATCCCGTTCCAGTGCCAATCCTGAACTTATTAAAAATAGTAATGGCCAAGAGCAAACTGAGCCAACACAGAGAGTGCCAACTGGACCCACAAACCATCTCATAACTCCGAGCTCAGTGCAATGTCTATGAGAGCCAATAGCTGACTGCCAAGTCGCCCAATCAGCGTCAAACTGCCACTTACTAAAAATAGCAGGACCACCAGGGACCAAAGAGAACAAACCCAGAAAAACCCAGAAAGATTAATGACATGCAAGCACTTACTATAAATAGTAAGTACAGACAAGTTGTCCAAAAACCCTCTGGAAAGTGTCAACTAGCTCCTCTGGATCACCCGAACACCCTGGTGACATAGAAATACTTCTCTGATTATGCTGTCACCAACCCAGAAAGTCAGCTCTGACTGAACTGCAAGAGAATCCGTAAATGGGGACATTACACTAGTTCATCCTCCACGGAACATGCATTTATTGCCAAGGCATTTCAAAAGAATAAGGGCAAAAATCAGCCCTTTTAGCAAACCAGTCAAGGTCAATCCCAGGACACCTCCAAGAAGAAGAATATTCAGTGCAATTATTGCCACAAGTATGGTCACATGAAGAAAGATTGCCAAAAATGCTTGGCTTTTGAATTGTCCAAGCAAGAAGAGCCTAAACCTAAAGCCCATGTTGTAGAGCACACTGAGCAGGAGTCTGCTTTCTATGCCTTTATGGCCAAGCGACCAATAGATCATGTTAAATCCTCTGCCTAGTATATTGATTCAAGTGCATCTCGACATTTCACTCATCGTCGAGATTGATTCACTGAGTACACGCCATTCAGAGATTTTGTTATCTTTGGAGGAGGCGAAGAGTATATTGTTGTCGGAAAGGGCAACGTACATATTCAATTTGGAGGGAGAAATTTAATATTTCTCAATGTATACTTTGTACCTAGCATGGAGTTGAATTTGCTATCAGTTAGTTAGATTATGTGTCACTCTCCTCAGCTAGATATTGTTTTCAGTTTGCATACATGCAGCATTGTTGATAGAGAGACTTCCATTACAGTTGCCAGGAGTACTTCCATCAGCAACCTCCGCCATCAGCGTTATGGGCACCTGAATGTGCATTATCTCTCTCTGTTATCTAGGGAGGGTGTGGTTGGTGGTCTACTTGAGATTCAGATTCGGAATCATGGAGTTTGCGGAGCTTGTCAGGCTGGAAAGTAGCATCGGACGACATTCTCAGATGGTGACACATGGAGAGCTTCCAAGGTATTACAATTGGTTTAGGTTGATGTATGTGGACCAATGAATACTCCTTTAGTTACTGGGTCGAGATATTTTCTGTTATTTGTTGATGGTTTCAGTAGAAGAATGTGTGTGTATTTTCTTAAAAACAAATCAGAGGTGTTTAGTATATTTCAGCAGTTTAAGGCCTTAGTTGAGAAAGAGTCAGGTTCTCAGATAGTCACTCTTAGGTCTGATAATGGGGTGGAGTTTTGTTATTCTGACTTCTCCAGTTTTTGTGCTGCACATGGCATTAAGCGCCAACTTACCACACCCTATACCGCTCAGCAAAATGGTGTCGTTGAGCGTCGGAATCGCACCATTACTGAAATGGCTCATTCTATGCTGGAGCATAGAAATGTCTCTAAGAAGTTCTGGGCTGAAGTAGTTTACACTGCAGTTTATCTTCTGAACTGGTCTCCTACTTGTTGTGACGTTTTCACAACATCGCCCCATTGCAAATGGGGACCCCTGTTTTTGAGCTCCAGTGCTTTGCTATGAGTCTTGGATGATGTCTTAGGATTTTTCATGATGGAGTCGGTGGTGTTTGAATCTATAACCTCGTGCTGGAAACCATAATTTGTTGGAGTGTGCCAAATTCTGAGTCTGTGGAAGCTGAGTGCTTAGTAATGATAAGGTAGATTGCACCTCAAATAACTGAATGACTCCAAACAAGTAGCGAATTACGCCTAAGGGTGAAAAGGTCCACATGAACCTAAAAACTTATTGCACCGTAGAAAGATATTACATTCTTGCCAACCTCATGTTCTGGACTTAGACAATCTCAACAAAGGACAAGCTGGCATTAAGGTGCAATTCCGGAGTCTGGCAGTGAGTAAATTGCGCCTTCATCAAGAGGAGCTCAATTCAATGTGAAATCTTGGCGCCCTACTAGAAAATGATGTTTTGATCCTTGAAATGCTTTAAACAATGAAAATTTTACAAGGAAATGACCCTAGAGCATAAGGCACAGTTCTATTCTTGAAGAATCACCAAAGTGCGCCTGGGCCTGGTGGAGGGAAGCATCATCGAGGGACTCCAATTTGCACCCAAGGGTCAACATGAAGTGTTTGACTTAGAGAATTTTTGGAAAATCACAAAGGGAAGTCAAGGCGCATTCTGGCCTCTGTACTTGCTCAAATGTGCGCCTAAGAGGAAACCTTGTGAAATTATCATTTGATAACAATAAATTTGCGCCTAAGTGGTGATTGGAAGAGTCCTAACTTAAGAATTTTTCAAGAGCTATGCTTAAGAAAGCTAGGCGCATTTTGCACCTGAAGAGTCAACTTTTGGCGGCTTGAAATGAGAATGCCTAAACCTATGATAAATTGCGCCTAAAGGAGTATAACATTCCTTGAGTTCACAAGATTGATCAAGCTCACAAAATACACATCTTAAACCAAGGCGGATTTTTACCTCTGTGCAAGTCCACTTTTGCGCCTAAGGGAAAACATGCTTGAATCTATAAATTTTGAGGTTATCTGGGTTTTACAAGTTCCTCAGGAGTACGCACAATTCCTAAAGTCCATACAAGTTGAAATAAACACCTATCAAATCAAGGCGCATTTTTGCACCTGGACAACCATATATTGGCGCCTCAAGTATAAGGACATGAATCAATGATGAGGAGGCTTTACTTTGTCAAAATGAGCATCTTTGGGCATCCACACTTGTTTGAAGCCATAGATTTGCACTAAGGATGCTAGGCGCACTTTCACCTCTCTTCAAACCTAAATTTGCGCCTAGACTAGTAACATGTTGAATATGCTTGGGAATGGTTCCTATGTGCTATGAAATTGAATGTTTATCAATGGTTTAATGGTTGCTTTCTCTGTGTTGTAGGAGCATCAATGGGGCTGAGAAGTCATCCAAGGAGCAAGGCGCCTGGAACCATCTTCAAGCAAGGAATGAAGTCAGGAGGCAGTCACTGCAAAGGGAGACATCATGTTACCACTCCAAGAGATCACTTCAAGTTCATGTCAGTACACTTCATCATCTGCATCCTAGAGGACATTCATACTTCAAACTTCAAGTTCTTCCTGAATTTTCAAGTCTCTAAGAGAAGTCTCCTACTCCATGTTATGAAGAAAGCATCATTATCTACGCTACTCTCCATGAAGAAGCATCCAAAGAAGATCAACATATATCTTGCAAGGAGAAGAAGTATCACAGAGTTAGGCAAATGAGCAACATGTATATACACATCCGACGTACAAAAGACACAAGGCAAAATTAGCAAGGATACATTCCCAAACATTCAAGTTCATCAAAGCAATCACATTCGAAGACATCACATAGATGATGCAATTTGGGAATATGCCCAAAAGCATATTGAATAAACTGTTGGAATCCATAAGAGTTGTTGAGGTGGCACCTACGTGGCATGCGCATCATCCTCACCAATCAAATGTTGCCACGTCATCCTTGTCTAAGTACATTGTACCTGCATGCACAAATATGAGGATAAGGGCGCTCCAAGGGAGAAGTCATCCAACTCATCTTTATCACCTTGGGAAGCGTGCTTTCATTCCTTCTTTTCTATGTACAAAATATGTCCACTACATTTGAAAAATACTAAAAACAGGCATAATTGCCTTGTAAAGAGCTTGGCCATTGATTTGCAAATCAATCTTGGCCATTCATGTAATTTCTGGAGCTCTATATAAAGCTCACTTCTCTCATTTGTAAAGGATTATTAGAAATCATTAAAAGTAGAGTAGAGGAGTAGAGTAGAAAGAGACTCTTGAAATTATCTGAGAGTACTTGAAAATTGTTGTAAATATTTTTCAAGATTAATGCAAAGACATTGGAGCTCGCTTGGTGCTAAGTGTTGTCTTGTGGAATAACATGGTTTCTTGTATCTTGATGAAATGGAGAGATGTTTCTAAGTAGATTAGAAGTAGAGTAGTAGTAGCTCTTTAATGTAATGCATGTATGTATTGAATATTTGATCAACTCCTAGCTCATGCTTTTGACATCCATCGTTGGTGGAGTGTTGTGTAAAACTAGTCTAAGCTTCATCACAATTTGCTTAAGTTCGATTGTGGATGCTTGTTTGAGCTGCGCCGTCTAATGGGTGCTTATATGAGCTTTCATGATTTGAAAACCATTCGCTAACCTTAGGAGTTGCACCTACTCCTTGTAGTTGTAGGCGTTCTTGGCGAAGTGGAGTTAGGTTTATTTGAGGAGTTTGTCTATTCATGCATCATCATTGCCTCATTGACCTTAGATTAGTTTCTCTAAACCCTTATTTTTTTTCCTTTTCTTTATTATTGGGTTATAACCTTTGCTACATCCGCCTATTGAGGCATCGTGCATACATCATCCACACTAAAAGGAGAAATAAGCTGAGTGAAGCAAGAAGTCTACGTAAGTCCTTTTGAGGAAACAACAATATCACATCATACTAACTGAGGCTATCCTATGAGCAAGTTGAGAACCAACGTACTGGAACCTTGGAGATAACCCACTGGATCACATTGTTTAGCTTTTGGGTATCTTTATTCAAGAGAGGATAGATTACCTTAGTAATTTATTCTAAGTTGCATGTGCATAAAAAACACATCAACACTACTTATTTCGTTAAGAAGATGACTCTTGAAGAAGCCTGGTCTAGATGCAAGCCTAAGGTCAGCCACCTAAAAGTCTTCGGCTCTACTGTTCATGTGTGGATCCAAGCTAGATTCCAAGAGCCAGAAACTCATGTTCACTGGTTACAGTGATAATCATAAGGCATATAGGCTGATTCATGTAGATACAGATCGTCTCATCTTCAATTGTGATGTTGTGGTTGATGAAGCTAGTGGGCCCTTTTATCTGTCTTCTCCTACTGTGAGCCTTGAGGATCAGCCTCTAAAGGCTTGTGATTTGGGTGTTCGCCTTCCCCTAGCACCACCTGATGGGAGGGATTCTGCAGTTGTGGAGGCACCTCAGCATAATGTTACACCACCCACCCCTCAGAACAATTTGGATCCTCATCCAGATTGACTTTGTTCTAGCCACCCTAGGTGATGTTGTTCCTCATGTTTCAGATGTTGGTACTTCTACTCTCCGACCTAAATGGTGGGCTAAGACCATAGGTGATCTTCATGATGATGAATTAATTAAGGGTAGATCTGTTCAGAAAAAGAGCAAGCAGCAGAATATAGTTAATTTTTCTTTCATGGCCAACATTCACAGCATCTCTGAGCCTCAAACATATTCAGAGGCTAAAGGCATACCTGAGTGGGAACATGCTATGGAAGTTGAACATCATAGTCTTCTGAAGAACAACACTTGGGTCCTTTCCGATCTTCCACCTGGGAAGAAGCCCATTGGCTACAAATGGGTGTATAAAGTTAAGTATAAGGTTGACGGAACTCTTGCTAAGTATAAGGCTCGGTTAGTAGCCAAAGGGTTCTCACAGACAGAGGGCATTGATTATGAGGAGACTTTTGCTCCCACCGCCAAAATGAATACCATTTGGCTTGTCCTCGCTATTGTAGCCTAGTTTGGATGGAAAGTCCATCAAATGGACGTCAAGAGTGCATTCCTCAATGGTGAGTTACAAGAAGTCTATATGATGCAACCCCCTGGTTTCAAGGTTGCTGGTAAAGAACACCAGGTATGCAAACTGGTGAAAGCACTCTATGGCCTTAAACAGGCTCCTCGGGCATGGTACATGAAAATTGACAAGTACCTAGTTGATCATGGTTTTCAGAGGAGTCCTGATTGTAATCTGTATGCCAAACAGTCTGGTGATGATATTCTTTTTTTGTTGTCTATGTTGATGATCTGATCATTACTGGTAGCTCGGAACATTTGATCGAGGAGATCAAACATAATCTCAGTCAATCATTTGACATGACAGATTTGGGACTTTTGCATTATTGTCCAGGTGTAGAGGTTTGGCAGACAGATGGTAGCATCTTTATCTATCAGTCCAAGTATGCTCAAAGTTTGCTTGATAAGTTCTGGATGAATGATTGCAAACTTGCATCTACACCTATGGAGAAAGGGCTGAAACTATTCGCCAACTCAGATTCACCTGTGGAGAATGAATCAACGTTCAGGCAACTAGTGGGCAACCTCATTTATCTCACTGCCACTAGACTTGACCTCAGTTTTGCTGTGAGCTACATCTTTCACTTCATGACAGCTCTTAACGCTGAACATTGGGTTGCAGTGAAGCGTGTGCTGAGATATATGAAAGGCACTTCCGACTTTGGCATTCTGTATGGCAAGTGCAAAGATCCTAAGCTGATTGGCTTTATAGACTTAGATTGGGCAGGTTTTGTTGATGACAGGAAGTCTACTTCTGGGTATGTTTTCAGTTTGGGTACAGGTGTAGTTACATGGACTAGCAAGAAGTAGCAAGCAATGGCTCTTTCCTTGACTGAAGCTGAATATCAGGGAATTGTTAAAGCAGTTTTTGAGGCAGTTTGGCTTCGAAGGATGCTTTCTAACATGCAAATGTGTCAAGCAAGGCCTTCCCCCTTGTACTGTGACAATCAAGGGGTGCTGAAACTTGCCAAAAATCCAGTCTTCCATGAACGGACCAAGCATGTTGAACTTCATTGTCATTTCATCTGCCAACTTGTCGAAGATGGATCAGTGATGTTGCAGTATGTTCCAACTGAGGACCAGACTGCAAATATTCTCACCAAGTCTCTGAGCCCGGATAAGTTTGTCAAATTTAGGGGGCACCTTGGTGTAGTTGATAGATTGACCATTAAGGGAGGGTACTAAAATAATATTTATATAGTTTATTTAATGGTCAATATTGTAATCTTATTAGTTTAGATTGTTTCTAATTTTGTTGTTTGTTAGCTTTAGTTTCTTTTAGAAACATCTGTATTGTAATCCTTTATATAGAGCCTTTGTCTCTATTGTTAATATATCAAGATTTTACCATAACAATTTTGAAATGGAGACAAATAGAAATATTACAGAGGCACCTAATTACAAGTAATTTCAAAATAAAAAGCATGGTCCCATATGAGATCGTCTTAGCCTTTCTAGTGGAAGTGGCGACGCTAATTCGGCTGTTAGGATATTTGAAGAGAATTGAGAACATGGAGGGACATTGTTGGTCTAAGATTGCAGCGGAAGAAAAGTTAGCTAGAAGGAAGAGCACATGGATGAAGCAAAATGCCAAGTGAATGAATAAATAGGGCATTAACTTGCAGGAATGCCCAAACACAAGTGTGGAAACCAAAAGGTATGTAAGAGAGAAAATCAAAGCAATCATATGGACAAAACAACTCGGACAAACAAGAGAATATTATGTCAAACAATTTAATCCCACATGCGACCATGAGAAAAAAGTACTATATAAGAGTGGATATAAAGTGGAAAGCTAAAATGCTAATAGCCCAACTAAGAACTAGCTCACACCATCTTAGGTGTGAAATAAGGTGGTGGAAAACACCCAAAGAGGAGTGGGTGGATAGGATTTGTCGTTTCTACCTGTTGGGATTAGTGGAGACGGAATGGCACTAAATCATGGAGTGTAAGGGATATGAGGGCAACCGTCTCAAATACACAGATATTCTAAAAGTTGGATCTTTGATGACCTTGTTTGAAGAGGAGAGGATAGCAAAAATGACAGATTACTTGATCAAAATCCATAGTAGAAGAACCAAGATCAACAAAGAAATAGGGGACAGTCAGAAGTAACTGTTGCAGTATCGGTTGGTGTTTTTGTTTCGGGCGGTTCAATTTTGCTTCCGGGTCCCATAGACTGCTTGGTCTCGTGGATGTCATTAAAAACATTCACATTGGGAATGTCATCTAGGGACACCTTGCCACTCTTGGGATGGTTGGGTGACATGCAAACATTTTGTGACTGTCTTGGATATGGCAGAGCATCCCCATGCCATTTAAAAAATCACATTTTTTAAAATTGTAGTTTAGTTCTGTAAATTTGCTTTTCATAATGTTTGTGAGTTTCTGAACCCTCATTGCTAGTTCCTGGGAAGTAGGAGAAACAGAAACAGAGAAGAACATAAATAAAAAGAATGATCGTATTCCACTTTTGCAATTGTGCTTTCCTCATCTTTGGCACTTGTTGATGTTTGTTTTTAGACAAGTCAACAATAGAGTATCCCACTCTCTCTTGAATAAAGCTCTTCAAAGGCTGAACTATGTGATCCAGTGAAGTAACTCCAAGGTTCCTTATTTATGATTCATGATAGGTTAACTTAGTGATTACATGTGATCTTGCTGATAATCACAAAGGGACTTACACAGACTTCTTCATACACTTAGCTTATTTCTCCTTTCAGTGTGGATGATGTATCAATAATAAAGAAAAGCAAAAGATAAGGGTTCAGAAAGGCTAATCTAATCTAAGGTCAATGAAGCAACGATGATGTATTGAACAGATAAACTCCTGAATTAACCTAACTCCACTTTGCCAAGGATGCCTACAACTACATGGAGTTGGTGCAATCTCCTAAGGTTACGCGAATGGTTTTCAAATCATGAAGACTTATATAAGCACCCATTGAACGACGCAGCTCAAACAAGCATTCATAATCAAACTTATGCAAATTATAAGGCTCAGACTAGCTTTACACAACACTTCATCAGCGATGAATGTTAAAAGCACGAGCTAGGAGTTGATCAAATATCCAGTACAACATACATAACATCAAAGAACTTCTAATCTACTTGAAACATCTTTCCATTTCATCAAAGTACAAGAAACCATGTGATTCCACAAGACAACACTTAAACACCAAGCGAACTCCAATGTTCTTGCATTACTCTTGAGAAATATTTACAACAATTTCAAGTCCTCTCAGAGAATTTCGAGTCTCTTCTATTCTACTCCTAAAATCTACTCTCTACCACTAGCTACCTCCTTACAAATGAGGCAACAAGGCCTTTATATAGTGTCCAGAATACAATGAATGGCTAAGATCATTTCATGTAGCCAAGGGCTCAGATCATGCCAACTCACAGGTAGTTACAACAACTTTCTATTTTTAGTACAAAGAGAGAGGCAATGACGACACGTTTTCCAATGTGATAAGGATAAGACAATATCATTTAAAACATCTCCACATAGGCATCCCTTTGGCTTCTTTTATTAAATGATACATTGAATGCATTTAAATAATGCGGTTGATCGTAATTGAATGATGTGTACTTGCCACATAGGTGCCATTTCAGCATATCTTGTGGATTTCAATTGTTAATTCAATATGCTTCGTTCATTCTTCTTGTAAACTGGATGAGTATGATACATGCTACTCATTTGTCTAAC
The DNA here is from genome assembly GCA_027924645.1 of Cunninghamia lanceolata. Classification (NCBI taxonomy): domain Eukaryota; kingdom Viridiplantae; phylum Streptophyta; class Pinopsida; order Cupressales; family Cupressaceae; genus Cunninghamia; species Cunninghamia lanceolata. The sequence goes on from BSBN01000923.1 coordinate 3,446,208, forward strand.
CCTGTGATGCTCTTCCTTCTTGCAGGTAGGTTGATAATCTTCCTTGATGCATTTTCATGTAGAGTAGATGATGATGATGTTTTCTTTCTCAACTTGTAGATGATGATGCTTCAATCATGTATTGGAGTTGTAGACTCTCTTTCTTGGACTTAAAGGTTGGGAGAACTTGAAGTATGATGGATGTCTTTGAAGGTAATGAAGTGTTCCAACTTGATGTGAGCCCCTTGGAATGATGCTTCCTCTGCAACTTGAAGGTGATTCAAACACTTGCTCTTGATGATCATGATGTAGTTGATGAAATGCTTCCTTGAAGGTGATCTTGAAGTGATCTCCTTTAGAGTGTAGGTATTTGATGATAACATCTCCCTCAGATGTAGAGCAGATGACTCTTTAAAGAGACTTGAATACTGGATGAGTACTTGAAGCTTTATAGATGCCTTTGGAAGTTCTGATTATGATGTGTTTTAACATGATGATCTTAACATGATGCCACTTGATGAAGATGATGTCCTTTGGAGCAGCTACATGAGGTTCTCTTGAAGGTTGAAAGAACTTGAAGTAGAGTGTGGATGAAAGCCTTGTAGGATGCAATTGAAGATGAAGTATGTTAATCTTGAACTTGAAGTGATCATTTTGAGCAGCTTATGATGTTCTCTTCACATGGCAACCTATTGACTCCAATCCTGGCATGAAAGTAGTTCTAGCTTCTTCTTCTTTCTTGACTCCTTAGCTTCATCTTGTATTGCTGCAACACAAACAGAGAAACAGCATCAATTCCTTTTGATAACACATAATACATAAGAATCATTACAAGCATTTCTAATCTAGGCACATGAGTTAAGGACTTTGATGTTTAGCTTGAATGATGTCAAAACTTTAACTAGACTTCACACCAAGATGATGCACTGGATTAAAAAATTCTGATCTTCCTTGAGTTGGCGCAGCAGATGACAGTTTCAAACTCCTCCACAAAGTGGCACACTAGATAGAGAGTTTAAGTTCTTCATTAAAATGTTTTCAAGATCAACATTACCTTCTTCATAAGGCTGGCACATTGGTTGGCAGATTTGAGTTCTGATTCTGAAAAGATGCTCTAGATTTCCATTTGGACTGCCTCCTACAAGGCTGGCGCACTAGATGAGGATCAAGAGATCTTCCTTCCACTTGGATTACATTGGTTCAATGTTTTGAAATCATCCTGATAGACTTTCACATGCCTAACAAGCTTCTTCTATATGTGGCGGCCCTATTAGATAGACACTTTGAAATCCTCTTTCCCATCTCCCCTCTTTGGCACATTGGATGGACATATTGATTTCTTCTTCTCATCTCCCCTTGGCGCATCGGATCAAGATTTCAAGTTCTTCTTGATTGACTTTTGAACCTTTCAGCGCATTGGATCAGGAACTTTGATTCCTCTTAAAATATACATCTTGGATCAATCTAAGGGCTGGCGCATCGGTTCAAGGGTGTTGAATCCTCTTCTTGAAACATCCTAGCTCAAGTCGTCCCTTCACTCAAAGTGGCGCATTGGTTGAGGTGTTTGATATCTCCTTGTTTTTAAATTCTAAAATGAACTTCTTTCTTCCTTGAGCGCATTGGTTGAGAGTTATGAAATCCTCTTGAAACTCATGATGTAGAAACTCCAGTCAAAACTCCTCCTCTCTTGGAGAGCGCATTAGATTAGGGTTTTAAATTCCTCTTGAAGCATCCTAAAATTTGCATTCTAACACTTAGACCCTGCCTCTCCATCTTGGCGCATTGCTTCAAGATTTTAAATCCTCTGAAAGGTGTTGAGCACATTAGATCAAGGTCATTGGATCTTCTCTTGAAATTTACCTTGATACTGAAATTTAGCCTCATTATGGAAGTGGCGTATTGCTTAAGGGACCTGAAATCTTCTTCTAACCTTCACCTTAGCGGATCATTTTCACCTTGGTCGCATTGGTTACTGATTTTGAGATCTTCTTCTACTAGGCGCTTTGGTTAATGAGTTTGGATCCTCCTTGAACTTGGCGCAGCAGTTAGGGAGTTTGAAATCCTCTGGAACTTGGCGCGGCGGTTGAGCATCTTGAATTCCTCTTGAAACATAAGCGTTTTTGCTTTGGGCGCATCACTTCAAGTATCTGGAATCCTCTAGGGGTGGCGCATTGGATCAAGGTGTTAAGATCGTCAAAAAACTTCACTCATTTTGGTGCATCACTTCAAGATTTTAAATCCTCTGGAAAGGCATTGAAAATCGAACTAAAATAACCTCCCATGAAATTGGCGCATTTGATCAAGTGTTTGAAGTCTTCTAGAATGAGGCGCCTTGGATGAGGGTTTGAATGTCGTCTTCAAAATCCTTAAAAAGCTTCACGCATTTTGGCGCATTTGATTGGGCGCATTGGTTGAGCTTTTTGAATCCTCTAGAAATATGCCTTAAAACTTGAGTTAAGTCATCTCATCCTTGGTGGCACATTGGTTCAAGAATTCGATTTCCCCTTGCTGTGGCGCATTGGTTCAAGGGTGAAGGATCTTCTAAAATGAGGCGCATTGGTTGGCACTTTTGATTTCCTCTTAAGTCGTCATTCCAAAACCTTGCTTTTCCTTCAAAATTGGCGCATTAGTTGGGCGTATTGGTTGAGTCGCAAGTGATCCACATCTTATTTTCTAGTCGGAAGCGCATTTCGTCATGATTTTGCGCCAATCTTACATCCTGTCGCACTGGATCAAGATTTTGGATCCTCTGGAACAGTTAGGCATCTTTTAGGGTCTCTCAGGGTAAAGGTATATTGAAAAATATATTTAAGTATAAGTCTTATATTTTAAATATTTTTCAATATACCTTTCAGGATGTTTGAGATAGGTCTTGAATCCACCGGATTTAACATGCAAAATCTAGAATTTGGAGGATCCACCAGATTTCAGACTTAGTCAATTTTTCAGGATTTCAGGATTTCAGGGTACCAGACTCAGTCTTTTTAGGATCTCAAACATACCTCAGGATTGGTCTCAATATTCATGAATTAGATGCTCTTCATTACTGCAAGTTCATGTTCTAGATGAGACCTCCAGTTTTAAAGCAAAAACCTTCTAGGAGAGAGACTTCTTGTTGGATTGGCAGAGTAAACAAACCTAAGACCTCATCCAGAACTAATGCAAAGCATCAGAGCTCAAAAAAGGGGGTCCCCATTTGCAATGGGGCGATGTGTGATTTGGTCACAACAGCACCCATGCCGTCTATTACATAGAAACTTCTCTATTACCTTTACACTATCCTCTTCATTTGGTCTTAATTTCGAAAAAAACTAAAAAGGATTTTAACTTAATATCAGTTGATTTTTTGTTATTTTAAAACCTTGAATTTTAACTAGTTTGATTTTTCTACCAATGCCTGCCTGTTGTCTGAAAATTGGATAAATTGTATATTTCTACTTTTACCACTTAAGCTCAGTACATTTGATAATGCTCTGTTGTATTTGTTATCTCTTATCAAAGACTAGCTATTCCTTCTTGGTTATCTCTTACCAAAGACTAGCTATTTCTTATTTAGATAACAATACAACACAAATTAACCAAATTTCTTAAGAACTGCCTATACATATATGTGTGTTTGTACTGGGTGTGGAAAGCTCCACCCCAGTCATTGAAGAATACTTCCTGTTTTGCTATCTGCCCTATCCTGGGTGCTTATGATGCTACTCTTGCCTTATTGTTACTGATGACCTTGATCTCTTATGTGATACTTTAAGGGCTTTGTACAATAAATAAAAAATACACATCAGCACATATTTACATAGACACATATTGTAATGGTTTTTAATGACAGTTACATTATGTGTCATTAAATCCCTTACAATATGTATCTGTATGTATGTGCATATATGTATATCACATGCATACATATACATATTGTAAGGGATTTAATGACACACATAAATCTAGAATAATTAAATAAATGCAATCAATTAAGCATAAATTAACCTAGATTAATCAGAGTTGTGTCTGATATTAGAATTGAAATAAATGCAATAATTAAATATGAGAATAGAGGAGCTTAGCTCTAGGATCAGCTATAGATTATTGTTGTTGAAGCCATTCTAGAATGGTTTGCCATTGTCACAAAATTATTTCCCTTGGTATGATAGCTATCTTAGAATCTGAACTGGCACAGGAAACCCTGCGAATTGATCCCAAGACCTGTGTGTTTGATCCTGACTGTCGCAAACTTGATCTTCTGTGCAGGAACGATATGACAGAATATTTGCCTAAAGATTCACTCGCATTTGTCTTCTTGCTATCTGAATTGGTCAAGGTGGTGTCTAGGGACACTGTTGAGGGGATTGCCGATTCAATAGGATAATTAAATAAATGCAATCAATTAAGCATAAATTAACCTAGATTACTTGTATTTAGGTCTGATACTAGAACTGAAATAAATGTGATAATCAAATAAGTCGCCTAGCTCTAGGATCGATGATAGATAATTGTTGTGAAGCTGTTCTAGGATGATTCACCACTGTCATAAAATTATTTCCCTTGGTATGATGACTGTCCTAGAATTTGAACTGGCACAGAAAACCCTATGAATCAGTCCCAGGACCTGCATGTTCGATCCCAATTGTCATGAACGTGATCTTTTGCACAGTAATGATATGACAAAATGTGCTCAAAGATTCGTTTGCCTTTGTCTTCTTGCGATCTGAACTTGTCGATATGATGTCTAGGGACACGAGCGAATTGATTGGCAACTCGATAGGTGAAACTGTTGTCCTTGGTTAACCCCCTTGGTGGGCCAGATTGAAGGTGATGAGAAATATAGAAGAAAACATTCACTAATGTGCAGATGTCCTATATTCAGATACAACTGTTTTGTCCATTTAAAAATCAAAATGTGCTCTAATTGTTCTTTTTATCCTCCTCGATCTTCTATATTCTAGATTTGAATTACTTGCACATTGAATATCTTTAAATCCATGTGATAACAGCTAGTAGAAAGGGGTGGTAAAGTTGGAATTTAAATTTCAACATTTGAATTTTGGGGTCAATCCCGTGTGCCTCAGGATTGAATCAGGTCAATCCCGAGTAACGTAGAAATAAACCATTGGGATAAAGTGACGATCTCAATATAGAGAGTGACTGTATGGAAATAGGTGTGAATAGGGATGAAATAGGAACAAGTAGATGGTGAATGAATGGGGATAAGGGCAAATGGGGTTGAAATAGAGATGGATAGTGATTGAGCCATGAGCCAAGCCTAGCACAAGAGTATGCCACTTGTCAATATGTTATTGCATTAAGACATTCCCATCAAGGTGAGCACAAGATTAAATGGGAAATGGCATGATTAGTGAATTTCACCCTTGCACATATAGACATATACATACATATCTACCTAAATATGTATATCTAGATATGTATGTATGTAGGTAGATATGTATTGTTGCAAGTATGAGGTAAACCAGTGTTGTCATTGATGTCAACATACTCATATTGCATTGACAAGACGGATTGGATGAGCAGTGTGCTGAGGATATTGAGAAAATTAGCCTCAGTCAGGAACAGTGAAGAACAGTGATGAGAAGAAGGCAAATGTACTGTATAGGATGAGAACCGGAGGATGCGGATTAAAGGGTCTGTAGATATGAGTCTTGAGATGCTTCAGTTAAGATTTCAGAAGTCCGCATGAAGATCTGAAGGAGTTGTGGCTGTCGGTATGGAACCAGTTCCGGCAAGTGTTCAGAGGTGACAAAGGATCACAGAAAGGTCCGGTGAGGTCCGGAATTGTATTATCCTAATCTGCGGATTGGAAGGAGTGTTTGGGATGTCCTTGTGATGTGTCATCCTGATTTGTGTATGATTTGGAGGTCCGGAAGTACCTTTTGCATTATGACAGTGGCGACAGACTGTGTTCTTGAAGTTCCGGATGAGGAAGACAAGAGATTCCAGTAAGTAAAGGAAGTGCGGATGTATCCGGTCGTTCAGGCAGGCTTGTGAAGGTTTTTGGATCGTGTTGAGGTTGTGTTGTTGATCCGCATTGGTAGTAGAGCCCGGAATTGAAGATATTCTTCCGGATGAAGTTCTTGTTCAGACTAGCCGACCGGATGAGTTGATCATCCTGTGAATGTTCTTGTGGTGGCCGACCGGATGTGTTATTCATCTTGCGGATATTCTTATGGTTGATTGCCGACTTAGATGATTGTTCCTAAGTCGATGTCTTGTATAAATAAAGGTTTGTGAGTTCATTTCGAGGGTGTATGGAGTGGATGAGTGTGGGATAGCGAAGAGAGGTGCGAAAGACAGAGCAGAGGTTTTGGGCTTAAATGGAACTGATCCGGACATAGTAGAGATGTCATTCTCCAGTTCAAGATTGTGATTTTTATCACTTTGTAGACAGTGTGTCTCCTTGTAGGCAGTGGGCCTCTTTGTGAGCAGTGTGCTCGGGCAGTGAGCCCTAATTGGCATGTGCCATTCATTCTTCTTTATTCTTCTAACAGAGAATAATTCTTGGGTTAATCACCCCGTGGTTTTTCCCTTAACCGGGTTTTCCACGTCAAAATCTTGGTGTTCAATGTGTTGATGTTCATCTGCTCTGAGTTTATGCATTATGCTTTCATATATGGTTAATTGATATGCTGTTAACTAACAAAGAACAATCAAGTGTTTAAAGTAAGAGCAAGTTTTATACAACTGATTCACCCCCCCCCCTCTCAGTTGTATGCCCTAGATCCAACAATTGGTATCAGAGCCACGTTCCTCTGAAAGGAGCTTAACTGCTTGAGGAGATCCAGGATGTCGTCATACAAGAAGGATAGTCCGAAGTTCGATGGAACCAACTTCACTCTCTGGAAAGGTCGCATGAAGTGTCACTTGGAATGTATGGGAAAAGCATACTTGGCTATGGTCTCAAAACCATATGTACCTCCACAAGGTGGTCCGACAACTCTGAATGAGATTACAGATGCTGAAAATAATCTGCGGACCAAGGAAGCCCTACTAAGCGCATTGAATGATTCAGATCTCTCAAATGTTATTGACCTACCAACTGCATATGAGATCCTGACTAAACTGGAACTTCTGTATGAAGGAGATGAGTTTGTCAAAAGTGCAAGGTTGCAAAGTCTGAAAGGGAAATTTGAAAGATTGAAGATGAGAGATGATGAAAACATCACTACCTTTATGCCAAGAGTGAATGAGCTGGTATGTGGAATTAGAAATGCTGGTGGAACTCTAGATGAAAATGAGATTGTCTGCAAAATCCTAAGATCCCTTCCTGCTGCCTACAAAATCAAGGTTGCTGCCATTGATGAATTCAGAGCCCACACAACTGTCACAAGAGAACAACTGGCTGGCAAACTAGCTGCATTTGAAATGACCGAGTTTGGAGATGATCCTCCCAAGACTGAATCTGCTTTCAAAGCCAGTGCCTATGTGAAAGGCAAACAGAGATTTGATCCGGGAGAAAACTCATCAAGGAAAATGTCATGGTATGATCAAGCAAGAAGAGACATGGAAGAAGAAGAAGCAGAAACAGCTCAACTTGAAGCCCTCATTGCAAAGAGACTGCCAAGAGGATCCGGTAAGTATGAAGGAAAACTACCCTTTAAGTGTTTCAACTGCAATAAGATTGGTCATTTTGCTTCAAGATGTCCGGAAAGATCTGCAAGGTCTAATACTAACAGACAAAGGTTTCAAAAGAATTGCTATTATGTTCATGAAGAAGATGACAATGAAGGAGTAACAGATGATGAATCAGAACTAGGAAGCAAATCCGGAAATGAGTGGGTGTTTATTGCCATCAAGGAAGAAGATTCAATACTCTCTGAATCTGTCAATCACAAAGTTGTTGAAAAAGCTTTGGCTGCTCAAGTGGAAGAAAAGGATGATTGGGTTATTGACAGTGGATGTTCTCACCATATGACTGGTGACAAGAATAAGTTCTTGAATTTGGAAAGGTATGAAGGAGGAATGGTAAAGTTTGGTGACAATTCTGCTGGCAGAATCAGAGGCAGGGGAACTATTTCCTTTGATGGAAAGAGCAAAACAGGTAACGTACTATATGTTGAAGGATTGAAGCACAATCTTCTCAGTGTTGGTCAGTTAGTGGACAAAGGCTATGATCTCCGGTTCAAGAATGGAAAATGCAGAATCTTTACAAGCTCCGGAACTGAAATTGCATCCGGTACTCAGACAAAAGGTAATATCTTTCATCTGGTTGGTTCAAATAAAAGTTGTTTGTTTGTTCAAATTGATCAGAGTTGGTTATGGCATAGAAGAATGTGTCATGTAAATTTTGATAACATCATCAAGATAAGCAATACTCAGGCTGTAAGAGATCTTCCAAAATTGATGAAACCTACAAATAGTTTGTGCAAAGAATGTCAGCTAGGTAAACAAAGCAGAGTCTCTTTCAAAAGCCAAGATCAGTCTTCTACCGGATTGTTGGAATTAGTACATACTGATCTCTGTGGTCCGACAAGAATCAAGAGTCTGCAAGGTGATAGATATTTCATGTTGTTAATTGATGATCATTCCCGGATGATGTGGGTTACCTTTCTAAAAGAAAAATCAGAAGCATTTGAGAAGTTCAAAATCTTCAAAGCTATGGTAGAGAATCAAACCGGATTGAAACTAAAGTGTCTAAGGTCTGATAGAGGTGGTGAATTTACATCTGGTGAGTTCATTGACTTTTGTGAGAAGCAGGGTATAAGGAGACAGTTGTCTGCTCCTAGGACTCCACAGCAGAATGGAGTAGTTGAGAGAAAGAACCGGACCATCCAGGAAGCTGCCAGGACAATGATGTTGGAAGCAAATGTTCCTCAAATGTTTTGGAAAGAAGCTATCAGCACTGCAGTCTACACTCTCAATCGAGTTCAAATCAGAAACAACACCGGTAAGACCCCCTATGAACTCTGGTTTGGCATCACTCCTACTGTGAAATATTTCAGAGTATTTGGTAGCAAGTGTTATATTAAAAGAGATGAAGATCTAGGAAAGTTTGATGCTAGAAGTGATGAAGGAATTTTCTTGGGTTACTCCACTCAAAGCAAAGCATACCGGTGTTACAATAAGAGATTGAGGAAGATGATAGAAAGCACCAATGTGAAAGTTGATGAAGGAATTGAGAAGCCTTCAAGATTTTATGAGTTTGATGAAGATGACCAAGACAGTGTTCAAGGAACTCAATCCTCTCCGGTGAGACAGAGTCAGCCTGATCCGGTAAATCAGGAAGAAGAGATAGGTTTGAATGAGCCTGATCAAGAAGCAGCAGTGCAGGATACTCCCAAAATTCCAAGGTATGTAAGACTGAACCACTCTGAAGATCAGATCATAGGTGACAGAAGCAAAGGTGTACAAACTAGAAGGAATGTTGCTCAAAATCAGGATGAATGTTGTCTGATTTCAAAGATTGAACCTAAAACAATAAATGAAGCCTGCAATGATGAAAACTGGACCAAAGCAACGGAAGATGAATTGATGCAAATTGAGAAAAATCATACTTGGGATCTTGTTCCCAGACCTAGAGACAGGGATGTAATTGGAACCAAGTGGGTCTTCCGGAACAAACTAAATGAAGCTGGTGAAGTAATCAGAAACAAAGCTAGATTGGTCTGCAAAGGCTACTCTCAAATAGAAGGAATTGACTTTGAAGAGACTTTTGCTCTGGTGGCAAGAATTGAAGCAGTCAGATTACTTCTTGCATTTGCTGCCTTCAAAGACTTCAAGGTATATCAGATGGATGTCAAGTCTGCCTTCCTAAATGGTGATCTGGAAGAAGAAGTCTACATTGAACAACCGGATGGATTTCAATTGTCTGATAATGATGATATGGTCTGCAAGTTGAAGAAATCTTTGTATGGATTGAAGCAAGCCCCAAGAGCATGGTATGAAAGGTTGGATAAGCATCTTGTGCAGATTGGATTCAACAAAGGTACTGCTGACAGTAACTTATATTTCAAAATTGATCATGAAAACATTTTGATTGTTGAAGTGTTTGTGGATGATATCATTTTTGGAGGAAGAGATAGTATGTGCAAAACTTTTGCAAATCAGATGAAAAGTGAGTTTGAAATGTCTATGCTTGGTGAAATGAATTTTTTCTTGGGTCTGCAAATTACTCAAACAAAAGAAGGGATCTTCATTTCTCAGACCAAATATGTGAAAGAATTGTTAAGGAAATTTGGTATGGAAGACTCAAAGCCAATGAACACTCCTATGGCAACCGGATGTAAGTTAAGCAAAGATGATGATTCTCCAAAGGCAGATCAGACAAAGTATAGATCAATGATTGGTGGATTGTTGTATCTCACTCAAACTAGACCAGATATAATGCAGGCTGTTGGTCTTGTGGCAAGATTCCAGGCTGATCCTAGAGAATCTCATGTTATGGCAATCAAAAGAATTTTTAGGTACTTGAAAGGAACAGTTGAGTATGGTCTATGGTACCCTAGAGATCCGGATTTCTCTCTTCATGCTTACACAGATGCAGATTGGGCAGGAGATGTGGATGACCGGAAGAGCACTAGTGGTGGAGCATTCTTTTTGGGGAAGAGATTGGTTTCTTGGTTAAGCAAGAAACAAGATGCAATATCTCTGTCTACAACTGAAGCAGAATACATTGCAGCAGCAGGTAGTTGCACTCAAATCTTATGGATGAAGCAGATGCTAAGAGACATTAAAGTTGAATATGAGGAGCCTATCACAATTTTCTGTGATAATTCAAGTGCAATTAATATTTCTAAGAATCCGGTGTTGCATTCTAAGACTAAGCACATATCTATCAAGTTTCACTTCTTGAGAGAACAAGTGAACAAGGAAGAAGTCAGATTGGAGTATGTTCCCTCCAAGGATCAGATTGCAGATATCTTTACTAAACCTCTTCCCAAGGACTCTTTTGAATATCTCCGGGAGAAGTTAGGGGTCATGGCCCCTCCGGTGATGAACTAGGATGCACTGATGTGCATCAGTCCGGTGGATATCACAGTCATATCTTGTGATCCGGATTGATGATGGGGAGCAGCAACTAAGGGGGAGCAGCTGGTATGATTCTGATGTATGAGAATTGCAAGTATGAGCCCTTTGCCATTGATGTCAAAGGGGGAGAGAAGACATGTGAAAAACAAGTAGTTGATGATCAAAGGGGGAGCAGTAAATGGGGAGAAGACATGTCGCTGATAGGGGGAGCTGTGACAGAAAGGAAAAGTTCTTGTCTTGATGGTTTTTCACATCATATGTTGCCATCAATGACAAAGGGGGAGATTGTTGCAAGTATGAGGTAAACCAGTGTTGTCATTGATGTCAACATACTCATATTGCATTGACAAGACGGATTGGATGAGCAGTGTGCTGAGGATATTGAGAAAATTAGCCTCAGTCAGGAACAGTGAAGAACAGTGATGAGAAGAAGGCAAATGTACTGTATAGGATGAGAACCGGAGGATGCGGATTAAAGGGTCTGTAGATATGAGTCTTGAGATGCTTCAGTTAAGATTTCAGAGGTCCGCATGAAGATCTGAAGGAGTTGTGGTTGTCGGTATGGAACCGGTTCCGGCAAGTGTTCAGAGGTGACAAAGGATCACAGAAAGGTCCGGTGAGGTCCGGAATTGTATTATCCTAATCTGCGGATTGGAAGGAGTGTTTGGGATGTCCTTGTGATGTGTCATCCTAATTTGTGTATGATTTGGAGGTCCGGAAGTACCTTTTGCATTATGACAGTGGCGACAGACTGTGTTCTTGAAGTTCCGGATGAGGAAGACAAGAGATTCCAGTAAGTAAAGGAAGTGCGGATGTATCCGGTCGTTCAGGCAGGCTTGTGAAGGTTTTTGGATCGTGTTGAGGTTGTGTTGTTGATCCGCATTGGTAGTAGAGCCCGGAATTGAAGATATTCTTCCGGATGAAGTTCTTGTTCAGACTAGCCGACCGGATGAGTTGATCATCCTGTGAATGTTCTTGTGGTGGCCGACCGGATGTGTTATTCATCTTGCGGATATTCTTATGGTTGATTGCCGACTTAGATGATTGTTCCTAAGTCGATGTCTTGTATAAATAAAGGTTTGTGAGTTCATTTCGAGGGTGTATGGAGTGGATGAGTGTGGGATAGCGAAGAGAGGTGCGAAAGACAGAGCAGAGGTTTTGGGCTTAAATGGAACTGATCCGGACATAGTAGAGATGTCATTCTCCAGTTCAAGATTGTGATTTTTATCACTTTGTAGATAGTGTGTCTCCTTGTAGGCAGTGGGCCTCTTTGTGAGCAGTGTGCTCGGGCAGTGAGCCCTAATTGGCATGTGCCATTCATTCTTCTTTATTCTTCTAACAGAGAATAATTCTTGGGTTAATCACCCCGTGGTTTTTCCCTTAACCGGGTTTTCCACGTCAAAATCTTGGTGTTCAATGTGTTGATGTTCATCTGCTCTGAGTTTATGCATTATGCTTTCATAGATGGTTAATTGATATGCTGTTAACTAACAAAGAACAATCAAGTGTTTAAAGTAAGAGCAAGTTTTATACAACTGATTCACCCCCCCCCTCTCAGTTGTATGCCCTAGATCCAACATGTATATGTATAGATATTCAAGCATATATGTGTGGGGGTGTGAATAGACATCTGTATGTTGTGTATATACTTGCATGAGTGTTGTTGGAGTGGAGCAGGCAAACCATAATATTAGGTGTTTTAGGCATGAATGGGCATGGGGCTGTCTATGGAACATGTTGGAGAAAGAGGGGAACTCAAGTGCAGGATATTGTCAGTGGAGAAAGAGGGGAACTCAATGCTGAATGGTGATTGATTTATTTCTTCATTTGTAGCAAATACAAAATATGATCTTCAGCTGGAATGCAAGGGATCTCTATATCCGCAGTTCATTGTTTTGCAATAATGTGTGATATTCTGTTGTGCTTTTATTTGTGTCTTAGGATCTCAGCCATAATACAATCTCTTTTATATACCCTAATAACAATAACATTGAATGTGATGTATTGGCAGAAGGAATACTAAAACAAGTGAAGTTGTGTTCTGGCTTTGTTGCCAAGGAAATGGATAACTTCAGTTTTTTCACTTTGTTTGGCCATCACCTGTCTTGTTTATCACAGTAATTATTAATATAGCATAAATTATAATGTACTTTATTTTTCCTGGAGTACATTATTATAATATAGTGTACTCTCCAACTTTGATGGACAGCATACATTTTTCATTATGGTGTCTGTCTTGTGTGTTATTTGTGCTATTACTTTGGTTGTGTTCCCAAGCAGTAAAAGTGTGAACCTATTGATCCATATTAATTGTTGCATTTTTAAGTGTGTTCCAAGCATCATATGAAATAACTGGAAATGGCACTATGTGTATATTGAATGCATTCCTTTGGCTTAATTTCTTTTTTAATATGAAAATTGAATGCTTTGTTGCTAGTAGGATGCTTTTGTTTGAACACTTTAAGGGTGAGCCTAACAACTTCGCCATACTTTTTCAGGTACCTTTACATTATGAAGAAGGTTGATCCTGATGTTGTATTGAATTGCCAACATCTTGGTTTGTTATAGAAGATTAATTGCTTTGGAATGGCTCTGCACCAATCATATCAATTTGTGTTTGCGTACGTTTTTTGTATATCTAAGGATGGACGGTAGATAAAAAGATGTGCTTTGGTTATGAACAATCTTAATATTCAACACTATGGTATTGGAGAAGTAAAAGCAAGCCATTCGGTGCAGATTTCACATGTTTACGAACTGTTGCAGAATCTTATATACTTTAATTTCCTGAAACATACCAATAGTTAAAGGTAGCTTACTAGAGAGGTGCCAGAATTATTGATATTAAGGTATTTTAAAATATGGGTCCCAGTAGCATGCTTCCTTGGAAAGCCCTAGTGGTTAGCACCAAGACAAGGGGCAAAGATCATGTGAGTTTTGGATATATAATCTAGCAGATATTGAGGGCCAGTGCTATTAATAATAATATTGCATGACACAAATTTCTTAAGCCTGGTCATTTATATGTTTAGTAAGCATAACAACTAATGCTAATTTTATTTATGACAGTAGGGTACACATTCTTTTACAGCAGGAGACTAATGAGGTTCTAGGGCTTGAGTTTTTTGGTTCTCTTCTATGAATAGTGATAATGAATCTACATGCATGATATAGTCTATATGATCTTGACCTTGAAATGAAGGTGGGAGATTGCAAAAATGTGATATATGGAGCTCCCTACCGTGAGTGTGGATTATGCAACACATAGTATGCTTTGCTTTAAAACGTGTTTATATATGGGATGTTTTGAAGTTTCAAACGTTGCCTTTTTTCTTTTTATGCCACTATGTATTTACTGTAGAGTTATATGTCCTTAATTTATGCAGTTCAATTTCGGGATTTTTGTTGTGCACATATCTATGCACACTAGAACTTTTGAATGATCCAAAAATGATCAGTAAGAGAACGGACTGTGAAGGGAGTATGGATGGAAAAAAACAGTTTTGTGGCAGGTGAGTATATTTCTCACAATTACCGGATACTCCACACCCTTTCCCTTGGTACGCATATCGCCGTATCGGATATGAATACTCATAGGGTACGGCTCGGATACGTCTTGGATACCGTATCCGGCCGTACCAAAAAAACCCCTATTTTTTTCCGTGTCGGATACGTGCAGATTCTCATGATATTTGTGTCGTATCCCAAAAATATTAACCCTAGAATGGTAAAAATTGCCACAAGCAACTGTTCCATGACCTGGCATGTTGATTTCGTGTTGCAGGGAATTACTCTGGACCAGCACACACACGATTGGAAATATGTCTTTCTACGCAATTGTATTTACTCAAATAGTCGCATTCATTCTAAAGTTGGAGATATAGTGTCAACAAGCAATGGAGGAAGAGGCAAATTTTATTAATTGGTGATAACTTTTTTTAATTTCTGGATTTTTTGTTTTACTTTACATTGTAAACTTTTATTTATTTATTAAGTTTAATACATTTAACTTTTAATTTATATAATACATTTGTCAAATATATATTATTTATATTAAATTTAAATTAGTTAATATCATTTATTGCTAATCTCTCTCTCTCTCTCTCTCTCTATATATATATATATATATATATATATATATATGTTGTATCTAGCCGTATCCATATTAGGGGTCTTGAAAAATAGCCGTATCCGTATCCGATATTGTATCCGTGTCCATGCAACTCGGATATTTCTGTACTTGCATAGGCTATGAACCTTTCCAGCATTCAGTTAAATTCATTCCACTTTTGTATGCCCATAATAATTAATATCAGAAAGAAAAGTGTGTGATCGTAGAAAAGCTTCCAAATCTGTTTTTTATGTTAAAAAAATTCTTTTGTAAATAGTATATATGCATTTGAATTGAGAATGTTCTTTAAAGAGTCCTATTTTGAAATGGGAGTATAAATCTAGGGCCCAAATGTGTGAAATTTAATGTCCATGTCTGCACAAAAGGCATACATCTCTTTCAAGTTATTTAATGTTAGGATGTTGTTCTATAAAGATATGCACACGAGCATCCTACAACTTATCATATTGCTTTAGGAAATGAGAGATACATATAACTGCGAATACAAAACACCCAAGTCCATATTATCAGAATACATATGACTCAAACTTACCCGTGCAAATACATGACAGTCAAACTCATCCATGCAATTCATAAACCTGTAAATCTGCTATTTATCATCAAATGCTTGCCAACTGTATATATTATCAGGAATAGTAGGCCTCGTAAGAACCTCTATACTATTAAGTACAATGAGGGGAGACCGACTGCAATTGAAATTTAGATGCTGAGACAGCCAAAGCATTTGCCGCAACATTTTTTGACCTGCCTACCCACTCTATTCCAACCACCGCAAACAGCTCAATAGTATCCCAAACAATGTTGCGATATCTTTTCAATCTCTTATACTTTGGTGCATACGCACCTCTTACCTGTGACACAATTAATTCTGAATCCTCTCATACCCTCAAGCACTCAACACCATGTTTATGAGCAATGTTCAATCCTAAAATCAGAGCCTCATACTTTGCAATGTTGTTAGTGCACTGAAAGGATGACTTGAAGGAAATTTTGAGAGACTCGCCACCAAGATATATAAGAACAACACCTGCACTTAAACCATCTTTGGAGTATGCACCATCAAAGAACATGGTCCACACATTTTTTTCATTGTAAACAGAGAAAGGGCAGGAGGCAAGATCAATAGGGCGGTAATCATTTTCATCACAATATAACATGGTCAAGACCATTATCTAGGTATAGCACCTTATTAGTAGCCTTATCAGGGTCTTCAATTGTATGGAGCATTTTCTTTTTTTTATGAAGGCTGACATCTTTTCCGTGCAGTGGGATATTAGCCTAGGACAGGTCCATCTAAATGCTACTACCTATGGATGTCGCCCACTTTCTTGACAGCAACATATTCCATTTTGCAAGACAATCAACAATAGTTATGTCCTTTATGAATGACTTACCAGGGCATTGCAGCAAGCTAGACCTATACACTATTAACAATTCCAATGACATTCACCTCTCTAGAGTCCATAGCAAAACACTTACCATAAGATTTGGAATTTTTCAAACTTAATTCATTCTTGATTTTAAGCGGCATGATATTACTTGAGGCCCCTGAATCTAACATGCAGTGATGTACCAACCATCCATTTATCAACAAGATGTATAGAAAAGATCAACATTCAACTGACCATCCACCAAAGATGTTCCAAGGTAAATATTAGGAGTATCTTGGGTATTTATTTTAGCAGTAGTATCAATGGGAGGCCTTGCAAGCTGATCACACAGTTGAGGCATTAATATAGGATACAACTCTTTCTCTATGTTCAGGGATTTTGAAAAGCTCACTTATATGTACTGAAGTTCTGACTTGATTCATGACCTGAGCTACATCAATGGCCACAAGTACTGATATCCTTGCTCTTGACAACATCACTCTTTTCTTTGGCAACATGTTGCTTTTTTCTGTGGTATTTTCTCAATTTCATCTGTCTTGGCACTTGAATCCTTTGCCTTTGGAACTTGTGCATACTTGAAGGTAACATAGCAATCTTAGTTGTTGGTACATACATTTTCTGCGCCACAGGTTCTTGTACAAAGTCTTTCTCTACTCTATTACTTACTCTGCAGTACCACTGCTCCTAGCCTCGACATCTGCCTTTTGCTTCCTTTTATCTGCATGTGCAGTAGATATATTGGGCCTACTTGTGGCGCCACTTGCCTGTTCCCTGATATCCACTCTACACTTGCATGACAACAGCATTGGTAAGGGCTTTGATATCTTCATTTGAGGGCTTTGCATTTTTATACTGCTGTTGTATGAGTCCCTTGAGACATTTAAAATCATGGGTGGGCAACTCATACTGATTTGAAATGCTATCATAATCATACTAAAATAATTCACCAGAAATAGAATGATCCGCATAGTCAACTTTCTCCCTTACTGGTTCATATTCAAATGCATCAAATTGATCAATAGCATTCTCTTCATGGTACTCAAGATCACTATACTCATTGGGGAACTCCTCTCTTAATATTGCAATTGCAACAATGCACTTCATTGGATCATGGGGCAAATAGCACATCTCACACCATAGTGAATCTTTTTGGGCATTCACATGATTTCTCCATGAAGGGTCTAGAGTCTCCTTATCTTGTCGTCTAAAGTTTCCATGCCTGGGAATCACTTGTTTATCATTCTGCGTTGGTTTCTTTGACCAATCAGTATTATGGCCTATTATGCAACCATTAACTTTTATTAAAATGAGTAGTTGCATTATTAGAGGCAAGCCCCCTCCTCACTCTTTGCTACCCTATATGATAAATCCTTCATTGCACCCATAAGTCTATCAAGCTTGTCATCGACTGTGAGGGGTTTGTTTGGAACAGTTTTATCTTGTTGCGAGATTTTTACATTTGTCCTTTTAATGTTGATTGTAGTGACATGCTTCCCTCAATGTTTGTGGATTCTTATTCCATAGACAAAAACTCAATTCAGCATCAAAAGCACCTCAATAGAATACTAAACAGATTGATTGATGAGTTCTTAGATTAAGTGGTACTTTTCTCATAGTGATGATAAATCTGTTGTTAAAATATTCCACTGTCTCGTTTACTCCTTTCTTGATGGCTGTCAACTCATGTATTACAAACTTGGGGTCTATTCTATCTCCATATTGTAATCTGAATACCCTCATAAACTCCTCTCATGAATCAATATTATTGTCGGGAGGACTCTTGTACCCACACTTTTACACTTTTCTCCAAAGACTGTACAAATAATTTCATCATAACATCTTCACGATCAATTTCATTGTCATCTATGACATTGATAAAATGCCTAAGATGTTCCTGATGTTACTATTCTATGATTGCATTAATGCAGGCGTTCATGCCAGGTGTTAATGCCAGGGGATGAGGTCCCCCGTGTTGTGGCCTCACTGATTCATAGCTCCGGTCAAAAGCAATTCATCTAACATGGAAGGGCCAAGATAAAAATTCCCTGCTGATTGATAAAAAAAATAAAGCACTTGTGGATTGAAAACCAAACATTTACATGCAATATCAACTTCTCAATCTTTCACAAGATCTCAAGACAAATATCTTCAAGTTTCTCTTTTTTTCTATTCTGCAACCATACCAACAACCAACCTTCTATTATCTCAAAACAACGTATATATAGCACTTAGCTATTACAAATTTTGAGGGAGATTCAAATACATGTCCAATCATCATCAAGTCGCCCACAAGGCCCATACACCACCTTGTCAGAACACTGATGCCCTAGAGAGGAGAAATATGTTTGGGATCACACAAATCTGCTCGTGAGGACAAACAAGTCACACCCCTATAACTGCAAATGAGCAAGGACACCCAACAATGTGTAGAACCTTGAAACCACAAGTGAAATGACTGGTTACACAATCATCAATCAAATCCGACATTTAATACACTACTAGGTTAAAGAACAAAATAAATAAAGAAAATTGAACGACAACCTTGCATAAGGCTCAAGACAAATAGTCGAATCAAACCCTGCCATTGCAGATTTTCACAATGACCCTAAGGAATTAGGAGCAACATCAATGAAGAGATTGCCAACCGCCCGCAAGGCTCACCATAATGTCAATGCTTTTAAATGTAGATCGAGAATCGTGGAATAGAGCTGGGTAGGTGGGTGCATAGTTCGCATACTCGGACTTGACTCAGATTCGACAGACCCAAAATTTTTGACTCGGCAAAAACTTGACAACTAAAAAAATTACTTAAATTTAAAAAAAAAACACAAATTTTATGCGAAAATTCAATTACAAAATGTATCTGATGAGTCTATAAAATGTTGGGTAAGTGTTTTCTATTAGATTTGAATACATATAGAGTACAAAATTGCATCATCAAGTGGATATAGTAGCTAGCTGATAACTATTATGAATTTATGATGATTGTCTTTGAAAATCATCATCATAAATTGCATATGTAAGCAGTTACAAATCACAACATTTTACAATTTCCTCTTCCCTTCTCTAGTGAAATATCGGGGAGAGGTCTAGTCCTTGCACTCGGTTATGGCTCCCCCTTGCTACTAGATGGCATTGACTCCTCAACCACATGAGTATCATCCAATTCAATCTCTCTTGCTTTTGCTGCAACCACATCCTCCATAGCCTGCCTTTGGAAATCAACAAGCTCCTTCTCTGCAAACAAGTAAGACTCCTCATCCTACGATGTCCAATCATTAAAGGGATCAATGCCATCCAAATCAATAAGCTCCTTTGGTTTGTCCTCCACCCTTTTTGTGTGAAACCAGAGGTTGTGTTGTGTTACATCCCCAATTTTGTCTTGTTATTACTTTTTACTTTTACGTGGACATAAGTAAATCTATTGTGATGTTTAGATTAATATCAAGGAAAAGCATAGATTCTAGTGAATGTCATTTATGAAATTATGGATATGCATATGTTATATCGATTTAATAATTGCATTATGAGAATTTGGTTTATTGTTTGAATAATGATGCACTAATCATAATCTGTTAATTTCAAGTTTATACAGGATTGCAGATTGTGGATGACTCTCAGAGAAAAAAGAGAGTATCTTTCAAGGAGAGAAATATATACCTTGGGTTACAAGTGTTCATTTGCCAAACGAGTATAAGTGTTTAACAAATTGTGAACCGATATCGAAAGAGGTAAGTCATGTTTTGTCAGTATAACTCTTGGATCTATTCGACAAGTAGTCTATATCTTTTGATTATTTTCTGGGCTAGTCGTGTGTGTCGACATTGTTATTCGTTAAAGAAAACGACGTCTTCTGAGTAGAACGTTGTCCGTTTACGACTAACGTAATCTTACGTCGACATTGTCGCAAAATTGTTGTGTTAGCATCCTCAATTCTTGGAAGGTTAAATTGCTGACATTAAACGTCATATGACAATCTTAGTAAGTCAAGTTGACGTGATTTAACGAGTCTGTGAAGGGGAGACAAACTTGACTCACATTTTTCGTAAGCTTTTCGACTTATTAGTATTATCATATTTTGATCAAAGTATAAATGATCAAGTAAGGAAGTTGTCATGATAAACCATTACTTATATATATATATATAGATTTGTGATTAATACCTCATAATTTAATTAACCGCTTGCTCACTCAAGGAGCAGCCATAGGCACGCTTTTAGGAATGCATTTCTTTTATCTCAGGTAGTGGATCGAACAACTCAATGTGATCACTTAATGATCATACAGTGGTATTATTGTTGTGTCGGCCTCTTTGAGAGGAAATCGTGGTGTTTTAAACCACATTCTTTTCCCCACTCCATGCATAAGTCGCCTCTCAATCGACATATGTTGATTTTGCACCTTATGTGGGATCTGTTGTAACTAAGGCAGATGTGGGACTGTACGTGTTTACCTTGTGTCTCTAACTATTGATCGTGGGTAGCAAAGAGGTTAGGACTCATTAAGAGTCGTGGTAGAATCCTATAAGGAGGACGACTTTGTAAGAGTCGATACCATCTGTTTTATGCTTGGGTGAATTGTTGTGGATAGCAGGTATTAGAAAGCGGATTTAGACAAGGAAATATACGTTGGCCATAGGCGTCTAGTGGGCTCGTGGCCTGCAAACTCAGTTTGTCTTTGAAAAGCCGTCGCTTACCAGGTTATCTACTTTTCTGCATAGTATGCTTTGTATCAATGATGAATCATATTTTCTTTCAAATGATGTCCACTGTGGTGTCTTGTTGGTAAACATTCGAATTTGCCAGATAGGCCAAACCATATAATTCGATGTGTTTTTTATTAAGAACAATGGTGTCTGCTGTGATAGAATGGTTGTTTTATTTGTTAGATAGTATTGACAGCGAACTATTTAAATTTAATAGGAAAATCGATAGCATCGAATGAGCCTTTGTTGGCCGATGCATTCTTTTTCTATCGAATTCTAAAACCAGAGCTCTCTGAGCCGAAACAAACGATATGTTTTATAACTGTTATCATGTCCAAACTACCTTGCATTGACACTATGATCATTTCAATTCGCATGCCTGAATAAGGTTCTTATTAATTTATATTGTAGTTATCATGAGCCTTATAAGCTCGAATCAATCGCCATGATGTTGAGATGTCATGTAGCTGATCAACATATGATGTTATAGTTTAAACCATTCGAAAGACATTCGGTTTTATTAGTGCAAATATGATATTTTGATATGTATATTCTTTGGATATGTGTAAACACAACCTAGACATTAAACTAGGTTGATAACGATTTGAGCTATCCTTGTATAGTTTTATATCAAAACGATTCCTATTTAAAAACTCGGATTCTTAGTAATATTTGGAAAACTATTTTATATCTAGTCGAGTGATGGAAAAACTTGGAATGATTTGGTAGAAGAAATAAGATTCATAAGACAATCCTTAATCTTATTATATTAATCTTGTTGGAGATAATCTTTTGTAAACCATTATGATGGGAATAGATAGGTCTGAACTTGAATATGACCTAGTAAGGAAACATATATATGTATATATTCTAAACCATTGTGATTATCAATGTTATCGCAATAGGGGAATTAGAAAGTACTCAAACTCTATTGTGTAGAAGGAAATATCTTAGGAAATATCTTTCCCAGAACCATATTATTCTAAATCTTGATTAATTAAACCTAGGGGTCGTTATAATCCTTAGACTCATAGTTATGAGGTATGGTTAGTTTTGAATCACGGATTTTTCAAGGTTGCAATGAAAACCCTTGTATCAAAATATGAAAATAAATGATTGGTTATACCCATATGAACTCGTCTAAGTCAAGTAGACTATTGCTATGAAATATGTTAAAACGATTTACTTAAACATAGTTGGTGAGGATAAAACTATAAGAATACGATAGTATCCAAGTTGAGTTGGGGTCGGTGAACATTTCGACCACGTTCATTTCGAACGTTATTGATATTAAAACCTTGGCCAAAGTAATGCATTTGTATTCTGCATGCATTGTCAGTTCACTGTATCTGGATTGCATAACCTATCGGAAAATCATACTTAGCTAGAGAGTATCTAGGGTTGTATGGTTGATAGAGTTGTGTAGGATACAACACTATGTACTCGGAAGGCAAATTACCACTCGTCACCTTTGGTCTATATTCCTCGTGAAGGGTAGGGCCACTTCTTATGTGGAAGATGTGTGGGAGACTGTCGGTCTGTGGATGGAGGTAAAATACTGGAAAGATGCTCTCTCTCTCCAGCAGAAAACATGCCGTGGCTTGTGATAAAGATGTCAGATATTCAGAAGCAGTAATCACTCCAAATTTGTTTATGAAATTGATTTACTTTTGCAGATATTGTAATTGAAAAAGGCAATATGTCATATTGTATTATGTAAGAGAATCTTGCAATTTGTTGTTACTTGGTTATATGATAAATAAAAGAAAAATTTTCTCTCATTTTTACCTTGTTGAATTTATTCCATGGTAAGCTCTCAATATTTTGTGTTTTTAGAACATGGATGTTACATGTTGCATAAAAACTAGGTCATTGAGACGGTTTTGAGTCAACTTCGTGTACTTCGTGTGAATGGCGTCAAACAAACTCCAATTGCGGTTACAACCAAAAGCTTTACAAGGAGGGCTAACTTCTTAAGATTTGGGGTATTTCCATCCCAATCTTTCCACTAAGAACCCACAAATAAGATATTCAAAAGTTTGTAAGCAAGCAATATTTTATTAATAATTGTAATTTGTAACTTGTAAGATATAAGGCTTCAATTTTTGTTACTTGGTGTCTGGGTGGATCTTCTTCGAATAGCTAGTGGTGAAGAAAAGAGATTTCCCCTAGCTTGCTTGTAACTCTGCAACTCTGAAATAATGAGGTCCTTCACCTCAACCTTGGGTGGCATCTTCTCAATGCATGTTGAGACACCCTCCATAACCTAACTATTAGGATTTGTGAAGTTATCAAGAAGGAAAACTTGGGGTTGAGGTTGTGTTGTGACCTAATCACACATCGTCCCATTGCAAATGGGGACCCCCTTTTTTTTGCAATTTTGAGCTTGTAGAAGTCTGTAGGAAGTGTCATGCAATCACGTCTCCTCCACAAGTTGGACAATGACTCTTTCTCCCAGGTAGCTTGAAATGGATTAAGTGGGTGCGAATGAGGTCCTGAGATCAATCCTGACACGTCCTGAAATTGACTAAGTCTGATATCCTAAAAATCCTGAAAAAATGACTTAAGTCTGAAATCTGGTGGATCCTTAAAAATCTAGAATCTGCATGTTAAATCCCATGGATCCGAGACCTATCTCAAACATCCTGAAAGTATATTTCAAAATATTTAAAGTATAGGAATATACTTAAATATATTTTGAAATATACTTGAATTTCAGAGACTAAAAAGTTGTCTAAGTGTGAAATTCCAAGCACACCTCCCAAACCCGCCCATCCTGGGCGGCCTTTTGATGTGCTCTTGGACTAGATGTCATTCACATGAGTTTCTCCACACAAAGCCTCCAAACCCGCCCAGGAAAAGCCTTAGGAAAAGTTGCAAGTTAGGAGTTAGGAGTTCATTTTGAGGCAAAAAAGAACAAGTTTGAGTGAAATTCCACACAACACTCCCAACCTCGCCCTTCCTAGGCGGCCTTGGCATGAGGCCATGGACTCAGTCTCCTGCACATGCACTTGTCTAGACAGAGCCCTCAAATCCGCCCAAGGGAAAAGTTGTCAAATTTACAAGGTTTTGAGCACAAAAGACAGGGAAATGATGAAACTCCAAGGAAACTCATGAGTTTGAGTGACTCCAAAGCATCACAAAGAGAATTCCATGCACTACTTCCCAACCCACCCAGCATGGGCGGCCTCACAAGGCAGCCTTGGACAGTATCCATATCCACGTGAAACTCTCCACACAGAGCATTCAAACCCGCCCAAGGAGAAAAATGGCTAAGTTTACAAGGTTTTCTTGCACAAAGCACTAGGATGTGAGGTAATTCTAAGCAAAGTTCACAAGTTAGGAGTCAAATGCATTTCAAGCAAAATTCCATGAGTCACCTCCAAACCCGACCTACCTGGGCGGCCTCAAGAGGTGCTCATGGACTGTGTCTTCTCCCACATCAAACTCTCCACACACTGCCTTCGAGACCACTCAGGAATGTAGACAACATAATTTGCAAGTATACTTGATGAAGATGATGAAGTTGACACCGGGAGGATGAGATGATCAAGTTGAGGAAGATGAAAGTTTCTAAGTGCAAAAATCCAAGGCTCACTCTCAACCCTGCCCTACCTGGGCGGCCTAGAGAGGTGAGTCTGGAGTCTGGTGTCTAATCACTCAAGATCACTCCTTAAACTCCTCTTGACAATGATGGATCAATTGGAAAACATTAAAAATCACTAAGTCTTGCAAATGGAGGAGAGAAGTGTATCAAGGTCACGTTGGAGAATGTCTACATTGTATAATCCTCATAAACCCTCCAAAACCGCCCTTCCTAGGTGGGTTTCACCAAGACATGTGGATAAGGTCACCTAACATCCCAAAAGCATTTTCCAACTTCACATTAACACCTCAAAATGACTAAGTTTGGTGAAGTTAGGAAAAAGAGTTGTCAAGGGAGGAAAAGAACATCAAATGAAGTTTAAAGATTGCAAAATCCACTCATCACCTCCCAAGCCGCCCTTGCTAGGCGGCCTTGACTACTTTGCATGGATTTCACATCATCCACAACACACTCTCCAGATGACACCCTCAAACCTGCCTGGCTAGGTTGGCCTAGACCATGACCCTTGGAATTCATACTACCCTTCTAAACTCGCCTAGGTGCTTAGGTATGGATTTCACTCGAAAAGGTATATTTTGAAATGTCATTGTTTTAATCCCACATGCATAAGATGAATGTAATTTGTTATTGAAGATCCTTTATATTGAGTCTTAATTTGATGTGTTTCTTCTTGTAGGTGATGGAAGATCTAAGGAGGTAAATGTCAAGAGCTCATGCATGAGAAGTTTGGAAGGTGGAGGAACGTTGCTCAAACTTGTCATCATCACCACACGAAGGAGCTCCTACATCAAGTTCATCTTGCTCTGAAGACTTTGTATGTCTGGATGAGGAAGGCATCAACGCCACGCATGAGAGGGAGTCATCTTCCAGTGATTCATTCCATGCGCCAAAAGGACAATCATCATGTAATCTACTCCAAGGACTCGTGCACAACATATCTTTTACTTCATGCAATTGTCCAGAGGCATAATCCTGCACAAGCACAAGGACGTCACAAGATGAGAGAGGAGCATGATCATCAAAGTGATCCATGAGTTACATCAAGACAACAAGAAAATATTTTAAGTAAAGTGAACATGAGGTGAACCAGACTAGTTCGTTTGAAGATGCTGAGGTGGCACGTACACATCATCAAGCCAATCGCATTCTGCCATGTCATTCATTCAAGAGGGCCCACCATAAAGATGCTCCAAAGATGCTTATCACATTGGGAAATGTGCCTTTATTGCCTCTTTCATGTTCAAAAATAGCAAATTTTGTAACAAATTGCCTTGTCTCAATCTCGGCCGTTGATTGCTAAATCAATCTGGGCCATTCATTGTAATTCTTGAGCTCTATATAAGGCTCACTTCTCTCATTTGTAAGAGAATATACATTAGATTGGAAAGGAGTAGAGTAGAGGAGACTCTTCGAAGTCATTGAAGAGATATTGAGAGATTGTTGTAAAGATACACTTCAAGATTAATGCAAGCTCGTTGAATGTTTCATGGTGATCTTGTGATTTTGGAATGTTAGCATGGTTTTCATTGTCTCTAAGATGGTTAAGAATTGTTTCCAAAGTAGCTTAGTTGATAGATTAGAAGTTCGTTGATGTAATGCATGTATGTATTGAATACTTGATCAACTTCTAGCTCATGCTTTTGACATCCATCGTTGGTGGAGTGTTGTGTAAAGCTAGTCTAAGCTTCATCATAATTTGCTTAAGTTCGGTTGTGGATGCTTGTTTGAGCTGCGTCGTCCAATAGGTGCTTATATGAGCTTTCATGATTTGAAAACCATTCGCTAACCTGAGGAGATTGCACCTACTCCATGTAGTTGTAGGCATTCTTGGCGAAGTGGAGTTAGGTTTATTGAGGAGTTTGTCTATTCATGCAACATCATTGCCTCATTGACCTTAGATTAGTTTCTCTAAACCCTTGCCTTTTGCCTTTTCTTTTGTAGTTGATTAGAAGAAGTTCCATTTCACAAGGAAAGAGTACATATTTGAATAGAGTGATGAATAAATTCTGCATAAGTCGCTTTTGTGTAAACAGCATTATCACATCAGACCACCGAGGCTATCTATTGCAAATCACGTACAAGGAACCTTGGAGCGTTCTTGTTTCATCACATAGTTTAGCATTCGAGACGCTTTGTTCAAGAGAGGATAGAGCACTTCGTGTTTTATTCTAATGTTGTTGTCAAGAAAACATCATCAACAGGTAGTACCTTGTTGCATGAATGGGTTGGTGGAGTTGATTGTTCCACCTCCGATGAATGATCTCCCAAATGGGATCAAATTTGTCACTATCCTCGTAGTTGTTTCAGATGCCTCTTTGGCCCTATCCATGGCCTCATAAATGTACCCCATTGAGTTTTGATCGCTATCCACCAAGCGCAAAACTCTCACCAAGGGCTCCAATGTTTACCGCAATATGGTGTGTTCCACAAAATATGAAGTAAACAGAATTACAGAAGTAGTAGTATAGTGCATTATACAAACATAACAGAATTACTTAGAATGGACCATTGTATTCATTTATTGATTCACAAAAAACATTACAATGTTCGGAACAGCAACATATGTATCTCATTATGACTCCAATGTTTGCATATCAACTCCTATCAAATCACATCCCTCTGACTACAATGCATTGATGATTAAATACTCATGGCCAAGGTTGGTTGTGATGCCAACCATTGGTACCAACTCCAAACTACTCGACTCGTCGGTTGGTCCGACAACTAATTACATCATTTGTTTACTTAAACTATTTTGTTGCCTAAATCTATCCCCCCCTCAAAATTGGTCGTCTTCCAGACGACATTCACATCAAAATGACAAAATTATGACAAAAAACATCCTACTGAGAGTGGGGAGGTTGGGAAGACGTCCCTGGGTGTACTGACAAGGTTGGGGTGGCTGATCGCTGTTGTGCTTGCAGCTTCCTTGCTTCTTTGGTCCTTTGTTGCAGTTGGTGTTGGGCTACTAGCTCCCGCTCTCTTGTTGCCTTCACCATATGACCTGTTTCCATTACTTGTGCTTTGGCCTTCACCACTTCTGCCTCCTTTGCCTCAAGCCGTACTCCCATATCCTTCATCTTGGCCTCCATCTCCATCAACTTGGCCTCTAAGCCTGATGCTCTGGCCTTCTCTACTTCAGTGGCCTCTGTCTGCTATGCTAACTGTTTGTGAGATCTTTGAATATGCTCAGCCAATACTTTCTTCTTCGTCTGTAGGGCTGCCTCACTCTCCTCCTTTTTCTCCATCACATCGTTTTTCTACATCTCATAGAATACTTGCTTATATGCCTTCTCTATGGTAAACAGGGACTCTATGACCTCTGCGTCTCTTCCCCCAACCACTGGCTGTGACCCTCTCCATCGGTCATGCATGTCTCTAGTGTCTACCTCTGGCCATCCTCTCACTGTGAAATGCTGAGAAAATTCCTCCTCACAGCCTTGCTATACAAAGTTCCTGATTCTCCTTGCCTCTTGGGCCACTACCTGTGATCGTCCCAATCTCAGTTGTTTGGAGATCTCAGCTATCTCCCCCATGTAATCTGCCACGTTCTCTAAGTTCTCCATGTACCTCTGAATGGTACCTATTGGGTCTGAGGGGTCGGGTCTGGAAAGTGTGAGGGTCAACCCCTTTGGAAATCCCTCCTCCTCTGGTGGAGTGGCCGTTGGAGTGGTCACTGGGGAGCTCATAATGTACATGGGAGACCCCTGTGAAGGTTCCCCTGTCTCTTGTGTAGCCGGTACTGGCTGTGGTAGAATACTCTGTTGAGTGATCTGGCCAGTAATGCTAAGTTGCTCTATACTCTCTGTCCCCCTTGGTGTGTTCCCCTCCTAACCCTCTATCACCATATGTAGTGGGCTCAGCAAGGGTACTTCAGGCATGTCTACTGTTAGGCAAATGTCACTTAACCAACTATCTATTTTGTCCTGGGGACCTCCTGCCGATGCTGATGGTAACTCTACCTGAGATGTGAACAATCCCCCTATTGTGGAGGGCTCCACTGGTGAGGTCGGGCTGACTATGCTGGTTGTCACCAAAGGTGTAGTTGATGATGGTGTGACTCCTGCTGACAATCTAATCCTAACTGGCAGTGTGGCTGTGCCCTGTGCCTCTGTACTTTGTGAGGGTGCCGGTAATGTGAATGATGCTGATTTGAGTTTTGGAAGTTTAACAACTCCTTTAGGCTGCCCCCCTTTTTTCTGCTGTTTTCTCTGTCTCCGTGGGCTGTCCCACTTTTGCTCCTGTAGTTTCCCTCTCCTCAGCATCCTTCGTGGTGGCCTCGCTCACCACACTCCGTGTCATTCTTCGTGGAGGTATTTCATCTATGGATGAATCACTTTCTACTATTGGTGATTGCCCCCTGTTTTCTTCCTCTTCCTCTTCTTCCTCTTTCTCTTCTTCCTCTTCTTCACTTTCCGCTGATGCTTCCCTCTGTTTCCTTTTTTTCTCTAGTTGACGTGATGGCTCTTCCCCGTGGACTGTATTGAGGCCTTTCCAATAGAAGGTCGTAGGCCACCCCGGCACTATCTGTGATATCGGTTGCAGCCCACCCCACTTGTCGGCTGGAACCTGGGTATGGACAGCATCGAGGAACAGGGCAATGGCGTGCTGTGTCATGTAGAATACCTTGTGTTGCTGGGATAAAAATTCCCTAATCCTCTCCGTCAAATACCTCGCCCAGTTGTAGACCTTGCCAACACTCAGTCCAATCATATAGTCGACCATCCATAGGGCGATGTCTGATGCCCTACTGGAACCCGTCATTCTGCATTTCATTGCATCCATGATACATTTCCATTCTTCATTTGCAAATAAATTTTTCCTCAGACTCTGATTACCTGAATTCCAGATAATATCTTTTTCTTTGTCTGTGAGATCACTTCGACATACCCTCTGGATTAGGGTCTCTTTGTGTTATTGTGTCATTCGGCCCGGTTTCACCACGCCCAAGCCCGTGGCTGGAACTTCCATCACTCTGGTGAAATCTTGTGGCCAGAATGATACTGTGACTGTATGGCCCTGATACTCAACAATGGACCTGCTGGAGTGTTGGCAAAAGTTGTCGACCATGTCCCTCAGATACGGCTCAAACTCCCTCGCATTGAAGTAGGGCATCAATATTGCTTTGTCTACTTGGGCATGTTTTAATGCAATCTTCAGCACATTGTTTTCCTGTGCATTTTTCCACCATTGTTTGCACTCATTTCCTGTCAGACTTTCCCAGGTAATGGCTTTCATTCCTGTATCAACACTTGGTTTTTTCTTCTCCTCCGATGCAATCTTCAACTTGTAGGATACAATCTTCTTTCCTTTGTCCATGTTTTCTTGACTGGATACTTACCCTTTGCACTCCTTTGCACGGCAATGTACGGAGAAAAATTAAAAAACAATTTCTGTTCAGTACTGTAAATGAGTGCTCAGGGTCCAGGATGGCCGTTTATGAGGCTGAAGTGGCGGGTTCGTACGCCGTACGGCGTATGGTTTTTTTTCTTTTTTTTTAATAATTTTTTTGCTAGGCCGTACGGCCTGCCTTAATTTTTTTTTCTTATATATATATATATATATTTTGATACGTTATCTAATTTTTCCTTGCCTTTCTGCTGCTGCGTCGTCCCGATTGCCTCGGTCTCTTTGTCTTCTACGACCTCGATTTCCGTCATGTGGCGAAATATACATTGTATATACCCTTTCTGTCGGAGGCAATCATTGGAGCAGCATTGATCAAGTTCTTCGAGTTCCCATCTTCGATCAACTACTGTATTTTCATCCTACATCATCCTCAGGTTCCACCCCATCAGTTCCTGGGCCCACTGGAATGTTCTTCCGTCACTGTACATCTTCATACTTTGTCCTGAACTTCGCTTTACAAATTCGACTTCTCGGAATCTGGAGAGGTGGGGTTCCCTGGTTCTTCATTCTTAGTTGCAGAACCTCATTGTCATAGGGTGACCTTTCAATTATGAACATGCTCTCCGCTACATACCTTCTCACTGGGGTTTTTATTTCTCTTGGTAATAAGAATTCGAATTTATCTCTTACCTTGTTGCATTCTGCTATCCATCGGGTCCACGCCTGTTCTTCCTCATTCTGGGTGTCATCGCCATTTTCAATGATGTTGCTATCGACCATTCCTTCTCGAATGCCGGTTTGCATTGTTCTTGGTCCAAAGAACCCGGTTACAGGTTCATATGGTGCACTCCGAAAGCATATTCCATCAGTCTCCTTTGTTGTGTCTTCCATCACTGCGTATCCCAACATGTTGATCTCTATTCTCTTCCCTTTTCTGCTTATATTTCTTCAGTTTTGACCCGTTCACTGTGTCATTGATTGGGGTTCCGTCAAGATTATCAAGTCTTATAGCCCCATTGTCCAGTATTTCTCGTACCCTAAACGGTCCCAACCAACGAATCATGAACTTATCAGGTTTGATCTCGTTACGACCGTTATACTTTAGGACCAACTGTCCCGGTCGGAAGTTCATTCGTTGGAGGTGTTTGTCATGCCAGAATTTCCTCCTCTTCTGCATCACTTCTGTGGACCATTGAGCCATGATCCGTTTTTCGTCAAGTTTGTTCAACTGGAGTAGTTGTTCTTGCAGACTCTCTATGTCCCCCAGTCTGTTTTCTACTGCTATTCTTAGGCTTGGGACTAGGTATTCTGCTGGTACCACTGTTTCTTGACCATACATGAGTTGGAATGGTGTGTGTCCCGTGGTTACCTTGTACGTCGTCCGATAAGCCCATAGTATGGCTAGTAGGTTTTCTTCCCAGTCTGCCCCTTCTATCCCACAGGACTTGTGGATCACCGCGATTAACACTTTATTTGTTGATTCTGCTTTCCCATTCGCTCTTCGGTAGTAAGGACTCTACAGTGTATGAAAGATCCTAAACTCCGTTGTCATCAATCAGATCACATGGTTGACAAAGTGTCCCCCACGATCACTCGTCAACTGTATGGGTATGCCGTACCTTGTTACTATCTGTTCATAGATGAATCTTGCAGTGCTTAAGGCAGTGTTATCCTCCAGTGCTCTTGCCTCTGCCCATTTTGTCAAATACTCGGTGGCTACCACTATGTACTGACACCGATTCAGTTGGCTGACCTTCAATGGTCCCACGAAATCCAGTCCCCACCTCTCAAAGAGTTCTTGAGGCTGGGTTGGCCACAAGGGCATGTAATCCCTCCTCAATGGTTTCCCTACTCTGGCATGTGTTGCACTCCAATACCCATTCTTTCGCATCTGCATATAATGTTGGCCACCATAGTCTGGCTAGCAAAATTTTTCTAGCTGTGGCATCCAGACCGATGTGCCCTCCTGCCAATCCTTAATGTGCTTCTTCTAGTACACCCCTTCTTCCATGACACATCTCCTCAGGATATGATTTGGTCCCATCTTATAGAGCAACCCACTTATGAGCTGGAATGTCTTGCTTTTTAGTGCAATCCTTCTCTCATTTGAAGGCATTCCCTAAGGGAATGTTGACGTCGACAAGTGTTCACCGATCTTCTCGTACCATGATGGCAGAGCTGCAATTTGGAAGAGATGAGCATTGAGAAAGTCTTCATTTACTCCTTCGGCCGGTTCCCCCGACCTGATGCGTGACAACTGATCTGCTATTATATGACTCTTCCCGGGTCGTACTATGATCGTGAAGGTAAATTCCTGCAAGAGGAGTAGCCATCTATTGATTCTCCCCTGGATGATTGGTTTATTCACCAAGTACATGAGTGCTTGATGGTCGACATAGAATGTAAATGGTGTTGCCAGCAGGTAGTGCCGAAATTTTTGCACTGAATATACCATTCCGAGAGCCTCCCTCTCGGTTGTGCTATAATTTTTTTCTGCCTTCAAAAGTAATCTGCTGGCGAAATACACCGGGTGGTCCAGACCATGGGTTCCCACCTGTGCTAATGTGGCCCCGATTGCAAAGTTTGAGGCATCGACGTGTACATGGAACTCTTTATCCCAGTTTGGGTATGCCAATATGGGTGCACTTATCAATCTGTTCTTTAGTTCCTCGAATGCCTTTTGGTGTTCATCAGACCATACGAATTGGACTCCCTTCCTTGTCAACATGTCGAGTGGGCAAGAGATCTGGGCAAAATTCTTTATGAACCGTCTGTAATATTCGACGTGACCTAGGAATGATTTCATTCCTGTGATGTCACTCAGGGCTTCCATCTCCACGATCACCCGTATCTTATCCGGATCTGCTTTCAGTCCTTCTTTGCATACAATGTGACCCAACAACTTCCCTTGTGGCACCATGAATCGACACTTTTTGGATTCAGTGCCAACCGTGGGGCTCTGCAACGCTCCATACATTCAGCAAGTGCTTTTAGTGTGTTTGCTGATCACTATAGATTGACCAATCATCCAAAAATGCCTTAAAATTTCCAACTGACATTTTATCAAAAATATGCAAAATGATTCTTTGGAAGGTTGTCGGTGCATTACAGAGACCGAACAACATCCGATTGTATGCATAGACACCACCCTCGACCACAAATGTCGTCTTCAGTTTATCCTCCTCAGCAATACTAATTTGGTTATACCCCGAGAATCCATCCATGAACGAATACATTTCGTGACCAGCTACTTCTTCCAGAATTGAGTCTGTAAAGGGAATGGGAAATGGATCCTTGATAGTAACTGCATTCAAGCATCTAAAATCTACACATATTCTAATCTGCCCACCCTCTTTTTTGAGTGATATGACGATGGGGGAGACCCATTCGCTAGTTTCTACTTTGAATATAATTCCGGCCTCCAACATCTTCTCTATCTCCTCCTGGACTTTGGCTGCATAATTCTTATTCATTCTGTATGGCCGTTTTCTCACAGGACGTGCTCCAGGTATTAGTGGGATCCTATGAACACATAATTCTGGAGGGATTCCTTTCAAGTCCTTGTATGTCCAAGCAAATACCTCCTTATACTCCATGAAGATCCTGAATGCCGCTGCTTTGAGAACGGGATTCCAATCATCCCCTACTAGTATCACTTGAGGGTTACTGTCTTCACCCAGATTTACCTTCTTCATGGATGGTTCCTTGTACTTGATCTTTCCCTCAGCTCCAAAGTTGTGAGCAGGTGTACTGTCTATCTTGGCTATTCCTTCTGTGTATTCCCCGAAGGCAGTCGGGAAGGTGTGTTGGTCGTCATTTCCTTCCAATTTGTCTTCTTTTTGTTCTCTTCCATCACTTTCTATGTCTGCATTCACCCGAGAGTGCTCGCCGATTACCTTTATCAAGATCATGTTACATTCCGGCTTGAAGAACTCATAGTCCTCCATCTGCCAGTGGAAGAGCCCACTAATTGAATCTATTTCATCCTCAGAACATTCTTGTAGTTTTAATACTCCTTCCTCATCAGGTTCCATTGGTCCTCTGCCAACTGACTCCCCTCCGTCTGAATCGGAATCCGATGCTAGTTCCTCACTTATAGCCTGTGTTCTCAGATCTATGACAATCTTCTTACCTTTGTTCTCTATTGACAATGTGTTCGTTTTCCAGTTATGGTTGGCCTTGGCGGCTATCAGCCACCCTCGGCCGAGTAATGCATCGTATGACGCATTTTGTGCTGTTATGACTACAAAGTTTAACCGAAAGAGTTGGGTGCCAATCTTCACTTTCTGTGCCATTAGCACTCCCAGCGCTTTAATTCTGTGCTGGTCTGCTCCCAGTAACTGGAAATTTTGTGGCCATAATGTAGGTTTTCCCAAGCACTTCCATGTATCTTCTGTCAACACATTCACTCCCGATCCACCGTCGATTATTGTGT
Organism: Cunninghamia lanceolata; assembly: GCA_027924645.1. Classification (NCBI taxonomy): domain Eukaryota; kingdom Viridiplantae; phylum Streptophyta; class Pinopsida; order Cupressales; family Cupressaceae; genus Cunninghamia; species Cunninghamia lanceolata. Next base: position 3,480,783 of record BSBN01000923.1, read on the forward strand.
TCGTCAGGTAAGATCCACCAATTGCCATGTGTACAACGGCTGGATTCTTGCCATTGTTAATTGCCAACAGTCTCGGGTCGATGACTTGTTCTCCTTCCAGTGGTGGCTCCACTATGACATCTTCGTCCTTTGTTTGCCCGTTTGGGTTTCCTTCCATCGCCTTCGAGATTGCCATCCTCAGTTACGACATGCTCTGTAGAAGATCCGCTATTCTGACCGATACAGTGGTTTGTAACACTTGGTTCACAATACTCTTGTCTGACTTTGGTCGTACGGTAGTTGTTTTTCTGTTCTTCCCTTCTGTTTCCATTGCCATCTCTACTTCTTTTCTAGCCTCTCGAAGTCTCTCCTTCTCAATTCTGGGGTCGGGATACGTCGCTTTTTTCCATTGTGCTCAGGTGACCACAAGGATCTCTTCATCATTTTCCTTGAAGCTGATGAGGTTCACCCCTTTCTGCTTCGGGCAATCTTTTTCTTCGTGATCTCCAGGCCCACACCACTTGCATAATGCATTTATTGTGTTTTGGTTATTGTTCGGGCATTCTCTTGCAAAGTGTCCCCATTTGTTGCATTGTCGGCACTGTATCATAGGTCGCCCCTTGCTGTCGTACTGCAATTTGTTTCTGGGGCTGTTATTATTAATCCTTCTGTTATTTCGGTACCCTCCCGGGGATGCATTCGGACTATTCTGAGGCTTCGGGGGTGTCGTCGGCAGAGTTGACGATTCTCCTTGTGTAAAGAACACCTGGGTACTTCTTGCTTTTAGGTTAAATGGGCATTCCTTGATTGAATGTCCCATTACCTGGCAGATATCACAAAATAACTTTCTTGGACAGTTTGCTTTTACATGACCTTCCCCGTTGCACTCGGTGCACCATAATTCTCGGCCTTCTTTAGTTGTCTCTTTATTAGTCTTTAGTTCTTTCATCATGCGGATCATATGTCTCCTCAGTGCTTGAATGGTTTTTGACTCACCTTCACTGCTGTCATCACCCGTATTTTCATCGTCCTCGGTCCTTCTCTTACTCCGGGAGGATGTTTTGTTCTCACTTTCTATATCCATCGCCCGATTGTACACTTCAGCGTACGATGATGGTGGTACGACTTTCATCTTTTTCCTTAATGATGGGACTAACCCTTCGATGAACCATCTCTTTTTCAGTCCATCGGCTGGCTGGGTTTCCAGTTTTTCGAGTAGTACTTTGAGCCTCCTATTGTATGCCCTTACATTTTCATTTTTCCCTTGTCTGGTGTTGTAGATTTCCGCTACAATCTCATTGTCATCTCTTAGAAGTTTAAACTCATTCTCGAAGGCTTTCCTCAATTCATCCCATGAGGTTTTCTGTGCTGCCTCTAGGTCTGTATACCAGTCAATAGCGATACCTCTTAGCGTTGCTGGGAACGCTTTTACCCAGTAGTCTTCGTCTTCTTGTCCATTTGCCACCCATATGGTTTCACAAGTTTTGCAGTGCCGGACAAGATCCTCTGACCCGTTCCCCATGAATTTTGGCAACTTCTGCCTTTCACTCGCCGGTGGAGTCACCATCTTTTTCCCGGGGTACCCTCTTCGTGTCTTTGACTCGATTGGACTGGTTCTACCGTGTCGTTCCGATGTCCTCCCGACACTGTCGGCCACGTACGGTTCCTTCCCACGTCCCTCGGCGTCCTCTACACTTCGAGTCACCTTTGGTTCTCTCTGGTTCTCCTTCTGCGCAGGGGTCTTGGGCTTAGGTCCTCTGATCCTCGGCCTTTCATCTGAAATGGACAATGCCACAATACAACGTATACTATCCTCTAGTTCTTCTGTCAATTTCTTCCCATTTTCTTTTTCTCTATTTGTTCTGCGGTGCGTTGTGATGGGATCCTTGCTCTAGAATTGTCTTCAGATTTATGGCAGTATTTTGCTTCCTCGATTCAACAATTTCCCTCTTTATGTGAAACGGTGCGTTGTGATGGGATCCTTGCTCTAGAATTGTCTTCGGATTTAAGGCGGTATTTTGCTTCCTTGGTTCAACAATTTCCCTCTTTATGTGAGACATCTTTGGTGGAGGCGACATTAGAGGATATCCCTCTCCTCGATCTGAGGATCTAGATAATGATGTATCTTGGACAATTGTTCAAAGAAGAGGTCTTCCTAAATTTATGTTTGATTCCCATACCTAGGTCAAGGGTGTGCGGATTTCTACGAGGGGGTCAGAGGTTGTATAGGTTGTTGACCTATTGATGTTGTTTGTTTTGTTGGATTGTGGTCTTATTGTGGCTTTAGTTGTGCTGTTGTTCAACTCTTATGGGCTGGTTGCTTTAACATGTAAAAGGTTTCAAGTCCTTTCAAAACCTATTTTTACCTATTAATCACAAACATGCTAGTAGTGATTTACATGCTGGAGAAAAAAGAAAAAAATTACAAACCTGGAAATTGAAATTCCTCAAATCTGCTCTTGAAATTGACTAAAAATCCTTTCAAATTGCTCTTCAAATCCACTAAAAATCCTAGGCGTAATGATGAAGGGACATGGGGCTGTTCAAAGAACATTTGGAGAAAGAGGGGAACTCAAGTGCAGGATATTGTCAGTAGGATTTTTTTGTCTCCTACATAGCAATGCTGAATGATGATTTTCTTTATTTGTAGCAAATGCAAAATATAATCTTAAGCCAGAATGCAAAAGATCTCTATGTCCATAGTTCATTATTATGCAGTAATGTGTGATATTTCGTTGTGCTTTTCTTGCAGATATGACCCTTTGTTGCCTCCGTCATAACACAAACCCTTTGCCGTTACTCCGAGACAACTATATACCCTAATGACAATACCTTCAACATTGAATGTGATGTATTGGAAAAAGGAAAACTAACACAAGTGCAGTCATGTTCTAGCTTTGTCGCCAATGAAATGGATAATCTCAATTTCTTCACTGTATTTGCCCATCACTTATCTTCTTAGTTCCTGCCATGGCAGGGATTTACTGTAATCAGTTCAAACAAGTTGCTAGTTTTGAGTACACCAATCACAATGAAATATTTTTTCTTTAACTAAAGTTTGAACAATAGTCTGTAATATTTGTATTATTGTAAAAAGCAGAAATAAATATTTATCCCACATCTTATTGGCTGTTAGACTATAATTAGTTATTAGACAATTTAATCTCTTATTCTAGAAGTATTTTATATCATTTTAATTTATATTTTTCCTGATTGCCTGTGTTGTATGAGACAGTGTACATGCACCTGGAGCTCTGTCTTTTCAATGGTAAATTTCATTATTTTGCCATTGACTTGCATTGCATCTCCGTAGTACTTAGGCTGTATGCAATCAAAATATAAGTCATCTTTCTGTTTAATGATCCAAAATCACTAATTATATGATAAGAGTGCGGATTCAATATTAATATTTTCCACAATTGCAGTTGGTCAGAAAAAAATGACAGTCGCATTGTGAAACATGTCACCAAATTTCAACTACAGTGATTGGGTCGTGCATAATATCCTCCTCCTACAAGTGTACGATAAAAATTCAATTCTAACACTGTAAATGGTCTTACCCAAGTTTTATAAATAATTGCTACTTTACACAACACTGGGAGTTTTATGGCCAGACATCACATTGTGTAAGAGGGCTTCTATATCTGCAGAGGATTTTGTGCAGTCACGGGTCTTGACTCGCAACCATCAAATTACAATTGCAGAAATATCATTGCATTGCCACAAAATAAGAAACTAAAGGTGTTCACTAAAGTTGCACAAATTTGCAAATGTGAAAGGCATAGATTCAATCCAGATAACCTGGAGTGCATTCCATAGAGCTCGAAGTGCATGTACACCATCCCGTTCAATATTTCTGATAGGAAATTTGTGTTATTTTAGGCAATTCTAAAAGGAAATGTCATTCAGGGTGAAGTGTGGTTAGACATTGCCATCTTCATATTCATTTTCATCTGCATTGAACTCAGAAATAAGTAAACGAGAAATATAAAGCTTTCCAAGCCTCTCTGTTGTCTGCAGGCTCTCTGAAATTTTATTAAAAAGCTGCAAAGCCATGTGTAATGGTCAAAATTCTTTTGTTTTTGCACATGGCTACTCTGGTTTATCATCAGGTAACGAGTGATATATGCACAAAAGAGAAAGTGGGGAAAATGGGAGGGAAGTTTGGTAGAATGCAAGTGTTTGACATCCTCCTTGACTTGCGGTCGTTCATTACTCATAACAGCATACTTGTTTAAAAACGCAAAGAAAAATAAAGGGAAAGACATTACTTTAAACAAAAAGACATTTTAATGGAGCATTTACTCCCCATCTCAATAATTTGCTATTTTTGCTTGTAGAGGAAATTAGAAGGCACTTGAATTGTCCTTCCCCAAATCATGGGTAGATCTCAGCTAAAAGCAAATCAGTCAATCCATTTACTATAAACTAGCACTTGCATCTTTAAGAGGTGTAAGGGTTTCGCGGATAGAAAAATAATGATATTAGTAATTTAGATGTAGTAATTATGATTTGTTGGAAGATTTGATTTTTCACATAAGTGATTTTCTGTGACCTGAAAATGGTTTAATGGCGAGTTAGAAAACTGTTCTGCCGTGAAACAAAGTTCCAGCCAAAGGCTAACAATAATATAGCCTATCGGCTAATTATGTCTTCTTGAAACCATTTGTTGCCTCCAAAATTATTTTGATCTTAGCTAAAAGCAAAACCAATCTATACTCTCTCATGTGTCTTGAATACATCATTTTAAAATTTATACAGGCTAATATTGAATGTTCATGTAACACGGTGTAGTGGTGAGGAGGTTTCTTGCTTTCAATTATTTAAACTTAAATATTAATGGTTAATCCCCATTCTAATCAATCAATCCTCTTCTAACATTTTAAAAGTAAATATATAATATTTGATTGTTATTGATAATAATGCAATATTTAATAAAAATTTGGATAATTTAATATTTATCATTGAAAATTTTGATGTAAAAATCTAAAAACATAATTTAATTACTAAAATCTAAATATTTTAAATTGTTTGATTAAGTCAATTGTAAAAGGTATTTTTTAGTTTGTATTGCAATTTTTAAAACAATGGGTTACTAGACCAATCAATATTTTGTTAGCCCTTTAATAAATTACTAACAATTATACATTGAATTAAATTGCAATGGCAGGGCTAGTCGCTACACAAAACTTGTTTATCACAGTCATTATTAATATAATATAATGTACTTTATTTTGCCCAGTGTACATGAATATAATATTGTGGGCCCTCCAACTTTGATGGAGGGCATACATTCTCTATTATGGTGTATGTCTTGTGTGTTATTTGTGCTATTACTTTGGTTGTGCTCTCAAGCAGTAAAAGTGTGAACCTATTGATCCATATTGGTTGTTACATTTTTTAAGTGTGTTCAAGCTTCATACAAAATAATTGGAAATGGTGCTATGTGCACATTGAATGCATTCCTTCGGCTTAAGAATTTGTTTTCTTTTAATATGAAAATTGATTGCTTTGTTGCTAGTAGTATGCTTTTGCGTGGACGCTATGAATGTGAGCCTAACACCTTTGCCATATTTTTTCAGGTACCTTTACCTTGTGAAGAAAGTTGATCCTGCTGCTATATTGAAGTGGTAACATTTGGGTTTGTTATAGACGATTAATTGCTATGATGTAGAAAAATGGACGGCCCTGCACCAATCTGTTTAATTTGTGTTTGTGTACATAATTTACATATCTAAGGATGGATGGTAGACAAAGATGTGCTTTGATTGTGAACAATGTTAATATTTAACACTCTGGTATTGGAGTAGTAAAAGTAGGCCATTCAGTGTAGATTTCTTTAGGATGGCACATTTTTACAAAGTGGTGCAGAATTCTATTTACTTCAATTTCCTTGGAAACCCCTAGCAGCTAGCATGAATACAAGGGACAAAGGCTGTGTCACGTGTGAGACTTGGATGTATAATATAGCAGATATTGAAGGACGCTGTAATTAACAATAATCTTGCATGACATAATGCTGTAATCATTGGTATGTTTAGTAAGCATACCAATAATGGTTAATTTTATATGTGACAAGTGGGGCACCCATACTTTTACGGTAGGAGCTAATTAGGTTTTAGGGCTTGAGGTTGTTAGTTCTTGTCTATGTATGGTAATAATGAATCTACTTTGATGAATAATAGAAATATTGCACTTCCTATTCTTACTTAGATGTCTCCCATCTACTTGTCTCACATCTGAGCCTATATACGAACTAAATCCTTGCTAAACTTTTCATGGACCAGCTAGGAGTCAAACCTAGGACATCCCGTTTGCTGCTGGGATGAATTCCACTAAGCTACCGGCCCTCTTGGTGACCGGTCCATCTTTGGTTCCGGTGGTGCTTAGGGATCCTTGCTTGGCCTAGCTCTACTAACCTGGCTCTGATACCATGTTAAAATTTTCATGGACTAGCTAGGAGTCGAACCTAAGACCTCCCATTTGCTGCTTGGGTGGTCTACTAGAGTTACCGACCCTCTTGGTGACCTGTCCATCTTTGGTTCGGGTGTGGCTCATTTTCCAACAGTCCTTGTTTGGGCTAGGAGCATCTTCCCCATACGCTTGATTTTGCCCCCATGTATGTATGCCTTCTAATGATATTGACAGTGGGGCTGAATTCTGTAGGATAGTGTTGGTTCCTTCCCATGTTACTTCTCCACATGGTTATTCTGATATTTTGTTTCATATAGATTTTTTTTTGTTTTCTAATTTTAAAAAATGGTTTAGCCGTTTATGTGAGCTCTCCTGGGTTTAATTATACTCAAATGAAATCGAAACCATTAGATCAATTTTGAGTGGAAATTTGTATGAGCTTTCATTGTGTATTGGTGTTTGTATGTTTAACTACTAAATGAAACAAATAGGATTGCTGGACTATATAGTATTATTGCTTGTGAGCTTGCATGGTCTTAAGCCTGGTCATTTGTATGTTTAGTAAACACACCAAATATGGTTAATTTTATTTGTGACAAGTAGGGCACCCTTACTTTTACAGTAGGGGCTAATTAGGTTTTAGGGCCTGAGGTTGTTTGTTCTTGTCTATGTATAGTAATAATGAATCTACTGTGATGAATAATACAGATATCCCACTTCCTATTTGTTGTTATATGGAGCCTAATCAGACTCGGAAGGTTAAATTTACCCCACCTTTATCGGCGCGGTTTCCCCCCAGATTATTTTATGTGGTCAAGGGGCAGCGCCCCTGGTGCGCTCCCTGTCGCGATACAGGGCGAGGTCGAGGGGCAGCGCCCCCGAAACCTCAAACGATTTTTTATTATTTTATAAAGGCGTCGAGAGTTATTTTTTCTATTGGCCAACATAAAAAAACCCTATTTTGTAATCGACATAAGGATTGATAAAAGCAGCTAAGGGTTAGGGTTTCCATTGATGTATTATAGCATTTTGCAGCGGTATTGAGTTGTAGGGATTGCTGATTGTAATCGGTTTTGATTTACTGGATAATAATATTGGACTCTCTGTTGGTGGATGTAGCCCGAGTTTGGGTGAACCACGTTAAAATTGTCTCTCGCTGTTATTATTTCTGTGTATTTTTCATTCCTCTATTTAATCTTTGTTTGCATTTAATTGATATCTTATGCTGGCTAACCCTAACACTATTCTTCCTTAGATGTCTCCCATCTACTTGTCTCTCACATGAGCTTATTTACAAACTAAGTCCTTGTTTGGGCAAGTAGCATCTTCCCCTTCCATTTGATTTTTGCCCCTATGTGTGCCTTGCCTTCTAATGATATTGACAATGTGGCTGAATTCTGTAGGACACTGTTGGTTCCTTCCCATGTTACTTCTCCACATGGTTATTCTGATATTTTGTTTGATATAGATTTTTATTTCTTTTCTAATTAAGAAAAAAAGGTTTAGCCAATTGTGTGAGCTCTCATGGGTTTTAGTTATACTCAAAGGTGAAATGGAAACCACTAGATCAATTTTATGTGGAAATTTGTATGAGCTTTAATTATGTTTTGGAGTCTGCATTTAACATCTAAATGAACCAAATAGGATTGCTGGACTGGAATACGGTACTATTGCTTGTGAGCTTCCAGTCTATGATAATCGAAGAAAGGTTCTAGAAAAAGCTGTTTGGGTGTTCTTTGAATATAGTCTTGATCCGATATCTGGTGCTAGGGTGGGAGTTGTGGACCATCCCTCAGCTTAGATTTTTCAAAGAATCCTGTAATCAAATTTGAGTAGCTGTACTTGAACAGATTTGTTAACCTGTTCTAATGGCTAGTTCTAAGACAGTGTAACTCATTAGTCAAATGTTTGTCAGGCTGTGGTCTAGTGTTAAGATGGGCACTTATTACAATGAATGGACCACTCTTGGAACTTGAATTGACTGCTCCAACATTAAAGTGGTCTCCATGTTGTTGTGGTTTGGGTGTGCACTTGTGCCCTCATTATCCATGTTGTCAACGTGTGTGTGCTTAAATTTCCCACCTCATTCCCCTCTGTATTGCTTCCTTTAATCTTGTGGCCATGTATGCATGGCAACCCCGGCTCATATGAAATGCTATGAAAGTAATAATGGAAGAGTTTTGCAGCTGTATGGAAATTGGTATATAGTGGAAAGAACTCATTTTAATTTTTAAACTAACCACACATTCTTTTTGCATAGCTAAATCCTTTCTTCTCTGAAGTTTGGAGAAATCACAATGAGATAGCTACAAATGTATGTCAGTTTAATCTTGCTGGCTGCTGGTGGTCTTAATTATCACAACCATAATTTAGGTTTTTTTATTAAATTATATTATTATTCTTATAATCTTTCTTTCTGAGGTTTAGTTTTTGTTTTACCTTGTTTCCAAATTCCCCTTGTAGTTTGATTATTACTTTATTTTTTGGGGTTTTGTTTTTCAGGTCAATGAGAGCGGATGGCTCAAAGTATCTGGGTTGGAGGTAAGGATGTTTAAAAGTCCTTGCTTAGGCTATGAAGCTTTTAAGTGTTTAAACAAATTCATGCTACCCTGTCTGTTCTCATTTTCTTACAGCACCCATTTTTTTGTTGAACCATTTTCAATCTGGCACTTAAAAATTGCTATTTTCCTTTTTGTATCCATAAAATTGGCAAATCATAATATTTAATAAACTTTACATAATTTTTTTTTTTGAGGATGTGTTCAACATTTGTATATATTATAATGAAGGACCAGGTTGTTTTCTTCCCTTAGATCAACAAGAGACGAGTGATTGGTTGCCCCCATTTTTTATAAGTGCATTGCATATAAAACCAAAGTGGCATGACAATAAGACGTGCTATTAATATATGAAAATTTTCCAATAATTGCATGTTTTACAAATAGGCTCTTTCAGAAAGATGTGGTCATGACGTATGAAATGTGATCTGCATTGAATGTTTCAGGAGTGGGGAATTCAGTAACATATGTGATCTTACTGAGGAAACCTTAGGCTCCCCCAATGAGCTTAAAATCTTTGTTACTGATTTGTCCCACTGCCATGTCTGGATCCAGGTCTGGTCTGTACCCAATCCAAATTTGGGGTCGATTTGCTAGGGGATTCTGTCAGGACACATGCAGATGACTATGGGTTCATCCTGGACGAACCCAAGCAAGCCTGTGAAGAACCCAGCAGAACTTGATGGTTCTCAAAACGGACTCGAGCAGAAAAGCAGTTTTTTATAATTTATTTTGAAGATGATGCCATAGTTCTGTTCACCCTTGATCATTCACTCACTGCCATTACTTCATTGTCACATGCTAGGGTGTCCTTCCTTGGCCAAGCATAGCAGTCATACAAAGGAGATCATTTGTTGTTGTCATCAATTGTCCATCGTCATTTGTCGTTGGAGGTTTCCTTGCCCAGTTCTATGTTTTTTCAGCCATCTTTGTTTCAGCAGAAAATAAGAATGATAAATGCCTGTCATTCAGTCTCTCTTTCAATCAATAATAAAGGCCTATAATTTAATAAGTGGTTAAGGTTTAAATTGATAAAGGATTTAATTATTAAATTGTGAAGGGTTTATTTTCTATGACTATTAATAAATTGATGATAAGGATTTATTTATTTCTATGTTACCCCAAGTTTCCAGGACAGGGATGGCAGAGACGGAGGGATGAGTTTCGGGGACGACAAAGGGGACGGCTATATAAAAAATAGGAAAAATTAAAAATATATAGGGAAGTATCAAATATTCATATGATAACATTGATCAAGCATTCATCATATACATTATAGATTCTTAATACATAACATTTGAGTTGAATTGAGAGTTCACAGGAGATTCAAACAAATTAGCAAATATCAGAACTTAATTGCTTTCATAATTCATTGTCAAACCCTAGCAGAATTAAAACATCTTTTCAAACCCTAGCAAAATTAAAACATGTGACCGGCTCTAATACCATATAACATAAATCAAACACAAAATGATTACCAAGATATTTGATGATGAAATAAGAAGCAAACGTTTTCTTATATAGGTTACAATGAACTAAAAATAGACTAAGCTAAAAATAACGACTAAGCTATAAATAGCAGCTAAGTTATAAATAGCAAAAACCAATTAAAGCATAAAGTTTAATCTAAAACTAACCTATTTTAAGTTAAAACAACTTTACTACAAAAGTAAGTATCAAATATCTCTAATAGATTGTGTGGCATCATGGAATGGAAAGAACATCAACATTGTACAATCCACAAAGCTTCATTTGAATCCTAGTCTCAACGAGGCTGCAACATTGAATTCTTGGTATGTCTTTGAAGGTGCATTGAATGACTCAACATGTTTGTCAAGAGGAGGTGCTTGTGCTTGCAATCATGATAGTCGTGTGTTTCTTTTTGATGCTCGATCACTTGCAAATTTTGAAAGAACAAAAACTGTGGTTGTTCATGCCATTGTGACAAAGCTACAACTAAACAACTTTTGCCATCTTTCTTGCCCTATTGTTGTCAATGTAATGTCCCCATTTTCTGAGTGATCACCTAATAGACTCGGTTAGCCTATTCTATTCCCGTAGGCTAGGCTGGAGGGCCAAGGGAATGACCTAATTGATTAAATATTGTATTTAATCAATTTTATTGGGCATATTGAAGATGTGAAGTGACTTCTCATATTTTTGTGAGCCATTTGGTGAAGGAAAAATAATTAAATAGAATGGCTAAGGAGGTGAGCAACCCAAGAGGAAGAAAAACCCAAGAGGAAGAAAATAGAGGATGGTGACTTTGGGTATTTTTGTAATGCCATGGGAAAAATAAAATAAATCCAAATAATTTTCCTTGGAGAAGGACAACCTAGGAAGAGGTCTTAAAAATAACAAAAATTGCCAAAAGTGATTAGCCACCCTTGGAGTGAGGAATAAAAAATAAAAGAAATTTTTTTATTTGTGTATTTGGCACCTAGCACAAGGTTGGCCATGAGGAGGAAAGAAAAAGGCAAATAAAATAAAATATTCCAAGAGAAGATTGGCTAGGGTTGGAAGGAGAGAAAAGGTGGCTATAAATATAAGGTCATTTGAGGTCTTTTGATCATCCATTCATATCTTATTTCATTTGGAGATTCTTCTCTTTGGCTGCAACTTTGGTTGGGCTTCATTCCAAGGACAAAAACCCTTGTGAATGCAGTGAGTTGGACAAAACCCTAGCTCATCTTGTGGAGGACTCATGACGGAGTTCTAATTGCACTTCATTGGAGACATTTGGAGACTTGGAGCATTGAAGAATATTCAGATTTGCAGATCAGATTTGGAGCAGCATTATTGTGGCATTTTGTGAGCATATTGCATTAGGGTCTTGCCCTAATTTGGAGCACCACTTTGGAGCAGACTTGAGCGCCCATCTTTGGAGGGCAATTTTGCATTTTTTCGAGCAGCAAACCGTAGGCGCTTGCCAAGGAAGGATTCACCCAGCTAGGGTTTGGATATTTGACATTTATTTTTGTGTATTCTTGGTATGTATAAACCTAATTTTAGGTCTGATTTATAGAGCAGAAACCTGGGCATATGTTTGACATGTTTGAGCCCAAGAATTCCTTGTAAAATCAGTCCAGAATTTTCAGTTTTGTAACAGCAGAAGTTTCCTACAAAAAATCAGATTTGTATGTTGCATTTGGATGCCCTATATTGTGTTTTCCATGGTGGATTTCATGTTTGATATGAATATCAATTGGTAGTATCATTTGGCATGTTTATTTGTCATGTTTGGGCATTTGTATATTCGCTGTGATAATTTGGTTGAAATCAGAAATAAAAATCAGAATTCAGAAAATTAGGGTTTTGAGCAGAAAACTAAAATCAGAAAATTAGAGCAGAAATCAGAATTTTAGGGCAGATCCCATTGGGGATATTACAGTCAATGGAAAAAAATGCAAGAAAAAGGTTGCACAACAATCAGATAGCTTTTGGTAAGAAAAAGGTTGCACAACAATCAGATAGCTTTTGGTATTGTCCAAAATATTGCAAAGATCTCACTAATTGTGACTTCAAGTATATGTTGAAACTTCAATTGCAAGGCCATATAGGTGGCATGCATTAGGTAATTGCATTTGACTAGTGTGGGAATATTTTGATGGGTGTCATTGCCATGGACTTGCAGTTATTGCTTGAACATGTGGTTCAAGATGTTTTGAGAAATGTCGTGTCGTAACAATTTGTATGTAGGTTATCTATCAAATGTGAAACGTATAACGATGAAGATAAGATCAATGTTGTTGTGACTAGAGTTGAACATATTGCCTTTGTGGATAAAAGTCATCAACTTTTGGACAAATTTGAAAGCTATCTGTGCTTGGATAGATCGTGTGCCTTTTGCTTATCTTTGCCTTCTCGTTGTGCCTTGGGCCATTGGTGTGCCTCCTTTCTTGTATAAGTATGTATTTGTTGCACATTTGGTATGTCACTCAATGCGATTCACTAACTCAATGTAGTCCATGAAAGCATCTGCTATGAAGATCCTCTGTGTCCAACAAACAAGGGTCATCTAGAATAGAGCGATGCAACATTGAAGTTCTCTCCAATTTCACATGGGTTCCAAGTAGAGACATAGTTGTTTATGTAATCCACAACACCTTTGACAACATCCTGGTCTGTCCAATCAATCGTTTCAATGCGGGCACTTGTTCAAGCCAAAGGAAGCCATGAATGTGTGCAGAACCTCTATGTTGCCATTCGTACCTAGCAAAAGAGAACAAATATGTGAGAATAAAACAAGTAACAAAACATGCACAATAATCCAAGGTGTGAAGGAGCTAACCTATACCAATAGTCCTTCATGTGAAGAAGCTTCTCAAGAACCTCCTCATGAAAGATAGTGAAGCTTTGATGCATGCACATTGCAATCAAATGTGGATTGTGAATAATGTTTCGGACCCTCCTTCGATGGGCCCCAATTACATCAAGGTGGGTGCCCAAGCACGACAACATGCAAGTCGTGCCACTTTATATCAGTCGCGCTCAATGTGAACAACAAAGTAGGGCAACCAAGTTGAATAATCATATCAGAAAGCTCTCCTTGAGACTTTGTCCAGAATGGACGAGTGCCACTCAAGGACGAGCCAAACCGCATCAAGTATTCTGCAAGCTTGCCATCAGGCAAGTCATGCAAGCATTGACACAACTCACCAAAAGTAGATGTGAGGCTATCATCCCAAATCTTATTGAAATAAACTGAAGCAATGGCTTGGCTACGATGTTGTATCATTAGGTTATAAACAGTAGCGGAAGCGTGGGTGTTCGCTACACCTATTATCATGGTATCTCATCACATATAGAACATATTCATGCATCTTCACCTCTTTGATGTGTGGCTGCCCAAACCTTGCTACACCTGTATGGTAAAGAGTTGGGAATGCCATTGCAAACAAGCCCTCCATGTTGTACTCATTAATTGGTGTCAATGAAGTAGTTGGCCACTCAACAACATCAGTGGTACGACCTAGTCCCAAATGCAGGAAAGCTCTAATCTCCTCCATCTCCCTTCAGTCGGGAGGGATAATAGCCACAAAAGAAGAATGTTGTTTAAGCTCGCCTTGAAAAGTACTTAGCCCCTCATCTTCAAGGAAAGAAGACCCAAGTGTTGGCCCAGGAAGATCAACAGAGGAATGGACTAGCATGCTCGATATATCAGTAGGGGTTGCTAGTAAAGATGAAATTGCACTTTCATTAAGTTGTATATCTTTGTAGTACTGATCGTGAGCAATTTTGTACTTAAAGGCTTCAACTATGCATGTTTGACTAACATAGAAGTAATAGCTTTCCTAGCTATGGCTATGCTTTCTTACAACTATGATGTCTAACTGGTCAATACACCTTGGCAAGTGCCTAGCTATACTAGTAATGCCCTGTGGAAAGCTAAGTGTATGGCCACTATATTTTAGTTGTCCACCACGTGCATGATACACCTAGAGGATTGGATTAACCCATGCAATTAACATCTCTGCTACTTGTGTTAGCACTTGTAGACAATGTGGCTGGCTCCAGGATCCATATTATTCCACCTAGAGGAATGATTGTCATTTTTCTTTGCAAGCCAACGGCAATAAACATTGGAATCTTGCAATTGTTGGATTTGGATGCCTAGTAGCTTTCCATGCATATTGAGGTGGGCATAACTGAGTGAAATAACTGGGGAACAACTGCTCGTTGGAAAACTCTGAAAGGTACTAGTACCTTGTGGCCGTAACGATCGAGGGTTGTGTGCTAAACCATGGGGTGGAAAGCCTGACCCAATATGCATCGAAATGGGTATAGATTGGACATTGGAAGGAATATGTACTGCACATATGCCATTAGATATTTTATGGTGTATTGATCAATGATAGCCTCCTCTTCTCTTGTCGCGCTCTATTGAGATCATCCTTGCATTCTTGATAGTGCAAATGTCACAACTCATTCCTTAGAGCCCAATTTGATGAGCCGCTACCAGAAGCAACATTGGTTACACTCAGGCGTTCCATAGCCAATCCCAACAACAGCTTGAGAATAGGGAAGCAAGAAAAATTAGGAAGAGGGAATGGCAGGAAAGATGACCATGAAAGAATAGTGCAACAAATTTTATAGGTGAGCAAACATTAGACAAAAGTAAAAGACATTTCAATATGAGAATAGAGGAGCCCCACCATAATAGTCATTAACCTTTTGAACATACCTGTATACAAACCGTGCAACAAAATACATTCAAACCACCATCATTGAATTGGAATAAGAGGCACAACAACTTTAAGCGACAAGCACAAAGTGCACATGAATAGTAGAATTTGTAATATGAACGATGTACAAAGGCACCATAAAAAAACAAGTGAAAGACATGTGCATCTCTCAAGACAAAAGGCCAACCATAACATACATTAAAATTTCACATAGTTGTATACAAGGCAAACCAAGAGCGTGGCATTGGAATATTGCCATTCTAGTATAGTGTAAGGCATGACGACATCAAAAAGCTATAAGTAAAAGTGCACGAAAGCAAGAGCAACTCGAAACAGTTCTTGAAATGTCTTCCATCCAATGGCCTAAAGCACACCAAGAAGGCAACGACAAGAAGGAAAAGGCATAATATCTATATATGCACAAATAATTTTGAGACTTTGTCCAGAAGCCAATGCTTTTCATCCATAAAGGCAATATGCTCAACTCTAGCCACAACAACATTGGCCCTCTCTTCATTGTTATATGTTTCACGTTTGACAGTTAATCTAAATACAAATTGTTGCGACATGACATTTCTCAAAACCTCCTAAACCATTGCCTATTTAGAAAGTAACAACTGCAAGTCCATGGCAGTGACACCCATCAAAACATTTCTAATTTGATCAAATGCAGCCCCTTGACACATGCTACCTGTATGGTCTTGCAATTCAAGTTTCAGCATATAGTTTAAGTCACAATTAGTGAGGTCTTTGCTACATTTTGGGCTTTGTCAAAGGCTATTTAATTGTTGTACAACATTTTTCTTGTATTTCTTTCCATCGACAACAACAGAACAAGAAATGTGGCAAAAGTTGTCTAGTCGTAGTTTTGCCATAGTGGCACGAACAACCACGGTCTCTATTCTTTCAAACTTTGCAAGCGACTAAGCATTAAAGAGGAACACACAACTATCATGATTGCAAGCACGAGCACCTCTTCTTGACAAGTATGTTGAAACATTCAATGCACTTTCAGAGACATACTAGGAACTCAGTGCCACAACCTCTTTGAAATGGAGATTCAAATGGAGTTCTGTGGTTTGTACGATGTCGATGGTTGTTTCATTCCACGATGCCACAAGACCACCTCTAAGCATAAGCACAAGAGGATACTCTTGGGAGTACAACTCATATAGTTGATCGCCCTCCACATCAGCATGTGTGTCGTAGAAAGTCACATTTATGCCCAACACATTTAGCCACCCTTGTGTTATACACCGTTGATGTAGTCAAGATGGTCTCTGTTGATGATGTTTTTGTGACAACAACAATAGAATAAAACACCAAGTGCTCTATCCTCTCTTGAACAAAGCCTCTCGAATGCTAAACTTCGTGATCAAACAAGAGTGCTCCAAGGTTCCTTTGATGTCAGGTCTTGACTTGTACTCGGATAGACTTAGTGGAATGTTGTGATCTTGCTAGTAATCACAAAGGGACTTACGCTAAATTCCTCCTTCACGAACATGGATGGAATTCCTTACTCCTTGGATGTGAAAGAATGGAACTTCTTCAATCAAACTTAAAAGAAAATGCAAAAGATAAGGGTTTAAAGAATCTATTCTAAAGACAATGAAATAATGAAACATGCTAAGATAGACAAACTCCTTGTGAAACCTGACTCCGCTTCACTATGAGAACCAACAATTACACGAAGTAGGTGCAATCTCCTAAGGTAACCCAATGATTTTCATATTGTGAAATACACATCCAAACACCCACAGCTGGCACAACTTGAACAATTTTCACAATCGAACTAAAGCATATGAAGGTTCAGGTTGACTTTACAAGGTGAGTTGCCTTTGACAATCCACACAAAGTATGAACCAAGAAGGAATTCATCAAATATCTTTGCATAAACTTATCACATCAATGAACTTCTAATCTACTATTTAAGCTACTTGGAAACACATCTCCATCATCTTCAAGAATTTAGAAACCATGCTAATATTCCATAACCACACAAATCATCATGAGAATCCACAATGAGTTTGTATTAATCCAGGAAGTATTTTTACAACAATTTCACAATATCTCTTCAATGACTTTGAAGAGTCTCCTTTACTCTACTTGTTATCCTACTCTCCTACTTCTAATAATAATCTCTTACAAATGAGAGAAGTGAGCCTTTTATAGACTCCAAAAATTACATGAACGACCAGGATTGATATGCAAATCAACAGCCCAAATTGAGACAACAAGGCAATTTGTTACAACAATTTGCTATTTTTAGCAAAAAGTAAAAGTTGACAACTTGTGTACATAAAAACTCATAAGCAATGAAGGCACGTTTCCCAAGGTGATAAGCATGACATGGAATCTTTGGAATCTTCTAGATAGGAGCCTTCTTTAGCCTCTTGTTTGTTGTATATTCATTGAACTTGGACAAGTGATGTGGCATACTGTGATTGGCTTGATAATGTGTACATGTCACTTCAGCGTTGAGCTAACTAGTTTGATTTTCAATACGTTCACATTGCTCGGAATATTTCCCAAATTTTATCATTTTTCTTGAAATAGTCTTCGAACTTGGATTTTCACTTTTGGAACTTAGCTGCTTGAACTTGAAACTTGGGAATTTGTCAAATTTCCTCTTGTTGTCTTGATGTAATTTATGGAATTGTGATGATTGACTCATTTCTCTTCTCATCTTCTTGTGCAGGATTTAACTCTGGATGGTGCAAGAAGATGTCATGTATGTGCATTCTTGGAGTAGATTTCATGGTGCTTGCTCTTGATCTTCTGGTGCATGAAATGAATGACTCTGAAACTTGAACATGAAAATGAATCCCTGGAAATGAACCTCTGGATGGATGTTCCTCTTGTGATGCTGGATTCTTGGACATGCAAGGTGGATTGATCTTTTCTTCTCTAGTGATGAAACCTTGATACAATGAAGTGCATTTTCCTCTGCCCTGACGATGAAGTCTCTCTATGGATGAAACTTGATAATATCGTCTTCATGTGGAATCTCCTTCGATGAAGTCTTCTTCCTTGAATGTTCTGCATTCTTCCTTGAAATGACCTCCTCTTGACAAGTGCCTATCTCGCCTTTGGATTCTTTGATATCTACAAAATAAAATATTACAAACCATAGTATTTGATCATTTATATGAGAATTTGAAAGCTATTCATTGCAAAATATCAACTAATAGATCATGAGGCAAGGAAAAGCATGATGAAGTACAACTTTGATTCTTCTTCCTCTGACTAACTTGCTTTTGATTTAGGTGAATATTGACTTGCAAGGGTAACTACAAGAGGAGCGCATTCTCCTCATCAAGCTGGATTTTGCGCCTACCTAGACCGCATTCTCCTCATCAATGAGGATTTTCCACTTTTTCACTTAGTCATTTTCATTTCCATTTTCAAATGTATTCCTTCCCTTAGTGGATTTTCAAGATCTTTTTATGATTTTTCTCCTTGTCCTTCATAAAATCGAAATCATTTTCAAAGTTATTGGATTGAGCTAAAGGGAAGAGGACTAGGAGAGCGCATTTGGTGTGGGTATGTGGATTTTTCCACAAAGAGGAGTGTAATTGTCATGTCTATGAGGAATTTTCCACATTGAGGAGCTCATTTCTCAAGCTTATGAGGATAGGTGGATTCTTCCATGCCTTAAAAATTTTTCTTAAATTTTCATTGTCATTTCGACACCAATTTTCCATGATTTTTTATAGATTTTCCTTGATTTCCTCATGGAATTTTCACAATTTTCAATTTTCTTGTTCTTGTGTCACTTTGCCAAAATTTCTTACTAAGGCGCAATCAGTAACTTGTTATGGATTCCACCTTGGAGGGCGCTTATAGCATGATCAACAGGACTTTTACTTGGGCGCATTATCCTCATTGATGAGGATTTTGCGCTTTCTTCCATGATGTGATTTTTCTCAATTCCAACCTTCTTATGCCCTTGGTGAGTTCTTCAAGTTTCTTGATCTTGAGTCTACATAAAATTACCTCTACTTGCAAGGGCGCATATTCCTCATTGGTGAGGATTTTCCGACTTGTCTACTCAAGAATCTTCTAAGTGTCAGAAGGACCTTTGCAAGTGAGCTAATGATTTTCAATGTTTAAACTTTCATTGCATGACAATCTTCATTTCCAGAGGCATCTTTTCTTAGGGCGCATTCTCCCTGTTGGTGAGGATTCTCCACTCATCCTAGGTGCATTCTCCTCTTGTGTGAGGAATTTCCGCTCAAAGTCCAAGACTTAAAATTTTTCCGCCCGATTTAGAAGTGTCCTAGGTGGAAGTATATTTAAAAATATATTTAAGTATAGGAAATTATACTTTAAATATTTTTAAATATACTACCAAGATGTTTGAGATAGGTCCCGGATCCATGGGATTTAACATGTAGATTCTAGATTTTTGAGGATCCACCAGATTTCTTAGTTTTCAGGATCTCAGAACATCATACTTCAGGACATCAGACTTAGTCAATTTCAAGGCCTCAGGACTTGCATTAGGATGAGGGCACATGGACTCCTTAGCAAAAATTTGGCGAGACATGGGCAAATCTATACTTCCAAGCCTACAAACTCAAAGAAATCTAAACCCTAAAGCAAAACGAAGCCAGAAAGCAAAAAAAAAGAGGTGGTCCCCATTTGCAATGGGGCGATGTGTGATTACGTCACAACAGTCTCCACAACACCAAAAACATCAACCAAGAAATTAGCAACAATTGCTTGAATGTCTTTGATCCAATTGAAGTTGAAGTTATGGTTGGGTATGTTGGACACATCACAATTACAACCAACAATTGCCGAAGAAGTTTGCAAAAAGATCTCTCATCGATTTGGGGAATGATTGTAAACAAGGTTTGTTGTCTCGATGTGATCATTAGAAATAACATACACCATGCCGACCTTAACATCATAAAAATGATCAATTGCATCATTGAAGCATGTCAAATGTATTTTGGTTCCAGTAGAGTCGACAATGTCGAAGCCAAATATCTTTCCATCATATCTAGAATTTTTGAAGTTACACAACACATCCTTAACCAAAACCCTACCTTGGATCGACCGCCATTTTTGCTAAGGAGTAAGTGTATCAAATCGATATGATTGCATAAGACGTATTTAATGCATCGACTGGAAATTGCAAGATTGACCAATGGGATGATGAACCAATATCAAAAGAAGAAATACCCATCCCAAAGTCTTCCAATTTTCCAACAATAAACACAGAGTCAAACAAAACAAGTGCACCAACAATAGGAGCATGAATGGATAAAATTTTCAACGAGCTAACTGTTGGTGTGAACAGGGTTATTACCTATCCGGTTTAACCTTTGTTGTGTGGATAATTCATATTGTTTAACTATTTATTATTTAAATAATACTCACAGACATGTTCACATCTTAAGTTGACTTAGGAAGCATTCGAGTTGTTTTCTAGATGTTTCTAGTTTGTCTAGTTGTTGATAGTTGTCATCTTATCCTATAGTTGTCATATGTCATAGGATTAAGACACTTGTCACATGACTACATCATCTTGTGTTTCACCTTGGTCTTTATAATCAAGGCCTCATTATACATTATGTAATCCAGTATTGTTGTATCATGGCAATATAGCATTATTTTTGCTTGTCTCTCTTGTGTGGAAGGTTATTTGGTTTTGCAGATTTGATCATGGTGGTTGATTGCTCCAACATGGTATCAGAGCTTTGATCCTGCAAGCCTCTTCTCATTTTTTTTGAGAGATTTTGCAGTCAACTTTTTGCTGGTGCATCCTAGCTCAAAACGGAGTTCACCGTTGAGTTGAGATCGCCCAAATCAGTAAGGATCGACTGTGCAAAACTTGATTTTGGACATAGGTAATTTTTGACTTTTTTAGGCTTTTATATGCATTTTTGTAGAAATTTTTTGTCCAAAAGGCAAAATTTTTTTTAGCAAAGGGCCATTCTCCCCCCTGCATTTTCTGTCATTTGCTGTGAAACAATCAAATTCAACTACTTTTTCTATTGTTTGATGAGATTTGGCCAAGATCTGGCCTTTGCAGACCATCTTTCTGTCGCTGTGGGTCAAAACTTTTGGTGTGTAGTATAATTTTTGGCCAATACGACCTGATTGTAGGTTGTCTTTTTGCTCCTGGTTCAATCTACATTTATTATCTGCACCAGATCGGCATTTACTCTTCTGGTCAATGGCTTTGAATTTGTCTCGTCACCGAAAGGATGGACATATCGAGCCATAAATAGACAGCATAGCGGCTCTTTGCAGAATGCTTTCGGCTTATTGTATAAAAGTCGTAGATTGTGAGCGGACGAGCTAATCAATGGTTGTATTTGTGTGCATGTTGTCCATTTTGTCAGGCAACATTCTATGATAAGATCTTTGGTAGCTAAAGCGTGGTCAATCGTGATTGCATTTGTTTTTTTGGCCAAATTTGTGATTGCTTCAAACGCGATCATCTCCTTGAATCATCAGACTCTTAAAGGCGGTTTCAGCTCTATTTGTTGATCACGATCCGCTTTTTGCGGTCTCCTCTCCCAACGGTGGGGGGTTGTTTTTATCGGTGGCTATCTTTAGATCTACCCGTGGCTTAATACTAGCAACCCATGGTCTGCAAGTTTTCACACAGCCTATTCTTTGCAGTGGTTTCCCTCACATTCCGACGGTCTTCATATTCCGGCGGTTTACACGTTGCTCACAGCAATAGTGATTCCCTGACGGTCGTTGGCTTCGGCTCTCTCGTGGGTTGTTCTTACCGGCGAGGTCCCGTTTTTTCAAAGGCCGCATGAGGGGGTTTCTACCCCATGACCCAGCACTACGGGCTTCATATTTCCGCAGTCTTTGGAATTCACAACGGCGGTTTAATACCACCTACAATCAGATTTGACCACTTTCAGCCTTTGTTGGACCTTGGCGCAAGATCGATCATTGTTATGTCGTTTACGACGATTTCAACCATTCGATCACTCTGTTTTCAGAATAATTGAATTGTTAGCACTTTGATAGGGATTCGGTCACATTGATCGACCTCTCTACATTGATTCCTTTTTCCATTGGTTCAGGTATTTTGAAAGGGGTTTTGATCGATTATTTTGATCAGGCATCTAGGTCGGATTGTGTTGTTTTGCCATCACGCCTTCTGCATCAGATCAGGCTGTGACTAATGCTATTTTGCAGTTTCTACGCTTTTTGTATGCTCCTCAATTGAGGTCACAAAGACTCTTGTATGCTATACACTACACGTCGTTGTTGCAGATTTGTGCAAGCAGCCAAGTGGAAGGTCACGTTTTGAGTGACTACGACCTGTGTTTGAGGTTCCCTCCACCAGCGAATACATTTGTTCATTCCCCGACGAAGATTGAGGTCCGGTTTGGCAGGAGGCCATTACCCCCTCACAAACAAACTTTTCCACCTTTCTTGTTGATCATATCACCTAGTCATACAATGGTTTTTTTATCGTGTCGCATTCTCGTCGACATCGCTCACCATTTTTTGCAAATTTCGACAAAGGAGGGGGGCATTTTCATTTTGCCATATCTTGCAAACCAAGAGACGGATTTTCGCGTTCTTATAGTCATCGGAAAGGTGGTTCAACGAATTTCACTGTGGTGCAGGTGATTTTTTCAGATTTCATCATTTTTGCCAGTTTTAGCACCTTGAAGGTACAGTTTGCTTTTTTCTTGCAACTGGCGTAACGTTTGCATACAACGTCGAAATCTGGTGAATTTTTTTTGAAATTGCTCAGAAAATCGCAAGGAATCTGATTGTAACTTATTTTTTTCCCTTGACAAGCTTTTTTTGCTCAAAATTTGTAAAATTCACCATGTGTTATAAACAGTTGATTTAAGCTTGTCGATTGTACAAATTCTTTCATTGTACTTTGCTGGGGGGGTTACAATCACATTGATAATACATTTTGGGGGGGGGGTGAAAAGGCACAATTTAAAGTGCCCTTGTGTCTTTGGTTCTTGGTGTTTTTTCTGCTACACATGGCGGAAAGTGTCTATAAAATCACTCACTCCACATAATTACCACACATGGAAGTTAAAAATGAAACAACTATTGCACTCTAAGGGACTTCGGCAAATGCTAGAGGATAATCCACCTGGTTTCACTAAGGAGTTTGAAAGATTTGCTTATAAGAACAAATTAGATGAAGCTATGGGAATCATAGGATTGCATGTATCAGACAACTTGTTTCATATTGCGGAGTGTAAAACACCTAAGCAAATTTGGGATAAACTTGAAGAATTGTATGGCACCATCAAATGAGTTCCGAATCTTGCAACTAGAGGCAGAATTGACATCACTCTCTCCAGATAGTTTTCCTACTATCCAAGATTTTCTAGAGAAATTCAAGATCTTGTCACAATTGAAAGGATGTGGGCATGATAAAATTGAAAAAGGAATGTATCTTCTTGATTTTGTCGAAGTTGAAGGGCCCATTTCAGGTGTTTTCATCTACCTTCTATTCTACTATGGATGCCTTTGGGAAAGACTTTAAGATGCCTAGCTTTGAGTTGTTTTGTGAGTGTCTTACTAGGGAGCAAACCAAGTTACTTCAAATGGATGCACTTCCTAGTTCTAAGAGTCAAGCTTTGATGGCCTCAACCTCCAAGGGTAAAGGTAAGAATAAGAAGCCCAAGACAGAATCTCCTTTAGGTAGTGAGTCTCCCTTCAAACCAAAGCTAAAGAATGATCAGAAGCCCACTCCTCCACCTAATCCTTCCAAATCTAGCGAGTCTTCCTCCAAGACAAAGAAGAAGAAAGGTGGCACTTGTTCCTTTTGTGGTGTAACAGGTCATGATGAGTCTCATTGTTTTAAGAGGTTAGAGGCTTTGGAGGAGGCTATGAAGAAGCACAAGATTTCTCTCCCCAAGCCCTCGTCTATAGGCAAAGGACATGCTCTTTCCGCACATGGCTTGCTTGCATCTTCAGATAGCTGGATACTTGATTTAGGTGCTTCACATCATATGACCAATTCACTTGATCTACTTGAGACTCTTTCTGATACTAGCACTTCTCAGATTGCAGTGGGAAACTCTTCACAAATTTCAGTCATGGGGACAGGCATCGTTAAATTGCAAGATGGTTGCATTGAGGATGTTCTTTTTGTTCCTAAGATTTCTGCAAATCTTCTCTCCATATATCAGATTTGTCATTCTGGGGATGGGAAGAAAGTTGAGTTTACTCCTCATGATGTGCTTATTAGACAGCTACAGGATCCTGAGACAGTTATTGCTACAGGGAGAGTTGATCATGCATCTCGACTATACAAATTTGATGGATTTGGGTCTTCATCAAGATCATCTCTTATAGCACATGCCGATGCCTTGAGAAAGTTTTGGCATGAGAGGTTTGGACATCTGAATTATAGTTATCTTCAACAAATGAGCACAAAGAAGTTGGTTGTTGGTCTACCTAAGATTTCTTGTCGAGAGGGAGTTTGTTCGGGTTGTGTACTTGGCAAACATCATCAGGTTCCTTTTCCTAAGGGTCAGGGTACTCGAGCTTTGGCACCCTTGGAGTTGGTTCATAGTGATCTCATGTCTTTCCCAACTCCTTCATTTTCAGTGGCCAAGTATGTGCTCAATTTCATTGATTATTTCTCACGACGCACATGGGTGTACTTTCTTAAGTACGAAAGTGATGTTTTTGACACATTCAGGACGTATAAGGCGTTCGTGGAGAAGCAGTCAGGTCTTTCTCTTTGACGGATATGCACAGATAATGGGGGGGAATATGTGAACCAGGCTTTTCAGGATTTTTGCAGTGAGCATGGAATTCAGCATCAGTTTTTAGTTCCTTACACTCAGCAGAATGGTGTGGCTGAGAGAAAGAATCGGACTTTAAGGGAGATGGCAAATTGCATGATTCAGTCTAGGTCTATGGATCCCACTTTTTGCGCTGAAGCAGTCAATTGTGCCAACTATATTCAAAATCATATGCCTCACAAGGCATTGCAGCATATGACTCCCGAAGAGGCTTGGTCCCATGTTAAGCCTAATGTATCCTTCAGATTATTCGGTAGTGAGGCTTGGGCATTCATTCCGAATGGTCAGCGTAAGGCTATGGAGAAGAAGAGTCAACGTTTGATTTTTGTTGCCTATTGTGAGGATGTGAAGGCTTACAGGTTGTTTGATCTTGTCACTCGGGATGTCTACTTTTGTAGAGATGTCCATTTTGATGAGTCCTTCACACAAGTGGATACCTCTTCCACTTCTTCTTCCTCACTACATACTCCGCCTACTTCATCATCACTTGAGGATGTTTTGCTTCTTTAGGATGATACAGATGAAGGTCCTGCTCCACCACCTCCTCAAGCACCAATTTTGCCTCGATGGGCCCGCACTACTCTTGAGGAGGCTGGTCCTCTTGTTGGTGATCCCACAGATAATCGCTCACAGACATCAGGTGTCAGTCTTTTGAGTCATGCCATTTCCACAGATCCTCAGAAGTTTTCAGATCCAGAGTGGGACAGTGCAATGGTTGAGGAGTATTCTTCTTTAATGAAGAATCATACTTGGGATCTTGTTCCTCTTCCTAAGGGAAGAAAATTGGTTCGGTGCAAGTGGGTGTACCGCACCAAATATGCAGCTGATGGATCTATAGACAAGTACAAGGCTCGTCTTGTTGCTAAGGGGTTTTCTCAGGTTGAGGGTATTGGCTACTCTGAGACCTTTGCTCCTGTCACCAAGATGGATTCCATTCGTCTTGTACTTTCTCTTGCTGCATCTCAAGGATGGTCAGTGTATCAGATGGATGTGAAGAGTGCTTTCTTGCATGGTGATCTTCATGAGGAGATTTACATGGAGCAGCCTCCAGGTTTTGTGCAGGACTCTTCACTTGTTTGTAGGCTTCGCTGTTCATTATATGGTCTCAAACAAGCCCCTAGGTCTTGGTATGAGAAGATGGATAGTTTCCTTCTTTCCTCCGGTTTCACACGATGTCATTCTGACCCTACATTTTACACTCAGAGACGCGGAGATGATCTTTTGATCCTTGTGCTTTATGTGGATGATTTGATTCTCACAGGCAGTTCTACCTCCATGATCCAGAGTATTCAACAAGCATTGATGGAGCGCTTTGATATGACAGATCTTGGTCTTCTGCACTACTTCCTTGGTCTTCAGGTTTGCTAGATTACTGAGGGGATCTTCATTTTTCAGCAGAAGTATGCTCTTGATTTGCTTCAGAGATTTGGCATGGCTGATTGCAAGCCTGCCCCTACACCATTTCAGTCAGGTGTTGTACTGTCTACCAGTTGCCCTACTCCCACAGTTAATGCTACATTGTATCGGCAGTTGGTTGGCAGTCTTTTGTACTTGACACACAGTCGTCTTGATATTTCCTTTGCGGTTGGACTTGTCGCCCGATTCTCTCAGGAGCCACATGAGAGTCATTGGAAGGAAGCCAAACATATCTTGAGGTATATTCAGGGCACATCACACTTTGGCATTCATTACACATCAAGAGCTTCTTCGATTATGGGCTTCACTAACTCAGATTGGGCTGGTGATGTTAATGATTGGAAGTCCACTTCTGGCTTTGTTTTCTGTCTTGGTTTTGGCCCGATTGCATGGTCTTGCAAGAAGCAGACAACTATTGCATTATCATCGATAGAGGCTGAGTATTGAGGAGCAGTTTTGGCTAGCCAGGAGGTTCTTTGGCTTTGACAGTTGATGACTGAGTTTGGATTTCCTCCAGATCATCCCACTACTCTTTGGTGTGATGATCAGAGTGCCATTCACATTTCTCGCAACCCCGTGGAGCATCAGTGTACTAAGCACATCGAGATCCACATGCACTTCATCAGGCAGCTCATCCAGGATGGTGTTCTCAGCTTGGAGTACTTGCCTACTGAGGAGCAGGTTGCGGACATCTTCACTAAACCTTTGGCATCGCCCCATTATCTTCAGTTGCGATTGATTCTTAGGGTGAAGGAAGTTGTCCTTGGGGGGTCTTCTTGAGTCCTTCCTTCACTTTTTCATGCTTTTTTCTTTGCATGTTTTTCTCTCTTTTGGAGAGGAGTTTTTTTCCATGAGGTTTTCTCCTTTTCTCCGCTTGTGAGAGATTGTTTGTACATGGCTACCTAACATGGCCTTGTTGCCGGGACCCATCTTTGCATTTGTTTGTTCCTCCCTAAGTTGCACTTAAACGGGGGTGTTGGTGTGAACAGGGTTATTACCTATCCGGTTTAACCTTTGTTGTGTGGATAATTCATATTGTTTAACTATTTATTAGTTAAATAATACTCACACACATGTTCACATCTTAAGTTAACTTAGGAAGGATTCTAGTTGTTTTCTAGATGTTTCTAGTTTGTCTAGTTGTTGATAGTTGTCATCTTATCCTATAGTTGTCATATGTCATAGGATTAAAACACTTTCACATGACTACATCATCTTGTGTTTCACCTTGGTCTTTATAACCAAGGCCTCATTGTACATTATGTAATCCAGTATTGTTGTATCATGGCAATATAGCATTCTTTTTGCTTGTCTCTCTTGTGTGGAAGGTTATTTGGTTTTGCAGATTTGATCCTGGTGGTTGATTGCTCCAACATGGTATCAGAGCTTTGATCCTGCAAGCCTCTTCTCATTTTTTTTGAGAGATTTTGCAGTCAACTTTTTGCTAGTGCATCCTAGCTCAAAACGGAGTTCACCGTTGAGTTGAGATCGCCCAAATCAGTAAAGATCGACTATGCAAAACTTGATTTTGGACATAGGTAATTTTTGACTCTGCAAAATTCCAAATGAGATATACATAAATGACTAAAAACCATTAAATGTAACGTTAAAAGAATAAGCGACCATATAAGAGGAGATCTAAGCACATTCGTGTATCATTTTGTTGCAAACTTGAAATGCATAGCCTGTCAATTGCAATATGGACCTTTCAACAAGGCCACCTCCAACAACAAGCTCAATATATTTAAAGAGAAGGGGAGCATTGTGCATATGCATCCCATCAAAAAGGTGGAGCTGATAACTCAAGGTAGTACCACACTTACGAACAATCAGATCCAATGAGATAACTTGCACGATGGGGCACATGCTAAAGGAACCACCAAGCAATCTATTGATAGTGCCATCGGTTAAGGTGATGTCCATGATGGAAGAGAACATAAGAGAGAGACAAGCCTGCAAGGAATACAAAACAAATATTCAATAAAAAGTGGACGAAGCATAACAAACGAGAATGTATCTAATCTAAAAGAGAAAGCAAGAACCACACTTAACAATCATTAATTTGATAGTAAAAATTGTATAGAACATTCTGAGAGATGAACGTGGAGGAATTGAATCAATTAAGCAATTCCAACACTAGCATCACAAGAGGAGCAAAGAGCAAAGACAACACATTTCCAAAACGTACACTACACATGAGCACTATACTCACAACCATGTTGGGCAAACGTTATTATCATGACCATTGTAAAATGTACACAACACATGAATATTTTATTCTCAAAAACACGTATACAAAATAGTCAAAACATATCAATAATTTACTAACCATCATTGTACATACAGAAAATCATAGAATCAACAAACACCTATACAAGTGGCCTATTTACAATAGAAGTAAATTACAAATGAGCAAAGATTGCCAAGGTGTTTGGAAAATGAGCTAAGCAATGTTACAAATGAGCTAAGATTGCCAAGATTGCCAAGGTGTTTGGAAAATGAGCTAAGCAATGTTACAAATGAGCTAAGATTGCCAAGATTGCCAAGGTGTTTGGAAAATGAGGCCGACCCAGCAAGGGAATTCTAGGCACCTAAAATCCAAATTAAAGATTTGAATTTTATCTTTTTTCCTTCCCTCCAAGTCTTCTTTCTCCAACGCGCCAAAGATGGATATTATTTTATTATTTATTCCTCCCAACAATGCAATTAAGTCCTCACAATGACAGCGCACATATGAGACCACCTTATTACATTTTATTCCTTCATTGGCGTGAATGAAATCAAACTCCAAGGCGATCCATTGTAAGCTGGCAACCATATGGGCAAAACTAATGACATGAGACCACCAAGCCTTACAAGCCTTCCTCTGTGACCATTCCGAGAATGGGGACATTACACGCACGTTCAAGTCCCTCAACCTCACAGGGCAAGCAGCGGCAATATAGCTTCACAACTATAGTCTAATCAGGCTAAGCTAGTCTTAGAAATTGTTGGTGGTCATTTGTGTAAGTAGAACTACATGGGAGAGAGATGTAAGCAAATATTTGAATCTTTAGAGAGAGGAAAGGATAGCGAGGGAGAAAATCTAAATTGTGTAGTGCGCAGAAGACTGGACATCAAAAAATTGGAGAGATATCATGGAAATGTATCTTGCCTGCCTCATCACCTACACTCCAATGAAGCATTAACGTTGGAGGAGAACCGATCAAGCAAGAGATCTCCATTGTCAAGCAAGCTTCGACCAAGATGTATGCCATTGCATTCTCTGAAATTCTCGCTGTCCAATCTCCATGGAATTGCACTATTCTCTGATATCCTTGCCACCCAATGTCCACCGACCTGCACAAAAGATTGCCAGAGTAAATCCCACCACAACGAACACTTGCAGGTCACGACACATGAACAGGCACGATCAATTCAATGGTCAGCCTGTACCTGCAGGATAACCAACGTCATTCGATCATGACCTGCCATCATACGGTGCTTGACTCGCTCTGCAAGTGAAACGCCTATTGGCATAAATATAGTATGATAGTTCATTACTATATAGTAACATACTGCAAGTATGAAGTTTCCAAGTACAAAATATTTAAATAACAAAAAATTGAGTGAGCCAATGACTCTTATAGCTGTGAAGTATGGCACACTAGAGTCCTGCAAGTCCTGACGATGAATTTATTTATTATATTTACATATTAATATCACAATTTTATTATATATACATATAAAATATAATTTCAAATTATTAATATAATTAGAACAAAAAACTAATTTCAAATAAACCTGAGCTTACACAAAATTTAAATAAAAATAAATTTACATTCAACAATATGCCATATAAAAGATAAAAGGCAGTAGTTAATAATTGAATAATTACCTCGTAAACCTCTATTTTAACCGACACCTTAGCTAATTGTTGTTTTTCATGTTAGGGCTTGTCGTTTTCAAATCAACCACATAGGTAACCACAGAAACAAGCGTAAACAAACACTTTCACCCATGTGTTGTCACTATATTTGTATTGAAAAGGAAGAACTGTCCTGCCAAAATTTCACTCTCAAAGCTAACATTGAAAGATAACAGAGATTTGACAAAGAAATATAATTATTCTGGGATTCAGATAACAAATACACAAATACTTTGGGAAATAAGACAAGGGAAAGTAAAAACATAGGGAAGCCGGCTTTACAATTGCCAGCTAAATGTGGTAACAGGACTCCTGACATTTTGAACTACATTTGACCATGTGATCAATCTGTAACTAGGAGGCAGTGCCAAACTTGCTGTCATGAATGTTACTGTGTAGGTCTGAGTTAATGTCGGTTACCTAATTGCCAAAAAAATTGCCTGAAATTTCCTAGAAATCAGCCCACTTGCAAGTTCACATGATTAAATTGCAATTTTTGGTGATTAATCCACATAAATGCAGGAAAAAAAGAGGGCATGCAATTTAATGAAAAAAATGGAAAAATTGTTTAAAAAATCAGGAAACTCGATGAGCACTGTGTAAGTGTGAGTACTCCAAGTTGGACTTTTGCCCCCTACACTTTAATGAGGCCCCTACCCTATCCACCGTCTCATTTATATGTCGTCTGCTCATAGCCCTGTCATTGTTACATATAGAATAGTTCCACTTAATTCAGTAGTTGAAATGTGACCTCGAAAAATGTGTCGGACCGCTGCACGGTGTGGTTTTCTTTTCCAAAGAGGTTGGCAAAAGGTTGCCCCCGCCTATGCCTAGCTGGTGAAAGGAGTCCCCCTCCCCCTAACCTCTGACTATATGGTACAGGAGTTATAGGAAGGCGCCCACCCTTATTTTCGATTTAGATCAACCCCCCCTATCCATATAACTGGGTCTGAAATGCACTTTAAGCAATTTTTTGCAGATTAATGCTACTATATACACTATTCTCTTCATCAAGTCTTTAATTTAAAACAAAAACAAAAAACTTTAATTTAGTATCAGTTGATTTATGTTTGATTTTTTTTAACCTGGAATTTTAACTAGATATAAGAAGCAGTGACTTCAAATTGGCTTTTTCTGATCTATTCCATTATCTCTTATCAAAGACTGGCTACATCTTCTTAGTATCTTTTATCAAAGACTTAGCTGTTTCTTTTTTAGAAAAGGATAAAATGCAAATTAACCAATTTGTTTAAAGACTGTCTATACATATAGGCCTTTACTAAAGGAGCTCAAATAACTGAACAGTCTAAGGTGTAGATTCGTTCTGAGAGCTTGGAGTGCATATACACTGTTCCATACAAGAGTTATTTGAGCCACTTTAGGCAATTCGATACATATATATGTGTTTTTACTGGGTGTGGAAAGCTCCACCCCAATCACATTAAAGAACGGTCCTTGTTCTGCTATCTGCCCTATTAACCTGGGTGTTTATGATGCTACTCTCGTCTTACTGTTACTGG
Source organism: Cunninghamia lanceolata (assembly GCA_027924645.1). Taxonomy (NCBI): domain Eukaryota; kingdom Viridiplantae; phylum Streptophyta; class Pinopsida; order Cupressales; family Cupressaceae; genus Cunninghamia; species Cunninghamia lanceolata. The sequence continues at coordinate 3,512,532 of BSBN01000923.1, forward strand.
TGATTCTGATCTCTTATGTAATACTCTGTCAGCTTTGTTATATATATAATTGTTTAATTATTTGCCCAAGGTAAATCTCACACACACACACACATATAATGGCGAATCAATTCCCGGCATCTTCAACAGTACATTCCTCCATCCAGATTTCAAGCTAAGTATCACACTAAATTGCGTAACTTCAATTCTGCACTTATTGTTCTAGTCCCAAATAAAAAATCCTAGAATTTTATTATTGTTTAATTATTTGCCCAAGGTAAATTACACACATAGGTATCTACATACATATATATACATATGCAAATATGTAATATCCCAAATGGGGATATTTTTGCCTATTTTGGATCTCCAGGCTTTCCCAACTTCTAAACTTTGGAATTCCTGATTTGTCTTGGAATTCTGCCCTAGTTTCTGTACTTTAGATTTCTGCCCAGAACCCTAATTTCTGATTTGGTTTTCTGCTCATAAACATGTATTCATAATACACAAATATGCATCCAAACATAGCACATGATGATGGCAAATGATACTATGCATTAAGATTCACATCTCCCATGAATTACACCAAGAAATACACATTTTAGGGCATCCAAAACAATCAAAAAAATCTGATTTTCTGAGTTAGAGTCTGCTGCTACAAAACAGAAATTCTAGGGCTTGAACATGCCCAATACAAAGTTGGATTGTTGCCAGTACAATCCCAACCAAAAAACATTGTTTACATACCCAATCAATGGCAAAGATGCCTCCAAAGTCTTCAAAGGATTAGCGCCCAGGTCTGCTGATCTATTTAGGGTTTAGAAACCCTAAAGCATGTGCCAAACAACCTTCACCAAGCAAATTCACCCTCCACAAGGTGGCGCTCCAAGTCTAGGGTTGAAACCCTAATACAATGTAATCACAAGCACCAACAAGTACTCCTCCACAATGGCGAGTTGGACCTGCTGCTGCTGCTGCTCCAAAATCAGAATATTCTTCAGACCCTAACAGCCAACAACTCCACTAATCGCCTCCCAAATACTACACCAATGATCCTCCAAAGTGGCGCTCAAATCTAGGTTGGAAACTCTAGTCATGTAGCATCAAAACTGCACTATTTGTGTTGATATTGCACTAGGCTTTCACTCTATATTGGAGCGCCACCATTGGAGGAGGGTGATTTTGCTTGTGGGAGGCAATTTTCATCAATGGAGGGTTTTCCAAACCCTAACCTAGCATCTGCTATCATATCTTGCAAGTGCTTGCCATTGGAGGGTTTGATTGAGCATCATTCATCATCGTTTGGTATGTACAAACCTAGGGATTAGGTCTGATTTGGACAGCAGCATTCTGGGCCATGTTTGATCATGTTTAGCCCATGCTTTTAATGTAATTTTCAGTCTACATATTCGGATTTGTAACAGCAGAATTATATTCAAAAAATCAGACTTATATGTTGCATTTGGATGGCGAGATCTTGTGTATTTCATGGTGGATTTCATGTTTGATATGATTAGCAATTAGTAGTATCATTTGGCATGATTATTTGGTATATGTTGGCACTTGTATGTTCGCTGTTATATTTTGTTTGAAATCAGAATTCTGAGTTAGGGTTTGAACAGAAATAAAAATCAGAATTTTAGGGCAGATCCAGTTAGGGATATTACAATATGCAAATACATACATATGTATGTATGTATTTGCATATGTATATATATCTATGTAGATACCTGTGTGTAATTTACCTTGCGCACATAATTAAACAATAATAGAATTCTAGGATTTTTTATTTGGGACTAGAACAAGTGCAGAATTGAAGTTCCACAATTTAGTGTGATACTTGGCTTGAAATCTGGATGGAGGAATGTAATGTTGAAGGTGCTAGGAATGAATATATGTGTGTGTGTGTGTGTGTGTGTGTGTGTGTGTGTGCGTGTGTGTGCGCGTATTTACACATATAAGAAGCAAAAGCAGAAGAAGAAGAAGAAGAAGAAGAAGAAGAAGAAGAAGAAGAAGAAAAGTGGAAGAACTATCTAGGAGGAGGAGGACCTGGATAAGATTCTAGCTGAGCTAGGTCAAGGTCCAGAACTGTCCAAGACTGTGGCAGATGAAGCGCCTAAATCAGAGACCATTGAATCTGAACCTGCAAAAGCAGAAATATTGCCAGATGAAGTTGGCGCTGAACCTGAAGGGCCTGGGGAATCCGCAGCAGCCAAAAAAAAAAAAACAACAAGAAGAAGAAGAAGAAGAAGAAAAGAAAAAGAAGGAAAAAGAGAAAGAGAAGAAGGCAGCAGTTGCAGCTGCTGAAGAGAAGGGAGAGGCAGATACCAAAGAGGAAAAACCCAAGGAGGTTAAAGGAAAGGTTCCAGACAAAAAGGTCCCAAAACACGTGAGAGAAATGCAGGAAAGGTTGGCAAGATTAAAAGAAGAGGAGGAGAAAAGGAAGCGCGAGGAAGAAGAGAAGCGAAGAAAAGAAGAGGAAGAGCAGCATAGATTAGAAGAATTGGAAAGGCAGAAAGAAGAGGCCAAGCGCAGGAAGAAAGAACGAGAAAAGGAAAAGCTTCAGAGGAAGAAGGCAGAGGGCAAATTACTAACTGGCAAGCAGAAGGAAGAAGCTCGCAGATTGGCTTTAATGAGAGAGCAGTTCCTTGTCCAAAGTGGGGGTTTATCTGATGTTTCAAAGGAGGAACAAATTGCTTCAGCACCCAAGAAACCAAAGTACGAGACAAAGAAGAAAAAGCGTGGCCCTACTACTACTGATTCTGCAGCTTCTCAGCAGGCTATGCTAACAGAAAACCATGACATCCAAGATGAATATATATATATATTTAGACACACACAGGTATCTACATACATATATGTATGTATGTACTTGCATATGTATGTAGATACCTATTGTGTGTAATTTACCATGGGCAAATAATTAAACAATAATAGAATTCTAGGATTTGTTATTTGGGACTAGAAAAACAAGTGCAGAATTGAAGTCACGCAATTCAGTGTGATACTTAGCTTGAAATCTGGATGGAGGAATGTACTGTTGAAGGTGCTAGGAATTGATTCACCATTTGCAGAATGATAGGGCTTTGTTAGGCGAATGCCTCAGAACCTATAAACTGATTGTACTTGGCTCTGGTTCAGATCTATGCCTGTAGAAGTAAACCTGTTGCATGGAAATGAACTTGACCCGTGGAAGTGAATTGACAAAAAATTGACGACTGTTGTAAATGCGCCTTGGCTTGTTGTACCTGTGTCTGAAGTAGAGTGATGTTGAGAGACACCATTTGGGAACTTACTAGGTAAGGATTTGTTATCCTCTGGTCAAGCCCCTAGGTGGACTGATTTAATGGTGATGAACAAATATTGAAGACAGCAGGCATGCATGTAGTATGTTTAGGATGATTATGCAAGCTGACAGTGTAATTAAGATGCTCTATGATGGTTTATTGATGTAAATGTTCATTTCTATTCCTCTGATCTCTTTCATAATTTCAAATGAATAAGGAATTTACGTAACTTACAACAACATAGGACACAAATTCACACAAACACACGCAAGGGTCAGCTCACAATGGCTAGTAACTTGGTAAGAAAAGGGTGGCAAGGTTTAATTTGAACTTTGAGTTTTAAAAGTTCAAGGTTCAAATCTGTGCATGCAGAAGTAACCACGGTCAATTCTGCACCCATGAATCTGAACCGAGGTGGCAAATGGGAGATCTAGGGATTGAACAGGTTTGTTGGGGTGAGTGATAAGGGGACATGCTAGGATAAGGGCTTGAGGCAAATTCAACGCATAAATATGGCGCTTGTAGACTTCTTGTTGCATAAAGGACAACCCAGTTGAGAGTGCCAAACATAGGGGAAAGGGGTATGGGTATGCAATTTTCACTGTCATATACATACATACATGTACATACCTTGAGACATGTATGTGTGTACATACATACATATCTATATATACATACATGTCTTTGTGTATTTTTGTATATGTGTGTGTAGACAAACGTATCTCTATATATACACACATACATGTGCATGGGTGTTGTTATTGGAGTGGAGCATGAGGGACATGGGGCTATCAGTGGATTATGTTGGAAAAAGAGGACAACTCAAATGCAGGATATTGTCGGTGAGATTTTTGTCTCCTACATACCAATGCTGAATGGTGATATGTTTGTTTCTTTATTTGGAGCAAATGCAAAATATTCCGTTGTGCTTTTATTGCCGATATGGTCTGTTGTCTTTCACAACATAGATGCCTCGCGATTGCTCCTAGACAACTATATATCCTAACAACATTACCATTAACATTGAATGTGATGTATTAGCAAAATAAAAACTAACACAAGTGCAGTCATGTTCTGGCTTTCCAATGAAATGGATAACTTTAGTTTCTTCACTCTGTTTGGACATTACCTATGTTGTTTATCACAGTAATTATTAATATAATATAATGTACTTTATATTGCCTGGCGTACATTAATATAATTTAGTTTACCCTCAACTTTGATGGAGGGCATACTTTCTTCATTATGGCATGTCTTGCTTGTTATTTATGCTATTACTTGTGTTCCCAAGCAGTAATGAGTCTATTATTTTGAAGTGTGTTCCGAGCTTCATACGGATTAATTGAAAATGGTGCTATGTGTATATGTGTATATTGTACGCATTCCTTTGCCTAAAGATTTATTTTTTCATATATATTGTTCCTAGTAGTATGCTTTTGTTTGGACACTTTAAGGTTGAGCCTGACAACTTCGCCATACTTTTTCAGGTACCTTTGCCTTACCAAGAAAGGTACATTTGCCTTACGAAGAAAGTCGATCCTGCTGTTACATTGAATTACTAACATCTTGGTTTATTATTGAAGATTTAATTGCTGTGGCATAGAAAAATGGACGGCTGCTAATCGTAACAATTTGTGTTTGTGTCCATATTTTATATATCTAAGGACGGGTGGTAGATAAAGATGTGTTCTGGTTATGAACAATATCTTAAATATTCGACACTATGGTATTGGAGTAGTAAAAGTAAGCCATTCAGTGTATAACCTTCGTAGATGGCACATGGCATGAGTTTACAAAGGGGTGCAAAATTCTATATGCGTCAATTTCCTTGTGAAGGGTAACTTACTAGATGGGCGTCAGAATTATTGATGAATGTTGTATGGGCCCATGCTTCGTTTGAAATCCCTAGTGGCTAGCACCATGACAAGGAGTAAAGACTGAGATTTGGAAGTATATAATTTAGCAGATATCGAAGGCCACTACAATCAAGAATGATCTTGTATGACCTAAATGTCTTTTAAGTCTGATCATTTGTATGTAGTAATACCGACTAATACGATGTACATGATGATTCCATAGTTCATGTAAGTGTTGGAAATGCTTTCGGTAATAACTCTAGGTATTTTTTACGTCAATATTTGGGATCACACTCCTTGATACCATTAAGATTAATTTTATTTATGACAAGTAAGGTGCCCTCTCTTTTACGCAAGAGACTAATCAGGGTTTAAGTTTCTAGGTTGTTTGTTCTCTTCTATAGATGGTGATAATAAATCTACATGCATGATATAATCTATGTGGACTAATCAGGGTTTAAGTTTCTAGGTTGTTTGTTCTCTTCTATAGATAGTGATAATAAATCTACATGCATGATATAATCTATGTGGACACCTTGAACGAAAGGTGGGAGCATGCAAAAATGTGATAAACAGATAAAGGAGTAGGGGAAGAAAAATACATTTTGATTTTGTCATATGGAGAGATCTCTACCCGAAGTGAGGATTATGCAACACGTATTATGCATTCTTAGAAAGTGTTTGCAGATGGGATATACTCGAGCATTTAAAAGTTTCAAAACATAATCTTTTTTCTTTTTATGCCACCATGTATGTATTGTAGAGTTATTTGCCCTTTCAAATTAAGGTTTATTGCCTGGTTCAACTTTTGGGATTTTTGTTGTCTACATGGCCCCACACACTAGAATTTTTGAAGGACCCAAATTGATCGGTTAAAGGACTGCAAAGGAAGTATGGATGCAAAAAAACCAGCTTTTGGCAGGCGAGAATATTTCTATCCTCGCTTAGGCCATCAACCTTTCTAGCATTCAGTCAAATTCATCCCGCTTGGTCCATCATCATTTGTATGCCCATTACAATTATTATCATAAAGAAAAGTGTGAATGATCCCATAAAAACATCCAAATTTGATATTTATGATGAGAATTCCTCTGGAAATAGTATATATCCTTTTGAATTGAGATGTTTCGAAAAGAATCCTATTTTGAAATGGGAATATATAAATCTAGGGCCCAAATGTGTGAAACGTAATGTCCATATCTGCACAAAAGGTAAACAATTGTGTCAAGTTGCTTCATGTCAGGGAAGTTATTCAATTAAGCATGCACACGAGCATCTTGCAACTTATTATCTTGCTTTAGGAAAAAAGAGATGCATGTAAGAGCAAATACAAAACACCCAAGACCATATTCAAGAAAGTTGTAGACAATGACCACCTTTAATCTCTTTTTTTCATTTGTTAGCATGTTAAAACTAGAAGTGTCACCTCGTATGCTTCAAATGTCAGCCGAAAACTTTTAGTGCGTCTTAAAATATTTATAAGAAAGCAATCAATCAATGATCACCCTTCATCTTTAATTTTGCACATTCATTTGTTGGTATATTAAAACTAACACATAACCTAGTCTGCTTCAAATGCTAGCTGGAAACTTTTAGTGCGCCTTAAAATATTTCCAAGAAAGCAATCAATCATAAATTAGTTTTTACCGTCCATTTCAACCAGTACTCAATGTGTTTTTTTTTTGGCTGTGCGCTTGATTGACTTTTTCTGTTTTCATACTAACAAATTGAATGCTAGAATATGGCACACAATTCGGTGAATGTGAATGTGGCAAATGAAAAAATCATTCGAATCTATGCAGAAAATTATAGTCATAAATTGTTAGTTATATGTTTATGAAAAAAAAAAATATAATTTTCTGTAAATAGGGAGGAATTTTTATCGTTGACTTTTAGGGACAACGCGGCATATTTTTGTAGTATATATTTTTTATACGGACTACGATAGGACTAATTTTCTAATTCAATGGATCAACTTTTATAGATCCTACAAATTTTGGTGTAAAAACCAATTGATATATTTCTATACCTTTTGTAGACCAATTAGTATTAAAGGGCTCTATCTTTTGTCATCTCATCCTGTGATTGTGTGGTGTTGAGTAGATAATAGTTTATTTGAAGATTTTTTTCTTCTGATTACTCAATAAAAAATTAAATATAACGACATATAGCACAAAATTCTGATGCATAGAACTATGCTGATGCTTCGTGCTAGTGGCAATATTGTGACTGGAATTTGCTTTTCAACAAATGCTTCTAATTGCCCAGAAGATTTTGTTTAAGAAATTTTCATTGATATGCTTTGAAATGATACAATTGGTTTAATGATACATTTTAGAAGTTCAGATAGTTAATCTCTGTGTGCGGAGAACAAGAGAATAATTTTTCAAAATTAATAATGTTATTAAGAGTTAATATTGAGGGTCATTGTATGGCTACTGAAAACAAAATAAAACTATTCAAAATTAGCTGTGAACTATTGGAAGAGTAAAATAGAATCTTGACTTTGCTCCTCTTTGTTAAATTGGCTGTAATAATTATTTCCTTTGTTAATGACGAAAAAGTGACATTTAATGTAGTTATAGAAGGGTGGTTGGTATATTTCCTTCAGATGATGCATTGATGTGCATTAATGACAATTTAGAGAAATAACGAGTGGTAGTTATTAGGGGCCATAAATTTTTTGTTTTTGGGTCTCAATTCTAATAGTCATTTATGATTATGATAACAAGAGGTTATGTATAATGGGGATGAAGACGATTAGGGAATTTTGTTTTATCTCAATTGTAATTTGTCTTTTTTATATCTTAATTTGGGTTTTTCCGTATGCGACCGAAGAGCTTAAAGCTATTCTTTCAGTTTCTGGGCACTTATACATTTCCCTGTAGGACGTGTTATGTGCACATGGGTCGAAAAATGGTCATTTCAACATGTCGCCCCATACATCCGCACCGATGTGCCGGTAACCGCTCGCCATCACATTTGTACACTTGTCTTAATTTCATTGGTTAATTTACATGTATTGGTGCATTTGTGAACATCTACAAATGTTGTGAACAGGTATTGGTGCATTTGTGTTAATTTATTTGGTTGGTATTTTACATGTATTGGTTCTTTTTAAAAATTTAATTGGCGGGTCAAGTGATTAAAAACATAGCGGTTATTGGGGTGTGGGCGACAATTGGCCCCTCTCCCTTATCTACCAAAGAATTATTTCAAACGATTTGTGGAGTTGATACACAATATTCAGATTAAATTTACTAGTTGCAAGAATGTGAAATATACATGACTGGATGACTAGATGTTTATGATTATATGGATATTACATTAAACATATAATAAAGAATTTCAAATAAAGATGAGGTTAGAACCCCAATTATATGGTGGGGTTTGAAGAGTCATGTTGTATTTTACATGACTAAAAAATATTTCAAATGCAATAAATTGATTTTTTTTTTATCTTTGTTTTCCCTGTAACTCTTAAGTAATTTATTTTATTCAACTAAGTTTTAATTTGTGTGGAATTAAGATTTATTTATTTTAATTCACTACAAGTGTACAATTTATTTGATTTGATTTGATTTTTTTAATTTTCTATTTTTTTATTTTTTGGATTTCTATTTTGTATTGTGAAAAATTCACACAACACAACATAAAATAACTTATTGTACAATTTACTACACATAGGTGGAAATAGGCATACTAGTTGAATAATTTGCTTTAGATATATTTTTTAAATATAGATATACTAGTTAAACACTTTTTAGTGGTATTTATTCTCCATATTTGTTTATTCTTCCTAGGAATAAGGTTGTCTCACCTAGGGTCTAAACATTAAAAATTAAAAAAATATATTAAAATACTAACTTAATTGATTAATTATAAATAAATTATATATTTAACATTCCTCTATGGAAATTTTTAGATGATAATACTAATTCAATTAAAATAATAATTAAAACCCATTATCCTTACCTTTAAAAGAATAAGGTAAATAAAATTAAGGACCCGCCTACAATTAAAATTATGGAAAAATAAAATCTTAATATGAAGAGATGACTAAACTATATATTTCAAAATCTTAATCAAAGAATACAAATTTTAAAGCACCAATAAAATTTTAAAACAATTACTAATTAATTAATTACTAAGAAAACATCATTTAATAAATATTTAGACCATAATATTAATTTAACATTATAAAAGAATGTAATACTTAAGAGCGTTTCTATTTTTTTTTTAAATCAACTAATACACCACACTGTAACTTGAGTCAAGTGGTTACTTTTTAGGAGTTAAATATGCAACTTAAACTATTAATATTTAGAACTTGCTAAAATATTAAAACATAACATAAATATATATTTTTATTTATTTTTTTGCAGAGAGAGGTTATGCAAACGAAAGGAAAATTCTACTATCTCATTTTATTGTTCTTTAGCAATTCTTGAGATTCATTTGTGTGGAATTAAAGATTTTTTTAAAATTTACCACAACTATACAAATTTATTTGATTTTATTTTTTTAATTTCTTGGATTTATGTTTAGGGTTACGGGAGTGCTGCCACTGTAGAACACTTCTCGGCGTAATAATATATCTACCAAAGAAAATGGGTTTTAGTATGCAATTCAATTGTATTGTGAAAAATTCACACAACACAATATATTTTTTAAATATAGGTATACTAGTTAAACACTTTTTCATTTATTCTTCATAAGGTTGTCTCACATAGGGTATATATATATACTAACTTAATTGATTAATTATAAATAAATTATATATTTAACATTCCTCTATGGCAATTTAAGATGATAATACTAATTCAATTAAAATAATAATTAAAGCCCATTATCCTTAACTTTAAAAGAATAAGTAAATAAAATTAAGGACCCATCTACAATTAAAATTATGGGAAAAATAAAATCTAAATAGGAAGATATGACTAAATAACTACATATTTCAAAATCTTAATCAAATATGAAAAATGAATACAAATTTTAAAGCACCAATAAAATTTTAAAACAATTACTAATTAATTAATTACTAGGAAATATTATTTAATAAATATTTAGATCATAATATTAATTCAACATTATAAAAGAATGTAATACTTAAGAGCATTTCTATTTTCTTTAAATCAACTAATACACATCACTCTAACTTGAGTCCAAGTGGCTACTTTTTAAGAGTTAAATATGCAACTTATATTATTAATATTTAGAAATTGTTAAAATATTAAAACATAACATAAATACTTTTTTTTTCTACCTAATCTTTTCATTTTCTCAACAAAAGGAAAATTCTACTATCTTCTTTGGGTTTGCTCTTTCTGCGTTTTGTATATGGATTCTTCTCATTTTATTCTTTTATTTTTTTACAACTAATAGCTCTTGTAGGGTAAAAGAAATCTTCTACATAATTACATTTGTATTTCAACTATAGGCTTTTGATTATTTTAGGGTGCATGCATAATTTCTCCAGTAGATTTCAAATAAAGATGAGGTTAGAAACCCCCAATTATATGGTGGAGTTTGAAGAGTCATGTCTTAGGATTAAAGGGTTTTTGTTCTTATCACACGATTGTATTTTACATGACTAACAAATATTTCAAATGCAATAAATTGATTTTTTTTGTTTTAATCTTTGTTTTTTCTAGAACTCAAGTAATTTTTTTTAATTTTTTTTTTTAAAAGTATTTTAAAATAAATAAATAAAATAGGGGACTTCAGGAATTTGTAAGATTCACCATTTTGTGTGGAATTAAAGATTATTTTTAATTCACCACCGAGTGTATGAATTTATTTGATTTGATTTTTTTTATTTTTATGTTTTTTATTTCTTGGATTTCTGATGGGAGTGCTACCACTGTAGAACACCTCTCCGCGTAATAATATATCTACCAAAGATTTCTTTCAAATGATTTGTGGAGTTGATACACAATATTCAGATTAAGTTTACCAGTTGTAAGAATGTGTAATAACCCACCCGCTTATAGTTTTCTGTGGTTTAATTGAACCTGGTGTGTTTTGGTGTTTTTTGCATTTGACATAAAACTTGCATGCATATATACTTTTGATAATAACAAGTAATAACAATACTCAGTTGCTTATTTTTAATGGAAATGCATTGCAACTCAAAAATAAACAACCCATGTATAATATGAGCAGAGACATTAAAGATTCAACATTACCCATTTGTTGTTATAGAAATTATAGTCTGTATCAACAACTTAGAATTCGCAAACACCTTCCAAACTCATCAAACTCAGGTTTGTTACAACAATCAACAAGGTACAACAGTGATTAAGAGTTGGACGCCTCTTATGGAAGTTGGAGAAAGACCAAAACCCCAATCACTAGGCTCTTTGTTGGCCCATGTCCTCTTTAGAGTCGGTACGACCCTATCAACATGTTTTTGTCTTGAAACACTCCATACAACACTTTCTCTGCTCCTAATGATCTGAAACTGCTGCAAGACTACCCACGCCCAAGTAGGAGGAAGAACCAATGAAGAATGCCTTCACAATAAACACAAAACTCCCTTTGGAAGGTATAGCCTGTAGCTGGGAGTGTACGACATGTCTAGGAGGACATATCCACAAGAAAACACCTCCACAATCCAGTCTATGATCTGCAATATGTTCTCCAATGTATTCCTATAATTATCAAGCCAAATACTTTGAGATATGTCGATAAAAACCTCTCTGAGACAAGTATGCAATAAGCCACTGAAGCACAATTGTTACCTCTGAAATAAGATCACCTCAAACACCCTAGAGATGTCTTTCAACCTCGCAGGTGCTCAAACCAATGAAGGAATTTGTCTTCACAGGTTGCTGGTTCAAACCCTTGGCACAGACAAAGAACAAAGCTTATTCAAGAAAAATATGCAATGGCAAGTGAAGAATGACTTCACTTTTTTTCTTTTATTCCTCCTTTACCTTCAAACGCCACTTTTGGGGTATTTTAATATTTTAATAATACTTTCTCTTATGCCTTGGGTGTCCACCACATAAAAGACGTGACTTTATTAAAATTAATATTCATTAAGTCCCCACTATAATAAAGTCACTTTATTAAAGGATGCACTAAGTTATATATTTAATTTAACTTAGATATATCGATTAATAAATAATAATCTGAACGGTCTTTGTAGGTGAGTTATGTAGTACCACTGAGCTGGCCTCTAGAATAAAGACTAATTTCATATCGTTGCACTGATTCGCACTGAGTCCCTATGAGCCCTTGTTAAAAATAGTAGGTTTGGCCAAATGGCCCAAACTCACTCCAGAAAGTGTCATATGTGATATTCCACCAAAAGAAGTCCAAATCACCTCTCCACAGAAGCTGACTGAGCCTCGAAGAACCAGATCATCGTAGGTTCCTAACCACCATTGTTAGTCTATGGAAACCTGAGTAGTAGACTAACCTCAAGTACTATGCTGCTTAGGAAGGGGACATTACAATCCGCCCTCCCCAAAATTGCTTGTCCACAAGCAATTTCAATTTTGGATGCTGTAAGATCTGCTCATTTTCCCATGTTGCATCCTCTACCGGCAAATTCTTCCACTTCACCAAATACTCCCTAATAACCCTCTTCCACAAGGTGCACTCTCTAGTGTCAATAATAGCCTTGGGAACTAGAATCAACTTACCCTCCTCATCCAAAGGGGGTAACTCAGTGGAAGGTATCACATTGTGTCCCAATGCCTTTTTTAGGCGAGACACGTGGAAAATATTAGGCACTCTCCTTCCCGTCGGTAACTCTAACTCATAAGCCACCTCTCCTATTCTCCTGGACACCCTGAAAGGTCCATAATACTATGGCTTAAGTTTCTCTGCACCACTCTTTTTGAGAGTGGACTGTCTGTAAGGCTGCAACATTAAGTAAACCATGTCACCCACCTCAAAAGAACGTTCAACCCTATGTTGATCTGCATATTATTTTTTTTTATTCTGCACCTTTTGGATGTTCTCCTTCAAGGACTTCATGATGTCTTGGCTTTCTTGTAGTAAGTCCTTGGCCTTAAGCACTCTACTATCTTCGAATAACATATCCAGAAAGTTAGGAGTCTCATACTCGTAGAGAGCCATAAAAGGTGACATCTGAATAGACATGTGGTAAGTAGTGTTGTAACAATACTCCCCCAAATGCAACCACTTAACCCATGCCTTATGTTGTCCTGCAATATAATTGCGGAGGTATCTTTCCACCCACTTGTTAACAATTTTCGTTTGCCCATCTGTATGTGAGTGATAGCTAATGTTGGGAGTGAGTTCAGTCCCACTTAATCTGAAGAGCTCTTGTCAAAAGTGACTCATGAACTTACCGTCTCTATCATTGACTATACTCCTTGGCAGTCCATGCAATCTGAATGCCTCTCTGAAAAATAGATCTGCAATCTGTGTTGTTGTAAATGTGGTTGAAATCGTAAAGAAATGATCAAATTTTGTTAACCTATCAACCACATCATAGATACAATCCTTGCCTTGGGCCTTGGGCAAACTCGTGATGAAGTCCATAGAGATACATTCCCATTTCTGATTAGGAATGGGTAGAGACTGTAGTAAACTACTTGGAAAGGAATGCTCCTATTTATTTTGCTGGCAAGTGGGGCACTCTCTAACATATTGCAACACTTCTGTTTTGAGCCCTTTCCATGTAAACCATTCTTGAATCTGTTTGTATGTTTTGAAGTGCCTCGGGTGACCAGGTGTAGGAACATCATGGAAGGCTCCCATAACCTTCTTCTTCATCACCGATCCTGGTAACAACAAGATCCTCCCCTTGTAAATGATTAGATCATTTACAACTGTATACCTGTTGTCTTGAATAGAACCATCAATTATACCCGTGGCCCACTTGTCTTTTGCATACTCTGCTAATATCCACTCTCTCCAATCAGCGATGATCTCTCCCAAAGAACACAAGTGTGGTCTCCGTGAAAGTGCATCAGCGACAATGTTCCTCTTCCCTTTGACATAAAAGTCGTAGGCTTGCAACTTGCTAACCCTTTTTTGTTGTCTATCATTAAGGTCATGCTGGTTAAGGAAATGTCTAAGGTTGTTGTGATCTGTTTTCACCACAAATTTGCCACCCACTAGATACTAGTTGAATTTAGCCAAAGCATGCATTATGGATAACATTTTTTTATTGTACATGTTATAACCTCTCTTTGCACCCCTGAGTTTCCTACTCTCAAAAGCAATCGGGTGTTTATCCTGCATCACTGCTCCTATGCCTTCCCCCGAGGCATCACACTCAAGCTCGAAAGGCTTGGTGAAATCTGGTATGGCCAACACTGGGCAAGAACTCATTATCTACTTGAATCTATCAAAACATTGTTGTGTCATGTCAATCCAAATAAATGCGCCCTTCTTCATCAAATCTGTCAATGGTGCGGCATTTTGTGAAAACCCTTTGACAAATCGGCAGTAAAACCCACATAAACTAAAGAATCGCTCGAGCTGTGAGAGATTCGTAGGTGGTGGCCAATCAACAATAGCTCAGATCTTATCTGGATCCACTCTGACTCCCTCAGCACTAATGATGTGACCCAGATAAAGTAGCTCAGTCATGCCAAATTTGCATTTTGACTCTTTGGCATTTAATGATTCTCTCTCTCCAGGATACTCAATACTTCCTCAATGTGTTGGAGGTGCTCCTCCCAAGTCTTTCTAAAAACCAAGATATCATCGAAAAATATGAGGATAAACTTCCTCAACGGCTCCCTGAAGACCCTGTTCATACAGGACTGAAAAGTGGCTAGAGCATTGGTTAAACCAAAAGGCATAACCAAAAACTCGAAGTTTCCATAATGGAAACAGAAAGCTTTCTTCTCCACATCCTCCTCTCTAACCCAAATCTGATGATAACCAAATCTCAAATCAATTTTGGAGAAGTAGCATGTCCCATGTAGCTCATCAATGAGCTCATCTATACGTGAGATGGGGTGCCTATTCTTAATAGTCTTCTTGTTTAGGGCCCTGTAATTGATACACATCCTCAACGTGACATCTTTTTTCTTGAGCAAAACAACTATAGAGGCAAAAGGGCTCTTATTGGGTCTAATGTTCTCCATCTCGAGAAGCTCTTTGATCGTCCTCTATCTCATCCTTCAAACTCTTTGGATGTCTGTAGGGAGTGATGATAACCAGCTTGGCTTCCTCCAACTCAATCACATGCTCTATGCCTCTATTAGGAGGCCTCCTTGGTGGTATATTGTTGAATACCTTGGTGTGCTTGGTTATCAGCTTCTGAATGTCAAGATGATAACTCTGTTTTAGCTACTCAGTAGCTATAGGCATAATGACATAGTTGACTACCCACTCCACCTAGTCATGTCTAAGTAACCTCTCCATCCTCCTGAGAGATACTACTATAAGTCCACCATATGACATCCCCCTGAGCACATGTTTCTTCCCATCTACCTCGAATTTCATCTCCATGGTCGTAAATTGAGGTAGAACTCTCCAATTGCATGAAGCTACTTCATGCCCAAAACTATGTCCATATCTCCCATGATGACCACATAATACTCAGCCTGGAACTGATACTCACTTAACTTAATAGTTAAGTTTGAGATTCACCTTTTGCAAGTAATAACAAAACTATTTGCTACTTGGACCTTGAATCCCTCAAATTTCTCCATCTTCATTCCTCTCCTTGCCACAAGACCCTCATCGATGAAATTGTGAGTAGCCCCTATGTCAAGAAGCGTGGTCACTCTTTGTCCTTCCAAGACTCTCTGAATCCTAAAAGAACCCTCTTTCTGAATAGAAGAAAGGTGGGTTGTTGGTCTATAATCATCATGCTCACCTTGGGACTCTTATGCTACACTATCTACTTCGCTATCCTCCTGATTAGTGTGTTGATCTGATTTTTTTGATGTTGTCTCTTCGGCTGAAAAGTATTCAATTTATTTTGCTTGCCCTTTCATAGGGCACTTATGATTCGGGTCCCAAGGACCCTTACATTTGAAACATAGTTTCTTCCTCCTATACTCATTTAGAGCATCATCATCAAGCCTAATGGTTGGTTTCTTCTGCTGGTTTGTATCTTGATGATGGTAATTTTATCCTTCTTGGGAGGGAATAATTTTGAGACAAACTTACTCTTCGAGACAACAAACTCCATACTCTGTGCTTTCTTAATAGTGTCTTGTAGTGTAGGTGGATCGAAGGCCTTAACCCACCCTCTAAGTGGTTCCATTAGTCCGTCACTAAATAGGACTACAAGTCTCCTCTCTGAAACACTAGGAACCATGACTGAGATTCTTTGAAACTTTGTAATGTAGGACTCAAGTGACCCATATTGTTTCAGCTGTGCAAGTTCCCTGAATTGCAGCTCGAGGTCCTTATTGTCAAACCTCTCTATCAACCTGTTTGTAAATTCATCATATGTGGTGATCAAATTATGGCCCAAGATGACCAACCCATGGTACCACCACTCATGTGTTGCTCCATCTAGATGTATGGTAACAAAGTCTAGTGCCTCATCCTCTGGCATAGGTTTAAGTGTCAAGTAGTTATCCAACTTCTGCACCCATGTTCTAGCTGTCATTTTGCCACTACCATCAAAATGCTCCAAAGAGACCTTTCTCAAAGCATGCTGATAAGCCCTGTTAGTCTGCTATTCTTTGTGATTTGTCCTACCACCCATACTTGCTCTCTGCCTCTTTTGGTTCATATATTGTTCCAAAGACAACATATCCCTGATCTCGGATGGAAGAGTCATATACTATGCATGGTGCAATCTAACCTCCTCTGCCATAGGAATCTGTGCCTCATGCCCCTGAATAACTAGTGCCTCCTCTCTGCGTGGAAAGGTGGGTTGTAGTGGCCTAGGAACCGATCCTGGGGTTGTCCTAGTGCTGCGACCACTACCCTGACCAACATGCCAATGATTGTTAGCATTAGAACTGCTTGTCTCACCCTCATCTGTTGCATGTGGTTGTGGTGTCAGATTACCCTAATTCATTTTGGCTAACAGTTGGGACATCATATCCAACATAATATTGAATTTCCTCTCTGTTTTGGAGTTTGGGCTCTTCGGTTGTTCTGTTCTTTTGTTTATATTTGCCATATGTCTTGTAATGCTCACTGTCACTGGATGAATTTCTATGCATACCCAAAATACCAGATATAGCTTATCCTTCAAGAACCTGTGGTGGCTGCCACTGATGGGTATCTTTTGTGTAGACTTGTTTCCAAACACTCATGAACAACGTTCAACACGGGCTAGCAAGATACACCAGCTCTAATACCACTATAATAACCCACCCCCTTATAGTTTTCTATGGTTTAGTTGAACCTGGTGTGTTTTGGTGTTTTTTGCATTTGACATAAAACTTGCATGCATATATACTTTTGATAATAACAAGTAATAACAATACCCAGTTGTTTATTTTCAATGGAAATGCATTACAACTCATAAATAAACAATACCCATGTATAATATGAGAAGAGACATTAAAGATTCAACATACCCATTTGTTGTTATAGAAAATTACAATCTGTATCAGCAACTTAGAGTTCACAAACACCTTCCAAACTCATCAAATTCAGGTCTGTTACAACAATGATTAGGAGTTGGATGCCTCTTATGGAAGTTGGACAAAGCCCAAAACCCCAATCGCTAGGCTCTTTGCTGGCCCACGTCCTCTTTAGAGCCGGTATGACCCTATCAACATGTTTGTAAGGACCCGCTTGGTCCAAACTCAAATTTTCAAAAAATTTACCTCAATAACAAGTTATATGGAATATATCAAGGCTTTGATTGAGTACTCAGGGAAACTTCAGCCAATACGGGCCATATGTTCAAACGGAACATTCTTAAGCCAAATCGGGCTCTTCTATCCTTTGGGCAAACAGGTTCATACGGAACCGGGTCTAACAAATCGTATCGCTACCTAATACAAAGTAGAACAAATGTTGGCCAAATGGCCTGGTGGTCAAACGGACCAAGACTCTATCCAATACGAGATAAGTAAACACGACAGCCAGCTGGGCTAAATAGGATAGGAACCATTATGCTCTGGCCAGAGACTTCTGACTCCTTCGGGACCAGTACAGGTTCATGAGTCACTTCCTGGAGACCACAGTCTGCCCAAGCACTGTGCTAAGGATGTCAACCAGGGAACACATAACATTCACTTGTACACACCTCAATTTTCGGTAAAGCCGGGTACAAGTAATCCACCTTGGGGATTCTTCTGAGTACTAGGAGGCTTCTTTAGTTACCTAGCTAAACCTTTAAACTAGGGGTCAAGATTACGAAGTTGATTATAAAAGAGTATCCTATATCCGAGGGACCTGAGTAATGGGGGCATCCTTCACCGTCCAAACTGCCTACATATGTTGTATCCATGGAATCAAGGCTCTCTCCAGATGCGATCGACATAGGGAATGCGAATATGTAGTTTTGTCTTGCACTATGTTTTATGCAACTATGAGTGGTTACACAATTCTTTGTCGATTGCCATCCACTCGAGTGATACAGTGACGGAATTCCTAAGAAACTAGTTTGCAAACACACCTCCCGAGAGTGTTTGACGTTTAAGTTTTCATGTGTGAATAGTTTACCTAGTACGCATATTTGTCCGACGAGGTTTTCCATTGATAGTTAAATGGGGTTTTCTATCGTAGTAATCGTCCTTTCGTTTTAGTTAATCTTTTTAATGAGGTATCCGAAGAGAGTTTCCCTTCCTATGGATTTAACTTCGACATGTCCCTTATTACTCCCCCACTATTTAGAGGGACAATGCCCAGACATCATTGTTGCAGCTATGTTAGGTGCGAGGTACTTGGTTCAACGCGACGGCATTACCTGTAAACGTGACACAGAGGTACCGTAAATACCGACCACTGCGATTTATTTGAGTTTGGACGTTTATTTACGAGGTTTACCTATCTAGTAGCAAAGAAAAAACTTGCATAATAACAGTTGATAAAGGGAAATACTTAAATCAAAATGCAGATAAAAGATGCTTGATCATAATGAATAGAACTAGAAAAGAAACTTAATCAATTTCGTAAACATATGACTAGAAAGATACTTATATCATCTCATAAACTAGAAAAGATATTCTAACAATAACGTAAAATCAACATATACAATTTTAATAATTCCTTTTTATTTTATCACAATTCCAAAAGCAAAGTTACTTATAATTATTGCATGCATCATAAGGACTATACCTTCACATGAGCTTTTATGATAGCATACCCACAAAACATCCATTCTCACTATATATTTTATTTGTATATTTTCCAGGTATATTCTTATACTTTGCAAATCATTTTACTTATACTTTGTTACTAGTTTACCTTATGCCATTAATTCTTTTATTTCATTATGTACCATTTATTATGTTATCACTTGCACTTCTTATGTCATTTACATCATGATCTTTGAATTAGTGCACTTTTTCATTTATATTTAATTCATAAAATTCTCCCTCAACCAACTAAAATATGTACTCCAACTCTAAAATTTATAACTTTGATTCATATTTGATATCCTATCCACAAGTAGTTCCTACAAAATAAAATTCATATAAACTCCAATGACATTCTAACATCTACATTAACGTTAGACTATATGATGTATTTAGTAATGATACTTGATTTTCATGTTTATACCATCTACATAGCTACATTAAATGTGTGGGAAAGGTTCTACATGTTTCCTAACATAAGATTTTAGTTTAATATTATGATTAAAACTTGTGGGTTATTGATATCTTTATAAAACAAACTCATAAATTGGTATTTGGGCCTTAAGCCTCCAAATTTAATAAGTACATAGAAATCAATAAAGATTCACACATTTCTATGGTATTATTTAGATACATAATTTATTCACTATGGAAAGAGATGTCTTAGTTTGAAATATATGGAAATTAATTAACACAAATCTTATGGTATAATATAAATGTAATTATTAAAACTATAACCAAATTTAATTAGATAGAAATGGTTTAGCAAATTCCTTCCATTATGTTGGTTCCCATAATTCAAGCTCCAAAAATCCTATAGACTTGACTAAAAAAAAAATTAGGAATGTGCATTAGCGCAAGTGAAAATAGAATACTCATGATCAAACAGAGGAAATGATGGACAAGTTGATAGGAGTGGACTACTTCCCTACACATTTGGATTTGAAAAATTATGGAGGGTTGTGCTAGAAGTCTCAAATAGAATAATTGAAGAGAAATACAAATAACACATTAGGCCTCGACAATTAGTACCATTTGCATAATAACACCACAAACACCTATCACTAAGTATTAGTGTAATGATTCAGTGTGAATAATTTGTTGTGAATAGACCCAATGCCTTCTAAAAAGTAGATAAAATCAATAGATTACACATGCACCAAAATATGTAAAAGTAGAAATATCCAAATGATTGTTATGTGGCATGATTGACCTTCTTCAAAGTACTGGCTAACATGAGTACATCCTAAACTTTATCATTAAGATGTCAATTTGTTGCTTGCAAATCTGTATATTATAGATGGCCAATGCTTTATCTGATACGAAGATTTAGTTGGTCCTATTTTTGGTGAGTACTTATACACTCACCCTTGTTATATAGATTATATACAGAACTATGTGACTTGTTTCCTCTGCAACTGATTACAAAAAAGAATGAGATAAATTTTATAAATCGTTTGTTTTAAGTTCAGCCTGATAAGACTTGGTAGATTCCAATGCAGTTGAGTATCATGTGAATTATCTATCTTAACTGTCTAAACATTTTTTTCCAATAATAGTATTTGAACACATAACAAATGCTATTTTAATTTCATAAGATGAACTTCCTATTTAACCAGTTTCGTTCAATGATTTTGGAACACTTAGAACTGTATGCTATTTTCTACAAATCTGGTGCCTAGAACAGAGTATGGTCATCCTTCAAAGCATAAGGAAAGGAGGAATTTTGATAGCGTTGCAGTTGCAAGTGTCCCGATAGACATGTATTCAAAATGTGGAAGCACAAACCAGGGACATGAACTGTATGACAGAATGCCTCAATGAGACGTCCTCTCAAGGAATGCCGTACTATGCAGGATATGCATGAAATGGATTTGTTGGAAAGGCTTTAGAAAGTTTCAAGCCAATAGAATTGGCAGGCATAATTCCAAAGAAAATGGTGCTCAAAACAGGGTATGGATGTCCGTCCAAGCATAGTGAAAGGTGGTTTTTGTCAGATAAAAAAACTGGTAGACATGTATGCAGAGGGTGGAAGCTACGCCAACTGTTTGACAAAATCCCTCAAAGAAATGTCACTCCATGGAATGCAATGAAAGCAGGATGTGCACAAAATGGTTTGTTGAAAAGGAATTAGAAACTTTCAAGTAAATGAAATTGGCAGGTGTAAAGCCAAATTCCACAAACGTTGCTAACGTCCTCCCTCCATGTGTCTATGTGGCTCTGGAATAGGGTGTGGACATCCATGATCGCAGAATGGAAGGAGGGTTTCATCAGATGTTGGCAGACATACGTCATTGACACATTGTATGAGATTTTAACAATCAACCTAAAAAATGCCCCAAATAGAATGCCATGACTACACAATACACACATAGTGAACTTGTTGAAATGGATTTTAGAAACCTTTCAAAACTAAATGAAATCGACTGATGTAGAACCGCACTCGACAACCTTTGCCAACTTCCTCTCAGATTGTGGACAAACATGAAAACTTTATAATAGCATATAGACATCCTGAAGACGTAATGGAAGAAAGAACTTTGTCAGATATTATATTTCGAAATACTTTGGCAGACATGTATACGAATTGTCCAAGCATAGACAAGGTTCTTGAACTTTTGACAAAACGCTTTCAATAAATTGTTAACTCATGGATTGTCACGACTATAGGACCCGCACAAAATGGATTTGATAAAAAAAGGCTTAAGAAATGTTCAAGAAGAATGGATTTTAGAATAGAGTATGAACATCCATCCTATCATAACATAACAGTTACATAAAACTTCACAAAAATTGTTGCACAAATTCTTCTTTGAATGAATTCCAATTGAAATTAAAACTTATGCATAGATTCATAAATCTAGGTTAGATAGCTACTGCAAAACAACAAGCATGACAAGAAATCATTTGAACAACAATTTCAAGGAAAAGAACAAAAATGTGGAGAGAAGTGCTCTTACAGTTTTTCTCTAGCACTCCAACCCAGAGATGAGTATCTTCAAAAAAAAAATCCATCCAATTTATAGAAAAACTTGACCCATATGGATGAAACTCCAAGTCTTGAGTCAAGTCTTCCAATTAATTGCCCTCTCTCTTTTCCAAATTACCATTCAATTCTTGTGGAAAAGGACTCTCCAATTTTCCAATAGTCATAAATTTTTAGGAGAAAAATCTCATTTCATAAATTTGAGTCTTGACTTGAGAATGAGGGGGGGAAAGTTCCTCATTTATTGCCCTTTCTAGAAGTGTACCTCAACTCATTTATTCATTTAAAATTGTTTATTATTATTTATTATTATTTTTAATTTTTTAAGAGACTATATTTATATTGTTTAATTTTACTAGCTTTTATGTTATTTGAAAATAAAATACCTACAATTTTAGACATAGTATTCTAATTCGAATTCAGAATTCAAAGGTGGGTTGTGACAATGTTTTTGTCTTGAAACACTCCATAGAACACTTTCTCTGATCCTAATGGTCTGAAACTGTTACAAGACTACCCATGCCCAAGTAGGAGGAAGTACCAATGAAGAATGCCTTCACAATAAACACAAAACTCCCTGTGGAAGGTACGGCATGTAGCTAGGAGTGTACGACCTCTCTAGGAGGACAAATCCACAACAAAACACCTCCACAATTTGGTCTATGATCTGCAATATGTCCTCCAATGTATTCCTATAATTATCAAGCCAAATACTTTAAGATATGTCGATGAAAACCTCTCCGCGACAAGTATGCAATAAGCCACTTAAGCATAATTGTGACCTCTGAAATAAGATCACCTCAAAAACCCTAGAGATGTCTTTCAACCCTGCAAGTGCTCAAACCAATGAAGGATTTTTTCTTCACATGTTGCTGGTTCAAACCCTTGGCACAGCCAAAGAACAAAGCTCATTCAAGAAAAATATGCAATGGCAAGTGAAGAATGACTTCACTTTTTTCTTTTATTTCTCCTTTGCCTTCAAACGCCACTTTCAGGGTATTTTAATTTTTAATAATACTTTCCCTTATGCCTTGGGCGCCCACCACATAAAAGACACAACTTTATTAAAATTAATATTCATTAAGTCCCCCCTATAATAAAGTCACTTTATTAAAGGATGCACTAAGTTATATCTTTAATTTAACTTAGATATATTGATTAATAAATAATAATCCAAATGGTCTCTGCAGGTGAGTTTCGTAGTACCACTGAGGTGGCCAATAGAATAAAGACTAATTTCAAGACCGTTGCACCGATTCGCACTGAGTCTCGTGAGCCCCTGAACTAAAAGTAGTAAGTTTGGCCAAATGGCCCAAACTCACTTCAGAAAGTGCCATACATAATATCCTACCAAAAGAAGTCCAAATTACCTCTCCAAAGAAGCTAAATGATCGAAGAATCAGATCATCGTGGGTCTCCTAACCACCATTGTTAGTCTACGGAAACCCGAGTAGTAGAGTAATCTCAAGTGATATGCTGTTGTTATCCTCAAAATTAGCTGCGCTTGATTTTGTAGGATGACCTCTATGAAACTTGTCTGTTTCGTAGCTGTAATATCCCCTTCCTAGACGACACATAGATGAGCAGTGGTTGGCCTATTACCAGGGTTCCCGTAGGTCAGCAGAGTGGTTAGGGGACCTATCCAGGGGCAATGGAGCTTTGCTGAGAGTCTTACGAGCCCTTCAACTTGGTGTCAGTTGATGAATCCAGGGGTTGAATTGAAAATATTAAGGTTTGCTTTAATGGAATAGTGAAAAGTGAATAGTAATAGAAAATTAAAAGAGGAATAGTGAAAAGTGCTCCCATCCTAGTAGCTCAATGTTGTTTTTAAAAAGTGGCACTTTATTTTCATGAGGAAAGACCCTCAAGGTGGGCGTGGCCTCTTGGAGGGAATATTTTATTATTTTTTATGGAAAAAAGTTCATGGATGCTATAAAGCAAGGTATTGGGCTCATTTTTTAGCATTTTATTCTCATTTTTTAAAAAGCTAAGTGCAAGTTTGGAGCTCTGGATAGGGTTTTCAGCAAATTGCAACTCTTCTGAGGATGAAACCCCTTAGAGGACAGTGGATTAGATGACAACCTAGTTCACATTACGGGGAAATCTACTATGGGTTTCTGTTTGGGCATCTTTTGGCTTTATTTTGTGATCATATTTAGGATCAGACCTCTACAGGTCTAAAAACAGGGTTTGGACAGTTTGCTTTAGTCACTTTGGTCATTGGAATTCATCATACTTGGCTGCTACAGTTGGAGGTTGATGTCATCGCATGTTTGGGAGTGATTTGTGGATCATTAGATCACATTTGTATGCTTTTATAAGTCTGATTTTATAATCAGACCTGACTGTTTGTAATCAGCCATCATCTCATAATTGTAATTGGCAAGCTTCATTATTCGGGTATGTTAAATTGAGTCACCTATCTCATATATTTAATTTGAAATAGTTTGCTTGCTGATCCAATCAATTTTAGTCATCTATTTGGTGTTATTTGAATGTTATTATGTTACCTTTTTATTATCATATCATGGCAAAAACCTACATGCATTGAAACATCAAAAACATAAAGCAAACCATTCAAAAACACAATAAAAAAATTCAGAACAGCAAGGCAAAAATTAGATCAGAATTGGTTGGGGATCTTTCGGTGGTATCAGAGCCATAATCCTGCCAGCCTGTTGGGTAATGATTGCATTCAATTGGTGTGATATCAGTTGTGCACAAGTCAGTTTGGATTTGGTTTTTAGTTTGGGACAGTGAAAAAGGTCATTATGGCAAAGTTGTTTAGCAATAAACAGGCATGGAAGGAATTTGAACAAACACAACACAAGATCATACGTAAATTGCAGTGTCTAGATGATTCACTTTCAAAGTTTGGACTTTCTAAAGGATCATCTCCTTCTACTAGCAAGGGTCCAAGGCCACAAGACAAGGAAGTGGAAGTGCTTAGCATATTTGAGGAGTATAGCATTCTTCCTCAACAGGTTAAGGAGAATTTTCCTTTCAAGGACTATATGGACATGCATGCCAAACTTTGTCAGAAAATTGAGCAAGCAAGGAAGAAATATCACACTATAGCTTATGAACTGTTTATACATGGAATGGATAGAGAATCTTCACTTATGGGTGATACAACTCTTCATGAGAATGATTTAGTGTCTTCAAGTTCCGATAAGGTATGCAAAAATTTATATTATGAATTTGATAGACATGTTGATTTGACTCAAGAAGACATTAGGACAGCCTTGGGTAATGATTTGTCTACATCATCCTTGCAAGAGGTTTCACAAGAGGCTTCTACATTAGAAGCTAGCATAGATCACGTTAGCGATTTGGATAGCAATGGTATGGATTCTTTGGGTGATCATAAGGCATCTTCTAGTGTGATAGTTCATTCCCATAATGTCACATCACCTACACATGATGAAAAATCAGACTATGGCAACCAAGGATATTTGGAACAAAAGCCTTTGGTTTGGGAAGACTTGCAAGACTATTCGGTGGTGAAGGAAGATAAAATAGCTCAAGCATTGTCAAGAATGGATAGCACTCACAAACACCTAGAAGACCTCATTTGGACAACCCAAAGAGAGGAAAGACAAAAGGGAATGGAACATGGTATCTTTCATTCACATTTGCAGTCTTACAAGGAAGCATTGAAATTGATGGAAGATGACTACTTGCAATTGCTTAGAGATAGAGACATGGCTGTCGAGTTGGTGAAAGAAAAAGATAGATTGTTGATCATTGTCTTCTTTTGAGTATGTCCAATAATTCCTTGCATAATTCAAAAAATTAGTCCTTTATAGCAGCTACTCCTTGGGTACAAGATGAAAAGGCAAATGGTGTAGGAGTTGAACAAGTTGAGAAAAGGATTGAAGAATCATACAATGAGGTACCTTGCAGCTTTGTGACATTTAGTGATGAAGAAGCTTCATTGGAGAATCACATTCACCATGATCATATGGACGAAGAACATGCCACCACGGAGGTTATCGTTCATCAAGGTATGAGTTCATTAGATAATATTGTTTCATTCCCTCTACATCATATTGGCATGGAATCAAATAATGGGGTAGGTATCCTTGAGATGGACTTGGTTCATAAGAAGGGAAGCGATCAAGATATGTTGGACATTCCATCCATCAAAGCTATTCCTATGGAAGGAGAAGAAGCAACACTTATTGAAGTTCAGTCACACATGGGAGTAGTAGACTCCACTCACTACTTTGATGGAGACCCCTTGTCCAAGCCTAATGTTGACGTCACTCAATGGAATGATGTTCCTGAGATGGCAGCTAACATACATGGTGAGAAGGTGGAAGAACCCTCTACTGTTGGCACTCATAATTTGAGCACTAAAGGTGGTAAGTTTGGGAAGAATTCAGGCTATAACAGTTCTGATTTTGTGCATCAGACCTAGGTAGATGTGAAGAGGACACAAGTCTTGTGTAACTACTGAGTACAAGGAGCAAGAGAAGCAAAATCAGTGGCTGCCCAAGCGAGACAACACCTCCAAGAGGTCAAGGCAAAACATGAACAGCTGGAGCAAGCAAGAAGACAAAGGGAAGCACACCTGAGATCTTTGTTCCTTCCAAAGGAAGAGTGCATGGAAGCAAGCAAGCAAGACAGAGATGCAAATTTAGATAAGCAAGAACAGAGGTACAAGTCTGAAAATTTTGGTACACCTGATTTGTATCATAAGGATCATGATTTGTCTTTGTTTGAAAATGCTTCAAGGATTCAAGTAATGAAGATGGAAGGAAATTTTGAGCGAACACTTTGTGAATCGGCCACAATCATCAGGATTTCACTTGAAGAGGAAGACATAGGGAATTTAGAATATGATGACTCCTTGATCATTCATAATAAAGACACCTATGATGAAGACTCCCGGATAATAGGGACACATGTGCATGATAATTCAATTGGCAGCCCTAGGACAGCATTGATGACACATGGTACACATGATTCAACTTGTGGATCAGCCCTTGTTGATAACCATCCTTTCATAGGAGAAGATATGATTAAATTGGTGGAGGATAACTCACTTGAGTATGAGGACGTGTTTGACTTTCTGAGGCATAATGACAACCCTATGCCACACCATGATATGGTAGCAAAGAGGATCAACATTAAGACATTTCATGGAGAGACTCACGTAGGACCAGCATTTGATGAAGAGCCTGCATCATGGAACATGAAGGTCTTTGAGAGAGATAAAAGGGCTACAAAATGGTATGATAACAACTCTAATTTTCTAGTTGGGGACAACAGCGTGATACTCTTTCATTTACATGAACTTGCAACCCCTATTCATGGAGTAATTGGTGACAATGAGTTTCCAAATGATAGCTTACATGATGCATTGGTTAAGTATGGCTATTTTGATGTTGCTTCTTCCAAGAGGACTAAATTTGTTTACTTTAGAACAATAGCCATAAATCAGTCCAAAGAAACTTGTAACATACACCACTCTCTACGTGATGAGAAGCAGGACTTCTCTAATTCTGAATTTGTAGACGATGTTTTCAACATTAAGGAGAATGAAGTGGTGTTAGGTATTCAATGGTTGAAATCTCATGGAAAATTTGTCCAAGACTTCAGCAAGATGATATTAGAGTTTACTCACAGGGATAAACACATTGTGCTTAAGACACTAAAGAATGAGACAAAGGATGGGACAGTTAAGAGCATGTTTGTTTGCTCTAACATTGATGACTTCAAAGGCATGGATAAGAATGAAGAATTCAGTCCTAATTTTCTGACTTTGAACAGTAACGATATATCCTCACTTCCTAATTATATTGCAGCTTCTAACCATTGGGAAAGGAGTGATATTGATTCTACGTCGATTGGTACACAAGTTACATGCATTGGTCATGATAATTCAATTGATGCAACTATCTATAGGACTGATTTTAGACACTTTGGGGCAGCTGATATAAAATAGTCCCAAAAGATGATTGATTGTTGGTTAGAGAGAGCAAAACAAGCCAAGATGAGGGCTCAAAAGGCCAAGATTCATTTACAACATATTCGTGACATTCACCATTCTTTAGATGATGATGAACAAATGGTACCTAATTTAGAAAGCTCAGTTGTTGTTGGTCATTTTCCTGATGGTGATGATGATGATGTTGATGACACTCTTAGTGAACCAGCCACTCAAGAGTTATCTTGGGTGAGTAATGACAACATCTACAATACACATTTGGGTTTATCACGAACTCCTTATGAGGTGGCAACAGTTTATTTATTGATTGGTGACTTCATATTCTTGGATTCATCATGGGTTAGGGACTACCCCAGTTGGATTCATATGACACTTCTGGTTTCCTCTTGGCCTACTTCAGCTATTCAGTTGCTGGGAAGTGTGTGGAGTCATGTTCATGGGTTGGACATGGAATATGAGATGGATTCCTTAGGTTTGTACTGGTTTGATGATATTTTTGATATCAACTACATTGCTGGTCTGAGTTATGCCAGCGAGTTTTGGCGACCATTCGTGTGGGTTGTTTGGCACGTGAGAGTCCATGACTACATAGTCTTGTTGATCTGCTTAAATGGATGGATTCTTCATGGTGATAGGATGAGATATCTCTTTTTCATCTTTTACAGCAGGCTCTATATTTTTGTATGGAATCCAGGTATTGATTTGATTGGTGCATTATTTC
The DNA here is from genome assembly GCA_027924645.1 of Cunninghamia lanceolata. Classification (NCBI taxonomy): domain Eukaryota; kingdom Viridiplantae; phylum Streptophyta; class Pinopsida; order Cupressales; family Cupressaceae; genus Cunninghamia; species Cunninghamia lanceolata. The sequence continues at coordinate 3,541,536 of BSBN01000923.1, forward strand.
ACATGGATTTTATTGAGGTTGTTTCATGGATTGTGGTATGAAATTGGTTTCATCAGAGTGGAGCAGCGGGTATGTTGGTAGGATGGACACATTTTTGAGATGATAGCTTTTGTCATTTGTTCATCTATATTGTGTTGTTGACATGTGTAACCACTTGGGTTATGATTGGATAGAGACTCTTGTCATTGGGCAATAATTTTCAATATGCATATTTGTTATTGCTTGAGGGCAAGCAATCCCAGGAAGGGAGGACTGTAATGTCTCCTTCCTAGACGACACATAGATGAGCAATGGTTGGCCTATTACCAGGGTTCTCGTAGGTCAGCAGAGTGGTTAGGGGACCTATCTAGGGGCAGTGGAGCTTTACTGAGAGTCTTATGAGCCCTTCAATTTGGTGTCAGTTGATGAATCCAGTGGTTGAATTGAAAATATTAAGGTTTGCTTTAATGGAATAGTGAAAAGTGAATAGTAACAGAAAATTAAAACAAGAATAGTGAAAAGTGTCCCCATCCTAGTAGCTCAATGTTGTTTTTAAAAAGTGGCACTTTATTTTCATGAGGAAAGACCCTCAAGGTGGGTGTGGCCTCTTGGAGGGAATATTTTATTGTTTTTTTATGGAAAAAAGGTCTTGGAGGCTATAAAGCAAGGTATTGGGCTCATTCTTTAGCATTTTATTCTCATTTTCTAAAAAGTTAAGTGCAGGTTTGGAGCTCTGGATAGGGTTTTCAGCAAATTGCAGCTCTTCTGAGAATGAAACCCCTTAGAGGACAGTGGATTAGACGACAACCCAGTTCATATTACAGGGAAATCTACTATGGGTTTCGATTTAGGCATCTTTTGGCTTCATTTTGTGATCATATTTAGGATCAGACCTCTGCAGGTCTAAAAACAAGGTTTGGACAGCTTGCTTCAGTCACTTTGGTTATTGGAATTCATCATACTTGGCTGCTACAGTTGGAGGTTGATGTCATCGCATGTTTGGGAGTGATTTGTGGATCATTGGATCACATTTGTATGCTTTTATAAGTCTGATTTTATAATCAAACCTGACTGTTTGTAATCAGCCATCATCTCATAATTGTAATTGGCAAGCTTCATTATTCGGGTATGTCAAATTGAGTCACCTATCTCATATCTTTAATTTGAAATAGTTTGCTTGCTGATCCAATCAATTTCAGTCATCTATTTGGTGTTATTTGAATGTTATTATGTTACCTTTTTATTATCATATCATGGCAAAAACCTACATGCATTGAAACATCAAAAACACAAAGCAAACCATTCAAAAAAAGGCAAAAATTAGATCAGAATTGGTTGGGGATCTTTCAGTAGCCTACAACTCTAACCACGCAAATTGAGGTGAATCTTCTTACCCTTGCACGTGGTCCTCTAGCTTTGGAGAATCCATTCGAGTATCTCCTCATCATGGTTTCTCGAAGTTTGTGAAAACTAAACAAAAGCAAACTTGTTAAACTAGTAAGTTTGATAGTTCTAAGGAATTAGAAAAAAAAATTGTTTTGCATGCATGGTCGGTGAAAATCACCACCATTGCATGTTGGTGTTATAACTTCTCTACATGCAAGGGCGACAATTTTTACCGCCATTGCATGTAAGTGTTGATCTCCACGATATGCAAGGACGGCAAAAATTGTCGCCCGTGCATCTCCCAGTTCTCGTTAAGTGCATTTAATGCACTTCGTGTTAGTTTTTAAAAAAGCCTTTTTAAAGGTTTTTATTGTTTTAATCTTCATTTTTATCATTGTCTTTTCAACTCCGTGTTTCCTCTGAGCATCTACAAACCCTCATATCTCCCCAGCATGTGCATTGGATTGAATTTTTCACGGATTCGAGTTGGATTTTCTGTCAGTTCTTTTCCACCATTATCGCCAGGAAGGTTTTTTTTCTTGTTTTCTCATTTTTATCTCATGCATTGGGGTTTGCGTGGTTGAGGAATGATTATTGTATCTGCATTTAAAGTAATCTTTTTCCTTTAATTGATCTTTTAACTCCATCATTTCTTTGTAAAAATCCTAATTGTTGTTTGGTTTAGCCTTTCATTTCTTCTTGGTGATATGCATTTTCTTCATGTTTGATAGGTCATACTGTGCTTAGGGTTTTTGATGAAATTTATGTGTTTTTCTTTTCGAAAGGTCGGTAATTTTCCACCGACCTATCTTTATTTCAGTTTTGTTTGCTATATGTCCAAGCGATGGTTTCTACCGTTTGAACAAGTTATTTTACTCCATGTAAAGGCGGCTATTATCACCACTCATTCATCCACTTGCTAAGACATTGAATTAGTATGGGTAGTGATTTTGCCCACCCGTGCCAATACTCAAAATTTCCCTTAATATGCAGGGGTAGTGATTTTTGTCACCCATACATATTGCTCCTAGCCATCTAAGTGTAGGGACGGCAATTATCGCCGCCCATACACAAGTATCTATTCTCTTCCCATATGCATGGGCGGTGATTTTCATCACTGGTGCATATGTTATGCTTTATCAAAAAATGCATGGGCGGTGAAAATCACCGCCCATGTCTTTGTTTTTGTGTCTAATCTAAGTGTAAGGGCAGCGATTTTTTCCGCCCCTACACAAAGATTGTAATATGAAGTTTTACCCCTCAAGAAAAATCCCATATGCTTAAGCGGGTATTTTTGCTGCTCAAGCACTTTGCAATTATTTTCCCAATATGCACAAGAGGGCATTTCTACCACTCCTGCACAAAATGCATTTCCTTCTACATGCAAAGGCAGCAATTTTTGTCGCCCGTGCACTTTCTTTCTATAATTCTCTAACTTTGGAGAATTTTCATATCTATTAAATTTTGCCCACTTTCACTCAGTTCTTCGCTCTAATCACTCTCTAGCCCCTCCAAGCTCGCGCTTTTGATCATGATTTTCAACAATGTAGATTCCCCATGTGCTAAATTTTCCCTAACACTGCAAAATCATGCCTCTTATTGTTTCAGTTGCTTCTGCAAGGTTGTCAAGTTCTTTTTCTCAACCAAGGGAGTTCACCTTTCAAATGACCGATCCTTCGCCAAAGAAAGGCAAAGCTATGAAGTACAAATACCAAGGTGTGTTCCCTGTAACATCAGTCACATCCAATGTGGATGAGATACGGGATACAAAAATCGGTCATGTGGATATGGCTGAGTTTGTAGAAAGGATAAAGCAACAAAATCCTAGTCACTACATGAAGAGGATTGTAGAAAGTAATATCCATTTGGTTGTGTCTTTTCCTGTAGCTGCCCACAGTACTGAGTTTGTTCTTCAAGTAGCTCATTTTTATAATAGAGAAAATAGAACAGTGGTTGATGCACAAGGCAATGTAATAATGAGGTTAGATGTAGAGTTCATAGATAAGGTCTTCATGTGTCCTGGGGAAGAGGAAAGTGCAGAGATTAGTTTCACTATTGCTAAGAGGGAATATGACAAAGATGTTGAAAAAGCAAAAAGAGTCATAAACACTAAATGGTTGAACACTACCAAGTCTAATCTATCCAAATGGCCCAAGAGTTTCCCAAGGAGTGACTTTGTTGAAGAGGTTAGTGACCTGATAACTCTTCTTAGCAAAATTAGAGGGCTCCCTTCTTCTTCCACTTTTCATGAGTGGATGTATCCTTTCATCAAGATCATCCTCCAAGGTAAAAAAAATATTTTCTGGGGTGAGCAGATCAGTAATGTTCTTCATGAGCAATTAACCAAGGTGTCAACAACATCCAAATTCTACATGACATCATATTTGGTATATGTAGCTGCTTCCATGAGAAATTTTCCAGGATTAACATCAAAAGGAGATCGAAGAGTCATTCCTGTGTATCAGTATTACCCCTAATTGACCCTAAAAGGATCCATTCATCATTTACAGAGGGTGAACGATGCTTTCTTTTCGGTATTCTTTTGTCTTTTTGATTCCCAATTGGAGCATAAAAGAGTGTCAGATGAAGCTTGGGAGGTGGTGAATAGTTTTAGTTTTTTGTATCTTCAGTTCCCAACTTTTACTTATCTAAGAGTTGGCTATTTCCAAGGGTACCCGTACATGTTACCTAAATTTCCTAGTGAAAAAATTGTTTTGATGGAGCTATGGCGACAAATGATTGTTGTGCATAATAAGCAGATGGAGTTAAAGAACCTTGGTTTTAAGTTTCCCATAGAGATTGGTAGGTACTCCGTTGCTACTATTGCAAAAGCTAAGGCTCTTGAGACTGAAATGCAATTGGTAACAATGAATCATTTCAAGAGAAGAAACCATTTTGACTTTAGGGGGTGAAGGACAAGATTAAGAGGAAAACTCCATCACATGTCTCAATGGTAGAAGATGTATGGGTTGATCTGAGGACTCAGGAAGAGATCAGAAAATTGGATTAATGTAGGTTAACTCTTAGTCAAATTGAGGACTTAAAACAGGAAGATATTCCTGAAGGCATGGCAGATGATGAGAATATTGTAAGTCCTAGGTATGTGAGTGAAAATGTTGTCAGTTCTCCTTTGCCTGTAGTCTTATGGTCAAAGAAAGAGCAAGGCAAGGGAATTCAATTGAAGGATTTTTTCACTGGTTTAGAAGAGGATACTTTAGAGTAGACGGGTAAAAAGGATGAAATAAGAACCAAAAATAAAAGTGATGCACCAAGCTCATCTAAGGCTCCTAAGCCTAAGATAAAAAATTTATCAAAAGGTGGCAAAGCCAAAGTAGTGGAAGAAGATCCGAGTGCAGAAAAAATGGAAATAGATGAACAGACAACTAAACAACCTGCTTCCGAAGAGATGGACACTAAAGAAAGGCCTTCAGGGGAAAAAGAGGATGAACGGGAATCAGAGAAGGAAGCTAAGTAGGAACAGCTAGAGGGACCTAACATGTCTCCTAGAGAAGACACCATATCAAAACCTCTAGTTTCTTCTTCCTCTCCTACTAAACTTGTTTCAGATTATGAGCTTGTTGTTTCTAGTACTCTTGTTACTCCTGTTGTTATACCATATTCTGGTTCTACTACACCATCTTCCTCTAGAACACTTTTTGATAGTCCTAAAGCTGCTTTTGATGCTATTTTTGGTTCTTCAGAATCTCTACCAAGTTTATCTTCTCCTTCGTATGACATTGGTGATCAAGTGATTTTGGATCAATTTGTTTCAAGAACTGAGCAGACTGCTAATGTTAATGTGTCAGGTGTTGTTTTCACAAATACTTCTCCAATAATCACTACAGCTAGTGTGGGTAGAATTCCTTCAGTGCAAGCAATGGGTTCTAATCCAATTTCTAGTTCATCAGTGCTTCCTCCATGGCTTTCAGCCTACACTCTAAAGAGGACAAAGCAAGTCATCTATTCAGATGACTTCTATTTTGAGAATCTATTACCTATTAAGGCAAAGACTCAAAAAAAGCCTAAGACCCTTTCCTAGCTGCTGGAAGACAAAGGTCATAAGTATGTAGAAATTGTTCAACCGCCACTAGATGCTACCATTGAGAATTTCAACATGAGTGATTATTCAATTTCTAGGATTGAACTAGGGAAAATCACTCATGAAAGTGCTAAGGCTGATGTACAATCAACTCTCAATTCTTTGTGAAATTTGATCATGAAAGAGAGATGGACTAATACAAAGCAAGAGCATAGCAGTTAGCTGCAGTGGTATGGAAGATCACTTTGTCATCTGAATCAGTGACACCTAAGGCAATCACTGTAGAGGATCCTGTTATCCAGAAAGCAGAAAAGAATCATGCCAAGGGAAGAGTGGTTGAAGAATATCTTGAAATAATGCATTCACAAGGAGTGTCTCTTCTGACAAGTGCAACTAAGAAGAAAAGCAAAATGGAAAAGATAAGATCTGATCTGGATGATTTGTTTGATGCAATATCTCAAGACATTGAGTACTTGGCTATTAGTCTTGAGAAGTGGACTGATATGAAGAAGTTGAAGGTGAAAACTTTGATATCAATTGGTATTATTTCAAATTGTGAATCTTATGTAGAAACGAAGGAGTCGTTGATTCACCGGAGTAATGTTTTAAAATAATTGATGAAAGATTTAGAGAGTGCCAGGGAGCTGAGTGAAGACAGTTATGTTGATCTTCTACACAAGTTGGAGGAACTCCCATGTAAGTTGACAACTAATGATCATCATTTTCTTCCTGCTGATGAGATGATCCAAGAATTTAACAGTATGGTTCAAAGAGATTTTGAAGAGAAATCTTTTTCAGTTGCTTCTCTAGACAATCTTTTGGACAATCAATTAACTCTAGATAATCTAAAGGCTAAGTTGATGAGTCATGAAAATGTGGCTACTGCAGTCAAAGATGCAATAATCAGAGCCTGAGTGATTTCCAAAAACACTGCTGGACCTGACAGCCTTGAAATGCAAATAGTGTTCACCATGTATGTAGATTTTCTGAAGAAGAACGAGAGTGCAAGTTGATTCAAATTTTCATGCTTTAGTAAAATTTCTATGTATTTTCATGTGTACTTTGTATTTAGTTTTGGACATATTCACATGTACTTTTTCAATATGTAATTACATGTGCAAACAAAGGAAGTCCTAAGTCAAAAATGACTCTTTTGTTGAATAAGTTAAAGTAGTTATATTTTTCCTAAATTAGCTCTTCGCCTCACCCTATAAATAAAGGGGGCCTCTTTGTAATTTTTATCTTTTAATTATTGAAGTGAAACTCTGCCAAAATTGAGAAGCATTTTTGAGACTTTGTGTTCAAGATTGTAAATCAAGATTTTATCAATAATAAGAAAGCAAGTGAGCATTCAAACTTTGTTTTGGGAATCTACTTGTGGTGTATGAGAGATGTTGTTATGTCTTTTCTCTTGCACTTTCTATGCAACTGATTAAATCAGTATTGTGAGTTCATATAATCTGGAAGGTGATCTAAAGTTGATCTTGGAGTCTTTGTGCTACAACATTATCTTTGGAATTTATATTCTATGTTCGTGAGTTGAAAATATTAGAAGATTTTGAGCTACTATTTATTTTTTGTGTTCATTAAATCTCTTAATAGCGTACAGTGGAGACTTTGGGCTACATTCTACACTATATATTTCTAATTCCAAGTCAGCAAAAGAAATTACAAAAGACTTTGTGCTTTTATGAATTTCTAGTTTATTTCACGCTAGTATCATTTTGAATATTTTTATGTTCATTCAATCTTGATATTGGTTATTATTGTTCCAATAAGTAGTTTGTAAGTTTATCATACATTGTAAGGATTAAGTTGAAACATCATTTCTGAAAAAAAAAGAGAAATAGATGATATGGCACCATCCACAAATTAGTTTATAGTGTAAATAAATCTTGTTAAGTACTTGTTGATTGTAGTGAGCAATAAGAAGGGAGCCTCCCCTTTCTGAGAGGAGAGATTAAATCTCATCACACTGTGGTTGATATAACCATTTTGTCTTTAGTTAATTGGCGACAAAATATTCACCCAACAGTTTTTGGCGAGTCTGCTATGGATCGAACACGCATCCGAGCCTCACGCTTTTGTTTAAAGTATACCGGTCTCTTATTACTTGTAATAGGTTTTTGTGATTTTAAATTTCTATTAGTTATTTTGCACTCTGGCTGAGCCTAGCTATACAAGAAGTAGAAGAGCACAAGGAATTATAGATCCTATCTTTGAGTTAATGCAATGAAATAATTTCAATCTTTTGCCAAAGAGATCTCTTCAGCGTACACTAGACTTTCCGCCTACCAACGCTAGATCTTCCATACCAAGTGAAGCATCAAGTGTTCTTAGAACTTCACCTATTCCACAAGTTTCTAGGTTTGTAATTCTGCCTTTCAATCGGTGCACAATGGCTCTTCCTCCTCCTCCAGGTCCATGGGGAAATGCTTTCAAGCCTTTGAATCTTACTCTACCATTGCATGATCTACCCCATAGTTCACGAAAGAATTTTCCAAAGTTCTATGCTGATGGAAAAGTTCATACTGACAAACATATTGTAGCTTTTTACATTGCATGTGGTGTTCTAGGGCTAGAATATGAAGATGTATCTATAAGACTTTTTGTTGAGACACTTCAGGGTGTTGCTGTAGACTGGTTTTATCATCTTCTTGCTCAATCCATCATTGGATGGAATATTCTACGAACCAAGTTTGAGGCTAGGTTCAAACATGCTGAAGATGCTCACGCTCTCTTGGCTCAACTCACTCAAATGAAGAAGGAACCACAAGAACCCATGTGTGAGTTCATTGCAAAGTTTAATAAGTTGACCAATAGAATTCCTACCACTACTCAGCCTACAGCTAAGAATCAAAAGTGTTTCTTTATAAACACTCAACTGCCAGAAGTGAGTTTTCTTTTGCGGCATGCAAATCTAGCTAATTTGGTAGTGGCTCAAAAATTGGCTATTGAAATTGAGGACGACTTGATCCTCGTCGGTAAGATAAGGAAGGATACAAATAGGACCAAAGGGTAGCCTTCCACAAGTACGCCCTCCGTAAGCACCATGGATCCCATGGTGTAAAAGTTAGCTAATGAATTATTAGCTTTGAAGAAACAAGTTTCTCAAAATATCTCCTTTCCTTCCGTAACATCAGAAAATGTCCCCTTGGGGGTTTTTCCCTCATAAGGTTTAGCTCCCGGGTCTTTTATCTGCATTTAGAACATTTTGCATCATATTTTGACATCTCGATGAAATGATCCCTAAGTTTCATGACAAATGGGACCTAGGGGGATCCCTTGAACCTAACCCTGACCAAAATAGGGGGGACTTGGGTGCCCGTGCCCTAGTCCTTCCCTATTTTGGGTCAGGCCCAAATTTTGGGTGTCGGCTTGTGACCGTTATTTAGGTCCTATGCCGACACGGTAAGTTTGAATTACGAAATTCTTGGTGGGAGTGTTTGTAGTTGCATATATAAGCATGTTTAGGCATTCATTTGAAACTAGATAGCAATTTGATTTCATGAGCTTGTGTAAAGTTGATTCAAGGCATTCATTATGTTGCAAGAGCAGATTTGTGTTGTTTATGTGTTTGTATTTGCATATTTGAGCAATCATCTCTCCATGGCATGAAGAGCTTCTTCCTTCCATGAGATCTTCACTACAAGGTGATATTATTTATGTTTTTAAGCATTTATCATTTGGTTTTTGCCTCTGCCTCACAAGGGCGCGCACTCTCTATCTGACAACGATGTTCAAAAGACTTGAATGTCTCTCTGGGGCTTGACTAAGGAAAGCCTCTAAACACCACAACCCCCTCCCAAAGTTTATGTGATTGCAAGTTACAGATTGAAGATACATGAAAGGTGGAGTTGCAGGACGATATTGCAGAGTGTCAGATTTGCATATCAGAGTTAAAAATAGCACCCTAGACTTGGACGCCCGCTACCTAGTCCTCCAGATTCTGTGACGGGAAAATCTCTGATACAGCAGGAGCAGGTTACAGATCAAGTTTCTAGATCTCGCCAAAAACTTGGACATTGAACTTGGGCACCCGCTCCTTAGTCCCCAACTATTCCGCTTCTCAAACTTCAAAAATAGGTGCACATTTATCTATCATTTTACATCTTCCTGTAGCAGCATTTTAAGTAATTTGTTTGTTTGCTTCCGTAATTGCATAATTAGAGTTTTGAGGTAAAATTGAGAAAAAGTAAGCATAATTGACAATCAAATCACACAAATATAGGCTTCCCTACATTCCTAAGTGACCAAGGGTCTGATAGTGCCTTGCCACTCAACCCAAAGTCCTTGAATGTAATTGGTGAAAGGAGGATATACATCAAACTAATCAATCACCCACTATCCAAATTTCACACCTTTACATTTTGGTGAACCCATGTTGTTGGACTTGTTTGCACCTTGCTGATTATTTTTCTTTAGATTTTCATAGATTTCATTCATTCATATCATCGTTCATCTTATTGCATTGGAAAAATTACAAAAAAATGAAAAATTTGAAAAAATTGCATTCTAGGGTTTTTCATGTTGCATTAATTAATGTGAATTTCATCAAATTTTTGATTTTTTCATTAGATATAAGTTAAATTACAAAAAATTGCAAAAATTCATAAGCTTGCATTGCATTTTCATCATAAAATTGCTAGGGTTTTGTTGAAAATTGTGAATTTTTCATATAATCTAGTAATTTCAAAAACTAGGGTTTGTAGGTAAAATCTTGTTTCAAATTTTTCTACTGATCTTAGACACTAATTAAAATTTATATTTGTCTTTAGTGTTTCATTTTAGTGTAAATTTGCATTTAGATCTCAAAAGCTTTTTTACATAGAAAATTTCAACAAAACTAGCATTTTTCATTAGATTTGCACTTGCATTTTGCATATTAGGACTTGGAAATCATTTTCACATCTGAGTACATTTAATTTTCATCATAAATTAGATTGCAATACATTCATATAGCATTTTACATCAAGATCTCAAACCTAGGGCTTGAAAAACCTTGATTTTCACTAGATTTGGCCTTATCGACTGTCTAAATTTGCACTATAGGCGTGTTGTAAAGAATTTTTTTTGCACTAATTGGCTGATATCATGTTTATTATCTATTTCCCCTCCTAAAATTCTTTACAACACCTTTTTATCGAGCCCTTGTATTGAAAATTTGGTGAAATTTTGAACATTTTTGTTATATTTACCCTATGGTTTGACCTAGTTTGCACTCCAAGCATGTTGTAAAAGATTTTATAATTCTAGTTGACTGATATTACTACTATTATTTTCTGCACTTCATAAAATTCCTTACAACACCTCTTTTATTAGGTCTTGGGATTGAAAAACTGTGAAAAATTGCATATTTTAGAGCATTTTCACTAGGTTCTAACTTGTTGTCATCTTAGATTTGCATCAAAAGTGTGTTGTAAAGGGTTTTATTTCTTTATTGAACTGAAAATAGACATTTTATTTTCTTCCCTTGATCAAAATCTTTACAATACCTTTTCTTTCATATACTTGCATTGAAAAAGTACAAAAAATCAAGCATTTTAGGTCATTTTTGCATATAATTTTGCACTTGCCTTTTGCATACTTTTGAAAACTTTTAAAATCTGATCTTGCATTAATTTGAGCATATACACATGACCTCTAGTCATAATAACAACAATAGGTTCCCTCATAGGCCTTACATGAAGAGAAAGGTCCCTGAACCTGAAGTTGTGTTTACACCTCATGATAGAACAATCAAAGACACTGAAGGACCTCTTTACATGACTGTTAAAATAATTGGAAACCCTGTGGATGGAACACTTATTGATCCTAATTGCATGACTAATGTAGCTACTAAATATTTTCTCTTTGCACATCAATTAATGCAAGGATTTTATGACCCTTCGTACATGATGATTAAAACACATAAGGGAACCTTTATAAACACTTCTAGTAAGATATCATTGTTGGTCATAGTATTTGAGAAACATGTAGAACAATGGTTTGATGTTGTCCCTATTTCCAATCTCTTTGGTATTAAATTGGAACACCCTTGCTTAAAGGCCATGAAAGTTGTCCCTGCAACAATTTGTAATTGTCTAAAATTTCCTTTTGATGGGCATGTGATTACTATCCCTCGCAATAAGTATAAACCTTTGGTTACAAGAAAAAATATTACACCGGATTACTTTTGGGACAAATTTGAAAAGAAACCAGAGCCACGAACAGACTTTAACTTCTTGAGCTATAGAAATTACAAAGCAAAACTATTACACCTAATGGTTGGTCCCTCTATGTAAGAAATAACAAAAGACAAGCAACCCGTATTTGAAGAGAACCCTAGACCAAAAGGACAAGGTCCCTATGCTAAGGTTCCTCCCCCACCATTCTCACAAGGATCGGGAGGTAATTGTCAACAACAAACAATTCCACCTAGACAAATGAGATTTGATCCCGGTGCTTCCTCTTCTAGAACGTGAAAACCCATGAAAGAGCAAAGCCCTGTCTTACAAGAGATAAGTGGTAAGAGAAAGAGAAATAGAAAAGCAAGAGAAAGAAGGAGACGAAGACAAGCTTATGCCATGCACCTTACATCTCAACAAGAAAACATTGATCCAAACATTGAACCAAACAAAGATGACAATAATGGGTTACACTTTCTAGGACATCCTGATTTTTGCTAAAATCACATATTTTTAGAAAATATGATGATTTAAGCCTTGAAAGGTTCCATTTAAAGGATTTTAATTGAAGAGGGTTTGATCAAACCCCATTAGATTCAAACCCCCTTGAATAGAACCCCGCTAGTTTTAAACCATACCTATAATGGAGTCTCCTTTACACCTATCAAAATGCTGATAAAAAATCACTTTTGATTTACCTTTTGGGAGATCAAATGAATTCATTTAAAATTTATGTTTTGTAAGTATGTAGTCCTTATTATAAGCTTCCTAAAAAGTATAATTTTAAATATATTTAATTTGATTATTATATTTATTTTTTATTTCTTGTGAATGTAGGTTTTTCACTGAACATTAAGTTCTTTGTTCTACACAGATGGAAAATTAGTAAATTAGTGAAAAAAAATTCTATAAAATACTTATGCCCTAGGTATTGATGTCCTTGTTTCAACAAAAGAAAAGAATTGAATTTTGATACACAGAAAAACTTATGTTTTACGGAATATGCCTATGTCTAAATTATAATTGGTTTGACTTCAAAAATTAATTTAAAAAAAAATCTTCAACAAAACATTATGAAACCAAATGCATGCCCTATATATTAGTGTTACCAATCTTAATTCAAAAGAATCATAATTTTATCCTTTGTAGAAAAAAATTTGTGCTACAGAATACACATCACTTTAAAAAAAATGTTGTTTACTATTAAAAAATAGTTATCAAAGGAGATGCAAAAAAATTTACAATTTAACTCCAATTTTTTAAAAATATATATATTTAGAATCTACAAAAAAAATCTCACAAATCACTAATTCGCATCATCTTCAAATTCCTAATGGTTTAGTGGCTATAGGTGTTAGAAAGTGAAGATTTAGTTCAAAATGTTGATTTCAATGTCAAGTTTGGCCAAAAAGTGTAACCCATTATTGTGGGATGAGCAGCAAGAATGAACAATCTAAAGACATGGACAAGAATTGGGCTATGGTACCTTATGTCCCACTTTCCTCTAAAATTTGGGAGTGGCAGGATGATGATGATTTGCTTGATGACGAGACGAAAATCTTATAGGTAAGTATCTCTAAACCTTTATCTCTCTCGTGATGTGCTTCCCCCGTGATGTGTTATGTGTTGTTTATGCCTCCTGGGATGACCCCTGATTCTCTCGTAAGGTCCGAGATACCAGGAGACCGCCTCTGTTGTGACCTTCTTCTATTTGTATCATCATTCTTCTATATTACCTCTCTCTCTAATTTCATTGTTGTGTGTTGTGTCTTACGGACATAGCGTTGCGGTTGGTGAATTAGGGGCACCCTCCTACATGATTATCCCTAAGGCACTTGTTTCTCCTCTCTTATTTATTATTTCCCTTCCTCTAGTGTTTCTATCTAGCGGGCGGATGACGAAAAATATTTATACTGATGCGAACCTAGCGTCCCTTTAGCAAGAAATCAAAAATTGGACTTAGTTCCTAATATGACGATGGGGTTGTAATATATTATCTAACACTTGGCTAGTAGAAGCACTTCGTGCATTCTGCATAGTGATTTTTGATGATGTTTTTATCTCACTTACAAACTATAATAATATTGCTACTCTGCGCACTTTGTTTGTCTTTGAATCTCACCTTGGTGACACTCGGTTCTAAGATTTTTGTGATATATCCCCACGGTTATCCTCGATCTCCAGATTCGTAGTATAACCTTGGCTCTTTGTGTGATTAATCATATGCATTAATGTTGTTGTTTATCATGATTATGTAGACACTAACATGTTTCTTGTAGGAATGTGTTTGTGGGAACATTTGACGATCGTAAAGTACATGTCACCTCCAGGGGCATGGGCTTTACAAAAGTCTGTGTTCCCTTGTGTGTTTTCTTCCTACCTTAACATGCTTGATATTGATGGGTGATATCAACCACCTTAAGATGGGGGCATATATAAGGTAAGCTGCCTATTGTAAATGTTAGCAATGTGCTTGTCCTCAGGTGCAGTTTAAAGATTGGTGGCGATGAGTCCCTCCTACACTCTGAGTTTGTTTGCAATCAATCAATCAATCATCTTAAGCCCTCTGCGGAGGCGGGGATGGTGTACTTCTTGGAGCAAATTGCATCATCTTGTCATTTTCAAAAGTCCTCTGCGGAGGCGGGGAGCGGTTCTGTGACTAACTCAATACTTAAGCATGTCTTCGGCGATTGTTGTGGTGAATCCTAATCGTCGGTGTGTGCTTGTAATGTGCCTGAGATGGTGACGAGCCTAGAAATAGGAACACTCCATCGCTTGTCTACCGTGTCTTCAAAGTGTGTGTGTTTGGCGTGCTTGCTTTGTTTGGCATGTCTGTTGCCCCATATGCAGTCTAAAGACTAGCGTGATGAGTGCTTCCTGCATTTTGGGAGGTTTTGCGTGTCTTGCGTGTGTGTTGCCCCATATATGCAGTTTAAAGACTAGCACAATGAGTGCTTCCTGCATTATGGGAGGTGTGTTTACTTTCTTGTACTTGCATTTGTATTTCATATATATGATAAAAAGAAAAGAAAAGAAATCATTCATGTCTTATGTGCATTAACTGTCTTCTATGCATTAACTGTCTTCTATGCATCTATTGTTTTCTCCGTGTTTTGAGTGACTGTAGCTGTCTTCTCCTGGTTATCGTGCCTGTCATTGTCTTCAATGTATCTGGTGTGTCTTCTCCGTGCTTGGTGTGTTTGTTGTGTTTTTTGACCGTATTTTAATGCATGTATTAGCCTTGCGTTTATACATACATTAAAGTGGGGGCTAAATGTAACGTCGAAAAATGTCCCCTTAGGGGCTTTTCCCTCATAAGTTTTAGCTCCTGGGTCTTTTATCTACATTTAGGACATTTTGCATTATATTTTGACATCCCGATGAAATGATCCCTAAGTTTCATAACAAATAAGACCTAGGGAATCCCTTGAACCTAACTCTGACCAAAATAGGGGGGAGGACTTGGGCACCCATGCCCTAGTACTGCCCTATTTTGGGTCAGTCCCAAATTTTGGGTGTCATCTTGTGACCGTTATTTAGGTCTTATGTTGACACGATAAGTTTGAATTACGAAATTCTTAGCGGGAGTGTTTGTGGTTGCATATATAAGCATGTTTAGGCATTCATTTGAAACTAGATAGCAATTTGATTTCATGAGCTTGTGTAAAGGTGATTCAAGGCATTTATTGTGTTGCAAGAGCAGATTTGTGTTGTTTATGTGTTTGTATTTGCATATTTGAGCAATCATCTCCTCATGGCATGAAGAGCTTCTTCCTTCCATGAGATCTTCACTACAAAGTGATATCATTTGTGTTTTTAAGCATTTATCATTTAGTTTTTGTCTCTGTCTCACAAGGGCACGCACGCTCTATCTGACAACGGTGTTTGGAAGGCTTGAATGTCTCTCCAGGGCTTGACTGAGGCAAGCCTCTAAACACCACAACCCCCTCCCAAAGTTTCTGTGATTGCAGATTACAAATTGAAGATATAGGAAAAGTGGAGTTGCAAGAGGATATTGCAAAGTCTCAGATTTGTAGATCAGAGTTAAAAATAGCAACCTAGACTTGGGTGCCCACTACCTAGTCCTCCGGATTCTGTGATGGGAAAATCTCTGATACAGCAGGAGCAGGTTACAAATCAAGTTTCTAGATCGTGACAAAAATTTGGGCATTGGACTTGGCTCCTTAGCCCCCGACTATTCTGCTTCTCGAACTTCAAAAACAAATGCACATTTATCTATCATTTTACATCTTCCTATAGCAGCATTTTGAGTAATTTGTTTGTTTGCTTCCTAATTGCATAATTAGGGTTTTGAGGTAAAATTGAGCATAAGTAAGCATAATTGACAATCAAATCACACAAATCCAAGCTTCCCTACATTCCTAAGTGACCAAGGGTCTGATAGTGCCTTGCCACTCAACCCAAAGTCCTTGAATGTAATTGGTGAAAGGAGGATATACATCAAACTAATCAAACACCCACCATCTAAATTTTACACCTTTACACCTTCCTACAAGGACATATCAAGGAGAACTTTTCCTAATGCTCCATATCAAGGTAATTCTGCAAGAAACCAAAGACAAAATGGGCTTCCCTCAACACAAGGGACACTTTCTCTAGAAGCACTGTCGGTTAATGCAGCAGTTGGCTACTATGAAGTAGAACAAGAAAATTCTCCCCAACCTGATTTTGATCAAGATAATATCGCCAACCTTTTCACGGAAGGAGAAGAAGAGTTGGCTAGTGACTCAAACATTGGTTTCCTAAATTTTTAGGATGAAGCGGAACAAGGAGAAGATGCATATGGTGAGTCATATGTTGTTTTCATGTGGTCATAGAATCAGCTAAATCAACAAGTGGCCGACAAAGGAAAGTCTAAAGAAAATCCTCATCCTACAATCACGATTGCTAAGAGAGGCACACCTCTACCTTTCCAACCCAGGCATTCAACTCATGAAAAACAAGTACGCCTAATATTCCTTCTACTTTTGTTCCTCAGACCAGTACTTCCAATCCTAGACGTCAAAATGAAAGTATTCCTTCTCTTGTTTCTACTTCATATCAATTGTTTGATATAATAGATCACGCTAGGAAAACTAAAATTCAAATGTCTGAGGTCGGGTATTTACAAGCTAATCTGGATCGGTTGGAGCAGTTAGCTAAATTTGTGAAAAATAAGGCTGCCTCTGTAGGGCAAGATTCTTCCCAAAATATTCATGTGTTCTCTAAGATGAGAACCTATCAAAATAATCTAGTTGCTACCCCTTCCACTGGGAAAATTGAGCCATTTTATGTTTCTTTGTTGATAAATGGTCATAAACTTAGTAACTATGTCATAGACTCGGGAGCCTCTAAAAATGTTATGCCTGCTAAGGTGGCAAATGCACTGGGATTAACTTTGACAAAGGCCTTTGGTAGATGCTTTTCAATGGAAACAAAACAAGTGCCTCTTATAGGGCAAATTAAGGATGCACAATTTGCATTCGTTGCCTTTCCTAAGAAAAGGATTAAGATGATTGTCTTAGTGGCCGATGTTCCAGCCTCATATGAACTTTTATTTGGGCAAAAATTTTGTAAAGATGTTGGTGGAGAAATCAACATGGACTTATCTAAAGCAAGGATACCTATTAAGGGTGTCATGCAAAAGTTGCTTCCTGAAAGGGAAGCAAGATATACTATAACCACATCAGAGGATCCAAAAGCACAAATTCTTTTTGAATCTTCTAGTATGAGAAACTATTTTCTGACTACTGAGGATGTTTTTGATACGTCAGATGATAGTTCTAATGAAGACATGATAATGAAGATTACTCTTCTTCAAGAAAAGAATCTCCTAGTCATGAAGATGTCAAATCAAAGAGTTCAAATGATGTTTGGACCTTAGAGTTTGATGGCAGTTGTTCTTCCACAGGATCATGGGTTGGAATAGTCCTCATATCTCCTCAGGGAGTTACTGAGTATGAATCTTTGTTACTGGGAATGGAAGTTGCTCACACCAAAGGAGTCAAAAATCTCCATGCATAGGGTGATGTTGAACTTGTCATTTATCAAGTAAGGAATTTGTACCAAACCAAGAATGAAAGGTTGAGGCATTATCGCAATCATATGTGGGATTGCATTGAGGACTTTGATGCCTTTAATATTTCAGCAGTACCAAGAGAGTACAATGACAGGGCAGATTCATTGGCTATCTCAGCTACCCTTATGGTTCCTCATAAGGATTTTAAGGGTAACAAATATACTATTGAGTTGGTTTTCTGACCAAGTGTCCCAGATAATCCAGAACATTGGCAAGTTTTCAATGGTGATGATCAAATTATCGCATTCCTGGAAAAAGTAGATAGCTTCAATGAACTCTACTTTGAGGGAAGTGATTCTCCTCCTCGAGAGTCTATTTCTGAAATGGATTCAGAGATCGGAGAAGAGTTTCTGCAATTAAAGGGGAATAAAATTCCTAAAGGCTTAGTTTCTCTTGAGAAACTATTTGACAAGCATGATCGGTACATCAAGTAGCAGCAACTGATTGGAACAAGTTCATCGACGGAAGTTGATCAGGTGAATCTAGGTACAGAAGTTGATCCCAAAATAGTCAACATTGGGAAGTGTTGTACGGGTGATGAAAGATTCAAATTTGTGACGCTTTTGCATCACTATATTGATGTGTTGGCATATTCCTATGATGACTTGAAGTCATTCCAACCAAAGGAAGTTCACACGAGATTCCACTTAAGATGGGATCCTTACCTCATAAGCAAAAACTGAGGCAATATAATCCCAAATTTTCAGGTACTATATTAGCAGAAATTTACAAGATGTTGAATGCAAGAATAATTTTCCCAATTCAACATTCAACATGGATTGTTAATATAGTGCCAGTAAGAAAGAAGACTAGTGAGATCCGCATTTGTGTGGATTTCCGAAATCTGAATCAATCCTCTCTTAAAGATAATTACCTGCTTTCGGTAATGAATCAAGTACTACAACAGTGACTGGTTCAGAAATTCTTCCTATGTTGGATGGTTTCTCAGGATACAACCAAGTGGAGGTCAATGAAGTAGACCAGCACAAGGCTGCCTTCACAACTCCTTGGGGTACTTTTTCTTATCGCAGAATGCCTTTCAGATTGATCAATGCTGGTGCAACCTTCCAAAGAGCAATGGACTTGACCTTTAGAGATGAAATGGGTAAGTTTATTGTTGTCTATCTTGATGACTTAACTATCTTTTCTAAAAAGTGTCAAGATCATGCGTATCATTTGCGACAAGTTCTAGAAAGGTGATGTCAACATGGAATTTCCCTTAATCCCAAAAAGCCTATTTTTGGGGTAACAGAAGGCAAGCTTCTTGGGCATATAGTGTCTAAAGAAGGTACAAAAATTGACTCAGAAAGAGTCAAATCAATTCAAGCTATTACTTTTCCTTCAAGTAAGACAGTCGTTCATTCTTTCTTCGGAAAGGTGAATTTTCTGCGAAGGTTTGTTCCTGAATTTGCAAAGAAAACTCGTCATATTATAAATATGATGAAAGGTAAGTCCATTTTCCGTTGGAGTGCGAAAGGTAAGGAATATTTTGAGGACATTAAAAGAGCCATTGCCCATGCTCCAGTTTTGGTTTGTCCTAATTATACCAAAGACTTCATTATGTATAGTTATGCTTTAGAGCATACACTATCGGCTATCCTAATTCAACAGAATAAGGAGGGTATTGAATCTCCTATTGCATTCATGAGTTGTCCTTTGAAGACTCGTGAGCTCAAGTATTCAGTTATGGAGAAACATGCATATGTCATGGTGAAAGCTATCAAGCACTTTAGGTTTTGCATTCTAAGTTCTCATACTATTGCATTGGTTCCTGATTCGATAATCAAATCCATTCTAACTCAACAAGAGTTGGGAGAGAGAGGAAATTGGATTGCTAAAATCCAGGAATATGAGCTTGATATTAAGCCCACCAAGCTTGTGCGTGGGAAAGGATTATGTCAGCTCATTGTTGATAATATACCTAAGGAAACAAGTGATGAAGAGGTGGAGATTGAAGATGTTCCCACCATTCTTTTTGTTAGCACAACAGATGAAAGGTATTCAAATATTGCTGACTTCCTCACTTATGGTGAATGTCCCAAACATTTGTCCTACAAGGAAAAGAGGACTATCAAGCTCAAAGCTGCAGACTTTGTCCTATGGGATAATGGTTTGTATAAAAGAAGTATTGATGGAATTTTTCTCCGTTGTGTTGATAAGACACAAGTTAAACTATTGGAATCTTTCCATAGTTTGGCATGCGACGGGCATTTCTCGGCACCGGTAATAGCTCACAAAATTTTGCGGGCTAGATATTATTGGCCTACACTTTTTCAAGACGCATATAATTAGGTGCGTAAGTGTGAGCTTTGCCAACAATTTGTGGGGAAACCCAAGTTGGTTGCCCTACCTCTAAACTAGTTATTATTGAGGAGCCTTTTTAGTAGTGGGGTATTGACTTCATTGGCATTGTGAATCCATTGTCAAGTGCAGGGCACAATTTTTTTCTTACTGCAACTGATTATTTCACAAAGTGGGTGGATGCTATACCTGTGAAGCATGCTACTTCCAAGGTGGTGTGTAGGTTTCTCAAAGAGAACATCATATCCAGGTTTGGGGTTCCAAACAAGATTGTAGCAGATAATGCTACATGTTTTTATTCTCATGAAATTACTAATTTCTATTTTGAATATGGCATTATTCTTTCTCATTCATCTGCCTATTGCCCCTAAGGGAATGGTCAAGCTAAATCTAGTAACAAGAATCTGGTCACTATCATCAGAAATCTAGTAGATGAAGATCAAAGGACCTGGCACAAGGCATTATTTGATGCATTGTGGGAAGATCGTATTACTCCTATAAGGGCAATTGGTATGTCACCATTTCAGTTATTGTATGGATTGATTGCTAAAATCCCAATTACACTTGAGTTGTCAGCTTTGAAGTTGGCAAAAGCAGTTGAAGACAGAACTTTTGAGAGTTCTATTGACAAGCGCATAATGTTCCTCTCTGAGCTTGAAGAACAATGAGTCAAGGTGGTGGACCGCATTATAGAACATCAAAGTTAGGTAAAGAGGTTATTTGACAAAAAAGCAAGATCCAGAAGTTTTCAAGTTGGGGATCATGTCTTGTTGTGGGACAAGAGGAGAGAGACAAAAGGAATACACGGGAAGTTTGATTCCCTATGGAGAGGTCCCTTTGTCATCCAACTCTATGGTGAAAATAGTTTCTTGCTGGAGTACCAAGATGGAACCCCTTTCTTCCTGCCACACAGAAGGAAACATCTGAAGCTTTACACACAATAGAGCAACAGATAAGTTCATGTATATTTGTACAGTTTTGTGTCTTTTCCGTTTTTAGTCTTTTTGTGTCTTTTGTTATGTCGCTTAACTCTATAGTCCAATGGTATGGATGAAGGCACTTAGAGACTGGAGTTCTTCTCCCTTTGATCATTTCAAAGAATGATCAAAGGAAGCTCCCTAGTTAGAGCCAACTGTTATCCTCAAAATTAGTTGTGTTTGATTTTGTAGGATGACCCGACGAAACTTATCTGTTTTGTAGCCTATAACTCTAAGCATGCAAATTGAGGCAAATCTTCTTACCCTCGCATGTGGTCCTCTATCTTTGGAGAATCCATTCAAGTATCTCCTCATCTTGGTTTCTCAAAGTTTGCAAAAACTAAACAAATAGCAAACTTGTCAAACTAGTAAGTTTGATAGTTCTAAGGAGTTAGAAGAAAAAAATTGTTTTACATGCATGGTCGGTGAAAATCACCACCATTGCATGTTAAGTGTTGATCTCCACTATATGCAGGGGTGGCAAAAATTGTCGCCCGTGCATCTCCCAATTCGCATTAAGTGCATTTAATGCACTTCGTGTTAGTTTTAAAAAAAGCCTTTTTAAAGGTTTTTATTGCTTTAATCTTCATTTTTATCATTGTCTTTTCATCTCTGTGTTCCTGTAAGTGTCTGCAAACCCTCAGATCTCCCCAGCGTGCGCATTCGATCAAATTTTTCACGAATTCAAGTTGGATTTTCTGTTAGTTCTTTTCCACCATTATCGGCAGGTAGGTTTTTTTTCTTATTTCCTCATTTTTATCTCATGCATTAGGGTTTGCATGGTTGAGGAATGGTTATTGTATCTGCGTTTAAAGTAATCATTTTCCTTTAATTGATCTTTTAACTCCGTCATTTCTTTGTAAAAATCCTAATCGTTGTTTGGTTTAGCCTTTCATTTCTTCTTGGTAATATGCATTTTCTTCACGTTTGATAGGTCATACTGTGCTTAGGGTTTTTGATGAAATTTATGTGTTTTTATTTGCGAAAGGTCAGTGATTTTCCACCAACCTATCTTTATTTTAGTTTTGTTTTCTATATGTCCAAGTGGCAGTTTTCGTTATTTGAACAAGTCGTTTTACCCCATGTAAAGGCAGCTATTATTGTCGCTCATTCATCGACTTCCTAAGACATTAAATTAGCATGGGCGGTGATTTTTTCAGCCCGTGCCAATACTCATAATTTCTCTTAATATGTAGGGACGGCAATTTTTGACACCCATACATATTGCTCCCAGCCATCTAAGTATCTATTTTCTTCCCATATGCATGGGCGGTGATTTTCATCATCGATGCATATGTTATGCTTTATCAAGAAATGCATGGGCAGTGAAAAGCACTGCCCATGTCTTTGTTTTTGTGTTTACTCTAAGTGTAAGGGCGGCAATTTTTGCCGCCCCTACACAAAGATTGTAATATGAAGTTTTACCCCTCAAGAAAAATGCCATATGCTTAAGCGGGTATTTTTGCCGCTCAAGCACTTTGCAATTATTTTCCCAATATGCATGAGCGAGCATTTGTACCGCTCCTACACAAAATGCATTTCCTTCTACATGCAAAGGCGACGATTTTTGCCGCCCATGTACTTTCTTTCCAAAATTCTCTAACTCTGGAGAATTTTCATATATTTTAAACTTTGCCCGCTTTCACTTAGTTCTTCGCTCTAATCACTCTCTAGCCCCTCCAAGCTCGTGCTTTTGATCATGATTTTCAACAATGTAGTTTCCCTATGTGCCAAATTTTCCCTAACACTGCAAAATCATGCCTCCTATTGTTTCAGTTGCTTCTTCAAGGTTATCAAGTTCTTTTTCTCAACCAAGGAAGTTCATCTTTCAAATGACCGATCCTTCCCCAAAGAAAGGAAAAACTATGAAGTACAAATACCAAGGTGTGTTCCCCGTAACATCAGTCACATCCAATGTGGATGAGATACGGGATACAGAAATCGGTCATGTGGATATGGTCGAGTTTGTAGAAAGGACAAAGCAAAAAAATCCTAGTCACTACATGAAGAGGATTGTAGAAAGTAATATCCATTTGGTTGTGTCTTTTCCTATAGCTGCCCACAACACTGAGTTTGTTCTTCAAGTAGCTCATTTTTATAATAGAGAAAATAGAATAGTGGTTGATGCACAAGGCAATGTAATAATGAGGTTAGATGCAGAGTTCATAGATAAGGTCTTTATGTCTCCTAGGGCAGAGGAAAGTGTAGAGATTAGTTTCACTATTGCTTAGAGGGAATATGACAAAGATGTCGAAAAAGCTAAAAGAGTCATAAACACTAAATGGTTGAAAATTGCCAGGTCTAATCTATCTAGATGGCCCAAGAGTTTCCCAAGGAGTGACTTTGTTGAAGAGGTCAGTGACCTAATAACTCTCCTTAACAGAATTAGAGGGCTCCCTTCTTCTTCCACTTTTCATGAGTGGATGTATCATTTCATCAAGATCATCCTCCAAGGTAAACAAAATATTTTTTGGGGTGAGCAGATCAGTAATGCTCTTCATGAGCAATTAACCAAGGTGTCAACAACATCCAAATCCTACATGACATCATATTTGGCATATGTAGCTGCTTTCATGAGAAATTTTCCAAGATTAACATTAGAAGGAGACCAAAGAGTCATTCCTGTGTATTAGTATTACCCCCAATTGACCCTAAAAGGATCCATTCATCATTTCCAGAGGGTGAACAATGCTTTCTTTGCGGTATTCTTGTGACTTTTTTATTCCCAATTGGAGCATAAAAGAGTGCCAGATGAAGCTTGGAAGGTGGTGAATAGTTTTGGTTGTCTGTATCTTCAGTTCCCAACTTTTTCTTATCTAAGAGTTGGCTATTTCCAAGGGTACCCGTACATGTTACCAAAATTTCCTAGTGACAAAATTGATTCGATGGAGTTCCGACAAATGATTGTTGTGCATAATAAGCAGATAGAGTTAAAGGAACCTAGTTTCAAGTTTCCCATAGAGATTGGCAGGTACTCCGTTGCTACTTCTACAAAAGCTAAGGCTTTTGAGACTGAAATGCAATTGGTAACAATGAAGCATTTCAAGAGAAGAAACCATTTTAACTTTAGGGGGTGAAGGACAAGATTAAGAGGAAAATTCCATCACATGTCTCAATGGTAGAAGATGTATGGGCTGATCTGAGGACTTGGGAAGAGATTAGAAAATTGGATTACTGCAGGTTAACTCTTAGTGAAATTAATGACTTAAAACTGGTAGATATTCCTAAAGGCATGGTAGATGATGAGAATATTGTAAGTCCCAAGTATGTGAGTAAAAATGTTGTCAGTTCTCCTTTTCCTATAGTCGTATGATCAAAGAAAGCGTTGATTTCAATAAGGAAAAGGTTTGAGCCTATCCTGGAAAATACTAATATGTGGTTCCAAGTCAAGGGAATTCAATTGAAGGATTTTGTCACTGGTTTACAAGAGGATACTTTAGAGCAGATGGGTAAAAATTTTGAAATAAGAACCAAAAATAAAAGTGATGCACCAAGCTCATCTAAGGCTCCTAAGCCTAAGATAAAATTTGTATCAAAAGGTGGCAAAGCCAAAGTAACAGAAGAAGAGTCGAGTGCAGAAGAAATGGAAACAGATGAACAAGCAACTGACGAGCCTGTTTCTAAAGAGATGGACACTGAAGAAATGCCTTCAAGGGAAAAAGAGGATGAACGGGAATCAGAGAAGGAAGCTAAGTAGGAATAGCTAGAGGGACCTGCCATGTCTCCTAGAGAAGACACCATATTAGAACCTCCAGTTTCTTCTTCCTCTCCTACTAAACTTGTTACAGATTATATGCCTTTTGTTTCTAGTACTCTTGTTACTCCTATTGTTATACCATCTTCTAGTTCTACTACACCATCTTCCTCTAGAACACTTTTTGATAGTCCTAAAGTTGCTTTTGATGATGTTTTTGGTTCTTCGAGATCTTTACCAAGTTTGTCTTCTCCTTCGTATGACATTGGTGATCAAGTGATTTTGAATCAAATTGTTTCAAGAACTGAGCAGACTGCTAATGTTAATGTGTCAGGTGTTGTTTTCACAAATACTTCTTCGATAATCACTACAGCTAGTGTGGGTAGAATTCCTTCAGTGCAAGCAATGGGTTCTAATCCAATTTCTAGTTCATCAGTGCTTCCTCCATGGCTTTTAACCTACACTCCAAAGAGGAAAAAGCAAGCCATCTCTCCATATGACTTTGATTTTGAGAAGCTAGTACCTGTTAAGGCAAAGACTCAGAAAAAAGCCTAAGACTCTTTCCTGGCTGCTAGAAGACAAAGGCCATAAGTATGTAGAAATTGCTCAACTGCCACCAGATGCTACCATTGAGAATTTCAACATGAGTGATTATTCAATTTCTAGGATTGAACTAGGGAAAATCACTCATGAAAGTGTTAAGGCTGACGTACAATCAACTCTCAATTCTTTGTATGTGAAATTTGATCATGAAAGAGAGATGAAGGACCAATACAAAGCAAGAGCATAGCAGTTAGTTGTAGTGGTATGGAAGATCACTTTCTCATTTGAATCAGTGACACCTGAGGCAATCACTGTAGAGAATCCTGTTATCTAGAAAGAAGAAAAGACTCGTGTCAAGGGAAGAGTGGTTGAATAATATCTTGAAATAATGCATTCACAAGGAGTGTCTCTTCTGACAAGTGCAGCTGAGAAGAAAAGAAAAATAGAAAAGATAAGATATGAGCTGGATGATTTGGTTGATGTAATATCTCAGGACATTGAGTACTTGGATACTAGCCTTGAGAAGTGGACTGATATGAAGAAGATGAAGGTGAAAACTTTGATATCAATTGGCATTATTTCTGTAACGTCAGAAAATGTCCCCTTGGGGGCTTTTCCCTCTTTAGGTTTAGCTCCCGGGTCTTTTGTGTGCATTTAGGACATTTTACATCATATTTCAACACCCTGATGAGAAAATCCCTAAGTGTCTTGACAAATAGGACCTAGGGGGCTTGCTTGAGATAGACCCTGCCTAAAATAGGGGGGGAGGACTTGGGCGCCCACGCCCTAGTCCTACCCTATTTTGGGGCAATCCTAATTTTTGGGTGTCGGCTTGTGATCGTTATTTGGGTCCTATGCCAACATGGTAGGTTTGAATTACGAAAATATTGGCGGATTTGTTTGTAGTTGCATATAAAAGCATGTTTAGGCATTCATTTAGAAACTAGATGATTACTAGCAAGCTATTGTGTTCTCAAGGTGATTCAAGGCTTTCATTGTGTTGCAAGAGTAGAATTGTGTTGTCTGTGCATTTGTGTTTACAGATTTGAGCATCCATTTCATCATGGAATGAAGGGCATCTTCCTCCCATGAGATCTTCACTACAAGGTAACATTATATTGTGTTTTCATCATATTTCCTTTGGTTTTTGCCTCTACCTCACAAGGGCATGCACTCTCTATTTGACAAAGGTGTTTGGAGACTTAAGTGTCCTCCGGGGCTTGACTAAGGCAAGCCTCTAAACACCACAACCCCCTCCCAAACTTTTCATGGTTGCAGGTTACAGGTTGAGGAGCTGGACAAAGTGAAATTGTAGGAACACATCTTGGAGTGTCAGAATTGCAAAACAGGAAGAAAATCTGCCCCCTGGACTTGGGCACCCACTCATTAGTCCTCCAAGTTTCGTGACAGGAAAATCTCTGGAACAGCAGGAAAGAGTTGCAGACTGAGTTCTTAGATCCAGACAAAATATAGGCCTTGGACTTGGGCACTCGCTCTTGTGTCCCTGACTTTTCTGCCTTAGAACCCCAAAAATAGGTACTCTATGATTTGATATTTTACACCCCTCTACAAGATCTTTTTCTGTAATTCATCTGTTTACTGTCACATTTACAAAATTAGGGTTTTAATGGTCAATTAAGAATAAGAGAAGGAAAATTGGTAGTTAAACACCCTAATCCAAGTTTCCCTACATCTCACAGTGACCTAGGGTATGAAAGTGCATTGCCACTCGACTGTAGGTCCTTGAATGTTAGGGGTGAAAGGAGGATTCAAACATCTAACAACCAAAACATTAAACAAATCCAAATTTTACCCTAAAAATTTGGGTGAACCCATGTTTTTGGACTTAATTGCAAATTTCTGAGTGTGTGTCTTCATATTTGGATTGATTTCATTCATTCATATAGTTATTCATTTTATTGCATTGAGAAAAATTTGAAATTTTGAAAATTTTGAAAAATTCAAAAAATTGCATTGTTAGGCTTACTAATTTGTATCCATTCTTTCTAAATTTCCCTAATTTATGATTTTTACATCAGATCTAATATAAACTATATAAAAATACAAAAATTCAATAGTTTGCATTGCATTTTCATTATATAATTGCTAGGGTTTTGTAGAAATTTTGACAGTTTTCATATAACCTAGTAATTCCAAAATCTAGGGTTGATAGGCAAAATCTTCTTTCAGATTTTTATACTGATTTATAGGCTCATTAAAATTATAATTTGTCTATAGTCTTGCATTTTAGTGTGAATTTGCATTTAGATTTAAAATATTTGCATTTTTACATAGAAAATTTCAACAAAAAACTAGCAATTTTCATGCATGTTCATTGGATTTGCATTGGCATTTTACATATTAAAGCTTGGAATTCATTTTCAGATCTGAGTACACTTCATTTTCATCATAAATCAGACTTCAAAACATTCATATAGCATTTTGTGTCAAGATCTCAAACCTAGGGCTTGAAAAACATCGATTTTCACTAGATTTGGCCTTATCGACTCTCTAAATTTGCACCATAGGCGTGTTGTGAAGGTTATTTTTGAACTAATTGGTTGTTATCAAGGTATTTATTTTCTTCCCCTCCTAAAAATCTCACAACACCCTTTTATTGGGCTCTTGTATTGAAAATTCAGTGAAAAACTACACATTTTTGTTATTTTTGCCCTAGGGTTTGGCCTAGTTTGCACTCCAAGTGTGTTGAGATAAATTTTAAGGACTGAGGTGACTAATATGATTGATTTATTTTCTTCACCTTCTAAAATTCATTACAACTCCCATTTTGCTAGGTCTTGGAGTTAAAAAACCGTGAAAAATAGCCTATTTTTGCTATATTTTCACTAGGATTTGACCTTAAGTGGCACTAAAAGCGTGTTGTGACGGATATTTTGACATTAAGTGTCTATTATTACTAATATAATTTTCTTTCCATCATCATTTTCCTCACAACACCCTTTGTCATACTCTTTTGCATTGAGATTTGGTGAAAAAATCGCATATTTTAGCATATTTTCACTTGTCGTCATCTTATATTTGCGTCAAGAGTGTGTTGTAAAGGATATTATTTTTGTATTGGACTGATATCAGACATATAATTTTCTTCCCCTGATCAATTTCCTTACAACACCTTTTCTTTCATTCATTTGCATTGAAAAAAGTACAAAAAATCAAGCATTTTAGGTCATCTTTTCATATAAATTTGCACTTGTCTTTTGCATCAATTTCGAAAAGCTTTTAAAATCTAATTTTACATTCATTTGAAGACATATATCATGGCTATTTCTTTGGAAGAATTGTTTTCATACATCATAGACATTGTTCATTTCTCTAAATTCACTGATAAACATCCTCAAGTTCTGGAACAAATAGCACACATTCATGGTGTTTATCTCTCTATGTGCTCCACATAAAAAATCCTTTGTCATATATCTGATTTTGATAGATTCACAAACTTCATGGGAATATACCCTTGGATATTGGATGATCTCACTAAATTCATGATCAATTGTATATATACTAGTGATGACCTTAAGATGTTAGATGAAACCTTAGATGACTTTATGGACCATTCCACTATGACACCTATTGATAAAACATGTGATGATAACTTTGGTTTACCTTATGATCCCTCTCCAAAGGTTACTCCTCCTCATGAGGACACTTTGATGCAAGAGGATGATTTCATTGACACATCTATTAACATCACACCATCAAGTCTTCATTCTAATGCTCACTCTGGCTAAGATGAAGCGTTAGCAAATGAAGAGCCATCACCAGTTTGCCATTTTGATGCTCTCCCTAGCCAAGAGGAAGCATTAGTGAATGAAGAACTCCCTTCAACAAGGAACATCCCATGGGTAGATAATGAGCTTTCATCTAACAACAATAAAAACTCTATCATAATGCATGAAACCTCTATGGATCATCCCATCAACCTTCTTCCTTTAGTTGATTGCTCACACACGTTGGATTTGACTAAGGAAGAGAAGACCTTTAATGTCCCTCCTTTGCTTGAATATTCAAGTCATTTGGACATCACTAAGGATGTAGCACTAGTGGATGAGGAGAGGTCTCTCACATTAAATCCCTCAAGGATGGATGTTGAGATCACTCAAGATAATTTCCTTCTCCCACCACCTAAGAGGATAGTGAATATGTGTACTAATGAACTTCAACAAGAAAATATTCCACCTAACATTGAGTCAAACCAAGAAGCATTTAAGAATGCACATAAGAATAATGACAAAGACTTGGCAATGGTACCCTATGATTGCAATTGGAAAGAGAATGTTGTGATTGTTGATGACTTCTAGCATAAGCCTTCCTACAGATAAGTATTTCTAATCCTTTATCTCTCTCGTGATGTGCTTCCCCCATGATGTGTTATGAGTTGTTTAGGCCTCCTGGGATGACCCCTGATTCTCTTGTAAGGTATGGGATACTAGGAGACTGCCTCTGATGTGACCTTCTTCTTTTTGTATCATCATTCTTCTATATTGCCTCTCTCTGATTTCATCGTTGTGTGTCGTGTCTTACGGACATAGCGTTGCAATTGGTGACACTGGGGGTACCCTCCTACATGACTGTCCCTAAGACACTTGTTTCTCCTCTCTGATTTATCGTTTCCCTTCCTCTAGTGTTTCTATCTAGCGGGCAAATGACGAAAAACATTTATACTAATGCGAACCTAGTGTCACTTTTGAGAGCAATAAAAAAATGGACTTAGTTCCTAATATGACGATGGGGTTGTATATCTTATCCGACGCTTGGATAGTGAAATCACTTGTGCTTTCTACGTAGTGACTATGATGATGTTTCTATCTCATTTACAAACCTTAACAATATTTCTGCTCTGTGCACCTTTGTTTGTCTTTGAATCTGGCCTTGGCAATACTCAATTCGGAGAGCTTCGTGATATAGCCCCATGGTTATCCTCGAACTTCGAATTCGTAGTATAACCTTGGCTCTTTTTGTGTTTAATCATATGCATTGATGTTTTTGTTTATCATGATGTTGTAGACACTAACATGTTTCTTGCAGGGATGTGTTTGTGGGAACATTTGGTGATCGTAAAGTACATGTCACCTTCGGGGGGCATGGGCTTTGCAAAAGTCTGTGTTCCCTTGTGTGTTTTCTTCCTACCTTAACCTGCTTGATATCGATGCATGATATCAACCACCTTAAAGTGGGGGCATACATAAGGTAAGCTATCTATTATAGATGTTAGCAATGTGCTTGTCCTCAGATGCGGTTTAAAGACCTGCGCGATGAGTGCATCCTGCATCCTGAGTTTGTTTTCAATCAATCAATCAATCATGTAAGCCCTTTGTGGAGGCAGGATATCGCGTATATCCTTTTCTATTTTAAGTCCTCTGTGGAGGCGGGGATGGTGTATTTCTTGAAGCATATTGCATCATCCTGTCATTTTCAAAAGTCCTCTGTGGAGGCGGGGAGCAGTTCTGTGACTAACTCAACCCTTAAGCCTGTCTTCGGCGATTGTTGTGGCGAAGCCCAATCATCGGTGTGTGCCTGTAATGTGCCTGAGATGTTGTTGGACCTTGAAATAGGTACACTCCATTGCTTGTCTGCCATGTTTTCTCCGTGTCTTCAAGTGTGTGTGTTTGGCGTGCTTGATTTGTGTGGCATGTTTGTTGCCCCATATGCAGTCTAAAGACTAGCTCGATGAGTGCTTCCTACATTTTCAGAGGTTTTGTGTGTCTTGCGTGTGTGTTGCCCCATATATGCAGTATAAAGGCCAACGTGATGAGTGATTCCTGCATTATGGGAGGTTTGTTTACTTTCCAGTACTTGCATCTGCATTTCATATATATGAGAAAAAGAAAAGAAAAGAAATTATGCATGTGTTCTAAGCATTAATGTGTCTTCTATGCATTTACTGTCTTCTCCGTGTTTTGTGTGACTGTAACTATCTTCTCTGTGTTTTATGTGCTTGTTACTGTCTTCTATGTGATTGGCGTGTCTTCTCTGTGCTTGGTGTGTTTGTTGTGTTTGTGACCGTACTTTAATGCATGTATTGGCCTCGCGTTCATACATACTTTAATGTGGGGGCTAAATGTAACGTCAAAAAATGTCCCCTTGGGGGCTTTTCCCTCTTTAGGTTTATCTCCTAGGTCTTTTGTGTGCATTTAGGACATTTTACATCATATTTCAACACCCCGATGAGAAAACCCCTAAGTGTCTTGACAAATAGGACCTAGGGGGCTTGCTTGAGATAGACCCTGCCTAAAATAGGGGGAGGACTTGGGCGCCCGTGCCCTAGTCCTACCCTATTTTGGGGCAGTCCCAATTTTTGGGTGTTGGCTTGTGATCGTTATTTGGGTCCTATGACGACACGGTAAGTTTGAATTATGAAAATCTTGGCGGAAGTGTTTGTAGTTGCATATAAAAGCATGTTTAGGCATTCATTTAGAAACTAGATGATTACTAGTAAGCTATTGTGTTCTCAAGGTGATTCAAGGCTTTCATTGTGTTGCAAGAGCAGAATTGTGTTGTCTATGTATTTGTGTTTGCAGATTTGAGCATCCATTTCATCATGGAATGAAGGGCATCTTCCTCCCATGAGATCTTCACTACAAGGTGACATTATATTATGTTTTCATCATCATTTCCTTTGGTTTTTGCCTCTGCCTCACAAGGGCATGTACTCTCTATCTAACAAAGGTGTTCAGAGACTTAAGTGTCCTCTAGGGCTTGACTGAGGCAAGCCTCTAAACACCACAACCCCCTCCCAAAGTTTTCATGGTTGTAGGTTACAGGTTGAGGAGTTGGACAAAGTGAAGTTACAGGAAGACATCTTGGAGTGTCAGAATTATAGAATAGGAAGAAAATCTGCCCCCTGGACTTGGGTGCCCGCTCATTAGTCCTCCAAGTTCCGTGACGAGAAAATCTTCAGAACAGCAGGAAAGAGTTGCAGACTGAGTTCTCAGATCTGGACAAAAATATAGGCCTTGGACTTGGGCGCCCACTCCTGTGTCCCTGACTTTTCTGCCTCGGAACCCCAAAAATAGGTACTCTATGTTTTGATATTTTACATCCCTCTGTAAGAGCTTTTTCTGTAATTCATCCGTTTACTGTCGTATTTGCAAAATTAGGGTTTTAATGATCAATTAAGCATAAGAAAAGGAAAATTGGTAGTTAAACACCCTAATCCAAGTTTCCCTACATCTCACAATGACCTAGGGTATGATAGTGCATTGCCACTCGACTCTAGGTCCTTGAATGTTAAGGGTGAAAAGAGGATTCAAACATCTAACAACCAAAACATTAAACAAATCCAAATTTTACCTTAAACAATTTCAAATTGTGAATCTTATGTAGAAACGAAGGATTCATTGATTCACCGGAGTAATGTTTTAAAAGAATTGATCAAAGATTTAGAGAGTGCCAAGGACCTGAGTGAAGACAGCGATGTCGATCTTCTGCACAAGTTGGAGGAACTCCCATGTAAGTTGACAACTAATGATCATCATTTTCTTCCTATTGATGAGATGATCCAATAATTTAACAGTATGGTTCAAAGAGATTTTGAAGAGAAAGCTTTTTCAGTTGCTTCTCTAGATAATCTTTTGGACAATTAATTAACTCTGGATAATCTGAAGGCTAAGTTGACAAGTCATGAAAAGGCAGCTACTGCAGTGAAAGATGCAATAATCAGAGCCCGAGTGATTTTCAAAAACACTACTGGTCCTAACAACCTTGAAATACAAATAGTGTTCACCATGTATGAAGATTTTTTGAAGAAGACTGGGAGTGCAAGTTGATTCAAATTTTCATGCCTTAGTAAATTTTCAATGTATTTTGATATGTACTTTGTATTTAGTTTTGGACATATTCACATGTACTTTTTCAATATGTAATTACATGTGCAAACAAAGGAAGTCCTAAGTCAAAAAGGACTCTTTTGTTGAATAAGTCAAAGTAGTTATATTTTTCCTAAATTAGCTCTTCGCCTCACCCTATAAATAAAGGGGGCCTCTTTGTAATTTTTATCTTTTAGTTATTGAAGTGAGACTCTGACAAAATTGAGAAGCATTTTTTAGACTTTGTGTTCAAGATTGTAAATCAATATTTTATCAATAATAAGAAAGCAAGTGAGCATTCAAACTTTGTTTTGGGAATCTACTTGTAGTGTATGAGAGATGTTCTTATGTCTTTTCTCTTGCACTTTCTATGTAATTGATTAAATCAGTATTGTGAGTTCATTTAATCCAGAAGGTGATCTAAAGTTGATCTTGGAGTCTTTGTGCTACAACATTATCTTTGGAATTTATATTCTATGTTCATGAGTTGAAAATATTAGAAGACTTTGAGCTACTATTTATTTTTTGTGTTCATTAAATCTCTTGATAGCGTACAGTGGAGACTTTGGGCTATATTCTACACTATATATTTCTAATTCCAAGTCAACAAAAGAAATTACGAAAGACTTTGTGCTTCTGTGAATTTCTGGTTTATTTCACACTGGTATCATTTTGAATATTCTTATGTTCATTCAACCTTGATATTGGTTATTATTTTTCCAATAAGTAGTTTGTAAGTTTATCATGTATTGTAAGGATTAAGTTGAAACATCATTTCTGAAAAAAGAGAAATAGATGATATGGCACCATCCATAGATTAGTATATAGTGTAAATAAATCTAGTTAAGTACTTGTTGATTATAGTGAGAAATAAGAAGGGAGCCTCCCCTTTTTGAGAGGAGAGATTAAATCTCATCACACTGTGATTGATATAACCATTTTGTCTTTAGTTAGTTGGTGACAAAATATTCACCCAATAGCTGCTTAGGAAGGGGACATTACAAAATGTGAAATATACATGGCTTGATGTTTATGATTATATGGATATTAAATTGATACCTTTGGGATGACGAATGATATTCTATTGGCACTCCATCACATTTGCACAAAATATGTCAAAATATTCTATAGATTGAATTATGGGTCTTGATATTATTATTACACCTTGTGGACTACTATCCAAACTTATTAGGATGCCATGGATGAACAAGTGATTACATATTATTGTGCAAATTTATTATAATGCAATGGATGAGCAAGTTATTACATATTGTATTTACTTATTTTCTTACAATTGTATTGAACATTGAGTATGTGTGATTTAGTATTGAATTATATAAATGTGTTTATGAGACATGTTGAATTCAATATTCAAGTTATATGATTTAATAGTGAATCTATGAATGCACATATAAATTAGAGCATATTTTTGGGTTTTATGGTATAGTTAATGGCAATGTAGAGGGGCCATTACAATTTAGGCGCTTGAATTTTTGGGCAACATGCTCTATTTGTCTTGTACAATTATAATTGCTATGGGTTAACTTGATGTGTTGTTTCAATTAGGCATTAGTATTGATTCATTATAAATTTAATTAATTGATTTAAAAATTATTAATTCATTTGGAGGTGTTGAGTATATGTCATAATTAAAAGTTCAAACTAATTATGTCTAGTAACTACAATACATGATGTTTAGAAGGTGACATACATTGATATAGTCTTAAGTTTAGATCGTACAAATTAGTAATGATTAGACTACATCGTTGTAGTCATAATTGTGCTAAGTAGGGGTGCTTTACTACATTATTACATTAGGGAGACAAGGTAGCTAGCATGGTTCTAATTAGCCTTTCATTTGCTTTTGAACTACATAGGTGAATTTTCTTCTATATTAAGATCTTGTCATCATACTTGTGAGACTCACTTTTCATCTAAGGTTGTTGGTAGCTAGCACTTAATTCATTAGGAAGTCAATTCAAGAAGTAGGAGATTTATAGTAAACTCTAGATTAATTAATTTGCACATTGATATACATTAACTATTACAATAAATTTTGTAAAAATTAAACTAAATATTTTTAATTTTAAAATTGGGAGCTAGAAAACTTTATTTCAAAGCAATAGTGTATGATCCTAGCCACTAGTTTCATTAGAAAAATATGAAAGAAGATATGTACAAAGAATTACGAAGTGCATATGCACCTAAATGTTAGTGATAATTATTTCAACTTTTAGTTAGGTGACATATAATATGGTCAACCTCAACTAAGGTATTATTTTTATGGTTTGGTCATTGATTAATAACATATAGGGGTAAAATCATTACCATTGATCATTTGGTAAAATCATTACCGTTGATTGAAATGATCAAAATATAAATACTCAACTTATAATGCCTATGTGTGTTAATTGACAAGCTATATATTGTTTCTCAACACAAGCCACAAGTCATTCTTAAGACTTGACAACTTCTGAGGTGTCATTAATCTAACATGCTACCCTGATGATGACATCACGTATTGTGATCATGTCTCAAAGATTAACAAATGGATCCTCCACCAAAGGTTTGGTAACAATATTTGCTAGTTGCTTTGTAATCATAATGCATTGGACATCAATTTCTCCATAATGCACTTGCTCACGAATCTAATGCATGTCTCTTTCAATATGCTTTTATTAAAGGGGTAAAAATAGGTTTTGATAGGGTTGTGGAAACCCAATACAATAGGCGAGACATTAGCAAGAGCATAGTGGACCCACAAAAAATCACATATAGGTTTTGGAAGGACCTGAAAACCTTTTACACCATTGCATCCAAGTTGCCAACACAAAGAAGGTTTTAAAGGGACCAAAAACTTTGAACAAAGAGGTTGCAACTAACCTTCCAAACAAAACAAACCTAGGTTAGCCTCCTACACAACCCCAAGCTTCGTCCTATCATTTTGAGCACCCTTGACCCAGGTGTGGGAAACACAAGCATGTTTAGGAAGACCTCTCTTCTTTCATTGAACAATCTTCCATGAGATTGTTAGAATGCATTGACATACTAAGAGGGGGGTGAATCAGTATATGCCACTTTTTAAAACAATTATACTTCAATAACTAGATCTCTACCTCATCAACTAGATTATGTAAGATCTATGCAAACATAAACACATACACACATCCACACAAAAGACCATAACACTAGATTTAACATGGAAACCCAAGAAGGGAAAAACCACAGTGAGAAAGCTGCTTGGATCTACTGTCCAAATCTAGTCTCACAAAATAGAATCAAATTTACAATGAATTTTATGGGCTCCAACCCAAAGGAAGCTACAACTCTTGAATACAAATATTTATGGGCTCCAACCCAAAGGAAGCTACAACTCCCTAAACAAAGGTTTATGGGCTCCAACCCAAAGGAAGCTACAACTCCCTGAAACACAGATTTATGGGCATCAACCCAAAGGAAGCTACAACTTCCTGATACATAATTTTATGGGCTCCAACCCAAAGGAAGCTACAACTCCCTTGGAAGTTAAACAACACTCATAAAAGGAGGCTCCTACCTCTACTCAGCAATCTTGACTGATGACTCAAATACCTCTACACACTATTTCTACAAACACTCTAATATCATTCACACGCTCTGATGACTTAGACACCTTTGCACTATCTTCTATGATACCTTCTTGATCATTTGACTGAATGGTGTAGCTCAACAATCTTTGCAACACTAACTCTACTATAGATTATGCATTATCTCTTACACAGTTACTTCTCTTTCTTCAAATCATTCATTTGACATCATCCCCACTCACACATTCTCACACTCGCATCACTCACACACAAATCACACCCCTTATACAAATCATACATCTCATATTTTGGATCATATACTTGACATCTTTCATACACCCTCACACTTTCTCATGCCCACATGCACACTTACATTTTTGCTCTTCAATTCCACACACTAAACCAAGTTTTTGTCCTCATAAATACGTTTCGCAAGTCTTCTAAACATCATCTTTGTCGGCATTTATGTAACATGTTCCTGAACGTGTAACGACCTTACTTATCGGCTCCCAAATCAACTACGATAATGTAGGAATGAAATCTAAAAAATGTGGTTCATATCACGAGGTCTACTGGACCCATTTTACATTATCCCAATCTTTCTTGCTGGCACACTCTTCCACACACATGGTACAATCACTCAAACACACCATGTCGGATCTGCAAACACTTATCCTTTCATGCCTTAGCTCCAGACCCTATGCGGTACTGGAGAAACAAAATAACAAGTGGATCAAGCCACGAACATTATATGACTTACAAAACCTTATCATGCATTCCTTTCTCTATTTCATGCTTCTATTTTCTAGCGCAAGTGATCAGACATTGAAACCTGTTATTTCTACACTTGCATGTCTTACCTTGGAACAATGGTAAACATACTTGCAGTGTTTTTTACATTCTAAAACTTGGATATGTTATGAAAGATACCATTATTCATATCTGGTTCAAACCTCCATGCTATATCTTCAATTGCGAAGAAATGCAGAGCATTTCTCTATTCCTTTGATATTGCACAAACATTGTAACACCACTGTCTTCACTCAGTCACATCCAGAAACATACTACGGTGATCCACAACACTTTAAACCTAAACTAAGCGTACATACTGACTATCTGAACTTATCTTTCACACAACAAAGCTAAATATCAAAATGTGGTGGAATGCGGTGGCTTTCTATTCTACCTCTGATAAGCTTTCATAGGAACATAACTTGTTCTCACTCTGCTGACTCTAGAACACTCTGTGGTAACTCTTATGATCTGTATCTTGGATCATGCTTACTTCATGGTCATCTCTAGCTAACTTCCAAGCCACAAGGCCATATCTTCATCTGTGGAGGAATGCGGTACATTTTCTTGAACCTATGACACCCTTCACAGTTGGAAACTTAGACAATTTTCTTCAAACTTTATGCAACTTTCTTCATCAAGCGCTAATCATCATGACTCCTTATCATCAAAAGACAACATATGCAACCAACATTGTTCCATGATATTTGGTCTCCAACGCATCACACCAAACACATCAAACACTTCAAGCACTTTGACTGAAAACACAACTTAAGCATCAATGTATGACATTAATCAAAACACTTTGACAACCATCACCTATACATGAACTTTAGAATATGTGGTACAATTATGTACAGATGATGATGATCCAACTGCATGCTCATATCTTTCATCACAAATCTTCTGATCTCCATTCCTTGACTTCACATCACAACACTTATGATCACTACTCCTTTGACATTCATCTTTCATCATCACAACTCTTATGATCTTCATAGCTTTGACATCAAAGACAACACTCCTTTGTCATCGTTGACAACATGTGCTTCTCATTATCATTACTCCTTTGACATTAACATCATCGATGCCTTTGACATCGATGACAACACATGCAACAATCTCCCCCTTTGTCATTGATGGCAACACTAACTTGATATTCAACTTTTCTCCCCCTTTGACATCAAGGGAAAAGGGCCAATGGTTTTCCTCTGTACCTACAAAACATACAAGCTCCCCCTGCCTATACAATTCTTGTCATCCTCTATAGTTTCTTTTGTCAGCTTGCTCCCCCTAAGATGTAGCCTCTTCATTTTATATACTAAGTACATACAAACCCAATATAGTGGCATGTTCTTTTCAGAAGATACTTCTTACACAAGTTCTATCCTCTGTAAATCTTGTTGTTGTTGTTACGTCAGAAAATGTCCCCTTGGGGGCTTTTCCCTCTTAAGGTTTAGCTCTCAGGTCCCTTAGTATGCATTTAGAGCATCTTGCATGATAATTTGACATCCCAATGAGAAAACCCCAAAGTTTCATGACAAATGGGACCTAGGGGGTACACTTGTGATAATCCCTGCCTAAAATAGGAGGGGTGGACTTAGGCACCCGCGCCCTAGTCCTGTCCTATTTTAGGTCATGCCCAAATTTTGAGTGTCAGTTTATGACCATTATTTGGGTCCTAGGCCGACATGGTAAGTTTGAATTACAAAATTCTTAGTGGGAGTATTTGTAGTTGCATATATAAGCATGTTTAGGCATTCATTTGTAAACTAGATGATTACTAGATGGAAATTTAATGAGCATTGGCACTTTGAAAGTGATTCAAGGCATTCATTGTGTGTTAGAGCAGATTTTGTGTTGTTATTGTGTTTGTATTTGCATATTTGGCATCTATCTCCTCATGGCATGAAGAGCTTCTTCCTACCATGAGATCTTCACTACAAGGTGATATCATTTGTGTTTTTCAATCATTATCATTTGGATTTTTGCCTCTATCCACCGGGATACGCACTCTCATCTGACAACGATGTTCAGAAGATTTGAATGTCTCTACAGGGCTTGACTGAGGCAAGCCTCTAAACACCACAACCCCCTCCCCATTTTCCTGTGATTGCAGGTTACAGTTTGAAGAAGCAGGAAAAGTGGAGTTGCAGGGAAGGGTTGCAGAGTGTCACAATTGTAGAGCAAAGAAGAAAACAGGGACCTAGACTTGGGCACCCGCTCATTAGTCCTTTGGATCCTGCAACTAAAGAATCTTCCAGAACAACAGGAATAGGTTGCAAACAAGATTCCCAGATCTCAACAAAAACTATGGCACTGGACTAGGGTGCCCGCTCATTAGTCCCTAACTTTTCCACTTTCTGAACTTTGAAATCTAGTACGCATTTGATTGTTATTTGACATCTTTCTGTAAGAACATTTTCTGTAATTTGTCTGTTTGCTTCCAAATTTGCATAATTAGGGTTTTGAGCATAATTGGGCATAATTGATTTTCTAAGTGACCGAAGGCCTGATAGTAGATTCCCTACTCAGCTTGAAGTCCTTAAATGTTTAGTGGTGAAAGGAGGATCAAACAAACTATCACATAAACCCTCTTATCCAAATTTTCTACTAAACATTTTGGTGAAACCATGTTTTTATTGAATTTTGCACCTTTCTGAGTGTTGTGATTTAGATTTACATTGATTTTATTCATTCATATCATTATTCATCTTATTGCATTGGAAAAATTACAAAAAAAATTGAAAATTTTGAAAAAAATTCTAGGGTTTGCATTTTCATTTAATTTTCATCAATTAATTTAAATTTCATTAAATTTATGATTTATGCATTATATCTTAGCTAAATTATATAAAATTACAAAATTACAATCACTTGCATTGCATTTTCATTATAAAATTGCTAGGGTTTTGTTAGAAATTTTGAATTTTTCATATAACCTAGTAATTTCAAACACTAGGGTTTGTAGGTAAAATCTTGTTTCAGATTTTTCTACTGATCTTAGACACTCAATAAAATTTGCATTTGGCTGTAATGTTGCATTTTAGTTTAAATTTGCATTTATATTTCAAAAATTTGCATTTTTACATAGAAAATTTCAACAAAAACTAGCATTTTTCATTGATTTTTCATCAGATTTGCACTTGCATTTTGCATTGTAGGGTTTGAAAATCATTTTAAGTATGAGTGGAATTAATTTTCATCATAAATCATATTATAAAACATTCATGTAGCATTTTGCATTCATTTGCACTAAGACCTCATGCCTAAGGTTTGAAAACCTAGATTTTTCACTAGATTTGGCCCTATCAACTCTCTAGATTTGCATCATAGGCGTGTTGTGAAGAATATTTTTGTACGAATTGGTTGTTATCAGGTTTTTTATCTGTTTCCCCTTTTAAAATTCTTTACAACACCTTTTTATTGGGCCCTTATATTCAAAATTTGGTGAAAAATTACGTATCTTGGCTATATTTGCCCTACGGTTTGACCTAGATTTGCACTACAAGCGTGTTGTGATAGATTTTATGGATTTAGGTGACTAATATTATTTCTATAATCTGCTTCACCTCCTAAAATTCTTTACAACACCCTTTTTATTGGGTCTTTGCATTGAAAAGTTGTGAAAATTGCATATTTTAGTGTATTTTCACTAGGTTTTGAATTGTTATCATCCTAGGTTTGCATCAAAAGTGTGTTGTGAAGGATATTATTACTTTATTTTTGCTTCCCCTGACCAATTTATTTACAACACCTTTTCTTTCACTTATTTGCATTGAAAAAAGTCAAAAATCAAGCATTTTAGGTCATTTTCATACATAGTTTTGCACTTATCTTTTTATATCTTTTGAAAAGATTTTAAAATTTGATTTTGCATTGATCTGAATACATATACACAAGGATTCTAATCGTAACAATAAAAATAGGCTCCCTCCTAAGCCTTACATGAAAAGAAAGGTCCCCGAACCTAAAATTTTGTTTACACCTCATGATAGAACAATTGGAAACAATGAAGGACCTCTTTATATCACTGTGAAAATAATGGGAAATCATGTGGATGGAACCCTTATTGATCCTAATGGCATGACTAATGTGGCTACATAAGAGTTTCTCTATTCACATGGATTGATGCAAGACTCTTATGACCCTTCGAACATGATGATTAAAACATATAAGGGAACCTTTATAAACACTTTTGGGAAGATATCATTGTTGGTCACTATATTTGAGAAATTTGTAGAACAATGGTTTGATGTTGTCACCATTTCTGACCTCTTTCACATAAAACTAGGGAACCCATGGTTAAAGGCTATGAAAGTTGTCCCTTCAACAATTCATAACTGTGTAAAATTTCTTTTGAATGGACATGTGATTACTATTCCTCGCAATAAGTATAAACCTTTGGTTACAAAACAACACTTTACACTTGATTACTTTTGGGAAAGATCTGAAATGGAACCGAAGGCACGGACATATTTTAATTTCTTGAGCTATAGAAATTATAAAACGAAACTATTACATCAAGTGGCTAGTCCTTCTGTGTAAGAAATAACAAGAGACGAACAACCCACATTTGAAGAGAATCCTAGATCGAAAGGAAATGGACCCTATGCTAAGGTTCCTCCCCCTCCATCCTTACAAGGATCGGGAGGTAGTCATCGATAGTAAAACATTCAACCTAGACAAATGATATTTGATCCTGGTGCTTCCTCCTCTAGAACACAAAAACCTATGGAAGAGAAAAAACCTATCTTACAAGAGATAAGTGGTAGGACAAAAAGAAATCAACAAGAAAAAGAAAGGAAGAGGAGATGACAAGCTTATGCCCAACGACTTGCATCTCAACAAGAAATAATTTCACCTAACATTGAAACAAACAAAAAAAATCTTAAGAATGAACAACTTGAAGACAAGAACAAGAGTTGGGCTATGGTACTTTATGTCCCACTTTCCTCCAACATTCAAGAGTGAGAAGATGATGATGATTTTCTCATTGATAACCTTTAATTAGGTTGTCCCTACAGGTAAGTATTTCTAACCCTTTATCTTTCATGATGTGTTTCCCCCGTGATGTGTTATATGTTGTTTAGGCCCCCTGGGATGACCCCTGATTCTCTTGTAAGGTCTGGGATACTAGGAGACCACCTCTGTTGTGACCTTCTTCTATTTGTATCATCATTATTCTATATTGCCTCTCCTCTCTATTTTCACTGTTGTGTGTTGTGTCTTATGGACATAGTGTTGCGGTTGGTGACTTGGGAGCACCCTCCTACGTGATTGTTCCTAAGACACTTGTTTCTCCTCTCTTGTTTTATTGTTTACCTTCCTCTAGTGTTTCCATCTAGCGAGCGGATGATGAAAAACATTTTATACTGATGCAGACCTAGTGTCCCTTTAGCAAGAAATCAAAACATGGACTTAGTTCATATACACATGACGATGGGGTTGATATATATTATCCGACGCTTGGCTAGTAGAATCAGTCTGTGCACTTTGTTGTGTGATCTTGATGGTGTCTTATGTCACTTACAAAACATAACAATATTGTTGGTCCATGCACTTTGTCTATCTTGAATCTTGCATTCCTCAGTTTTATATGCATTATTGTTTATCGTGATTATATGGACACTAACACTTTTCTTACAGGGGTGTGTTTATGGGA
The DNA here is from genome assembly GCA_027924645.1 of Cunninghamia lanceolata. Classification (NCBI taxonomy): domain Eukaryota; kingdom Viridiplantae; phylum Streptophyta; class Pinopsida; order Cupressales; family Cupressaceae; genus Cunninghamia; species Cunninghamia lanceolata. Next base: position 3,584,550 of record BSBN01000923.1, read on the forward strand.
ACATTTGGCGATCATAAAGTACATGTCACCTCTAGGGGGAATTAGCTTTGCGAGAGCTCATGTTCCCTTGTGTGTTTTCTTCCTACCTTAACGTGCTTGATATCGGTACATGATATCAACCACCTTAAGGTGGGGGCATATATAAGGTAAGTTGTTTGTTCTAGATGTCAGCAATGTGCTTGTTCTCAGGTGCAGTCTTAAAGATTGTGTTGGAAAGAGACACTGCTCTGATATAGACTTATATGTTGTCATTGATGGAAACAAGGCTCAGAGATCTCATCAGCACGACAAAAAGATATAACTCTGGAAGGTCTTACTGAAATTTAGATCTGGTTGGCAAAAATGACTAAGTATGGGCAATATACAGAGTAAGGGATAGTAAGTGGATTAGTGTGCCTCTGCAGATGAAGACCTGGAAATGCGGCTCAAGTATAATGTTCATAGTTTTTTGGTGTTGTTATATTCCAGTGATCAAGTCCTAACTTCCTTCGGAAGTCATTTGGAGAAAATGTCTAAGTCTAGAAGAACAGAGGTATGATAGGAACAGTGTAGAGTGCAGAGTAAAATGGTCTACGTTTCTCCACAAGTGCATATTTTGTTCTGTAGTTTTGAGGCAACTAAGAGACATGTCATGAATACCTAAATCCAGGATTATAGCCTTTGAAGTTCAATAGATCATATTCTACAAGCTCTCCAGTATCAGCTTCCAGTTCAACAGTATTTCTCTGAGACAGAGCAGTAGTTTCATGATCCGCATTTTGACATGCAGAAGTATTTTGCTCCACAGTCTTGAAGGTATGTCAAGTGGTTAGTAATGAACATTGGATATGAATTGTAAGGTCCAATTTGGTCCACAGTGTGAGTTGTGATGTGATAGATGAACTAGCCAAGTATGTTCTTAAAGAACAGACCGATTGGTATGTTAGATCCTTATGCGGAGAAGATATAGCATCTGGATAATCAATCTAAATGTTCATATGATTAAGGCCAACCTATGTGAAGACTATTGAAATTAGGGCAGACAACTGAGAGGGGGGAGTGAATCCGTTGTCTCAAAACTTTATATTTTGCTGCATTTAATTTTCTTTACCACTTATCAATAGATTAGTGTTGTAAACATGAAAGCATGAATCAACAACACATGAGCAGAAACATAATCAACACACATAACACCAGGATTTTTACATGGAAACCCGATTAAGGGAAAAACCACAGTGGGGGTTAACCCACAAGATTTATTCTCTATTAAAAGAATAGAAAAATGGGAAGGCACGTGCCTTCGAGCACACTGCCCAGAGCTCATTGCTCCAAGAGACTCACTTTCTATAAAACATTTACATGGTTAACATTGAAAGGTTGAACTGAGAAATAGCATCTTCTCCATGCCAAGATTTAGTTCCATTGAATCTCACAACACTTCTGCTCTACCTTCAAACACTTCTTCGCTACCTCTGCATCAACAGTACTCTTCCTCTTCTCTGCTCTTCCTCTTCTCTACTCTGCCTTTTTACCTTTCTTAGTATCTTATAATTTTCACACAAGGTCACTTTTTCCATGACTCAACTACAAGTATTTATACTCTACATCAACCTTGGAATGAACATCAAGTTTGGCATTACAATAATCAACCATTGGAACAATCTCCAAGGTCGGCATTACACACATTTACAAAAATACTTGACTTAATATAAAATGTGAACCACTACACTATCGGCCAAACTTAGCTGGGACTCAAATCTTCCTCAAATAATATGCCACACTCCATAGAACTTCTCTTGGATCATCCACAACATGCATGAAGCATCTAGTCGACCAAGACTGGAAACAACAGCAACACCCAAGGAGAAATCTTCAACCATGAGCTCAATCCTCAATGCAGAGCACCAACACAATAGGCACACAATCCAGAGACCTCCACAAGCACAATGAAATCAACAAGAACAACCGCACCACCTCAAATCACCAGAATCACTTGCATCTTCATATGAGAACTTAAGAACACTAACTGTCATGACTGTCATACTAGAAAGATTGCTTACCAACCTCCAAACCATGAACCACTTGAGTTGAGGATACATACCAACATCCTAAACATACCTCTAGATCCACAGACCATAATATTCCAATGCGGAGCAATCCGGACCAAATTTTTGTCACTCTGTTACCTCTAAACAACTGCAAAAACCTGGTTCTACTTAGATGGCCATAACTTCACCAATCCTTCATGCGGACCTCTCAAATCTTAACTAAAGCAACTTCAAACAATCCTCCACAAACCCTTTAATCCGTAGACTCTAATATTTGTCTCACTAGACATGCGGAGCAATCTACTTTACTGAACTGCATTGTCTTCACTATTTTTGACAAAGAGATATGTTGACATCAATGACAACACATCATAGGCACATATTTGCAACAATTTCCCCCTTTGTCATTGATGGCAACATATGATGTGAAAAACTAATTCAACCATCAAGACAAGGACTTCTCCCCCTTTCTCTTATCACACCTACAACCACTTTCTTCACTACTCCCCCTTACTTACTTCTGCATTTTTCACATGACTTCTCTCCCCCTTTGACATCAATGGCAAAGGGCACATATTTGCAATCATCTGTCTCCCCTTTTGTTTCTTAGATAAAACCAAACTGAACTCTAGAATTAATCATATTGACTACTCCCCCTGAGTAGCATCCTCTTAACATCAATCTGGATCACAAGATATAACTATGAGTTCCATCGAATTGATGCACACTAGTGCACCTTAGTTCTGAACAGGAGGGGTAATAACCCCTAGCATCACTCTAAGATACTCAAAAGTGTCCTTAGGTAGAGGCTTAGTGAAGATATCTGCAATCTGATCTTTTGAAGAAACAAACTCCAATCTGGATTTATTCTCATTTACCTTCTCTCTCAAAAAGTGAAACTTGATGGATATGTGCTTTGTCTTTGAATGCAACACCGGATTCTTTGAAATGTTTATTGCACTTGAATTATCACAGAAGATTGTAACAGGCTCTTCAAACACAATTCTGACATCCTTCAAGATTTTCTTCATCCACAAAACTTGAGTACAATTGCTTTCTGCTGCTATATACTCTACCTCTGTAGTAGACAGAGATATTACCTCCTACTTTTTGCTCAACCAAGAAACCAATCTCTTTCCCAAGAAAAATGCACCACCACTAGTACTCTTTCTATCATCCACATCTCCTGCTGATGCAGAGGTAAAGGTAAGGTTGTAGTAGAAGTTCACTCAACGAACTTAGATCACTTCCCTCAAGAGGTTAACAACGGTGTTTGTGAAGACAAAGCCTACACAAGGCTATTACAGAGATTGACCTAGCCTAGGATCACTATCTAGTGTCCTCCTCTCAGGCTACCCACTTCTCAATTTGGAGAGTCATTGCTCTATCCAACCTACTTGCACAATACACCCTTTTAAGGACTCACAACCTGTTACCACACCTCTACCAATAGTGTCCTCATATAACTATTAACAAATACTTATTAAGGAATCATAACTATCATGAGGTCTCTGACCAAAAGACTAGTTTCTACACTTTCTAAGGCAATGGACAGCAACAACAAAAGGATTGTCCTAGAACAGTGTTTGAGGAAGACTTAGAACTTGTAGAGTTGACTCACTCAACCTTTTAAGGCCTCATTGGACCCTCAACACCCAATGTATACTAAATACTCCATATAAACAACCATTTACTCCTATGCACTGACCATACTGTGTTATGCAGGGTAGGGACAGCAACTTTGAGGCTTGACTGTCCTATGACAGTCTCAAAGAGACAGCTCCTTCCTTTGTGACAGCTAACCTGCATCAATTCCTCTTATACAAGGATCTAAACACCCCAACCACCACATGCATTCATTAAGGACAAGATCTACTGACACAGTAAGTACTGCTGTTCTGACAGAGGCAAGATTGTTTATGACAACATTTCAAGAATGTTTAAGCTTGTAGCATATGAGGAAAGATAAGTCAATCCTACCTCTTCTAGACTCCAATTGACACTTACCTTTGAATGCACACTCCATATACCTGTATTAAATGTATGCCATTCTTCAAACTTGCAGGCCGTACTGTACCACCATGTACAGGAACAGCAAACTGTGATTTTATCAGCAATTGTGGTCTTTTCTAGAGACAGTCTAGTTTTAGATTGTGGGAGATATGGGTATCAAAGATCCCTTGTCTGGATTAGTAGGGATGTTGTGCAGACCTACCTTCCTTTTAAGGCACAGAGATCAACATCATTTGATCAAATCTTTAGCTATTTTCTAACACTCCTGCTGTCTTCTACCTTTCTTGACTAACTAGTCACTGTTTTGACTAGATAGAGGCATGCCAAACACTATGAAAGAAGGAGAACAACCTGTCAAACATCAAAAATGTGAAAGCTACTCTAATTTCCTCCATCTCATCAAAAGATGACTGTTCAGCTTCAGAAGATAGAGGAAAAGAACTCCATTTTACCTCAAACCCTAGGCAAAGAGGGTTTAACCCAGTATTTGCAAAAAGAGATGAAACTAACACCTCCAAACATTTCAAAGGCCAAAATTACTTGCAAATGAGAGATACATCCAAGATCTAAAGCATTTTAGAAAAATCACTTCCTTAGCAATCCGTACTTGGCCGTACAAAGACTGTTTTCACAGAAAAAAATAGAAAACACAGCTTTTTCTTTATGAAACTCCTCCTTTCTATCTATTCTTGGCATGATTTTACAGATTCAAGTTTATAGGAAGTTTCTAAAACTCTTGCACTTCCTATTTGTCCGTACAACTACCTAGGAAGGCAAAAAATCGATGGAAAAGGTAGTTTTTTCATTAAAAAAATAAGTTTCTAAAGTGAAAACCTCCTAGAAGATAGGTCTAAGATAACTCCAAATTAGACTAGTCAAACAAATGACTAAGTCTTTATTACAAAACAAGAAATGGCTCTCAAAGCCTTAGGAAAACCAAAATTAACAAGGTCACAAAATATTATATGTGAAAAAGAAATGTAAATTGAAGCTCCTGCACCACCTGCCCAATCAGTGTATGTATATGCATGAAGAGTGAAATCATCATCCTTAGGATACCATAAGCCATAATCAGATGTCCCCTTCAGATATCTAAAAATTGTTTTGACTGCTACAACATGAGATTCTCTAAGATCAACTTGAAATCTAGCAACAAGGCCAACTACATTCATAATATCAGGTCTGGTATGAGTCAGATAAAGTAGTCCTCCAATCATTGATCTATACCTTTTTCTGATCTGCCTTAGGGGAATCATCATCTTTACTCAACTTGCATCCAGTTATCATAGGAGTACTCACTGGTTTTGAATCCTCCATTCCAAACTTTTTCAACAACTCTTTCACATACTTAGACTGAGATATGAAGATGCCCTTATCTGACTGAGTGATTTGCAGACCTAAGAAGAAATTCATTTCACCAAGCATGGACATCTCAAATTCACTTTACATCTAATCAACAAATTTTTTACACATGCTCTCATTTCCACCAAAGATGATGTCATCAACAAATACCTCAACAATCAAGATGTGTTCATGATCAATTTTGAAGTAAAGATTACTGTCAGTTATGCCTTTGCTAAAGCCTAACTTTAGTAGATACTTATCTAAACTTGCATACCAGGCTCTTGGGGATTGTTTAAGTCCATACAATGCTTTCCTCAATCTGTAGACCATATCTCCTTGATCTGACAATTGGAATCCTTCTAGTTGCTCAATGTAGAATTCTTCTTCCAACTCTCCATTTAGGAATGTTGACTTGACATCCATTTGGTAAAATTTAAAGTCTTTGTAAGCAACAAAGGCAAGAAATAATCTGACTGCTTTGATTCTTGCCACCGGAGCAAAAGTTTCTTCAAAATCAATTCCCTCTACCTGAGAATATCCTTTGCACACCAATCTTGCTTTGTTTCTCACAACTTCACCATCTTCATTCAATTTATTCTGGAATACCCATTTGGTTCCAATTATATTTTTGTTTTCAGGTCTAGGAACAAGATCCCAAGTATGATTCTTTTCAATTTGCATTAGTTCTTCTTCCATTGCTTTTACCCAACTTTCATCATTACAAGCTTCATTCACTGATTTTGGTTCAATCTTTGAAATCAAACAAGACTCCACTTGTTCTTCAACATTTTTTCTTCTAGTTTGAACACATTTACTATCTCCTATGATCTGATCTTAGAATGATTCAACCTTACATAGTTGGGAGTTATGGAATTTTCTTGAACTTTTGATTCTTAAACTTGTTCCTCAACATTTGCACTAACTTCTTGAGTCATTGGATTCTACGGAGCAATCTGAATCTAAGTTTGAGTTTGATCTTGTTTTCCTTCATTTGGATGTTCATTTTGATCATCTGATTCATATCCACAAGACTTGGAAGGTCTCTCCTTGTTTTCATCAACCTTGACATTAGCACTTTCAACAATCTTTTTTAATCTCTTGTTAAAGCACCGGTATGCCTTTCTTTGGTTAGAATAACTCAAAAATATTCCTTCATCACATCTTGCATCAAACTTGCCTAGTTCTTCATCTCTCTTGATATAGCATTTACTACCGAAAACTCTAAAGTATTTCACAGTAGGAGCATTACCAAACCACAATTCATAAGGTGTTTTACCAGTATTACCTTTGATCTATACTCGGTTAAGAGTGTAGACAACAGTACTCACAACCTCTCTCCAATAGACATGTGGAACATTTGCCTCCATCATCATGGTTCTAGTAGCCTCTTGAATAGTCTGGCTCTTCCTTTCCACAACTCCATTCTGCTGAGGAGTCCTAGGAGCAGATAACTGTCTTCTTATTCCATGTTCTTCACAAAATGCATTAAACTCACCGAAGGTAAACTCTCCACCTCTGTCAAACCTCAGACACTTTATCTTCACCCTAATCTCATTCTCTACCTTAGCCTTGAACACTTTGAATCTGTCAAGAGCCTCTGATTTCTCTCTCAAGAAAGTGACCCACATCATCTAGGAGTAATCATCAATCAGCAACATAAAGTATCTGTCTCCTTGCAAACTCCTAACTCTGGCAGGACCACACAAATCAGTGTGCACAAGTTCCAACAATCCACTTGAAAATTGTTCTTTACTTTTGAATGTAGTTCTGTTCTATTTGCCCAACTAACATTCGTTACACATGCTATTAGCATGTTTCACAAGCTTTGGAAGATCTCTCACAACCTGAGTAGTACTTATCTTGACAGTGTTATCAAAGTTTACATGACACATTCCTATGCCATAACCAACTCTGATCAATCTGAGCAATCAAACAACGTTTACCAGTACTACTTAAATGAAAGATATTACCTCTAGTCTATGTACCGGATGCAATCTCAGTTCCAAAACTTCCCAAAATTCTACATTTTCCATCCTTGAATCGGAGATCATACCCTTTGTCAACCAACTGTCCAACACTGAGAAGATTATGCTTCAACCCTTCTACATACAAAACATCATTAGTGTTATTCTTACCATCAAGAGAGATGGATCCTCTACTACGTATTCTACCAACTGAATTGTCTCCAAACTTCACAATACCACCTTCATATTTTTCCAAACTTACAAACTTACTTTTTATCACAAATCATATGATGAGAACATCCACTGTCAATCACCCATTCATCATTCTTCAACCTAAGCAACCAAGGCACTTTCCACATTCATACAGCTAGTAGATTCAGTAGGCACCAGATCTTCTTCTTGGATAGCAATGAACACCCATTCATTTCCAGAGGTACTTCCCATATCAAATTCATCATCTGTGACTCCTTCATCAGTAGCCTCTGTTGGGAATTAAGGTGTCTCAACCTTGGTAATTCCTTGCATTTATTTATGTTTGTATTTATTAATTCATTGCCTATGTTGTAAATAATTGTAAATTCCATATTGTCATATTGTGGGATGTGGCATGGTAATGTGTCATCCTACATGGAAGATGACAACTTGTAATTTTGTCCTCACATGAGGAGATAGGCGTCCCACTTTGTGGTAGGAGCATTTTTCCATGTGTCAGCATTTTTTATGTTGTGTAAGGGAATATTGACCGAAACAGTTATGACGGATTCCTATGACAGAATATATGACATGTAGGAGTCGGAAATAGAAGCTTGTAAGACAGGTGAAGACATGTGTCATGAAGCATCTTTGAAAAGCATATTTGGGTGCCCCAAGGTGGATTGTGACATGTTGTAAGAGAATATGCTATTTATAGCCTATGTATGATAGATTCTCTTACAGCTGTAAGTTGTAACAGCTATGAGAGATTCTATGATGGTCATAAGTGTTGTAAGAGCATTTGTCATAGCCCATTTTGGAAATAGGTAACCTCTTTGGGATGGGAGTTGTGGACAAGTGTCAGGCACATTCTGCAATGTTGACCAAGTGTCCTTAGGCATGGGTTTTGGGCCATGAGGCCAAGCTGGACGCCCATTCCAAGATAGGAACAATATTGCCTTGTATATTCTATATAAACAGGTGCTTGGAGGAGAAGATGTATTAAAGGATTGACAAGCATTGTTATGCTGCCGGATTGACTCCATATATGAGTGTCGAAGACCATTGAAGCTTGCATTGCAAGTGTATTGTAAACAACTTTCAGTTTTGATAATACATTGTGCAGGTTTCTGAGTGTGGGGTTTTTCACCTAATAAGAGTTTTCCCCACGTTATATCTTTGTCTCTCTTCTTCTGCCTTCTTTCTGGTTCATGTGTATTGCTGTAATATCTCTGTTAGATGTTCTATGTTTCTATAGTTGTAAGGATTAATTTGAATTTGTATAACCCTCTCCTCATTAGATTAGTGTAGGAAGCAATTTCTGCACACCTAGCTTCCTTTCAGTTGGTATCAGAGCCTGGTCAGTTTTGGTCTTAGCTGTTGGGTAGGGGTTTTTTGAGCTGACCTTAAGTTGAGTGAGAGTCTGTGCAGAGTATTCTGAATTCTATTGCAGCAAGGAGATGGCAAGCACATCCAGAAGAATAGAAGTGGAGAAATTCAATGGCACTAATTTCGAGTTGTGGAAGCTCAAGATGGAAGACATGCTTGTTGATCGAGACCTTTGGGAAACTGTTACTGGAACTAAACCAGCTACAATGCAACAAGCTAATTGGGATCTCAAGGATCAAAAGGCTAAGGGTCTCATAAGACTTAGTCTTGCTGAATCTGTCCTGTTAAATGTCCATGAGGAGAAAACTGCAAACTTGCTTTGGAAGAAGTTGGGAGATGTGTATCAAGCCAAATCCCTAGTTAACAAACTTTTTCTGAGAAAGAAGTTGTATTCCCTTCGAATGGAGGATAGAGGATCCATTACTAAACATATGAATGCTTTTAACATGTTGGTTGCACAATTGACATATATTGGTGTGAAGATGGAGGAGGATTGGTGTATGACCTTGCTTTGTTCTTTGCCGAACTGTTGGGATCACCTTGTCATGGCTATTGGAAGCACCACATCCACATTCAAAATGGATGAAGGGGTTTCTTCGTTGTTGTCTGAAGAGATGCAGAGAAAGTCTTTTGAGGCAGCCAAAGAGGCTCTTGTAGTTTGTGGAAGACCCAAGGAGAAAGGGAAAAAGAAGGACAAGAAAGCTGAGAAGGGTAGATCCAAATCTCCTGGAAAGTCCAAGGCTATTTGTTGGAACTGTGGTAAATTTGGGCATTTCTGAAAGGAATGCAAAGAAGAAAAGAAAAAGAAGAAGAAGTCCCCAGATTTAGATTCTGACAAGTCACAAGATGATGGTGATGTTTTCATCGCAGCCCTAGCAACCTATGCATCTGATGATGTGTGGTTGATTGACTCTAGTGCATCATTCCACATGACCTCGCATCAAGACTAGTTCACTAAGTATGAAGAGTTCGATGGTGGAAAGGTGTACTTGGGTGACGACTCTCATCTGAAGATTGTTGGTCATGGAAGAGTCTCTATCTGATTCCCTGATGGACAAGTGAAGGGGATCTCTGGGGTTATGCATATCCCAGGCTTAGCATGAAACCTTCTTTCTGTAAGTATTTTGAATGTTGCAGGTGTGCAGGTTGTCTTTTCTAAAGAAGGATGCAAGATGACTAGAGGAGCTATGGTGCTTGCTAAGGGTACTAGGAGAGGTACTCTGCTTCAGCTGGAGGCATGCATTTCACAATGCAATAGTTCTTCTGATTCAAGGAAGAGGGCACTAGTCACTTCATCCCCACCTTCTGAATGAGCAGTAAAGAAATCTGTTGTTTCTAGTTCTAATGGTTGTAATCATGCCTTGGAAGTTAAGCTTCCTGTTGAAAAGACAATGTTATGGCATAAGAGATTTGGCCACTTTGGTGAGAAGGGTCTGCGTACCCTGAAAAATAAAAACCTCGTTGAGGGGTTAGATGATTGTAATCTTGAGTTTGACTTTAGCGAACATTGGATATATGGCAAAAAAAACCGTGTTCAATTTTATTCGAGTTCTCATAAGTCTTTTGGTGTGTTGGACCTTGTTCATTCTGATGTATTTGGTCCTGTTAATGTTCCTTCATTATCAAAATTTGTATATTTTGTATCTTTCATAGATGACTACAATAGAAGGACATGGATTTATTTTCTCAGAAGCAAATTTGAAGTCTATAGTAAGTTCAAGGAGTTTAAGGCCTTTGCTAAAAATCATACTGGTAAAAAGATTAAGTGTTTGAGAACTGACAACGGTGGTGAGTTCTGTTCTACAGAATTTGATAAATATTGTAAGGAACTTGGGATTGAAAGACATAAGACAACTCCATACACCCCGCAGCAAAATGGAGTTGCAAAAAAGATGAATAGGACACTGATGGATATGGTTAGGAGTATGCTTAGTGGAGCTGGCCTAGAACAAAAGTTTTGAGCTGAAGTTGTTGCCACTGCTTGCTATCTTGTAAATAGATCTCCTACATCAGCTCTTGTTGGAAAGACACCCATGGAGGTGTGGTCTGGTAGAAATCCTTCAATAAGGCATCTTTATGTTTTTGGTTGAGGCATATGCACATGTGCCTAGGGAGAAGCGGTCAAAATTAGAGAACAAGGCTATTAAGTGTATCTTCACTGGCTATGGTGTCGGTGTGAAAGGATACAAGCTTTGGGACCCTGTGACTGAAAAAGTGTTGTATAACAGAAGTGTCATCTTCAGAGAACTTACACCTTCTTCAACAGTTTTACAGCCAGAAGAAAAAGAAAAGAAAGAGGATGTTGTTCAGTTTCCTGCTACCCCTGAGAAGACTGAACAGAAAGACAATGTTGGACCTGATGATGAGGAGAGCTCTTACAGCTCTGAAAGCTCAGATGAAGAAGTTGAACCTCAACCTTAGCTCTTGAGGAGGTCTACATGGATAAGAAAGCAACCTAAAAGGTTTGGTTTTACATTGCTTGATGCTAGTTGTGCTTTTACTTTGCTTACTAACAGTGATGAACCTAGAACTGTATCAGAGGCTATGGACATGAAAGATGCAGGTTCTTGGAAGGAGGCCATGGAGGATGAAATGGCTTCTTTGGAAAAGAATCAAACTTGGGACTTAGTGCCTTTGCCTCCTGGACAGAAACCCGTTGGATGCAAATGGGTGTTCAAGAAGAAATTTAGTGCAGATGGCAGTGTTGAGAAGTATAAGGCCAGATTGGTTGCGAAGGGGTATTCACAAGTGGAGGGTATAGATTATGGTGAGATCTTCTCTACCATTGCAAAGCTAACATCCATTCAATTCCTGTTGTCTCTTGCAGCAACTTATGACTTAGAGGTAGAATAGATGGATGTGAAGACAGCTTTCCTTCATGGTGATTTGGAGGAAGAAATCTACATGTCATAGCCAAAGCATTACATGGTGAAAGGTAAAGAAAATTTGGTTTGCAATCTTAAGAAGTCTTTGTATGGTTTGAAGCAGTCTCCTAGGAGATGGTACTTGAAGTTTGATGCCTTTGTGTTGTCAATTGGATTTGTGAGATCAAAATATGATCACTATGTGTACTATAAGTTTGATGGTGATCGTATTCTCATTGTTGCACTGTATGTTGATGATATGTTGCTCATTGGGAAGGGTAAGAATATGATTTCTAATTTTAAATCTCAGTTGTCAACATAGTTTGAAATGAAAGATTTAGGGGCAGCCAGGTACATTCTAGGAATGGAAATCAAAAGAGATAGAAGCAACATAAAACTTTGGTTAAGCCAAAGTAAGTATGTGAAGACCGTGTTGGATAGGTTTAGCATAGCAGATTGTAGACCATTGTGTACTCATGTTTCTTTGGGGACAAAGTTATTTGTTGAGGATTATCCAAAATATCCTAGTGAGGTGGAGGACATGAGCAGAGTACCTTATTCTAGTGTTGTTGGTAGTTTGATGTATGCTATGGTCTGCACAAGACCAGACATTGCCCAAGTAGTGGGAGTCCTTAGTCGATTTATGGCTAATCCTGGATGAGTTCATTGGGATGCAGTTAAGCGAGTGTTCAAATATTTGAGGGGTACTTCTGAGTATTCCATATGCTATCATGGTAATGCTACAGGACCTCTGCATTCCGTTGATATTCATGGATTTGTGGATTTAGATTGGGCAGGTGGCATTGACAGCAGGAGATCCACCACGACAGAAGCTGAGTATATGGTAGCAACTCATGCTTGTAAGGAAGCCATTTGGTTTAATAGATTGTGTTCAGATATTGGTGTTGATGCAGGTCAGATCACGATCAGTTGTGATAGTCAGAGTGCAATTTGCCTTGCAAAGAATCTAACTTTCCATGTCAGAACAAAGCATATTGATGTTCAGTTTCACTTCGTGTGAGACATGGTAGAGGATGGGAAGGTAAATTTGGAGAAGGTAGATACTTTGAAGAATGTTACAGATGCATTGACAAAACCAGTGGGCACAGAGAAGTTCAGATGGTGTTCGGAGTCTATGAGCCTCTCGGCCTATAGTAGTTAAATCTTGTTAGTCTATTGGCTCTTACAAGGTGTTCGACAAGTGGGAGAATGTTGGGAATTAAGGTGTCTCAACCTTGGTAATTCCTTGCATTTATTTATGTTTGTATTTATTAATTCATTGCCTATGTTGTAAATAATTGTAAATTCCATATTGTCATATTGTGGGATGTGGCACGGTGATGTGTCATCCTACATGGAAGATGACAACTTGTAATTTTGTCCTCACGTGAGGAGATAGGCGTCCCACTTTGTGGTAGGAGCATTTTGCCATATGTCAACATTTTTCATGTTGTGTAAGGGAATATTGACCGAAACAGTTATGACGGATTCCTATGACATAATCTATGACATGTAAGAGTTAGAAATAGAAGCTTGTAAGACAGGTGAAGACATGTGTCCTGAAGCATCTTTGAAAAAGGCATATTTGGGTGCCCCAAGGTGGACTGTGACATGTTGTAAGATAATATGCTATTTATAGCCTGTGTATGATAGATTCTCTTATAGCTGTAAGTTGTAACCACTATGACAGATTCTATGATGGTCGTAAGTGTCGTAAGAGTATCTGTCATAGCCCATTTTGGAAATAGGTGACCTCTTTGGGATGGGAGCTATGGACAAGTGTCAGGAACATTCTACAATGTTGACCAAGTGTCCTTAGGCATGGGTTTTGGGCCATGAGGCCAAGTTGGACACCCATTCAAAGATAGGACCAATATTGCCTTGTATATTCTATATAAACAGGTGCTTGGAGGAGGAGATGTATTATAGGATTGACAAGTACTGTTATGCTATCGAATTGACTCCAGATATGAGTGTCGAAGACCATTGAAGCTTGCATTGCAAGTGTATTGTAAACACCTTTCAATTTTTGATAATACATTGTGCAGGTTTCTAAGTTTGGGGTTTTTCACCCGATAAGGGTTGTCCCCACGTTATATCTTTGTCTCTCTTCTTCTATCTTCTTTCTAGTTCATGTGTATTGCTGCAATATCTCTATTAGATGTTCTATGTTACTATAGTTCTAAGGATTAATTTGAATTTGCATAGCCCTCTCCTCATTAGATTAGTGTAGGAAGCGATTTCCGCACACCTAGCTTCCTTTCAGCCTCTTAGACATAGTAGAATTTCTTCTGAACCCTAGGTCTGTTAGGGTTTGGCTTTGAAACCCTCTCCGGACATCTTGAGGCAAAATGACCAATCTTATTGCAAGCAAAACATTTGAAAGGTAACTTTCCTTCATACTTACCGGATCCTCTTGGTAATCTTTTGGCAATAGAGGCTTCAAGTTGTTCAAGCTCAGATTCATCTTCTTCAAGTTCCTTCCTTGCCTTCTCATATCTGGTTGGTCTTCTTGAAGATCTTTTACCTAGATCAAATCTTTGCTTTCTGAAAATAGTGGCCTTAAATGCAGATTTTGATTTAGGAAGAGAATCACCAAACTCACTCATTTCAAAATGCTGAAAGCTTGCCAACCAACTAATCCCTTGTAACATCTCTCATAGTCCTGATCTCCTCAATAGAAGCAACTCTATGCTTGTATGGAGTAGGTAAGGACCTGAGTACTTTGCCAACAATCTCTGATTCTTCCAGTTTTCTACCAGCACACCTGATACTGCACACAAGTTTATTTACCTTCTGCATGTAGGAAATCTTCACTCATCCTCAAACATTCATATCTACCCTTCAGGCTCTGTAACTTAGCACATTTGACATATGCATCACCTTCATATAGAGTTTCCAACTTCTTCCAGATTTCATGAGCAGTTTGCAATTCCAAGACATTTGTCATTTATGTATCAGTCAGGGCACATAACAATGCTTCTTTAGCCCGAATGTTGTATTCAGCTTCTTTGATTTCATCTGGAGTTGAAGGACCTTTCTCTGGAGGAGTATACTTATTCTTAGTTATCAACCAATAAGGATCACCCATGCATTGCAAATGACACTCCATGTGATTCTTCCAAAGAGAGTAATTTGTTCCATCAAATCTCAAACTGTCCTTCTTGCATGTTGACATCCTGGATCTCCTCAAGCGGTCAAGTTTCTTTTAGAGGAATTGGCTCTAATACTAATTATTGAAATTAGGGCAGACAATTGAGAGGGGGGGTGAATCAGTTGTCTCAAAACTTTATCTTTTGGTACATTTAATTTTCTTTACCACTTATCAACAGATTAGTGATGTAAACATGAAAGCATGAATCAACAACACATGAGCAAAAACATAATCAACACACATAACACCAGGATTTTTACGTGGAAACCCGGTTAAGGGAAAAACCACGGTGGGGGTTAACCCACAAGATTTATTCTCTGTTAAAAGAATAGAAAAATGGGAAGGCACATGCCTTCAGGCACACTACTCAGAGCTCGCTGCTCCAAGAGACTCACTATCTATAAAACATTTACATGGTTAACACTGAAAGGTTAAACTGAGAAATAGCATCTTCTCCATGCCAGGATTCAATTCCATTGAAGCTCACAACACTTCTTCGCTACC